>OX415252.1:108920283-109582783 GCA_948329865.1 Linaria vulgaris
TTGGGATGCATCACTTACGAGACTTATGAAGAATTGGAGATGCCAACTTGAGGGGGAGTTCACACGGCTGCACTCTTTTTCCCTAATTAAGGTTTTTATCCCACTCTATTTTTTCTTATAAGGTTTTTAACGAGGTATCATAAGACGTGTCCAGAAGACGGATCATGTACATAACAAAATCTTCAAATGGCCAAGGGGGAGTGTTATAAATATGGCAAGTGGAATATCAAGTGGCCATTGTTAAAAATTATGTATAAATACTATTTTATAATAGTAGTAGTTGTTATAAATAGTGTAAGATGTTGAAAATTCTTTCCTATATAAGGAGCCATTAAGATGAAGAGAAAAATACACATTCACAAGTAATATAGTCCTTATTTGCTCTTCTTTCCTTATGTCCTTTTAATATATTGTTATAAATCCCAATAATTTTAATTTTTCTGTAACACTTATGCCTTTAAGTAATTATATAAACCAAACATTTCTATTTATATATATATACATACACTAACCAAATTAGAAAAATAATGACATAAACCTAACGCTAACGCAAGGATTATGTTGTTTACTTAAAAAGAGGTCGCATCCACGCGTAGCATACGTAACAAACTATACATTGGATACATATTTGGAATATCTATTTTATAACTATTGCTCTGTAATGTGGTTTGTTGTGTGTATATACATATCCTTACTATAATAATAAGAATGGATGTTATCAACAATTTCTTTTCATCCCTTTTTCGTCTTGGTAAATTGCATAATAGTCCTTGTAATTTTTAACTCTTTCAATTTTGTCCTTAAAATTGTTTATTTACTTATGGGTTCCACGATAAACTGAAGAATGGGTGTTATCAACCAATTTTTTCCCTTTCCCCCCTGTAAATTGCATAATAGTCCTTGTAGTTTTCAACTCTTTCAATTTTGCCCGTAAAAATTGTTTATTTACTTATGGGTTTCACGGTAAATTGTAAAACAATCCTTCAACTTTGAGTTTTTCTTATTTTTGGTCCATTGTAAATTGCCGCACAGTCCGTGCAGTTTTCAACATTTTCAATTATGCCCCTAAAGTGTTCCATTATTTACTGATGGGTCCCACTGTAAATTGTATAACAGTCCTTCGAATTTTAAATTTTGTTATTTTTGTCCCTAAAAGCTTTCTTATTTGACTCATTTCATCGTCCATCTTATTCTGCATTAATAAAAACCTTGTAGACTCACGCAAATTAATCGATTGGGGTCCACCTAATATAAATCGCTAGGATCCGCGTACCGTAGAATAAGATTAATAACCGATGCCCGTGTACTAATGTCTATCGTTTATTTCAAATTGATTTTTGTTTAAATTAAACCGGCACTTCAACCATTGTGGCACTAAACAAATTATTCAATTTGGGCCCCTTTATTGCCAAAATAATTACAATATTAAACAGTTCTAAACCAACGTCTGGACCAGAATACGTAGTAATGATTGTAGTGATTAGATGATAGGAATACGCATACGTAATACATGGAATGAATACAAAAATAAAGTGTGTATCTTTCATATGTTTATGATTTATTTAATCGTCTGAGGCCGAAGATGCTCGTGCTTATATTCCTAGTATATATGTATATATATGTATATATATATATATATATATATATATATATATAACTTAACTAACATGCATGTACATTGGTTTACGTTTCAAAAGAATTGAACTTATATTGATTAACATTAAAGTAAGAAATGGAATTCTCCCATTGAAATATATATTGATAGAGCAAATGTGCATGGTTAGTAGGAATCAAGATTACTGGACAGGCCTTTGAATAATACATGCAGATTTCACTTAATAATACAACTCCCTGGTTGAGCCGTACATGACTTTTTTAAAAGCTGAATCTCAAGTCTTCTGCCAACAGAATGTTATGGACCAAGAGGAGCAGCCCTTTTGACACTAAGCTTCCTGGTTGGTTCAAGGATTATGTTTAAGGAAGCCCAGATACTGTTCTCCTTAATTTAATTATGCTGAGTCAATCAGTTTGCTTTATTTTAATTATGTTGAGTCTTTAGTCGTCTTAATCTTTTATTAGAGTTAGTTGAATTATTTTACTCTTGCTTATCAAGTCAAGTCAACCCAGACCCTCGGGATGCTTTCGTCCAACTGGGTGTCCTTTTTTTATCAAGTCAAGTCGTATCCCATTTCCTTTGTGAGGGGATCGAGTCAGATCATTAAAAGATATGGAGCATGAGTTGTATTTAATGGTGATCGGATGATTAATAATTATATGATATTTCTACCCATTGTCTCTTAGTCTTTGGAGTTTGCCTAGCTCGAACTAGGTTCAAAGGGTTAGATTCCTAACAGAACCACAAGTTCTTTGGTTTAATTTGAGTCCATCAAACTTATTCATTGCAATGAGAATCCTGTGCACTTCATGGCTTCTCATGATGTTCCATATCTTTACCGTTTCATTCGTTTCTGGTCTGTGTCTGAATGATCAACAATCCTTGCTGCTGCTGTTGAAGAACACCCTCTCTTTTGATTTGTCATTCTCGACAAAGCTCGTGAGCTGGAATCAGAGTGTCGATTGTTGCAGTTGGAGCGGCGTGGCTTGCGATGGTTCCGGACATGTGATCGCTTTGGAGCTCGATAATGAGTCGATTGTCGGAGGGATCGAGAATTCGACTAGTCTGTTCGGTTTTCGGAATCTTCAAAAGCTGAATTTGGCTTACAACAGCTTTGGTAATGTTCGAATCCCGACGGGGCTCAGGAATCTTACCCGTTTGACTTACCTGAATCTGTCAAATGCCGGCTTTGGTGGACAGATTCCACTCGAACTTTCTGAAATGCGGAGTTTGATTAGTCTCGATCTCTCCAGCCAATTCGTCGGCGTTGTACCGCTGAAGCTTGAGAACCCGAATTTGCAGATGCTTGTTAGAAATCTGACAGGTTTGAGAGAACTTTATATTGATGGTGTTAATATTTCATCTCAGGGAAGTGAATGGTGGCAAGATTTATCTTCATCTTTACCCGATTTACGAAATTTGAGTTTGCGCAATTGTGGACTATCGGGCGCGCTGATTTCTTCCCTTACACAGCTGAAATCTCTTACGGTGCTTCGTCTCGACAGGAACAACTTATCAGCAATAAATCCCGATTTCCTCGCGAATTTCCAGAACCTGACAATCTTGAGCCTCAGCTTTTGTTCTTTGGAAGGTTACTTCCCTGAGAATATTTTCCAGTTACCAACTCTAAAATATCTTGACTTATCCAACAATCAATTACTCCATGGCACCATACCCGATTTTCCTGTAAGTGGATCTTTTACGACTATACTGCTTAGCTACACTAACCTCTCAGGTTCATTACCAGACTCCATTGGCAACCTTCGAATGTTGTCTAAGATAGACCTGTCTAATTGCAATTTCAGTGGAGTGGTTCCATCCACAATAGGCAACTTAATGGAACTGGTTCGTCTGGACTTTTCAGTCAATCTCTTCACGGGTTCAATCCCATTGTTTCCCAAGTCGAAGAAACTTACGTACATAGACCTTAGTCGTAACAGTCTCAATGGTTCACTTTCGTCTACACATTTTGATAGCCTCACCAATCTTTCATATTTACACCTTGGTAACAATTTGTTGAGTGGGAGCATTCCATCCTCTCTCTTCAGTCTCCCTGCATTGGAGATACTACTGCTTTCTAACAATAAATTTAGCGGCCAAGTGAACGCATCTTCAACTCTTAACGCCTCTAGCTTGGGTACACTAGATTTGAGCAATAATCAGCTTGAAGGTGCTATTCCAGAGTCTTTATTCAAACTTGAAAGGCTTAATGTGCTCTCACTTTCTTCAAACTTCTTCAATGGCACCATGCAACTGGAAAAGATCCAAATCCTTCGAAATCTTACAAGGTTAGACCTTTCTTACAACAAGTTGTCAGTTTCCGTAAGCAGCGATAATTCAGAAATCTTCCAGTTTCCCCAACTCAGAAGGCTGACTCTAGCTTCCTGCAACCTCTCCGCATTTCCGAATTTGAGAAACCAAACCAATATGGTGTTTATAGACCTCTCAAACAACAAGTTAACAGGGGATATACCTAGTTGGATATGGGGCGTCAGTAGCGAAACGTTGTCTTTTTTGAATCTTTCGTGCAATTCTCTGGTGGATCTGCAAAAGCCTTATAATATTCCAAGTTTTCTCAGTGTGTTAGACTTGCATTCGAACAATCTTATTGGAAAGTTTCCCATGCCCCCAGCATCAGCTATCTATGTGGATTACTCGATCAATAACTTTCAAGGGCCTATTCCAACTGATATCGGCAACTTCACTTCCTTTGCTGTGTTCATTTCTTTTGCAAATAATGGGATCACAGGAGCAATTCCCACTTCCATTTGCAGTGCTTCTAGTTTACAAGTACTCGACTTATCTGGAAACTTCTTGAGTGGTGGCATACCGTCTTGTCTACTGAAAAATGTCGAGCCTCTTGGTGTACTGAATCTAGGCGGAAACAACATTAGTGGCGAAATCCCTGATACTTTTGCAGTAAATTGTGGCTTGAAAACTCTAGACCTCAGCTCAAACAATCTAGAAGGGAAGATTCCGGCATCACTGGCCAACTGTAAATTGCTAGAAGTCGTGAACATCAGAAACAACAACATTAATGATGGATTTCCATGCATGCTGAGGAATTTGTTTGGATTGCGAGTTCTTGTTCTGCGTTCCAACAAATTTCACGGAGACATCTCGTGTCCTGCAGCCAATCAGAGCTGGCCAAATCTTCAAATCATCGACCTAGCTTCCAATGGATTCAACGGTTACCTTGAGCCAAAATTTGTCTCAAGTTGGAGAGGAATGGCGCTCAACAACAACGCACAATTAACTCGCGGGCACCTGCACTTCACTTTTCTTGGCATAAATAACTTGTACTACCAGGATACAGTAAGTGTAACCATGAAAGGGCGAGAGATGAAGCTTCAGAAGATTTTGACAATCTTTACTTCCATGGATTTCTCGTGTAACAATTTTCAGGGTTCGATACCTGATACAATCGGAGAACTTAGCTCACTTTATGTGCTAAACCTGTCGCACAATTCTTTTAGTGGGTCCATTCCAAGGTCAATCGGAGACTTGACACAACTTGGATCATTGGACCTCTCAGTGAACGAGCTAACGGGAGAGATTCCACAAGTGCTCACAAATTTGACGTTCCTCTCGTTCTTAAATCTTTCCTACAACAAACTTGTCGGAAGGATGCCACAAGGTTCTCAATTACAAACATTTTCGCTAGAAAGCTATGTAAGTAACGCGGGACTGTGCGGGTTTCCCCTGAACATATCCTGTGATTTCACCCAACCAGAACGAGAATCTGGACAAGAGCGCGAAAGTTCAGTCAGGAACGAGATAATCATAGGCGTTGCAGTTGGATTCTTTGTGGGCGTAGGTGTCTATTATTTGCCACTCTTATTCTCTAGAAGATGGAGTGAGTGGTCTAACAACCTCGTCAATAAGTTCGTGTTCATGATTCTAAATTGGTATGGTCTGCAAGGCCTTCGGAGGCACTAGTAGTAGCAAATCATGTGTAATAAAAATGGGAATGATCTGCATATATAGGATGGTAAAACTCATTGATCATTTCCACTTTTACAAGTAATGCACTATATTTATTACAGCTTAATTACTTTTATTTGGGTGATTGGGTTTAATTTATTGATAGCATATATAGACATATGTAGGTTCATATTCAAGAAGTGTTTTGTCACAATTCAATTATATACTAAATTACTAATGAATGGATTAAACTTAACGTGTAATTTGGTATATTACAAAATAAAATCAGAACGTAAAGCATAATTAAACATATAATGATTGATCCGCAGTGTAAAATGAAATAAATGGTACGAAATACAAGTATACAACTGATATAGTTAATGAGAAAGATCGAGACATTTGATGACTTAGGCCACGAAAAGAAATTAGAAGAAAGAAGGAAATTTCCACATTACAGACACTAAAAAGGGGCTGTCAATTGATGACTTATACATGTTGTACAGACAAAATATTCCATTTTTCCTATATACAAGAAAAACAAGAAAGAATGCATGTCACTATAAGTACTTTAAACTACTGGCCAAGTCTTTTTTATTTTCTTCTTATCTTTGTTATTGCTGGCCACACACAAGTCATCGTTTCCCAAGTCAATCGAAGCTTAGGGAAAACAAAAGAAGGGGGGACCAGATATTATTTGCACATAAAAGACAAACCAAAATTAAGTTGATGGATTGTAACTTCACAACCTTTTCACCGTCATGGGAAAGGAAACCAAGAAAATTAATTAGTCTGAATATTAAGTAGCACTTGATTATACTTGCATGAGAAGCATGAAAAGCATAAATCAGTTTAAGGCAAATATCATTTTTCTGAATGACATAAAAATGGGAGTTGAAATGTATTCACGTACTTTTTTTGATTCTATTGGGTGTTTAAACCTCCATTTTTGGACTGTTACAATAACTAATATTATATTTGTACGGGCGGGTACACGATCGGAAAATGGATAAAAGTATATGTTCTTGAACTCGGTCCCGGTCTAAAAATTTGGGTATTCACCACTTGGGAGGTCGCGAACAAGATATACCCAATTAAGACAAGCACGGGTCTCGAAAACAGGCCTATCTCTCTTTTGTGGGTTTTAATACTTAGACCCCACCACGTTCCAAGTATCATATATAGATTCTTTTTTTCTTTCAAACAATAACCACTATCATAAGTTATCGTTAAATAACTGTTTTAGTACACGAAATATGAGAATTAAGAGTTTACAACATTTTCTAAGTCAAACAAAAGTGATGGTTATATCCACGTTGGACAAATATCTCATGAGTACGTCGAATATGTTGTGCTTAGTTGTCCTTCAGTAGCTCCAACATTGGAAACCCCAAGTTTTGCTAGATAATCTGGTGTCATGATTGATTTTTTGTTAATAAGAAATACATGTGATTGTGACACTGGTGAAATTAGATAATCTTAGTTTCAATTTCCCTCAGAAGACTGATAAGATGTGCTAGTGTTTTATGTAGCTTGGAAAGACAATTGAGCATGAAACGAGAATATGTAGTAACTATGAGAGCACAAATCTCTTCAGAGTTTAGACTAAGCTAGAATCAAATCGTCACGGATAGTCCAAAACTCAGGGTGTCCACGATAACAGGAGGATAGTAAGAATATAAAGGTTGAGAAATTTAAGTGGCAACCAAATAAATTATGTAAACTCTGATTTCTTTTAAGAGAGAAGATCAACTGACTTTGAAATCGAGAACTAACTTGTACATTCAATCATCACTCCTAGTCTAACATTTTTTTTTCTTCTATTTTCACTTTTCAGCCTCAACTTGCATTCCCTCAGCACAGGCACTATATCCAACTGAAAATAATTAAATCTAGATAATGATATAATTAAATCTCTCAAAATAATTAATTCTCTGCCAGAAGCGAAAAAGTCGAAAGAACATTAACAGGCAGCCAACAACCAAGCTTAAGATCTTTCAAAGTATTTGCACAATAGTTCTTAAATAAACCTAAGACAGATTGAGTATTACTCTCTAGGTGATGAGCGATATAATACAACAACAAACTGGAGCTTGGGACAATTAAATATCAATGGTTAGTGATTCAAGTTTATATTAGCTTCCTCCTACATGTCTCCGTGTACAAAAAAAAAATGGCGCAAAAGAGAATGTCCATAGTCCACATATTTATCCCAAAGGGATTTATACTTTTCCATCCCAATCTTCAACCAAGGTTTGGAATTCCCATTATAATGCAGCACAGCACCCTTTTCTATCAACTGAGGATCGACATTTGTATAGCCCAATCCCAAAACATGCCATGACGGATTTAATGGCTCCGTTAACCCGTAAAAAGTCAACAATCCCGGAGGGAGAGTCCCAAGTTTCCACAAAGTTCTGTCAACATTCTTTTCTTGCCAGTAGTGGTAGATGCCCGTGACGTTCCTTCTCCTCCACTCCACCAAATCAAATACGTTCATGCCAAACGCCCACCCACATGCATCAGGGTCAAAATGTTCACGGATAAGGGGGTGGGAATAGTTTAAGTACTTGTGGTATCTATGAAACGTCTCCATACATGTTTCAACTGCACCATTGACATTCCCGTTCAGATCTATAGAGAACAGACCTGAGAGATCCTTCTGCACTACAACATCGTCGTCAAGAAAGACGAGCTTCTTAAGGTCAGGAAAAACTTCAGGAATGTAGAATCTTAGGTGATTAAGCATAGATAAATATTTGGGGTTCAGGAACTTGATTGGCGTCCTGTTATCGCCACCCCCACCGGAGAAGTAGTAACTTTGGGTTTCGGAGTCTTGAAGTTGTTTAAGGACGGGAACATACGAAGCGTTCAACCATGTAAAGTCTTCTATCTTCTGAACATTGACAGTTACTCCCCTGAAAATCATTCATGGTGAACCAGGCTTTCATTGCGGCATAATTTCACCTCGTTCTGTGACAAGGTGGAAAAACTACGTTTTCGGGATTATTGGAATTAATAGCTGTTGAATTTTACTACCTCAGAAGTGGCAAGAATGTTGTCAGAGAAGACACAGAAATGATAGGCACTGTTATCTTTAAGTTTTGTAGATGTCAGTCTTTTCTCCTTCAATTTCTTCCTGAGAGTTGCATCCTTAAACCACTCACTGGTTAACCGGACTCCGCGGCAGAAAAGACTCTCAGGAACTTCTTCAGCGGCGATTTGTCCATATTTTGAACTCTTTTCAGTGATGGAACTCATTTGCTCTTCAAGACCCTGGATCTTGGCCTTCAGTCTCATGATCATAGTAGCACTGTCATAGTGCAGTTGCTGAGCCTGGAAGAGTAAAAGGGCCATGTCACGAATTGTAGCTCCAGACTCACTGGTACTCAAAGGAGTTCTTCTTAAGGCAGCATTTGAGAGAAGGATTTGTGAGTTGCGAATTTGGGCACTAAGTTCCCAAGCAAATTGAAGATTGTTGCTTTCTTTTGCAATGACTAGAAATCCTTTGGCCAGAGAAATTTGGTCATTCAGTTGCCTCGTCACAGAATTGGGACTCAACATTTCATCTGTAATATTAAGGCCTTCAATAATTTTCTCCTGCCTAAAAGATCTCTGCATTACAGAAAATATATATATATAAGAGAAAATTGATGCAAACTTCTTAGCACTCATGGAATCATAATTATATGACAAGTAACCGAAAACAACAAAAATAAATTAAGAATATAAACGACAATAAACTTCATTTCTTTGGTCTTTTTATGTGAGAGGATTAAGGATTTTCCCATTTAGCTATGCCATACTAATAAACCATCTAAAACGGAAAGTATATGTACACCAAATTCTATAACCAAACAAACAATTTCTGTGGAACCGCTAAATGGAAAGATTTACTCCAGTTTCATGTAATAACCTATTAAAGTGCATTGATAATTCATCACGTCTCAAACCTATCTCAGAAAGAAGAGTAGAAGCGAGTTTCAGTAATGAGATTTTCTTGCATGCCCAAGCAATTCACTTTACAACAGTGTGAAAGTTAAAGTGCAATTGAATGCCGAACGTAAACACAGAATGGAGTATCATTGTCATTCACATCTTTGTAACAAACCAAATTCCATGCTTCCTTTCCCAATTTAAGCAACAAGAGTGACGAGGTGTTTATTTACAGCACAAAACTCAGATTTTGAGCTCATCGGTTAAACATAAATCGCTCTTTCACAAATCAATACCTTCTCATGCATTTATCCCAGAAATACCTTGGTTGCGTAAGTCCTCAACATGAAGGCATTTTAGGTTCTCTCATTCTTCTACAAGGATTTCATTCAACAAAAGAAGATCACTAGTCGTGGTATCTACGACAGTGAGACCCGACGTTGTACCAACAAGTGCAAGCAAAATTGGCATCAATAGCTCTCTGAGAGTGGAGGATATTATACGCATGATGATTTTCTGTGGAAGTTGAGCGGTTTGCATACAGAAGGCTGTATCAGCCAAGATGTACGAACCAAATGTTTGTCTGCCATTTTTTTGTTTCTGAATAATAGCACAATCCCGAGACAATCCCACCTAGACCTTGTGGCTTCTACTTAGCTTTGCCTTAGTTTGTCAACAGAATTCAACTTATATATAGTCATGATCGATGATATATAAATGAGCCTATCTCTAAATTTGTGAGTAAAGCGTAAAAAAATATTAAACATCACATGAGAGATTGGTGCTGATTGATATGAATATGATGGAGCTATTAATAATCGTGCTTCTGTCTTTCTTTCCCCTCCTAACTACAACCTTATGCTCATTATTTCTTGGAGAATTACAATACTTTATTATGATAAGTACTTATCCAATAAGTCAAAAAAAATATACGGTAACGCAAAACTCCTTTTGGGCGAAATTGGGTGGCCAGTTGTGGGAGAAACCCTGGAATTGATTTCGATGGGCCGGAAAGGAACACCCGAGAAATTCTTCGAAGACCGAATGCACAAATACTCGTCTCATATCTTCAAAACTTCCCTATTCGGTGAAAAAGTGGCGATCCTTTGCGGAAGTGAAGAAAACAAGTTTTTGTTCGCCAACGAGAATAAGCTTGTCGTGCACCGGTGGCCTAGGAGTGTACACATACTTTTCGGTACGATGCAAAATATACACAAGTTTCTTCTGTCATTCTTGAAACCTCGTAGATTGCAAAACTATGTAGGAGTTATGGATTGCATTACTAGACAACACGTCGAAACCCACTGGATGAATGGAGATGATCAAGTTGCTCTTGCCTTGCCCCTTGCAAAGCAATACACATTTGATGTCTCTTGTAAATTGTTCTTAAGCATTCAAGACTCGGACAGCGTGGCAAAGCTGGGGAAATTATTCGATGATGTAATGACTGGCATCGTATCATTGCCTGTTAATCTGCCGGGGACCAAATTATATCACGGTATTAAGGCCATTCGATTAATAAGAATGGAGCTCCTAGAATTAATTAGACAACGACAAAACGATGGTTACAAAAGCAAATCGTTAGATTGTGATGATGATCTTTTGGGGTTTTTACTTACTACAACTGATGAAAATGGTGGCTTACTCCCTCAGCTTAGTGTTGCTGACATTCTTCTTGGTACATTTATTGCTTCCCGAGAAAATTTAGCCACTCTCATCACTTTTATCATGAAATATCTGGCCGACATGCCAGAAATTTATGATCAAGTTCTCGGAGGTAATTACGCGTGTACTGTATAAACTACTTACTGGCAAAATTTATGCTACCATGTACGAAGTGCTTGATGCACTAATAGAAGTCATGTACTGATAGTCTCAACACATGACTTCGATTTTGCACTTTACGTTAATTGGTAACATAAATATTTTCCTACCAAACATTGTTTATTTCAAATTCTAATAATTTGGCTATTGAAGTAATTACAATAAGATTGTGCTTATTGTCATGAATATTATTTAAAGTCAGAACAAAGAGAGGTGGCAAATGGAAAATCTAGGGGGGAGGCACTAGATTGGAATGACCTTCCGAAAATGAAGTATTCATGGAATGTAGCAAGAGAAGTTCTGCGGCTGGTACCCCCATTTCCAGGAAGCTACAGAGAAGCCATTACAAATTTCACCTATCATGGTTTCTTTATCCCCAAAGGATGGAAGGTACGTATAATCAATCCATCACTTCGAGTTATATGTTTTGATCTTTGGCTATCGCACAATCGCTTCACCTTGACGATCATACTTGTTGAGTCTTACTTTTGTTTTTTGTTTTTTTGCTTTAACTTTGATCATGTAATCCTAAACGTTTTAAGAGTTTTATGGAAATATAAATTACTTCAGATTCTTGTACCTACTTGATTAATTTATAACCTCTTAACACATAAATGAGTCATAAAATAAGCTTTCTTAAGATAAAATATACCTTATGGTGAAGGCTTAAAGTTCTTTAATTTCATTTTGCAAAAGAATGAGATAAATACTTATAACTCTAAATATCCCATTGTCATTTAAAAAAGATAGTTGTACTTTGAGCTTCATGTACTTATTTATAAGAAACAGAGTTTTTCTTTGGGTTGATTTGAGAATTTTGGGTACTTCTGAAACGGTTGATGTTAAATCAATATTTTCCAAGTACGTACCCTGGCTAAAGTGAGAACTCAATATTATATTTTTAATGCCATTTTCAAGCAAAAGTTATTTATGACATCCGTGGATCAAAAATATTGTGAAATTAACTCTAAATTATATGAAATAATCACCCATTTATAATTTAACCTCATCCAGCGACGTACGCACTTACACAGTTACACCAATAATGACCGACTATATGCACTGCATCATTATGCATGAAATAATCACTAAGCTAAGGTCAAGCGTGTTACACAGTTTGATGAGTCCATCTTCTTCTTATATATCAAAAGAGTCTTGTTTACTACTATCCATTATATATATTCTAAACGCAATCTTCATGCAATTTTTTCATGAAGCTAAACTGGAATCCATATACTACTCACAAAAATCCCGAGTATTTCCCTGAACCAGAGAAGTTTGATCCTTCAAGATTCGATGGTGGCCAATCTTCCAATTTCGCCTATGTTCTGTTCGGTGGTGGACCGAGAATGTGTCCTGGAAATGAATATACAAGAGTCATAATACTTGTATTCATGTACAATGTGGTAAGAAAGTTCAAATGGGATAAACTAATTCCTAACCAGAAGATTGTTGTGGATCCATGTGCCAAGCCAGAGAACAGCCTTCCAGTTCGCCTTCATCCCATCTAAAGCATGCATCATATCCATGTTAGCTCGTCATACTATATATATATAGGGAATGATGTTTTCATGTAATTTCTGGATTTCGCACGCCTGCAATATAAATTATACAGTTCGATATGTTAATTGGCATTACTTCATATATGATATATACAAAGTAGTCACAAAAGACCACCTTTAAATGTCTTGTTCTAGTTAGCAACATGTGTGATATCTATACACGAACTTGAAGAAACGCGTCAAAATTTATAATGAGCCATCAATAATAAAGTTTGGTAGCTATATTGTTCTAGTCAAAACAATTTAAAAGAAAAAAGATACATGTTCACTATCTCATGAAATTATGAATTAAAATTTAGGGATAAAACCATCAAGCCCCCTAATCTATGGGGTGTTTTGCGCTTTGGTCCTTAAACTATGTTTATCAGCACTTTGGTCATTAAGCTATAGGGTGTATGTTCGTTTTGGTCCCCTGGTGGTTCTCGGCCAAAATTCGTCAGAATATTCCGTTCACGTGTGGCTCACGCGCTTGCCAGAAGGGCATTTTCGTCTAGAAATACGGGACTTTATTTTGTAACATTTCACCACTCAACCTATTAGAATATGAGCGCTTTGCCCTCTGAACCTATTAAAATGAGCGCTTTGCCCATTGAAACAGGGTTAGACACTAATCACTTTTTCACGTCGCTTATAATGTTCTGTGTATCACTTTTACTTTGTATAACCTTGTTAAATGAACAAGTTGCAAAACTGATGAAATTCATGGATTTAAGTCATTGTCGCGAACTTCTGAGAACTCCTGGTCTATCGAGTCTTCCTAATCTTAAAAAGTTTATTCTTGAAGGTTGTATAAGTTTATGTGATGAGGTGCAGAAAATGGACAATTTCAAGATCGAGAAGAACCTATTCAAGTTTCAAATGAGTCGAAGTTTGACCAAAAAGTCAACGGAGCCTTTTTTACAAACGATACCATTCTTTCAAGTGAAAACAGCCTCCTCAGCAAAACGTAAAGACTAAATTCTTTACGCCCACGTGATTTTAGTCAAATTCGAAGGTTTAGAGGGTCAAATTTATAGTTTATTATTTCCAGCGGGATTTTATGTTTTATTTAGTTATTTTAAGATTCTTTTGTAATTTTGACATTTTTCTTAATTAGGGTTTTCACTTTATAAGTTAGTCGTCTTTGAGTCATTGTAGTCAGTTGTTGATTGAATCAAAAAAAAAACCTAACTTGTGAGTCTTATTTCATCTTCCCTTATGGCTTCTGCCCGCTACATCATTATGTGAGGTCCATAATTCTATCGGAAGTCTCAATCGGCTTTATATGTTAAACCTGCAAGATTGCACAACACTAAGAAAACTTTCTGAAACCATTACCAAGCTGAAACATTTCAAGACCTTAATCCTTTCTGGTTGTTCTAATCTTCGTAAGCTTCCGAAGGAAATAGATAAGTTGGTTGCGCTTAAAGTACCCATGTGTTGATAAAAGTGCTAAATGAGAAGTAATGTCAACAATTGTATACACGATTTCTTCGCATGTACATATCTTGTTAAAGGTATTCACACTTCCTTGCATTTGATTTCAATGCTGCAACTTCAATATGAATTTTGTATATTTAGCACCTCTATTCGAGGGAGCATTTAAATATCGGGAGAAAACGGTCATATTCTAATAGGTTGACAGGTGAAACGTCATAAAATAAAGTCTCATATTTCTAGACAAAAATGCCCTTCTGACACGACTGTGTGCCGCACGTGAACGGAATATTCCGCCGAATTTTGGCCGAGAACCACTAGGGGCCAAATCGAACAGATACTCTATAGCTTAAGGACCAAAGTGCTGATAAACATAGTTTAACAACCAAAACACAAAACACCTCATAAGTTAGGGAGCTTGATGCTTTTGTCCCTAAAATTTATATAACAAGACTTGTACCTATACTATGAATCATGAAATAACAATAAATTCATTGCATAGTTTCTATAGGAAACACAACAATAGTATGATACGAAGGGAAAATCAAGATCTCATCATAATGTCACAAATGTTTAAGCATTGTTTCACACAGGACAATAAATTACTTTTGTATCACATAGACATGACGTCCCCGCAACTGAAACTTACGGATTTTGTTTCTCTCGAATCTTGTAGTCCAAATTTGGTATTAGTTAAATTCGTCAATTAATTAGGAGAAAGTATATGAACCAAATAATAATTACATCATGTCGAACACTTGAATTCTCTTTCTCACTCGTTCTCATTGAATTTGAACGTTTTAGGCTAGCTCTCCAAGTCCATATCGTCCCTTACTATATCTTCATCCACATTCTCTTGGTTGTACTTGTGCTCTATCCATTTGTCCTCAATCGACAATTTTCAAGACGTTGTACTCCTGTGTCTATGTGCCTTACTTTATTAAGTTTAAAATAATGTTTTCATCGCAAGTAGAAAGGAAAACTACTTCAAGAAACAATTAAATCTCTATCTTTCAAAGTATTTACATAATAGTTCTTAAAAATGCTACTGCTTGCAGAAAAAATACAAACCAAACAAGTTAATTCGTCCAAAGACTATTAAGTTGACGGGTTATAACTTCACAACCTCTTCATCACCTGATGGAAAAATAATGTGGCTAAAATAACACAATAATAATCAAAAACTCGTTGATTCCACATAATATCAAGAAATTGACGAAAGAAATGAAAAAACTCTCAAGTTTAGTTTTTTTATTTAATCAACAACTTACTACAATGACTCAAAGACGACTAACTTATAAAGTAAAAACTCTAACTAAGAAAAATGCCAAAATTACAAAACACTCTTAAAATAATTAAATTAAACATAAACATTCCACTGAAAATAATAAACTACATATTTGACCCTCTAAACTTTCGAATTTGTCTAAAATCACGTGATGTAAAGACAAAAGTCTTAACGTTTTGCTCAGAAGCCGTTTTCACTTAGAAAAGTGGTATCATTTGTCAAAAACGGGCTCCGTTGACTTTCCGGTCAAATCTCGACTAGCTTAAACATCGGGTTGGTTATTTTCGATCGAAAGATACACATATTCCCGATAGCCATTCGAAAGGGAACCAACAACTTTAATTAGTCCATTTTACAGTAAGTATGAAAATGCTTGAACTTAGACACAATGAAGATCTTGTTAGAAATATAGCACGAAAATGAACAAGAAATAATATATTATTGACGAAAATTGAAGAACGAAAATTACAATAATCAAGATTACCGTTACCGAATAAACCTCAATTGAATATGAACGGAAGAACGTGGAAACGGGAAGTCGAGGACTTTTCGGTTTCCTTAAAACAGATTCGCCCTCTCTACGTGCTTGAGAAAACGTGAGCGACTGTCTCCCAGGATACAACGACTACGAGCAGAATTGCTAGCACACGCCAAACTGCCCCGACGAACTCGCACTGTAACTTTCCTCTACCACCACACAATGAAAAAAATATTTTGGCTGCGCAGAAAAGCCTTTTCGTGTATGCAATGTATTTTTCGATTTTTGATGATGAAACCCTATGGGGAGCGACCCCTTTTATAGACTAGGTTAGGGAGAAAGTTGGAAGACTTAGCCACCAAGAAACGTGTTTAGGATAATTACGAATCACGTAATTAAGATAATTACAGATCTCGCAAAGATCTCGGATGAACGTAGACACGTTTTAGTTATAAAAAACTGATAGGTAAATCTTATGGAAATATTTCCTAAGATAATTAATTATCTCTTTGATGCTTATTATTTTCCGTATATAAAATATAGCAGAAAATTACATAATTCTATTTACGCAAAATAGAAATATTAAATATTGATATACAATATTTTCGACTTTAATTAGTCAACGTTGAGCATCAATTTCTCATTCACCCATGTACCAAACTCGACCTAAAGTCGATTGTACAAAAACCCCGTTTCATTTACCAATTTTCCAACAATCCCCCACATGAATGAAATTGATTGATCATGCACACATCATGTGGTGGTAGAGTTCTACGGACTATGCCTGCATAGGATAGGTAGGACACGTCCTTGAACCTTCCCTCATGAGAAATACTTTCTTTGCTAGCCGATAGTGTGACTTGACGTCATTGAACTATCCGCCGTTTGTGCAAACGTTCCATACATCTCACACAGGTATAATTCCTTTTACCGTTGCGGTTCTCATGGTTTATGTCCATTTTGGCCCTGGACATACGCCTGGTTCTGCAAGAGTTTTCCAGAAAACTAAGCCCCCACAGTTTTCCTCAGAGGCGGCCCCTCCTCTCTCTCACATAGGTGATTTCTTATCTAAGAATAACCCGTATTATTCCGCTCAGATTTCCGACGCGTAAGAATCATTAAAAGCATAATGCTTAACCTTTCCCATTACGGGTGTCACTGTTTCATCTAGGAATGGACAAGGGTTGACCCCCACAGTGACCGTGCAAAGTTCTTACAATTAGGTTGTCCCATTGAACCAAGATCTTGGGATCTCCAGTCAAACATGGTTGGGTTTTCCTTCATAAGACTTTAATTTCCAATAGGCTTAAGTCCCATTCCCTTCGATGTCTTTTCAACTTGATCTCTATTTAACCATTTGGTTAGCGGATCCACAATGTTATCTTTTGACTTCACGTAGTCAAGGATGATAACCCCAATTGAGATCAGTTGTCTAACGGTATTATGTCGTTGACGTATATGTCTAGACTTACCGTTGTACAGAACATTATATGCTCTTTCAATCATAAATTGATTATCGCAATTTATGCATATTGCTGGCACAGGTTTGGGCCACTCAAGAATATCTTCCAAGATGTTAAGGAGCCTTTCGGCTTCTTCACTGCATTTGTCTAATGCCACAAACTCAGATTCCATCGTGAATCTGGTTATAACTGTTTATCTTGAAGATTTCCATGCACAGTTGCACCTCCTAAAGTGAATACATGTTCACTTGTTGCGTTGGAGTCTTGTATAATATATATCCAACTTGCTTTGGTAAAACCTTCAAGCAACATTTGGATATCTGGTATAATGCAACTCACAGTTACGAGTATAACGTAAGTACTCCAGTACTTTCACTTTCCAATGCTCATGCCATTGATTACTCGTAAATCTACTAAATGTGCTAATTGTATAGGTAATGTCTGGTCGTGTACAACTCATTATGTACATCAGACTTCCTATCACTCTAGCTTGTTCCACTTGATCAACACTTTCTACCTTATTCTAAGATAAGTGTTGACTCGTGTCAATTGGAGTTCTGGCTACACCAGAATAACCCTTGCTGAATTTTTCAAGCATCTTGTCCACGTAGTGTGACTGGTTTAATATAAGACCATCTGGCGACCTTCTAATCTTAATTCCTAAGATTGCATCGACCAGTCTCGTGTCTTTCATATTGAATCTTGAATCCAGCAAACATTTAATGGACTTCACCATTCGGTCGTTGTTTCCCACAATGAGCATGTCATTAACGCACAGACAGAGAACCAAATATCCTTCTTCTGTAGTTTTGACGTAGACACATTTGTTGCACTCATTGATTTTGGGACCTTTTGACATCATGACGTTGTCAATTTTTCCATACATCGTTCTCGGTGTTTATTTAAGTCCACACAAGGACTTCACCAATTTATAGACTTTATTTTCTTTTCTAGGAGCTACATAACTCTCGAGTTATTCCATGTATAATTCTTAATCAAGAACCTCCATTTAAGAAAAATAGTCTTTACATCCATTTGATGTACTTACAGTTTTGGAGAGTGACAATCGCCAAAATCATTCTTATTAAATCTATTCTCGTCACATGAGAATAAGTATCAAAGTAATAATGGCTTTCTTGTTGCTTGTATCCTTCGATCACAAGTCTAGCCTTATACTTTTCATTGTTCCATCTATTTTGATTTTCCGTTTGAAAATACACTTAGAACTAAATGGTTTACATCCCCAAGGAAGGTCAATCAATTCTCAAGTGTTTCGTGTTAGATGGAATCAATCTCATCTTTTATGGCTTCTTTCCATAAATGATTTTAATAGAGCTTATAGCTTCTAATACGTTTGAGGCTCAACCTCTATCATGTAAGTTAGAAATTAAATTTCATGTTCTTACCCTTATGTTTCGTCTTGGCTTTTCGTGGACCTCACCAGTTTCTTCAATTTCTTTTTGATCTTGACTATGTCAATATCATCGAAGACTCGTTTGAAGAACTTTGTCCAGCCATAATGAATTTACAAGAAAACATTGTTCAAAGAAGAGCGCATTTCTTCATTACGTTATCGTGTTTTTATGATCCTTTAGATTCATACATAACAAACCGATAACCGATGCTATTTTGTGCATAGCCATGAAAATATAGTCCAACGATTTGGATCTATTACCATTTTCTTTGGCACGAGTTTATGCCATCTTAGCACGACACACCCCCACACTTCAGAGTATATATAAGAAAGTTGTACTTTCTTTATCACTCATAGAGAGGGTTTACTTTTTGGGGTATCTTATTTAAAAGAAAGTAAGCCAACAAAATGGCTTCACCCCACTCGTCTTGCAATAACACATAATTTATTGCATCAATGTCATTCTCTCTAAAAGTAGGAGAATCTCATTCCAAGAATCTCGCAAGATTCAAACATGGTGAGATAAGTAGCATTATTTGCTGCACATTTTTTTTTTTTTTTTTTTTTTCCGAAAATCACACCAGTGCAATTCTTCGTATTTCAATCTAGTTAATGAGAACTGTAGAATCTCCCAGACCAACTAGGTCAATCAAACCCGTCATCCTCAAAGGCTGAGTTTTTAAGACTGAACTCATGTCTCGGTTATCGACGTTTGAGGCATCAATGGATTGGTATCAGTAATCACCATATCCGTATTATTCGATATCTCCAAACGTATCAAATATGTATCGCTTGTTCTTTCACACAAGAACATTTCACCAAATAAGATGAATACACTTATTTAATTATATTACTTAATTATAAGTAAACAATTACCTCGAAGGTACAATACCAACTATTGTCATTGTGTTGGTCTTTAGCTCATCACCTCGGAGCGTATATCATGCCTCATTTTGTATGACCAACTATTGCACACGATTATCCATCACGGCTTAAAATCTTAATGGGTTAAACAACCATTAATATGCAAAGTTTCCAAAATACACCGAATTTCCTGTGTTTGGATTAGGCAGGCCGAACAAGTTCGGAAATTGTTGTGGCTTGAAGAGCTACAATGACTTCTTGCTCAGGAATTCAACACAGAACGGTCTCATCCATTCATCCATGTGATCAACAACTCAGCCAATGTTAGCAAACCAAAATACGTGAAGAATAACAAAATATTCTTCAAAATCATGATTTCGTCCAATAAAAAGAAAACTAAACAAAGAGTAACGCAAATCTCACAAAAGAAGTGAGTTCTCTGTTTATTCTTTTCCGTGTATGAATCAATGCATTTACCAAAAGTCATACCCAATATAGTATGTCCAAAACAATCAGGAATATTTTAAAATATATGCAACCATGATTATTAATCACAATTAATCTCAATCCTGATTTGTCATAGCAATACGTATGTACTGTCATGCATGTGTGCAATAACCTTTCTTATGCATATACAGAAATCATGAATCATGTGTTCCAACCCAGGCTTAGTTTTAATCATAACAAGCGTCTTATAAACATAAGAAGCCTTCTATCACACGTTTCCCATGTAAAACATATATATATATATATATGCATGTATATATGGTGCGTACCATCAGGTAATCAAGAGTTTTTAATTTGTAACACAAATTTGGACCAAATAAATATAACAACATTGGTCCAGATCCTATATGTCGAATGAATCAAATTCATTCACTATCCCATGTCTAATTCTATAGGACACGGTCTTTGTTTGTGAACAAAAGGCTTTCCAAGTAATTACCATTACTTAACTAATGAAAAACGTCCTTAACAGGAAATAAAGATTAGCAATCAAATAATCTCAGACCTTTTCAACAACAAATAAAAATTCATAATGGACAAGCAATGATAAACAAAGGAACCCCAAAGGAAATAAACTATTCAATAAATATTTGTTTCCTTTCGTAAAATATCTTTCCCTTAGCAGAACCAAAATAAACCTTTTGATTATCATAGCTAGCATCAATCAGCGAATAAAATATTCCTTAACAAGGAAACCACATGATTACCAAATTAGATTTAAATCTCAATGCTTATCAACATAATGTAACACATAGGCACGGCCGCACGGGAAACCAAAGAAAAATCAAATCTTCATGTTTTCACGTCAAATTCTGATTTCTGAATATCAGAAATTAAAATCATTTTTCTTCGTCAATAATTACCAACACCGGAAAATTGATTTTGGTTGAAACCAAATATCACCATCCAGAAGTAAACTGTCGAGTAACATGTTCGTCTCAAGAAGCTAATCTGTTTTAAGATTGTTAGAAATATAGCACGAAAATGAACAAGAAATAATATATTATTGACGAAAATTGAAGAACGAAAATTACAATAATCAAGATTACCGTTACCGAATAAACCTCAATTGAATATGAACGGAAGAACGTGGAAACGGGAAGTCGAGGACCTTTCGGTTTCCTTAAAACAGATTCGCCCTCTCTACGTGCTTGAGAAAACGTGAGCGACTGTCTCCCAGGATACAACGACTACGAGCAGAATTGCTAGCACACGCCAAACTGCCCCGACGAACTCGCACTGTAACTTTCCTCTACCACCACACAATGAAAAAAATATTTTGGCTGCGCAGAAAAGCCTTTTCGTGTATGCAATGTATTTTTCGATTTTTGATGATGAAGCCCTATGGGGAGCGACCCCTTTTATAGACTAGGTTAGGGAGAAAGTTGGAAGACTTAGCCACCAAGAAACGTGTTTAGGATAATTACGAATCACGTAATTAAGATAATTACAGATCTCGCAAAGATCTCGGATGAACGTAGACACGTTTCAGTTATAAAAAACTGATAGGTAAATCTTATGGAAATATTTCCTAAGATAATTAATTATCTCTTTGATGCTTATTATTTTCCGTATATAAAATATAGCAGAAAATTACATAATTCTATTTACGCAAAATAGAAATATTAAATATTGATATACAATATTTTCGACTTTAATTAGTCAACGTTGAGCATCAATTTCTCATTCACCCATGTACCAAACTCGACCTAAAGTCGATTGTACAAAAACCCCGTTTCATTTACCAATTTTCCAACAGATCTAGCTATTGAAAAACAGAAAAATAGATAGTAACGGCAATAAACGGTAATACCCCATTTTCATTATATGATTCTATAAACTTATTTGATACGTACTTTGGTTTATATATGTTTCAACATAATTGCATTTATATTGATTGGTTAGAGTAAGAAATTGAATTCTCTCATTGACATATATTGCACCAATAAACCTGATAGAGCAAATGTGCATGCATGGTTAGTAGGAATCAAGATTATATTACTGGACAGGCCTTTCAATAATACATACAGATTTCAATTAATTCTTTTACTGCGACAAATGACAAATCCCTGTTTGACCGTACATGACCTATTAAAAGCTGAATCGATCTCAAGTCTTCTGCCAACAGAATAACCACAAGTACTTTTGTTTACTTTGAGTCCATCAGTCTCTTGCAAACCACAAACTTATTCATTGCAATGAGAATCCTATTATACACTTCATGGCCTCTCTTGATGTTGTCCCTGTTCCATATCTTTACCGTTTCATTCGTTTCTGGTCTGTGTTTGAATGATCAACAATCCTTGCTGCTGCAGTTGAAGAACACCCTCTCGTTTGATTTGTCAGTCTCGACAAAGCTCGTGCGCTGGAATCCTAGCGTCGATTGTTGCAGTTGGAGCGGCGTGGCTTGCGATGGTTCCGGACGTGTGATCACTTTGGAGCTCGATCACGAGTCTATTGCCGGAGGGATCGAGAATTCGACAAGTCTGTTCGGTTTTCGGAATCTTCAAAAGCTGAATTTGGCTAGAAACCACTTTCCGGGTGTTCGAATCCCGACGGGGCTCAGGAATCTTACCCGTTTGAATTATCTGAATCTGTCAAATGCAGGATTTGTTGGACAGATTCCAGTCGAACTTTCTGAAATGCGGAGTTTGATTAGTCTCGATCTTTCCAGCCAATTCCAGGGCGTTGTACGGCTGAAACTTGAGAACCCGAATTTGCAGATGCTTGTCAGAAATCTTACAGGTTTGAGAGAACTTTATCTTGATGGTGTGAATATTTCAACTCAGGGGAGTGAATGGTGGCAAGATTTATCTTCATCTTTACCCGATTTACGAAATTTGAGTTTGCGCGATTGTGGACTATCGGGCGCGCTGATTTCTTCCCTTACACAGCTGAAATCTCTTACGATGCTTCGTCTCGACAGGAACAACTTATCAGCAACGAATCCGGATTTCCTTGCGAATTTCCAAAACCTGACAATCTTGAGCCTCAGCTTGTGTTCTTTGGAAGGTTACTTCCTTGAGAATATTTTCCAGTTACCAACTCTAAAATATCTGAATCTATCATACAATCCTTTACCCCACCGCACCATACCCGATTTTCCTATAAGTGGATCTTTCACGACTATACTGCGTAGCTACACTAACCTCTCAGGTTCAATACCAGACTCCATTGGCAACCTTCGAATGCTGTCTCATATCGACCTGTCTAATTGCAATTTCAGTGGAATGGTTCCATCCACAATAGGCAACTTAATGGAACTGGTTCGTCTGGACTTTTCAGTCAATTTCTTCACGGGTTCAATCCCAGTGTTTCCCAAGTCGAAGAAACTTGCGTACATAGACTTTAGTCGTAACAGTCTCAATGGTTCACTTTCGTCTACACATTTTGATGGCCTCTCCAATCTTTCATATTTAAATCTTGGAAACAATTTGTTGAGTGGGAGCATTCCATCGTCTCTCTTCAGTCTCCCTGCATTGCAGAAACTACTGCTCTATAACAATAAATTTAGCGGCCAAGTGAACGCATCTTTAACTCTTAACGCCTCCAGCTTGGATATTCTAGATTTGAGAAGTAATCAGCTAGAAGGTGCTATTCCAGAGTCTTTCTTCAAACTTGAAAGGCTTAATGTGCTCTCACTTTCTTCAAACTTCTTCAATGGCACCATGCAACTGGAAAAGATCCAAGGCCTTCGAAATCTTACAAGGTTAGACCTTTCTTACAACAAGTTGTCAGTTTCCGTAAGCAGCAATAATTCAGAAATCTTCCAGTTTCCCCAACTCAGAAGGCTGACTCTAGCTTCCTGCAACCTCTCCGCATTTCCGAATTTGAGAAACCAAATCAAAATGAGGTATTTAGACCTATCAAACAACAAGTTGACCTCTCAAACCATGGATTTCTCGTGTAACAATTTTCAGGGTTCGATACCTAATACAATCGGAGAACTTAGCTCACTTTATGCGCTAAACCTGTCGCACAATTCTTTTAGCGGGTCCATTCCAAGGTCAATCGGAAACTTGACACATCTTGAATCATTGGACCTCTCAGTGAACGAGCTAACAGGAGAGATCCCACAAGTGCTCACAAGTTTGACGTTCCTCACGTTCTTAAATCTTTCCTACAACAAACTTGTCGGAAGGATACCAATAGGTTCTCAATTCCAAACATTTTTGTCAGAAAGCTATGTAAGTAACGTGGGACTGTGCGGGCTTCCCCTGAACATATCATGTGATTTCAACCAACCCTGTGATTTCAACCAACCAGAACGAGAATGTGGACAAGAGAGCGAAAGTTCAGTCAAGAACGAGATAATCATAGGCGCTGCAGTTGGATTCTTTGTGGGCGTAGGTGTCGTTTATTTGCCACTCTTCTTCTCTAGAAGATGGAGTGAGTGGTCTAACAACCTCGTCAATAAGTTCGTGGTCATGATTCAAAATTGGTATGGTCTGTAAGGCCTTTGGAGGCACTAGTAGTAGCAAATCATGTGTAATAAAAATGGGAATGATCTGCATATATATAGGATGGTAAAACTCATTGATCATTTCCACTTTTACAAGTAATGCACTATATATGGATTCGGTTTATTGATAGCATATATAGACATATGTAGGTTGATATTCAAAAAGTGTTTTGTCACATTTCACTTATATACTAAATTACTAATGAATGGATTAAACTTAACGTGTAATTTGGTATATTACAAAATAAAATCAGAACGTAAAGCATAATTAAACATATAATGATTGATCCGCAGTGTAAAATGAAATAAATGGTACGAAATACAAGTATACAACTGATATATTTAATGAGAAAGATCGAGACATTTGATGACTTAGGCCACGAAAAGAAATTAGAAGAAAGAAGGAAATTTCCACATTACAGACACTAAAAAGGGGCTGTCAATTGATGACTTATACATGTTGCACAGACAAAATATTCCATTTTTCCTATAAACAAGAAAAACTAGAAAGAATGCCTGTCACTATAAGTACTTTAAACTACTGGCCAAGTCTTTTTTATTTTCTTCTTATCTTTGTTATTTCTGGCCACACACAAGTCATCGTTTCCCAAGTCAATCGAAGATTCGAAGCTTAGGGAAAAAAAAAGGGGAATATTAAGTAGCACTTGATGGATTGTAACTTCACAACCTTTTCACCGTCATGGGAAAGGAAACCAAGAAAATTAAATAGTCTTTGGAATATTAAGTAGCACTTGATTACACTTGCATGAGAAGCATGAAAAGCATAAATCAGTTTAAGGCAAATATCATTTTTCTGAATGACATAAAAATGGGAGTTGAAATGCATTCACGTACTTTTCTTGATTCTATTGGGTGTTTAAACCTCCATTTTTGGACTGTTACAATAACTAATATTATATTTGTACGGGTGGGTATACGATCGGAAAATGGATAAAAGTACATGTTCTTGAACTCGGTCCCGGTCTAAAGATTTGGTATTCACCGCTTGGGAGGTCGCAAATAAGATATACCCAATCAAGACAAGCACGGATACTCAAAAACAGGCCTATCTCTTTTTGGTGGAATTTAATACTCAGATCCACCACGTTCCAAGTACCATATATAGATACTTTTTTCTTTCGAACAATGACCCTTCTCATAAGTTATCGTTAAATAACTGTTTTAGTACACGAAATATGAGAATTAAAAATATGAGTTTACGCCATTTTCTAAGTCAAACAAAAGTGATGGTTATATCCACGTTGGGCAAATATCGCATGAGTGGTACGTCGAATATGTTGTGCTTAGTTGTCCTTCAGTAGCCCCAACATTGGAAACCCCAAGTTTTGCTAGATAATCAGGTGTCATGATTGATTTTTTGTTAATAAGAAATACATGTGAGTGTGACACTAGTGAAGTTAGATAATCTAGTTTCAATTTCCTTCAGAAGACCGTTAAGATGTGCTGGTGTTTTATATAGCTTGGAAAGACAATTGAGCATGAAACGGGAATATGTAGTAACTATGAGAGCACAAATCTCTTTAGAGTTTAAACTAAGCTAGAATCAAATTGTCACGGATAGTCCAAAACTCAAGGTGTCCACGATAACAGGAGGATAGTAAGAATATAAAGGTTGAGAAATTCAAGTTGTAAGCTTTGATGTATCCTTATCAGTGGCAACCAAATAAATTCTGTAAACTCTGATTTCTTTTAAGAGAGATGATCAACTGACTTTGAAATCGAGAACTAACTTGTACATTCAATCATCACTCCTAGCCTAACATTTTTTTCTTCTTCTATTTTCACTTTTCAGCCTCAACTTGCATTCCCTCAGTACAGGCACTATATCCAACTGAAAATAATTAAATCTAGATAATGATATAATTAAATCTCTCAAAATAATTAGTTCTCTGCCAGAAGCGAAAAAGTCGAAAGAACAATAACAGGCAGCCAACAACCAAGCTTAAGATCTTCCAAGGTATTTGCACAATAGTTCTAAAATAACCTAGGACAGATTGAGCATTACTCTCCGTGTACTGGAGCTTGGGACAATTAAATATCAATGGTTAGTGCTTCAAGTTTATATTAGCTTCCTCCTACATGTCTCCGTGTACAAAAAAAAAATGGCGCCATATTCGACTAATGGACATTGCACTGTTGTAAAAGAGAATGTCCATAGTCCACATATTTATCCCAAAGGGATTTATACTTTTCCATCCCAATCTTCAACCAAGGTTTGGAATTCCCATTATAATGCAGCAAAGCACCCTTTTCTATCAACTGAGGATCGACATTTGTATAGCCCAGTCCCAAAACATGCCATGACGGATTTAATGGCTCTGTTAACCCGTAAAAAGTTAACAATCCTGGAGGGAGAGTCCCAAGTTTCCACAAAGTTCTGTCAACATTCTTTTCTTGCCAGTAGTGGTAGATGCCCGTGACGTTCCTTCTCCTCCACTCCACCAAATCAAATACGTTCATGCCAAACGCCCACCCACATGCATCAGGGTCAAAATGTTCACGGATAAGGGGGTGGGAATAGTTTAAGTACTTGTGGTATCTATGAAACGTCTCCATACATGTTTCAACTGCACCATTGACATTCCCGTTCAGATCTATAGAGAACAGACCTGAGAGATCCTTCTGCACTACAACATCGTCGTCCAGAAAGACGAGCTTCTTAAGGTCAGGAAAAACTTCAGGAATGTAGAATCTTAGGTGATTAAGCATAGATAAATATTTGGGGTTCCGGAACTTGATTGGCGTCCTGTTATCGCCACCCCCACCGGAGAAGTAGTAACTTTGGGTTTCGGAGTCTTGAAGTTGTTTAAGGACGGGAACATACGAAGCGTTCAACCATGTATGTAAAGTCTTCTATCTTTTGAACATTGACAGTTACTCCCCTGAAATCATTCATGGTGAACCAGGCTTTCATTGCGGCATAATTCACTTCGTCTGTGACAAGGTGGAAAACTACGTTTTCGGGATTATTGGAATTAATAGCTGTTGAATTTACTACCACAGGCGTGGCAAGAATGTTGTCAGAGAAGACACAGAAATGATAGGCACTGTTATCTTTAAGTTTTGTAGATGTCAGTCTTTTCTCCTTCAATTTCTTCCGGAGAGTTGCATCCTTAAACCACTCACTGGTTAACCGGACTCCGAGGCAGAAAAGACACTTAGGAACTTCTTCAGCGGCGATTTGTCCATATTTTGAACTCTTTTCAGTGACGGAACTCATTTGTTCCTCAAGACCCTGGATCTTGGCCTTCAGTCTCATGATCATAGTGCAGTTGCTGAGCCTGGAAGAGTAAAAGGGCCATGTCACGAATTGTAGCTCCAGACTCACTGGTACTCAAAGGAGTTCTTCTTAAGGCAGCATTTGAGAGAAGGATTTGTGAGTTGCGAATTTGGGCACTAAGTTCCCAAGCAAATTGAAGATTGTTGCTTTCTTTTGCAATGACAAGAAATCCTTTGGCCAGAGAAATTTGATCATTCAGTTGCCTCGTCACAGAATTGGGACTCAACATTTCATCTGTAATATTAAGGCCTTCAATAATTTTATCCTGCCTAAAAGATCTCTGCATAACAGAAAAATTTACATAAGAGAAAATTGATGCTAACTTCTTAGCACTTATGGAATCATAATTGTATGACAAGTAACCAAAAACAATAAAAATAAATTAAGAATATAAACGACAATAAACTTCACAAACTTCATTTCTTTGGTCTTTTTATGTGAGAGGATTAAGGATTTCCCCATTTAGCTATGCCATACTAATAAACCATCTAAAACGGAAAGTATATGTACACCAAATCCTATAACCAAACAAACAATTTCTGTGGAACCGCTAAATGGAAAGTGCATTGGTAATTCATCAAAGTGCATTGGTAAAAAATGAACAATCTTATTTTGTCATATCCTATTTATTTTTTTATAAAAGATCATATTATTGCAAGTATTCATATTATGTATCATGCAATTAAAGTCCACTCGTAGTAAAAATAAGTAACACGTAATACGAGAAAAAAGAACGCATTCCCTATTGCTCACAATTTGCGGTTGCAGCACGCCTTCTGTAATTCCTTAAAGTTTGTTTGAAAATCAACGTTCAAATGCACATGTTCAAGTTCGTGTTACGCGTGTATAAAAACGGGTGGAGGGTCATTTTGTCATGAAAAAAAGCAACATGCAATTCATGACCAAATCACTTAAAAATGTAAAACACACACTCTTCACTGTTTTGTTGTGCCTCATAATGACTTGATACTCTCATTATATTATTTTTCTTCTCTTTGTGTATGTTTGTTTAATTAGAAGTACTAATGAAGGGTGGAAGTATAATTAGCAGAAGGTGGAAATGGAATGTGTACCTTTTGACAATTGTACTTGTGTTACTATTTAGTGCTGCAATAGTTGGGCTGATGGGGCTCCACAGGCTAAGGGAGACACGTCTCTTCCAACTCCTTGTCAAAGAAAAAGACCATCAGATCATCTCCCTCCAATTCCACTTGCAGGCATGCATGCATCTTACTTTGTTTTTTTTCACATTGTTAATGAGTTTATTATATATGCATAAACCACTTTTATGTGTTATTTTTGTTGAATAACAGAAAGAAAGGGAGCGGGTGAGGGAAGAAAGGATGAAGATGAATGAGATGAGGATGAAGGCACAGAGTCTTGAAGGAGAGAAGATGGTACTTACGCGGAGGATATCGGAGATGGGGTCGACTATATCTTCGCTTAAAGACGAGCAACGGGTAGTCGAATTAGCTTTCCAGGAGAAGCAGAATGAGGTTAAGTTGTTGAAAGACAAGTATGTAGAACTGGTTGAACTTTTAAGACAAAGTGAAGCTGAAATTGAGGATACGAAGCGCCATCGTCTTGAGTCGTCGAGTACTGTGAATAATAATACATTGGGAGCCTATAAGGGAAATGGAGAAGATTATGTGTCAGAAAACAGAGTAAAACAGAGAGGTGAAGTTGGAAAAGAGAAGATTAGGATTAATAATGCAGTAGTAGGCAATGAAGAGCACAAGCAATCTACTGAAACGACGGAGTTAAGTGATAGTGTTAACCGCCAGGCGAATGATGACAAGAATTTCAGGACAGGGTTGATGAGTGTGTCTCATTTGGAAAAACAAAAGCTTGGAACATATGCAAAATCTGTCGATGAGTCTAACGATCAAGGTACGGAGAACGACAAACATCCTAATCCTGGACAAGCAAATGTTGTAGAGAAGAATGAAGATCGAGCTCAGAGTGACTCATGATTCATGACTAAGGCCAATGCACAACTTCATTAACCAGCTACATTTTTTGTTTTAGCAATTCTGAAATTTGAATGAGCTTTTAGATGCCAAGAGTACTGTTGTATTCTCTCTTTTACTACTTTTTTGACCTTCAGTATGCTGCTTATTTGCCATGAGTACTCTTCTTTTATTTCATGAAATGAATTGACACACACACACACACACACACACACATATATATATATATGTATAGATCAACAATCAGTTAACAATTACATGAATTGCTAGATACATATAAATTGATATACTCATAGTAGAAAGAACCGTATATTGTATAAATATCTGCCATATATGAGACTTGTACATGTAAATAACTAACACTTGAGAATATACTTGGGTATGGTATTGGATTAGTGCTAATAAAGAAGAGTTCCCGTTCCATTTAACAAAGCCTTTAGGGGGAAATATGAGGGGCTCTAATTTCTATCATGGTATCAGAGGCAACCTAAGACGTATGTTGGGCTCCGCGACCTACCCACCTGATGGCACCGAAGATAATTATCGGGCCACACGAGAGGGGACGTGTTGAGAATATATTATCTCACATCACTTGTGTATGGTATTGGATTAGCATTAATAAAGAAAAATTCCCGCTCCATTTAACAAGTGAAGAATGATGGATTTCACTATTTATCACCATCTAAAATGATGAATAAGTTTTCACCAAGCCTTTAAAAGAAATACCACACATGAAAGGAGAGCATACAATCCTAGTTGGCTAGTTCCTCTAAATAGTATCTTTTTTTTTTCTTAACAATATTCACAAAATGCCCAACTGCCCAACAATATAATCATTCTTTTCTTCCTAACATAAAAACTAAATTAAGGTATCAGAGCAGATTTTTTGAATAATATTCGGATTGTGTGGAAATTAAGCATAGTTGCTATGGTGTCTCTGCAATTGCCAAGTCTTCAATTGCATTATGTTACTCTTCAAACTCCTCTCATGTACCTGATTAGTGAAAGTAACTGTAATTAATCCAACCAAAATTAAAAAAATGCACCAAGAGTTTAACTTTTATTTACCATTTTGATTAGGGATAATAAAAAAGTTGTGATAAAATATAATCCTACCTGCTGAATACTAAAGTCTTTTAAATTATTTTAGCAAGTTTTCAAATTAATGCAAAAACATTATGAAATTGGTATGGTTTGTTTTCGACTCAATTAGCTAAAATTTAGATATTTTATAGTTTAGAATTAATTGGTGGCAAAAATTATATATATAACATAGATGTGACATGTGTACAATGTTTTGAAGAGAAATATGCATGAAATCCTCCTGTATTTTAAAAAACTTTCACCAAACTAACTAATGAGTCATGTCATTTTATTTTTTTCAAGAGAGTCCGGCATTTATTTATATATTCAATTTATTTTGTTTATTTACCTCCAATACAGATATGGTTCTGAAAATCTCCAGGCATTCTTCTAATAACAGCTTCTCTTGGCTGACCACCACGGCCAATTCCATAAGTACACCAACTGATTTCTCAACCTATAAATATAATATCTTCTCAATTAGTTAGGTTATATATATTATACTAATTAACTTAACCATATACACTAGCATAATGTAATGCCACCAGTAATGCAGGCGCCTAGTATTTTTTTAATTGAAGTTTTATAACAAATCGATAATTTACCGTTGGTGAAAAACTAGATATCATCAAGTTAAGGGATGCTGCAAGATCTGAAGCGTGCCTCAAAACAAGGCAAGCTGATTGTGGTTCCACCTGTACAACATAATAGACTTGTTAGCAAATTGCTAGCAAATCCTCCTAAGTCAATACATTATATTTTCAAATTTTATTTTTGGATTCATTTTCCCATTTCGTGTCACATGGTAAAAGAGTTCTTAGACTACAAGTCAAATAATTAATCCAACTTGCGCGTTTTCTCTAGTTGTAATAAGCTAATTATATGCATATTATAACCCTGTCATGGACATAAGCATTGAGTTACCTTTGCACCATCCACGAGTGGAACTTTACAAACAACAGAATGCAAGTAATCTTTGGTAACTGAAATCGCTGATACGTGTTGCCTCTCGATACTTCCCCAAGCTTCAAGCGTTTTAATCTATACGAGGATCATATAGTGTGAAAGCAACATTAAACATTCAAATATTGAGGTAATTAAGAACATGTTGGAAATATTTTGCCAAAAAAATCAGAATTTGAAATTTCCGATGTACGACAAAAAAAATGAAAAAACATAAGTGTGGAGTATTAAATCACATATGCGGAAATTCAATGACATATTAGTACAAATGGCCCATGCACCTAATGCCTTAAGATTATAGGTAATTTATGGTGTTAAACTCACTAATGTATTGCTCACTTTGCATTCATAGTTAATATCTCCTTGTTGTTGATTTTCGTTGTTCCAACAAGTGGTATCAGAGCCAATGTTTCACTACTGACTAGAAATTAAAGTGAAACACCTGGTAGTAGTGTGGTTCTTGGGGAGCACTCCAAGAAAATATCGCTTCAGGAAAAAGGCGGTCAATGTGTAAGGATTGAGGAGAGATTGTTGAAAAAATATCAAGTGCGAAGTATTTCATATTAAAATAGATGAGTAAATTGATCGACGTAAGCTAGCGGAGATGACTCGTGGACCTAACATCTTAAAGTTTTGGTTCAAGATGTGGTATCAAGTCCACTAATATGAATTTCACTTTGACACATGGGTTAATATTTGAAATTCAAATCAAATATTCACAACATGATCTAATCTTGAATTAGATGAAGTAATGCCAGATTCAATCTTTAAGAAAAGCGATGGTTCCCAAAGCTAGTAAGAGAAAATGAATAAAAAAAATTAAAGAGAACATGTTTTCTAAAAAAAAAATGTTCCCTTTTCTAACACGTTGACATCGATTTCATTTGTCATATTGAAAAGGTTAAAATTAGTATTCTTACTTATTATTATCACTTTAAAATTGTAAAAATAAAAAGAAATCATTATTATTAATAGCCTAAAAAGTTATATTAAAAGTAATTTTCCTACAAATTGACTAGATAATCCGTTTGTTTTAAACCTTTTCTTGACTTTTCAAAGTTCTCTACTACTTATTGGGGAAAATATTATTTTTAGTAAGCAATGAAATGCTTCTATTATTCGTACTTACTATATTTTGAAATTTACAATTATATATATATATATATATATATATATATATATATCGCTCTAGTATACATTTCAAACATAAACAACATATGTCTAAAGGGCAGCCCGGTGCACGAAAGCATCCCCGCAATGCGAGGTCCGGGGAAAGGTCCCACCACAAGGGTGTATAAGGGGCAAGCCTTCCCCTGTCAAATTTGACAAGAGGCCGCTCCCAGGACTTGAACCCGTGATCTCTCAGTCACACAGCAAAATAAATTTTTCGAAAAAAGTTATTTATAATAGAATAAAGCAGTCTATGGAAATATATGGTGCTACATTATTGAAGATGATAACTAACTAAATTAGAAGTTTTAACATAATTTTTAAGTATTTTGAGATATAAATTTAAAAATTAAAAGTAAATTGAATACTACTGATTTTCCCACCTTTTCTGTTGGAGGGTAATAAGCGTAAAGTGTGACAACTGTAAAAATATTTGATTTTGTTGGATTATTTTCACACATTACTTGATGAGAAAAATCCAACAGTGTGATTAGAAAGATTATACAAATATTTTCCTACATTTTGCTATCTTGTCTACAACATTTTGCACTACCAAACACTTCAAAAAAAAAAAAAAGAAAAAAAATCGTTACCATTTTCCAATTTCTCTTCGAATAAAATGGAGCCTAAAAGCAAAATTCTCCCCTCTCCAATTTTGTTTTAATTATAGATTTAAAAAGATCTCGACACTCTATTTTATTTAGTTAAATAATAAAACCTAGCGCGACAAGACAATGTAGTGCATGCTTTGCACGTTCGGGCTTGGCTTCACACCACCAGTGCCTTTTTGCACAATTTGTGTTACATAAGTAGAAGTGCAAATATAGATATAATAATTAATAAAAAAGTCTTGAACTATATATTTATGTAACATAGATACAATTCGTTTAAGCCTTGAACTATATATTTATTCTTTAAATAGTGATCAGAAGTATTGCACGTATGAACTCAACTAAAAAAAATTACATTCACAAACATGTATGAAGATTCATGAAAATACACAAAAATTCCGTCCAATGAAATAAACCTTGCCTATTACTCACCTGATATTGAAGCATAGAGTTTAATTTCATTTCGAGTTTCTCCTTTTGTAGCTGCAATTTCTTTAGTACCACAGATTGCTGGAGCTTAATGAGACCATTCCATGCACCTAGAACATTGCTCTGCAGCAGAAAAGTAACATAAGAATATACGTTTACAGTAATGTAATTAACTGTCAGTAGTATGTTGTTACTGTACTGATAACTTCAACATTCGAACATGTTGACCACATACTTCATATCATATTATATGTACATACGTATATATATATATATATATATATATAGTCAGCTTCATCATGATAAATTAAACTCTTGAACACGAAGCTTAAACTATGGTTTATAAAAATTGTACTATATTCATGTATACCATGACTTGTGATTGACCTTTCCCTACATAAGAAGTTAAATACAAGCCTGCAAATGTTATGCTCCACTAGCAATATTCTTCAATTTCCAAAACACATATCATGTAAATAGTATCTTATGTTTTCTGCAAATAAGGGTCAAATAAAAACAATTCATGTTGCAAAAAAAAAAAAAAAAACGAATTTTGGGAATGTTCCAAGGATATAAAATAATAAATAGTACGAACTAGAATTTGGAATAGAAGAAATAGAATCTCTGTTACTCGATTGTGACAATATCACACGGATGAAACTTACATAGACCCGGTTCATAGTGGATACTATGGACCATGTGGTCTTAAAAGGTCAGGGTCCCACCTTTAAGTCACTGTCTTTATTTAATAAATAAGAAATCGAATAAATAACTTTTCAGAATTAGAAATTGACCCCATAAGTTATCTAAATTTTCTCTATCCGGACCCCAAATTTGGGAATAGTCCATTACGACCATATCAGGCCCAGCATGCTTCCGTACAGAACTTCTAAAACATAACAAATAAGGGTACCTCGTTTGACCGTACCACCGTCGGGTATTCTGCCAGGTTTTACGAAGACTCCTCGCCCTCAACCACTCGATCGCAACCGATGGTTCTGCAACAGCTCCTTCAACGGTAATCAGCACAACCCTGGTTCGTTTCCTACTCCGGGTGTAAGAGGCAACTTAAAATGGAATGTTTAAAAACTCAACTTCAACATCCTTAGGCGAAAGCAAAGATCTTATTTATTTATGTGGAAATTTAAATATTACAATACACTCATAACCCCCTTTTGAGAGGAGTAACCTGTTTAGCTACTCATGGTAGCTGCGACTCTTTTGTACATGCACTCACTAACTATTACAATACTACTGAATTCAAACACTCGAAATTTGAAGACTAAAATTTGAAAGACTTAGACAAATTACAGACTCTCTTGTGTTTTTTAAGAAAGTAGTGGTGAAGACTTGCTTTCCTCTGCTTCCTTATGCTTGTTTATATAGGCAAAGTTTTCGGATTTGAAATCCGGACTTCATCAATATCCTCTGGTGGAATTGACGTGTTCCACTTGTTCCTGTGGTCCCTCCATGGTAGTGGAGGTTGTCCTGTTTTGATCACATGGCTGCTTTCTTATCTCCTGAGTCACGTGGTCCCTCCATTATGTCAGTGGAGGCTGTCTTGTACGTTCTCGTGGGTGGCCCTGGTTGTTCAGCTGTCCCAGTCCCTCACATGGCCTCTCGTTCCTTTCTAGCAAAAGTGGTCCCTTTACCAGCACGCGGCATCTTACCCTTTTTTGAAGGGCCCTCTTTGTCACTACCTGCTTTGTCCCGTTTCATCGGGAATCCTTTTCCGAAAAGTGGCTCCTTTTGATCGGGACACTTGTCGCAAATCCGTTCATTCCATCGTCCGGCGTGTATCATGTTGCAAACCTTTCGACGTGTTTCGGTGGTCGCCAGGATCTCATTTCTCCACAACATTTGCCGCTTCTTTTCGAACGCGGTTTCAGCAAAGTCTGTGGTGTTGTTGGTCATGCTGTTGAGCATGAATGATCCGTTCTCCGTATTGTGAAATAATTTGAACGAATACTTGACTTTGTCCATCTCGGTGAGACAGACCCAGAAACCCCAAGCCCTCCTTGTTGAGATTTCATCTTCATTGATCGGGGAGATCAGACAAAGACCCTCGGGTGGCGGCTTGATGAATTCCATGGCCTTCGTATTTGGTCTCTGTATCTTGATGAAGTGAAAGCTTGGTTGGAATCCTTTTCCTGCAATCTCTGGAGCTGTTGAGATAAATTTTAACTCCAAAGTATCTCCTCTTGCAAGTGTATTATTCATACTCCATGTTTCGTAAACATTCCTGTAAATCCATCCTGGTAACTTTGAAATTTCCAGGAAACTTGGTGATGTGGTGAATACTGAGGCTAGGCAGCCAAAGTCGAACCACTCTCGTACACTTTCCGGTTTTGATTCTGGCAGTGCCCAGATCCTTGGGTATTTTCCGGACCAGTCGGCCACGGACTTTCCAGGAACTAGTCCCGTTCTTGCATGTAGTTTTTCCCAGGTTCTTTGATACTCCATCAAAGGTACTCTAGGCTCGTTTTTTATCTTAGATGATCCCGAATGGGGTCTAAGACTGATCTCGTCCTCTTTCTTGGAAGAGGTATTCTGGGACTCAATCGGGGTTTTCCCTCTTGAATCGGACCTGTCTTCTTTCTTTGAAGAAGTATTCTGGGATTCCGTCGGGTTTTCCCCTCCTGAATCAGTCTTGTCTTCTTTCTTTGAAGAAGTGTTCTGGGATTCCGTCGGGTTTTCCCTTCTTGAATCAACTTGTTTATCAGTGGTTTCCTCGAAAGGATCACTGCTTGGTCCGATCTTACTCGGATCCTCAAACTCGTAAGTATTTGCCTGTATTTCCACGTCAAGTTTTGATGTGGAGGCATCTCGTGATAGGGGTACCGTAAGGCTATCCCATAAGCTCGTGTTGTCCAATAAAGTCGCCTTCATCGAACTTTGAACCCTGATAAGATCCCTTTCTTGTACATGACCGGAAGCCCGAGCATTGATTGCCAGACCGTCGATCGCTTTGCGGAGTTCCTCCAGGTTATCCCTGTGGTGCCTCCATCTTGTAAGGATGGTGTTGGCTTCACGTGCCTCCATCCCTAGTCAGAAAATCTGCAAGAACATTTTCATGAGATTTAATAATTTGAACATCAAAATCATAGTATTGACATTCTGCTTGCCATCTAAGTAATCTAGCTTTTTCCGGTTTGCTTTCGATTTTGTTTTTCAAGAAAGCCTTGACACTCGTGTTATCAATTTTCAAGGTGAATTTTTTAGCGAGTAAAAATAGCGGCCATTTTTTAAAAGCCTTTTTGACTGCGAAGAATTCATTTTCGTTGATATGCCATCTAGCGGCCTCGTCGCTGGAAAATAGACCGCTGCAGTATCTACATGGGACCTCTCCTTTTGGTTCTACTTTCGTTAGAACCGCTGCCCACCAATGGTCGCTTGCATCCGTGTAAAGGATCAAGTCGTCCTCGTCGTTTGGTATGGCAAGTTTTGGTAGGTTCTGGCAGACGGATTTGAGCTGCTGAACCGCCTTCTTGTGTTCTTCTGTCCATTTGAAATCTGCATCTTTTTTAAGTAATGGACTGAAAATCTTCCTGTAACTAGCAAGATTGTTAATAAACATTCCTGCAAAATTAACTAGTCCCAGAAAACTTTGAAGCTGTTTAAGGGTTTTGAGATCGTCGGGGAAATCGCGTACCTTTTCCACCAAATGGTTTTGGAGGATGATACCTGTTTCGTCGATCTCTATTCCAAGGAATTCAATCTTCCTTGTAAGAATTACTGCCTTCTTCTCCGACAGCACTAATCCTTCCTTATGGCAAACATTTGAGAAGATCTCCAAATGTTTGATGTGCTCTTGGACGTCCCTTGAGGCGATGAGGATATCATCGACGTAGACGAACATGAATTTGAAATAATCCTTGAAGAGATTATCCATCTTCCTTTGAAATATCTGGGGCGCATTGGTCAATCCCATTGGCATGACATTCCAGATATAGTGGCCCTGTGGTGTGGAGAAGGCTGTAAACTTCTTACTTTCCTCGTCCATCTTGATTTGGTAGAAACCTGATTTACAGTCGAACTTAGAGAAGACTCTGGCGTTCTGGACGCAGTTGATCAGGTGCTCCCGGTTTGGAATGTAGTATCCGTCGAATTCCAAGATCTTGTTGATCCCTTGGTAGTTGATCACCAATCTTGGTTTTCCTCTTTTGATTTCTCCATGGTTCCTAACTAAGAACCCTGGGCTGCTGTAAGGAGAAACTCCTGGAGAGATAAGCTTTAGCTCCAGATGTTCCTTGAGGATCTTCTGCATGTCCCTCCGATCCTCTTGGTTCATGAGGATGGGTCTGTATCTGACCAACTCGTTTTCCTTACCTTTTCGAACTCTGAGTGTAGCCTTGAGTTCATTCTTGTTCCACCACGCCAGAGGGTCCTCTTCGTAGTTCCTTCGAATCTTAACTTTGACATCTTCAATTGAAGTTTGTTCTTCGTTTGTGATGTCATGGTAAGGACTTGGTTCGAGGCTGGCTTTTAGGATCTCAATAGTCTCATTTTTGATCCTCTTAGTTTGCCATCCGCCTAGGCTTTCAATCCTGAGCTGCAGGATTGCCTTGCCGTATTTCCTTTGGTCCTTCATTTTTGGGTGTAGAAGCCGTCCTTCATCACCACGCTTGCTGCGAAATTGAATCGGCAGTTTGCGATGAAACGCATGAGTCAACCTCTGTACCAAAATCTTATGGTCACAAGTTGTTGTGAGAATAAGACGCCGTGTTTCATTGTCTTGCGTGAACCGTTTGAACATTTGCAAGAAATTATTGCCGAGTAAAATATCGGCTCCGGTATCATGGAAATAAATCGGCGGTGTCTTGACCTTGTACCATGGGGTACCACCTGCTCCTCCGATTAGTATTTCTGCCTGTTTGATTCCTCGTTTAAAGATGATGATCTTCTTCGAGAAATCCCTTCCAGCAATTGCTGGTAAATCTTCCTCAATTGCATCTGGAAAGATTCCCGGCTTTGCTGTGCAAATTCCTGCTCCTGAGTCGATATACGTTGCAAAGTATTCGGCTCGATATTTCTCGTACAACATTCCAACCGAGATGTAGATTGAGAATGGACTAGTGGTCATTTAAGCCGGTATCTTTTTCCATCCACCGTAAACTCCATTCCTTCCGGCACCTTTTCCCAAGGTTTGTGATCCTCGAGAAATTCGATTCCTAGAACAAGTTGTTCTGGGATCTTTCCTGCACGTCCATTGATAGTGAAATCAAGTCCACCTAACTTTAGATTTCCCTGATACCTTCCAACAAACGGCTGTTTGAGATAATACAATGCATCGCAGGGTAATGTATTATCTTTCTGGGTGGTGTCGAAGATGACTTCGACTTCTCCCCATCCTCCTAGACATTGGAGTTCACCTCTGGTCGTGAATTTCCTTGGTTCAATCACAACCTCCATAATAGGTTTCTTTCCCCAGGTAAGGCTTTGAATCCTATTCTCACGGAAAGAGACTGTTCTGGGCTCGAATCTTTGGCTCGTATCTTTGCCAAAAACTGGTTGGTCGCGGATGATCATATCCATTTCATAAATATGTGGCAGACTGGAAACTTCTGGCCTAACTGCCTGGGCGACTTTCTCGAAGATCTCTGGTATCTCGACAAACTCATTCCTTTGGAAGAGATCTGAATGATGAGTGTTTGAGAGCGCGTAGGAGATACTGTAAGTAATGGAGTAAGGCCGGTTTCCTTCCTTCATTAACTCCTTGTTTTTGAAGTCCTGATGTAGAGTTAGGACTCTGTTGAAATCTCGATCGGCAAGGTTAAATGCAATCTTAGGATAGATATATGTTGCAACTTTTCCTGCGAACAGATTTCCCGAAATACCTCCGAGGCATGCATCTCGTAGGTTCTGGATTCTTCTGTCAAAGACGGCAATATCAATTGGGGAATTGATTCCTTCTTTGAACGTTGCTTTGAGAAGAATACGAATGGCTCCAATATGAATCCATGACATCTTCTGGGCAACTTCTGGATTGAGCCTTTTTAGTTCCTCTTTGATTTCGTTCATAGGAACTAGCTGCATCTCCATCACATTACTGGTTAGCTCCATTGGGATAGCAATTTCTCCCGTTGTAACTTTGTAGATGATGTGATGTTTCCTCTTTCTGAAGCTTAGCTGAGCTAAGGTTCTTTCCATTTTTCCGATGGTGAAACCATCGTAGACTCTCAACTTTGGGTCTTCCCGCATAATTCTCATCAAGGCTTTGTGAGATATGCTGGTCTGTGAGAAGAATCCCGTCATGTCCTCCTGTACTTCCTGATGGAAGATCTCCTCGTCTTCAGTCTGATTCTGACTCTGATTCTGAAGACTCATCTGGTCCTTCGTCTTCCTCATATATACTTTCGTCTGAGGGGATGTCCTCAAACTGGTATACCTGAATCAGGTCCTGAAAGTAGACAGCTTCTTCGAATTCTTGCGTAGCCTCGAACTGTCTGACTCCTCTTTTCTGGTTTTCGGGGCAATCCGTCGAGATGTGTCCCTTGGCCCCACACGTCCAACAGTTGCAATCTTTGAAGCTTTCATTAGCACGGGTTTGTGCTCTCCTGAAAGTTCTTCTTGTTGGTGGTCTGCTGGTGCCTCCTTGACTGAACGTCGTTCTACCTCGGTTAGGTCCTGGCCTCTGCCCTGATTTGTAACTTCGGGCCTTCTGTTTTGACCAGAATCTTCTTGGTTTCCACGAAGATCTTCGAGGGAACCTGTTTCTCCTTGGTTCATAGGGTTGCTCCCTATGTTTCTTCCTTCGATGTCTTTCTGGTGCACCAACGACTGTCGGGATGTCATTGTCGTTGCAACAAAGACGGGCTGATTTATTAATTCTTTTCAGCCTCTTGAAATTCTTTTGAATTGCCGCTTTTTGGCACCATTCGCTCAGCTTGACTTTGAGAAAAGACATCCTCTGGGCCACCGTGTCAACCCCTATAGGAGTGTATTCTCTAAGTAACATTTCTCGCCAGGGGCTTGGTATTTTGGCGAAGAATAAGGGAATCGCCGTTTCTTCGGGCATTCGGCTTTTCCATCTGTACTCGGTGAACAATTTGATGTATAAGTCCACACTACATATGTCATGTAGTTCCAAGCTATACAGCGCCTGTTCATATCTCCTGGTTTTTTCCTGGTCTCCTCCTCCGGTCTGGGGATCCACAAAGTATCCTTCTCCGATGAAGTAGATCTTGAAAAGCCTCGCCATTCTATCGACAATATCTTTGAGAGACTCGCCGGATAGGACCCCGCTTCTAACTTCTGGGGCTCCATTTTCCCATCCGATCTTGACTGATCCCTCAAGGCTCATCTGTAACATCATGATGAATCCTTCCTTGTCGAGCTCAAGCGTTGCTGCTGCAATTCGCATTGTTGACGCCCACTCATCGATCAGGGCCTCGCGATTTTTGAAATCCAAAGTATCCAGGTTGAGCATAAGCCCATACGGATGAATTGGATCGAGCTGAGATCTCCCGTATGGTGTTCCATGGACATCCGGCCTTCTTGCCCTTGCTCTGGTTGGAACCCGGTTGTACATGTTTCCCGCAGTAAAGTCGTGCTGATGGGGCATGGCTTCCTCACGAACCGGTTCTTCACGGATTGGATCCGGATTAGGTATGGAGGATCCCGCGCCTTCAGTAACCGTGGATTGTCCTGGTGGAGGACCCTGGCTTGGTGGCGGACCTTGGCTTGGTACAATAGCCCCAAATGTCTGCACGTTTTCCAGGCTAAGGCCAGAAAGTGATTCAGCAAGATCGGAAAGGTCTCGCCCTATCTCGAAGTTGAAATCGTCAATTCTGAATCTGCCCATAATTTCACTTTGTGATGGGTTCTCCACGTATGCGTGCTTCCAGCTTCTCGTTGGTGGTCAATTCTCTTTTGACCTGGACAGCTTTGCCCTTTTGATGTAGCAAAGGCTCCTTCCCGAAAGATGGTGGCAACCATCCAATTTTCCTTCTTTCGTACGACCTTGGCATGGATTCCAGGCTCTTGACTCGTTGCTGGACATCTTGTAAATTCCCCAAGATCTCCTTCTGCCGTTGAGACATGGTTTCAAGCTTGTCTCTGATTTCCTGTAGATGTTCGGGCATATGGTATTGGCGATTGCCATATGCTTGAATTGTCTTCTGGACTTCCCTGAGGTCTTGGGATAGCTTGGAGCTATCTGGCACGAGCTCGTGGAAATCTGGCAAAACTAGATTACTCATGAAGAACGGTTATTTCGTTCAGTGATTAATCTATTAACTCTTGCGATACTAGCCAAGATGCCATTAACTCTCATAAATTTGACTCTAATGGCATGGAGATCGTCTGGCCTATGACTAGCTAAGTCATCTAACTTAGTAATCAGGATTTGGAGTTCTTGCTCAAGTGTAATACCAGGCATATTATAAGCTTAGTATTGAACTTTGTTTCTTGGCTTTATCTAGGCTAATTTTTAAAAGCTTGACACTTTCTAGCCTTTCTTCCTTGATAGAACACGTGTATCCTATCCGTTCTAAGTCGCAACAAAGAACATCGTGATATTTAATTTCCGTTTCCTGGAAATTAAGGTATATGGTTAAAGCGATAATTCGCCTTTTAATACTTGTGCAAGCATTACCCTTCATAGGGAACTTGATCGGGGAGTCCCAAATATCATCCAAAACTGGACTACTCATGTTTTGTGAAAAACTCCTCTCCAAAGGTAAAACGAGTAATTGTACATAAATAAATAACCACATAAAATAAATAAACCATGCTCTGATACCATTCTTGATGGTCGAGATAAATAGAAAATTTCGGCAACTTATATCCGGGTCTATTTATAATTTTACCAAGTGAAGTATCAGATTTGTTATCTTTTAAATCTTAGGGGCTAAAAGGCAAATATCCTGACAAATATGGACCGCAGGGTGCATACTTTTCATATGGACCTGGTCCATATAAGTTTTTCCCATATCACACCACAATATCTGAAAGTGCATTATGAAGACTATAAATTTGATTAGCGGAACACATGAGTCGCGCAATCGAATTCGTAAAGTACTATAAAAAATAAATCAAGATTCATGATCATGCCCCAAATGCGGGGATGAGTTCAACTAAGCTTAAAACATGGTAAATTAATTATGATTACATAAAACTTGGGCAAAGAACGATTTTTCTCATACCATAAACGCTAAATTTAATCCTATGCATTAAATTATTTCTAAATATAAAGATATATTTACATATTTGTGCCATGATATATTGTTTGACGCACCTGTACCCGTTTGATAATATTGACATTGACCGCATCAGCTCTGGCGTTACAATATCTCCACCGCATCAAACCATTGTGCAAAACCCTTAATTGATGAACATCATCACCCCCCACCACGACTAACGAATTACTAGAAGAATTGTTGTACTTATAACTTTTAATATTACTCCCTTTGAAAAACTCAATCCCTTTACTAAGCAAATTCCCAACTCCTCCTTTTCCTTTTGAATCTGGACTTGTTGGAGGCTTCGGACTCGTCACTTTCCCCTTTTTATTATTCTCATTATTCACATTAAACTTCTTATTTGGAAAATTAATACCATAACTATGATCTGGCGAAAATGGTACAAGTTTTCGATTATAATTATTATGATTAGGAATGCCGGAATCCGCACTCCATCTCCGAGACCTATCTTGCATATATTTGGACGCAACTTGCTTCCTCGAACTCACCGTGGGAGCCATATATGACGCGGTTGGAGAACTTTGTGCAGATAAGGGAGTACTAGCGTCGAGACTAGAAGCCGACAACATGTCGCTATGTTCCGATTCTTCCGAGTAGTCGTGATTGTTAGAATGTAGTGATGATTTCTTCTTTCTCAAGGCGGTCTCGTCGATAGAAAACCTCCCTGGAATAATACCGTTACGATCATTCGAGAAGTTGTATCTCATCGAGCCGAAGCCACCATACTTATTGTTCTCTTTTGCAGCACTACTCTTCTTTTTACCATTCTCATCTATGTTGACATGATCATTGCAGCTTCTTTGTCGATTGAGAAAGGCTAGTGGGCTTTGATCGGGTTTTTCGTCTTTGAGTCGATCATTTTTAAGGTGGTTCGCCAAAGTAGTTTCGGGCTTTGAAGATGATGATGATGAGGGCCATAGACCGAGTAGGAAGCCGGTCGTGCTTTCGTGCTTTTTCGAGGATTTGGGCTTGTGGTTGTATGTTGATATTGGAGAAAGAGTAGTATTAGTAGTACTATTGTTGTTTGGTGATGGAATATTATTTCCATGTTCACTTGATGAATTGGATGGGGAAAGGAATCTTGAACTCACTTGTCTTGATTTCGGCTTCTTTTTCTTTTGCTTATCGCTTGTAATTATGGGATGCTCGTCGGAAACTGCGGTATCTCCACCGTTGTTGGTTGGCATCTCCGATCAGGAGTTCAGTTTTTGGTGTTGATAATGATAATCAAGTTGGTTGGTTTCTATAGAGATTAAATGTGTGACAAGAGCTACAAGTATAATAACGAAATGTTCCTTGAAAAGTGGCGGCAAAATAGATATTCCTAAGCCGGCAATGTAACAACCATTTCTTTTTTATTTATTTATTCGTATACTCATTGCAATCATAAAGTAATTTTTATTTGTGGTAGGAAGTTTGGATATGTTTCACTGGCTGTAATTTTGAATTACGGATAATGAGTGAGACCGTTTGATGAGAGAGAGGAGTGTCGTTTGAGGATTGTGTTACATTGTTTAGCTTAGCCGGCATTTTTAAAAGTTACGTTGGTTTAATTAGTTTTTAATAATGAGGATTTGCCACGACTCAGTCTCCTTCGTGACTTCAGGAAACTTGTTATATATTCAATATGTTTATAATTCGAATCTATAAACATTATAACTTAATTATTAGTGGTGTGAGCACTAATTCATATTGTTGAGTTGAGTTGAGCCTGTGACATTTGGCAATCAAGCCTACATTTGTAAGGAAGAAATATATGACTTCAATGAACATCGATCACTTTAGCTATGATTAATTATTTCTACTATATCGTACGATAATGTAGTTCTTAGTTAGAGTGCACATATGTTAGTGACACTAAGATATATTTACGTTATAACTTATACGTATGATTAATTGATTATGTATAAAAATTACTCAAGCACTCTAATTTTGAGTTATCCCAAAATATGTTGCAGTTAGTATTTATAACAAATTAGCAATTCTTCAAGGGAGAGAGATTCCATACCCTCCAAGTGAAATTGGCAGTCATATTCCAGTACGAAGAGGAGATGAGGTGAAGATGGCATTAGATTGTTGGTGACTGTGACTAGGTTCTTGGTCGGACAAATCTTATTATTTTTTCTTTAACTCTAAGTTGTGGTCGAAGTGATTTTCATATCCTTTATAACTTGTAAAAGTATTCATTTATCATTCTGTGATGATAATTTTACGTCATTTCTTTTTGCAGTTTTAATCTTACGTCATATAATGAGCTCGCGGTTAGTTCTCAAATTAACAAGTAATTCTTGGAATTCTTTTTTCTGGTTTGTGGGTTGGTGAATGAATACTTTATTATTTTATTTTCTAGAATTCTACTCTTCAGCCAATGTACAGGGAAAACTTTCGTACTTTAAACTTTTTATCGTTTTATGGCTAAAAATAAATTACATATGAACTGTAATCACTGCAAGAATTGGGCCTCAATTGGGACCGCAAATTAGCAACCGCGTTGCGGTTGCTAAGTTTCTGAGACCGCAAAGCAACCGCATCGCGGTTGCTATCCAATTAGAACCGCAATGCGGTCTCAATTGATCATCTGGACCAATTGGCACCGCATCGCGGTTTCAATTGTCTTCAGTAACTCAATTGGGACTGCGGCGCGGTTCCAATTGTCTAAAGTTAAAATTGGGTTGTCATTGTTGGAACCAAGTTTGGTAGACAGTTGTCATTGTTGGAACCAAGTTTTGTTGTTTTTTGTGATCAGTTTGAGATTATTTGGTTCTATGAGATGACAATTTTTTACCAATTATTTATCTTGTTGTTATTGTATGTCCTATTAATAGGTGCAAAATTCATGTAAAAGAAAAGCAAAACCCATCGATCACTTTTAACAAACAAAAAAATTAGGTGCAAAATTCTTGTAAACAAAACCTGCAAAACTCATCGATCAATATTAACGTACAAAAAAAAACTATAATGTCAAAAAACTAGAGCCGAAATGTAACTGGAACAATAAACTCTAAAATATCAATACATTGTAATACAAATCTAATCTTCATCCGATGAATAATAATAAACATCCTCATCTAGAACCATCAGTCCCATGTCTTCATTTTCTTCTTCTCTACCCTCTTTCTCATTCGCATCGAGCGTATTGACGATCTCAAACTCCCCAACACCCAATTGAATATCCATATTAAACGACGCAAAGTCTACAAATATATTGAGCCCCAAAGAGTCGTTCTCCTGAAGGATTGGTTCCTCCGGCACTGCCGCTTCAGTTTGACTAGAACCACTAACGGATGACATGTCAATGATGTGCCTAGCGGGAATATGAGATACCGACAACCATCCCCTCTTCCCAGGCCTTCCATTCGGTAGATTCGGATAAGGCGCGTAGTAAGATTGTAGGGCTTGATTCGCATAAATAAATGGCTCGTTGGTTGAAAGTGATCGAAGTGGGTTGATATCAACCAGGTTGAACGTCTCGTGGACCTCCATGCCACGTCTTGTGATATCATACCACTTACACTTGAAAAATACAATGTACAGTGATTTTCCAGTTCTTCCTCCCTAGTATTCCACTTCTAATATCTCTTTCAAAGTCCCATCGAAGTTGGTGGAACCGGTGTCTCCCATGACACCCTTCACGTACACCCTAGGGCACAATTTCGTATCAACGTGGAATCGAAACCCATTAATAATGTAGCCTTCGTACGTTAACGCCGTGTTGAGGGGACCATAAATCAATGGTACTACACGATCGTCCGACATGTACTTTCCACTGGAGTACGTCTGCTTGAACCACGCCACATACTCTACGTTCCTCTTTGTTTGCACCTCCATTGGATTCAATCCAATGCACTCCTCTTCAATAAACAACATGCGAGTCACAAATCAAACAATTTAGTACACTAACATAATACAAGACGTAACATTAGGTTAAGAAAAATAAAAGTTCACTCACTCGAGCCATCCGTCCAACTCTTTACAATTAAGAAGTGTGTACAGTTCAATCTGCTCCTTTTCTTTCGACGTTAATGGCTTCTTGTTGTTCAACGGACCAATCGGTCGCCTCTTTTTCCGAAATACCAAGAGCTCATCATCCCATTCTGAACTCTCTAAAGTCTCGTTCATGTTGATTCGTTTATGAGTAGAACCAGGGCCTTTATCAAGATATTGGGAACACAAATTTGATAGCTCCGCCAGGAGGTATCAATTGGCTATGCATCCTTCGGGCCTCGCTTTGTTCAGCACAACGCCCTTAAAATCAAACATGCGCCTGTACAAAAAAACAATAATGATAAGTACAATAAGCCAATGATGTTTATAGGAATATTAATTTAATTAAACGTTTAATTACCTCTCGAATGGATACATCCACCTGTAGTGAACCGGACCACAAACTCTAGCCTCGTAAGGTAAGTGTATAGCCAAATGCTCAATAGAGTCGAAAAGGGAAGGCGGGAATATCCTTTCAAGTTTGCACATTGTGAGAACGATAGATTTCTCCACTCCCCTCATATCTTCGGCCGAAACCTCTGAAGCGCAAATGGCCTTGAAGAACAAACTGATCTTCACCAGCGTATCCCAAATGTCAGATGTTAGGAACTCATAAAAAGCAATCGGAATCAATCTCTGCATGAACACGTGACAATCGAGACTCTACATACCAAACAACTTTTTTGATGCATATGTACACATCGTCCCAGGTTCAAAGCGTATCCGTCCGAAAAATTCAGCTGATCCAACCATTCTAACACCCTTTTCATTCGATCAGTAACCCCTTTACAATTCAAATGCCATGTCATATGCCTTGCAGTTCCTATGGTATAAAACAACCTCTGAAGACGAGGAATAATAGGGAAGTACCAAAGTTTCTTCTTCCCGACATTTGCTTTCAAAACGGGCACTTGTCGTAGTCCTTACCCTCACCATAATACAAAAAACATTGTTTTGGACAACAATCGTACTTAACATACCCTAACTCTGTTTCCAACATCGTACGTATCCCTTTTGTGTCCTTTGGTAACAACTTCACAGTCTCTGGCATGAAACCTAGCTTCGCCTTGTTAAAAGCCTTATCGGAATAAACATTACTCACCTTGTGGTGTGCCTTGTCCTCCAACCAGTCTGCGATCCACTGAAGGATACTTATATTTGTATTTGGATGTAACTTCACCTTTCCTAGGTGCATTAGTTTGTAAAAAGCCTTCGCTTTCGGATTGGGATCCGAGTTAGTGGCCTCGTCCTCAAAATAACGACCTCCACGTGCATCTACGATCATGTCTGTAAACGGCACATCAACAAATTCTGCCGTGTCGGGAATAATGGTGTTTGATGAGGTGGAGGTCTCGGGCAAATACGACGGTATAATCTCTTTTGTTATTTCCCCGTGAAATACCCATTCTAAATATACAGGCGTGAATGCCGACTTATGTAGATGATCACGTACAGCGTATTCACTTTGAAATTTTATATTATTGCATTTCATGCAAGGACACCTAATTTGTGATTGTAGATCTAGGCATGCGACTTGAGTCATAGCATAATCAATGAAAGTTCCAACCCCGCACACAAAATCTTCTCGCAAATAACCGTCACTATCGTATCTATCATACATCCAAGCTCTATCCGCTTCATAATCCATTATTTATCGATCTAAGTAGTAAAATATAAAACAAATAATTACAATTTAAACTCTAATCAATTTCTATCATGCACGATCGAGTTAAAAAGCGATAGAATTAACAACTTACTTCTTGAAGCGTGAAAAGCGATCTTCAAAATGTTGCTTATACCAAATTACACTCGGTGTGTGTGCCATTTATCTATCAACAAACAAATAAATATAATTTAGAATTGAATCACAAATTATATTATTGAAAATAAGAATTTGAGATAGTTAAGGGAAAAAAATGTGAATACCTTAAGAAAGAGTGAAGATTGGAATGAATGTTTGAAGAGGAGGGAAAAGACTTCATATAGGCAAAAATTACCTTTTTGCAACTGCAACGCGGTCCCAGAAACCAACGACAAACTGTTTTTGCAACCGCAATACGGTTGCAGAAACAAGTAGACGTTACAATTAGCAACCGCAAGGTGGTTTCAGAAACAAGTAGCCGTTAGTTTCTGGAATCGCGATGCGATTGCAGAATTCCTACCGTTACTATTAGCAACCGCAGCGCGGTTGCAAAAACTGGAATTCGTAACCGCATTGGGGTTACTAATAATATTCATACATCCAAGGGATGTGTGCTCGATTATTTAAGGTACCACGTTAATAGTTTAGTTGATACCTATCATAATAATAGTAAAAACAACCATAATTTCATTGTTACGTTGCAAATAAGGGCATTTTATATATGTCGGTCAAGCCGGTAAGAAGATTCTCTCGAGTTCGAACAAAAACGATCAATATATATATATATATATATATATATATATATATCATGCCTAGATTAACGTAATGTGTAAGATGATATATTAATTAAATCGATTAATGGCATTTATACTTTAATTTGTGAAGCAAATCATAATAACAAAGTAACAAGGTATGTATGATGGGAGTAGTTGATATATATAACATACAATAAGTTCAACCCTAATGACTCGAACGATCCTTTCACTTCCAATCTACTCTTACATTGCTCAATTACTTGTTTTGTAACCATTTATTAGTTCATTTCACAAGTATTATTGATGTATATTGCTAAAAGTCACAAACGCAATGGGATAGATCCATAAAATAACGATTTTGAAGTATGAATATTATTTGAGACCGCAATGCGGTCTCAAATAACCTCTATTGCAACCGCGACCCAGTCCCAAATAAGACCAAATGAGACCGCAGCGCGGTCCCAAATAATATTCATAGTATTAGGGACCGCGTTGCGGTCCGTAATAATATTCATAGTATTTGGGACCGCGACGCGGTCTCAAATAACCTGTATTTGTAATTATCAAACTTTTAGAGACCGCGCCGCGGTTGCAATTACTTCAAAAAACTCAAAAATTCGGGCGGGCAATGGAGGAAAATTCAAATTTTCACCCCATTTTCTATATATACCCACCACTATCCTTTCATTTTTTCAAAACTATCACCAACACAACTCTTCCCTCACCAAAACATCAACAAAAAAACACTCTTCTATTCTTTCTTTTTTTTAAATAAAAAAAAAATACACCAAACGCTACTATTATTTTCTTTTCCAAATCAAAAAGTCTTATCTCTTCTTCTTAATTTCTCTTCTTCTTTTTTCCATTTTTTTTTTATCTTTCAATAGTTTTTTTTGTTCATCTTTATTACGTTTCTTTATATATTAATCTTTCATTTTATTATTTAATTTATTTGTTCTTTTATATTATTTTGTTGGCATTATTTATATGTAATTTATTTATTCTTTTATATTTTTTTATATTGTTATTTATCTAATTTCTACCAAAAAAATATTATTGGATTTTTTTTATTTCGTTCGCAGAGTATCTGCAACCGCGACGCGGTTGCAGTTAATATTCATAGTAGCAGGGTCCGTGCCGCAGTTCCAGAGTTTGAATAATAACTGCAACCGCGTCGCCGTTTCAATAGGCCTTTCGAGCATCAGAGACCGCGATGCAGTTGCAGTTTGTTTTTAACATTCTGGAACAGCGACGCGGTCTCCGATGTTCTTCAAATATCTGGGAACGCATTGCGGTTCCAGATACTCGATATCTGGGACCGCATTTGTATCTGCAAACGCGTTGCGATCCCAGAATAATTGAATCGCAATTTCCCTCTTCTAGGACCGCATTGCGGTCCCTGATGAGAAGCGACCGAACTCAACTGGAACCGCGTAATTGGAACCGCGATGCGGTTGCAGAAAGCCTTATGCAACCGCATTTTGATTATCTGCAACCACATATGCGGTTGCAGATGAGGCAATTTTCTTGTAGTGAATATAGGTAGTGATTAAATTAAAACGGGTGTGCATTGCCTTTATACACTGCAAGATTTCGCAGTATTAGCTACCGAAATTCCGTAGCTAGTCATTAGCTACGGAATTTCCGTAGCTAATGAGTCTACCGACGGAATTTCCGTCGCTTAAATTATTGGCGGCAACCAATCGGTGTCCGCACTTATTACCGACGGAATTTCAGTCGGTAATTCCGTCGCTACGGACAAGTGGCGACGAAATTTCTGTAGCTAATGACTAGCTACAAAAAATCGGTAGCTAATGGTTCTTACCGGAAGCTAATGGTTCTTACCGTTGACATTCGCTATCGAAAATCAATAGCTAACCTTTCTTACCGTTGACATTAGCTACCGCGTAGCGATAGCTAACTGTTCTTACCGTTGGCACAAATTTGAAAATTTGATTAAACCCTTTACCCAAACCCTAAAAGTAGCTACCAAATGGCGGTAGCTAATATTTATACCCTAACAGTACTTACCGTCAGTCCGTAGCTACTGACTAAATCAGCTACCCCAAGTCGGTAGCTACTAATATTCAAGTGCTTAAAATTGTGATTTTTCGACCATTATTTTAAATATAATTGGTTGTTTGTTATCAATTACGTCAATAACAAGTAATAATTAACTAAATAAACATAAATTGATGATTTTATTACACAATCAAATGACATTACTAATGTCGGTTCATAATAACAATGATACATAATGTCGTTTGTTTGTCAATACTATATATATGTATGTATCTCCCAATAGAACGTTAACTAAAGAATGTAACTTCACATCATAACCAATAATCACATTTCATCGATATATCAATCAACACGTCACAACGATATTTCAGTCACATACACGAGACATGATTAAGTGTAGAGGTACGTAAAACTAATATATACGTCACACAATAATACATCATCGTAATTGGAAACTGGCCATGCATGATGAATATAATGCTTTAATTATGAATAATAACTGGGAGTTAGTGCCTCGTCCGTGTAATGTGAATATTATACGTTCTATGTGGATTTTTCGACATAAGTTTCGTGTTGATGGTTCTTTTGAGCGCCACAAGGCTCGTCTTGTTGGTGATGGCATGTCTCAGCAGGTTGGAGTGGATTGCTATGATACTTTCAGCCCCGTGGTCAAACCGGCCACTATTCGCACCATTCTCAGTATTGCCATTTCTCGTTCTTGGTCGATCCATCAGTTGGATGTCAAGAATGCCTTTCTACACGGCAATCTCAATGAGACGGTTTACGTGCACCAACCTCTTGGAATTAGGGATTTGGCTAGGCCCGATCACGTTTGCTTACTTAAGCGTTCGCTCTATGGTCTTAAGCAAGCCCCACATGCTTGGTACCAACGCTTCTCGAATTTTGCCGCCACTATCAGGTTTTGTCATTGCAAGACCGATCACTCTCTGTTCGTTTATCATCACGGTACTTCTATTGTTTATCTTCTATTATATGTTGATGATATCGTACTTACTGCCTCCTCTGAGTCTCTGCGCCAGCCTATTATCTCCAAATTAGCCACGGAATTTGCAATGAAGGATCTCGGCCCTTTGAGCTATTTTTTGGGGATTGTAGTCACACTCACTGCTTATGGTTTATTCTTATCTCAAAGCAAGTATGCCTCGGAAATTATTGAACGTGCAGGGATGGCTTCTTGGAAACCTTCAGCAACTCCAGTCGACACCAAGTCGGGCTCGGATTTTTTCGATCCCACTCTCTATCGAAGTTTGACTGGTGCACTACAGTATCTTACCTTTACACGTCCGGATCTGTCCTATGCCGTACAGCAAGTGTGTCTTTATATGCATAGTTCGAAGAAACGACACATGGCTGCCCTCAAGCGCATTATCCGATACGTCCAAGGTACTCTTCACTTTGGCCTTCACTTGTCCCGTTAAACCGTGAACTCTCTTCGTTCCTTCACTGATGCTGATTGGGGAGGATGCCCGGATACTCGTCGGTCTACCTCGGGATATTGTGTCTTTTTGGGGGATAACTTAATCTCTTGGTCTTCTAAACGGCAAGAGACCTTATCTCGTTCCAGAGCTGAGGCCGAATATCGAGCAGTTGCTAATGTGGTTTCTGAAGCTTGTTGGTTAAGAAATCTTCTATTGGAGCTTCGAATTCCCCTTTCCACGGCCACGGTTGTTCATTGTGACAATGTTAGTGCTATCTATCTATCGAAAAATCCGGTTCAGCATCAACGCACTAAGCACATTGAACTTGACATCCATTTTGTTCGAGAAAAGGTCGCGCGCGGTCAAGCCCGCATTCTTCATGTCCCGTCCCATTTCAAAGTTGCGGACATCTTCACAAAGGGATTGCCTCGGGTTTTGTTCGACGAATTTAGATCCAACCTTATCGTTCGTGAACCTCCCGCTTCGACTACGGGGGTGTATTAGACTAAGTAATTATTGTATATAATTATAGTCCTTATTGTGCTAGATTAGGTATCTTACCTTCCTTATTGTACTAGACTATGTATCTTACCTTTCTTGTGCTAGACTAGGTATCTTACCTTCTTTATTGTGCTAGACTAGGTATCTTACCTTAATTAGGTTTCCTTGTATATGGTATATAAACTAAAATTGATGAATGAAATAGACAAGGTTTATTTCCTACATAAAGTTCAAATGGGATAAACTAATTCCTAACGAGAAGATTGTTGTGGATCCATGTGCCAGGCCACTGAACAGCCTTCCAGTTCGCCTTCATCCCATCTAAAGTATGCATCATATCCATGTTTGCTCGTCATACTATATATAATATACTTTTGATAAAATGATACAATATTATCATGTCATACTTTATGTCTCTGGTTATAAGAGGAATGATGTTTTCATGTAATTTCTGGATTTCGTACGCCTGCAATATAAATTATACTGTTTCTATCAATTGGCATATTACTTCATATATATAAAGTAGTCACAAAAAGACCTTCTTGCATGTCTTGGTCTAGTTGGCCATGTGTGATATCTATACACGAACTTCAAGAAAATCGTCAAACTTTAATGAGCCGTTAATAATAAAGTTTGCCAGATATATTGTTCTAGTCAAAACAATTTAAAAGAAAAAAGTTACGTGTTTACTATCTCATAAAATTATGAATTAAAACTTATGTAGCAAGACTTGTACCTATAATATGAATCATGAAATAACAATAAATTCATTGCATAGTTTCTATAGGAAACACAGCAATAGTATAATATGAAGGGAAAATCAGGATCTCATCATAATGTCACATGATGTTTAAGCATTGTTTTACACAAGACCATAAAATACTTTTGTATCACAAAGACATGACGTCCTCGCATCGATTAACTGAAACTTATGGATTTTGTTTCTCTCAAATCTTATAGTCCAAATTTCGTATTAGTTAAATTCGTCAATTAATTAGGAGAAAATATATGAATTAAATAATAATTACATCAAGTCTAACACTTGAATTCTATTTCTCACTCGTTCTGATTGAATTTGACGTTTTCGGGTAGCTCTCCAAGTCCATATCGTCCCTTATAGCTTCATCCACATTCTCTTGGTCGTCCTTGTGCTCTATTCATTTGTCCTCAATCGAGAGTTTTTTAGATTTGTACTGATGTATCTATGTGCCTTCCTTTATTAAGTTTGGAATAATGTTTTCATCGCAAGTAGAAAGAAAAGTACTTCAAGAAACAATTAAATCTTTATCTTTCAAAGTATTTACACAATAGTTCTTAAATAAACCTCGTAACTGATTGAGCATTATATATACTCTCTAGGTGATGAGCGATATAATACAACCACCAAACTGGAGCTTGGGACAATTAAATAAATATCAGTGGTTAGTGCTGTTTGATCTGAAGTCCCACACAAGGGTCGCTCCTCAAGTCAATAAAAGATTATAATCTTAAAAGTAAAAGTAAGAGGACCAGACATTAAACACGTGTCATGCTACTGTTTGCAGAAAAAATTACAAACCAAACAAGAAGTTAATTGGTTTACTTTCAGTCAACCAAAGACTATTAAGTTGACGGGTTATAATTTAACTTGGCAACCTCTTCATCTCGTGATGGAAAGATGATGTAGCAAGAAGTCATAAGGGAAGATAAAATAACATAATAATAATTAAAAGTTCGTTGATTCTACAAATACCGATAAATTAACGAAAAATTGAGAAAACTCTCAAGTTTGGTTTTTTTATTTAATCAACAACTTACCTATTTTGGTCTTATTTCGTCTAGGTTACAATACACCGAGAAATCGATACAGTGGGGCCTGACTTAACCAAAATAATGCTATCCTATTACAGTGAATGGACTAGCTTGGTCCGGAACACCTGTTACACATAGAGAAATATAAGGTTACAGGAAATAATCCCTAAATGGCCAAGTTGAGGGAACAGTCGAACGTGAGAGATTTGGTACTCTTTGACTGTTGACTTGCAGGCATTAGGTTCTTATGATATCGGACTGAACTTGGGAACTTGCCAAGCTGCCTACGTATCCCATTAAGGGAATCAAGCCGAACGTAGTTCATTTGTCTCTTTTGTGCTGCTTCTATTAGGTCAACCCCTGGTTGGGCTGCCTGATTCACTTGTTTCAGCATTGGCGTGACTTCACGGTTTCGATCATATCTCCTTGTAGGATGATCGAAACCTCGATCCGCTTCTTGATTACGGACCCCGACTTATGTAGGTTTCCGGGCATGTGCATCGAATTGGCTTGGTTCGATGCGTGCGCATCGAATTCGATGCCTCAATGTCAAACCGGGTGAATTCGATGCGCTATGCGCGACTTCACGGTTTTGATCATATCTTCCTAACGGATGATCGAAACCTCATTCCGCTTCTTGATTCAGAACTCTGACTCACGTGGCTTTCTGAGAATGTGCATCGAATTGGCTTGGTTCGATGCGTGCGCATCGAATTCGATGCCTCCATGTCGAACTGGGTGAATTCGATGCGCTGTGCACGACTTCACAGTTTTGATCATATCTCCCTAACGGATGATCGAAACCTCATTCCGCTTCTTGATTCAGAACCCTGACTCACGTGGCTTTCTAGGAATGTGCATCGAATTGGCTTGGTTCGATGCGTGCGCATCGAATTCGATGCCTCCATGTCGAACTGGGTGAATTCGATGCGCTGTGCACGACTTCACAGTTTCGATCATATCTCCCTAACGGATGATCGAAACCTCATTCCGCTTCTTGATTCGGAACCCTGACTCTCGTGGCTTTCTGGGCATGTGCATCGAATTGGCTTGGTTCGATGCGTGCGCATCGAATTCGATGCCTCCATGTCGAACTGGGTGAATTCGATGCGCTGTGCGCGACTTCACGTTTTCGATCATATCTCCCTAACGGATGATCGAAACCTCATTCCGCTTCTTGATTCGGAACCCTGACTCTCGTGGCTTTCTGGGAATGTAAGGCATCGATCTTGGGACGCATCGAATTGGCTTGATTCGATGCGTCCATGTCGAACAAGGTGAATTCGAAGCATGATAGATTGCGCATCGAATCGACTTGGATTCGATGCGTGGCATCTCCGTCGGTCCTCTTCTACTTGTGAGGGGTGAGGGGGTATATATAGACATGATTAGAGGGGCTTAAAGGTCATTTTGGACCGCATCGAATTGTACAAATTCGATGTGCTCAATCCGCATCGAATTGTGCAAATTCGATGTGCTCTGCGCAGCTTTACTATTTTGAGCATAACTTTCTCTCTGGACCTCCGAATCGCATTCCGCTTGTTGCGTTGCGATCTAGACTCATGTGGCTTTCCAATGACATATTACTCAATGTCTAATTAGCTATATAGATATAATGGTGACCGAAATACGGCTAAGGTAACTTTACCACTAAGCCTTCTCGACACACACCGGTCAATTTCGTGCCATCGTGGCTTTTCTTTGACATTACACATTATACCATATCATTACCCTAACTAAGAAAAATGTCAAAATTACAAAAGACTCTTAAATTAACTAAATAAAACATAATAAACTGCATATTTGACAATCTAAATTTTTGAGTTTGTCTAAAATCACGTGGGCGTAAAGACTTTGCTCGGGAGGCCGTTTTCACTTGAAAAAGTGGTATCTTTTATCAACAACGAGCTCCGTTGACTTTCAGGTCAAAGCTCGACTCGCTTGAACATCGGGTTGGTTATTTTCGATCAAGAGACACCCATATTTGAGATCTCCATCAGAAAGAAAACCCACAACTTTAATTAGTCCATTTTACAGTAAGTATGAAAATTCTTTAACTTAGACACAAGGAAGATCTAGCTATTGAAAAACTGAAAAATAGATAGTAACGACAATAAACGGTAATACCCCATTTTCATTATATGATTCTATAAACTTATTTGATATGTACTTTGGTTTATATATGTTTCAACATAATTGCACTTATATTGATTGGTTTAGACTTTAGAGTAAGAAATTGAATTCTCTCAGTGAAATATATTGCACCAATAAACCTGATAGAGCAAATGTGCATGCATGGTTAGTACTAAGTAGGAACCAAACCAAGATTACTGGACAGGCCTTTCAATAATACATACAGATTTCACAATTATTTCTTTTACTGTGACAAATGACAAATCCCGGTTTGACCGTACATGACTTTATAAAAGCTGAATCGATCTCAAGTCTTCTGCCAACAGAATAACCACAAGTAGTTTTGTTTACTTTGAGTCCATCAGTTTCTTGCAAACCACAAACTTATTCATTGCAATGAGAATCCTATACACTTCATGGCTTCTCTTGATGTTGTCCCTGTTCCATATCTTTACCGTTTCATTCGTTTCTGGTCTGTGTTTGAATGATCAACAATCCTTGCTGCTGCAGTTGAAGAACACCCTCTCTTTTAATTTGTCAGTCTCGACAAAGCTCGTGCGCTGGAATCAGAGTGTCGATTGTTGCAGTTGGGGCGGCGTGGCTTGCGATGGTTCCGGACATGTGATCGCTTTGGAGCTCGATAACGAGTCGATTGTCGGAGGGATCGAGAATTCGACTAGTCTGTTCGGTTTTCGGAATCTTCAAAAGCTGAATTTGGCTAGAAACAACTTTGGCAATGTTGCAATTCCGACGGGGCTCGGGAGTCTTACCCGTTTGACTTATCTGAATCTGTCAGATGCCGGATTTGTTGGACAGATTCCAGTCGAACTTTCTGAAATGCGGAGTTTGACTAGTCTCGATCTCTCCAGCGAATACTGGGACGACGTTGTACAGCTGAAGCTGGAGAACCCAAATTTGCAGATGCTTGTTAGAAATCTTACAGGTTTGAGAGAACTATATCTTGATAGTGTGAATATTTCATGTCAGGGGAGTGAATGGTGGCAAGATTTATCTTCATCTTTACCTGATTTACGAAATTTGAGTTTGCGCAGTTGTGGACTATCGGGCGCGCTGAATTCTTCCCTTACACAGCTGCAATCTCTTACGGTGCTTCGTCTCGACGTGAACGACTTATCAGCAACAAATCCGGATTTCCTCGCGAATTTCCAGAACCTGACAATCTTGAGCCTCAGCTTTTGTTCTTTGGAAGGTTACTTCCCTGAGAATATTTTCCAGTTACCAACTCTAAAATATCTGGACCTATCATTCAATGAATTACTCCGCGGCACCATACCCGCTTTTCCTGTAAGTGGATCTTTTACGACTATACTGCTTAGCTACACTAACCTCTCAGGTTTAATACCAGACTCCATTGGCAACCTTCGAATGTTGTCTAATATAGACCTGTCTAATTGCAATTTCAGTGGAGTGGTTCCATCCACAATAGGCAACTTAATGGAACTGGTTCGTCTGGACTTTTCACTCAATTTCTTCACGGGTTCAATCCCAGTGTTTCCCAAGTCGAAGAAACTTACGTACATAGACCTTAGTGTTAACGGTCTCAATGGTTCACTTTCGTCTACACATTTTGATGGCCTCTCTAATCTTTCATATTTAAATCTTGGTAACAATCTGTTGAGTGGTAGCATTCCATCGTCTCTCTTCAGTCTCCCTGCATTGCGGAGACTAGTGCTCTATAACAATACATTTAGCGGCCAAGTGAACGCATCTTTAACTCTTAACGCCTCTAGCTTGTATAAGCTAGATTTGAGCAGTAATCAGCTTGAAGGTGCTATTCCAGAGTCTTTCTTCAAACTTGAAAGGCTTAAGGTGCTCTCACTTTCTTCAAACTTCTTCAATGGCACCATGCAACTGGAAAAGATCCAAGGCCTTCGAAATCTTACACGGTTAGACCTTTCTTACAACAAGTTGTCAGTTTCCGTAAGCAGCAATAATTCAGAAATCTTCCAGTTTCCCCAACTCAGAATTCTATATCTAGCTTCCTGCAACCTCTCCGCATTTCCGAATTTGAGAAACCAAACCAATATGGAGTTTTTAGACCTCTCAAACAACAAGTTGACAGGGGATATACCTAGTTGGATATGGGACGTCGGTAGCGGAAAGTTGTCTTTTTTGAATCTTTCGTGCAATTCTCTGGTGGATCTGCAAAAGCCTTATAATATTCCAAGTTCTCTCAGCGTGTTAGACTTGCATTCGAACAATCTTAATGGAAAGTTTCCCATTCCCCCAGCATCAGCTAAGTATGTGGATTACTCGAGCAATAACTTTCAAGGGCATATTCCAACTGATATCGGCAACTTCACTTACGCCTCTAGGTTCGTTTCTTTGGCAAATAATGGGCTCACAGGAGCAATTCCCACGTCCATTTGTTCTTCTTCTGTTTTAGAAGTTCTCGACTTATCTGGAAACTCCTTGAGTGGTGCCATACCGTCTTGTCTACTGCAAAACATCGAGTCTCTTGGTGTACTGAATCTAGGCGGAAACAACATTAGTGGCGAAATCCCTGATACTTATTCAGTAAATTGTGGCTTGCAAACTCTAGACCTCAGCTCAAACAATCTAAAAGGGAAGATTCCAGCATCACTAGCCAACTGTACAATGCTAGAAGTAATGAATGTCGGAAACAACAATATCGACGATAGATTCCCATGCATGCTGAAAAATTCATCAAGCTTGCGAGTTCTTGTTCTGCGTTCCAACAATTTTCACGGCAACATCATGTGTCCTGCAGCCAACCAAAGCTGGCCAAATCTTCGAATCATCGACCTAGCTTCCAATAGATTCAACGGCTACCTTGAGCCAAGATTCTTCTCAAGTTGGAGAGGAATGGCGATCAACACCAACGGACAATTAACTCGCGGGAACCTGCACTACACTTTTCGTGAGTCGAATGACTTGTACTACCAGGATACAGTAACTGTAACCATGAAAGGGCTAGAGATGGAGCTTCAGAAGATTTTGACAATCTTTTCTTCCATGGATTTATCGTGTAACGATTTTCAGGGTTCGATACCTGATACAATCGGAGAACTGATCTCACTCTATGGGCTAAACCTGTCGCACAATTCTTTTAGTGGGTCCATTCCAAGATCAATCGTAAACTTGACAAATCTTGAGTCATTGGACCTCTCAATGAACGAGCTAACAGGGGAGATCCCACAAGTGCTCACAAGTTTGACGTTCCTCTCGTTCTTGAATCTTTCCTATAACAAACTTGTCGGAAGGATACCAACAGGTTCTCAATTCCAAACATTTCCGTCAGAAAGCTATGTAAGTAACGTGGGACTGTGCGGGTTTCCCCTGAACATATCCTGTGATTTCAACCAACCAGAACGAGAATCTGGACAAGAGCGCGAAAGTTCAGTCAGGAATGAGATAATCATAGGCGCTGCAGTTGGATTCTTTGTGGGCGTAGGTGTCGTTTATTTGCCACTCTTCTTCTCTAGAAGATGGAGTGAGTGGTCTAACAACCTCGTCAATAAGTTCGCGTTCATGATTCAAAATTGGTATGGTCTGTAAGGCCTTTGGAGGCACTCGTAGTAGCAAATCATGTGTAATAAAAATGGGAATGATCTGCATATATAGGATGGTAAAACTCATTGATCATTTCCACTTTTACAAGTAATGTACTATACTTATTACAGCTTAATTACTTTTATTTGGGTGATTGGGTTTAATTTATTGATAGCATATATAGACATATGTAGGTTCATATTCAAGAAGTGTTTTGTCACAATTCAGTTATATACTAAATTACTAATGAATGGATTAAACTTAACGTGTAATTTGGTATATTACAAAATAAAATCAGAACGTAAAGCATAATTAAACTTATAATGATTGATCCGCAGTGTAAAATGAAATAAATTGTACGAAATACAAGTATACAACTGATATAGTTAATGAGAAAGATCGAGACATTTGATGACTTAGGCCACGAAAAGAAATTAGAAGAAAGAAGGAAATTTCCACATTACAGACACTAAAAAGGGGCTGTCAATTGATGACTTATACATGTTGTACAGACAAAATATTCCATTTTTCCTATAAACAAGAAAAACTAGAAAGAATGCATGTCACTATAAGTACTTTAAACTACTGGCCAAGTCTTTTTTTTATTTTCTTCTTATCTTTGTTATTTCTGGCCACACACAAGTCATCGTTTCCCAAGTCAATCGAAGCTTAGGGGAAGAAAAAAAAGGGGACCAGATATTATTTGCACATAAAAGACAAACCAAAATTAAGTTGATGGATTGTAACTTCACAACCTTTTCACCGCCATGGGAAAGGAAACCAAGAAAATTAATTAGTCTGTGGAATATTAAGTAGCACTTGATTATACTTGCATGAGAAGCATGAAAAGCATAAATCAGTTTAAGGCAAATATCATTTTTCTGAATGACATAAAAATGGGAGTTGAAATGTATTCACGTACTTTTCTTGATTCTATTGGGTGTTTAAACCTCCATTTTTGGACTGTTACAATAACTAATATTATGTTTGTACGGGCTGGTACACGATCGGAAAATGGATAAAAGTACATGTTGTTGAACTCGGTCCCGGTCTAAAAATTTGGGTATTCACCACTTGGGAGGTCGCGAACAAGATATACCCAATCAAGACAAGCACATGTACTCGAAAACAGGCCTATCTCTTTTGTGGATTTTAATACTCAGATCCACCACGTTCCAAGTACCATCATATATAGGTTCTTTTTTCTTTCGAACAGTGACCATTGTCATAAGTTATTGTTAAATAACTGTTTTAGTACACGAAATATGAGAATTAAAAATATGAGTTTACAACATTTTCTAAGTCAAACAAAAGTGATGGTTATATCCACGTTGGGCAAATATCGCATGAGTGGTACGTCGAATATGTTGTGCTTAGTTGTCCTTCAGTAGCCCCAACATTGGAAACCCCAAGTTTTGCTAGATAATCCGGTGCCATGATTGATTTTTTTGTTAATAAGAAATACATGTGAGTGTGACACTGGTGAAGTTAGATAATCTAGTTTCAATTTCCCTCAGAAGATTGATAAGATGTGCTGGTGTTTTATGTAGCTTGGAAAGACAATTGAGCATGAAACGAGAATATGTAGTAACTATGAGAGCACAAATCTCTTTAGAGTTTAGACTAAGCTAGAATCAAATCGTCAGGGATAGTCCAAAACTCAGGGTGTCCACGATAACAGGAGGATAGTAAGAATATAAAGGTTGAGAAATTCAAGTTGTAAGCTTTGATGTATCCTTATCAGTGGCAACCAAATAAATTCTGTAAACTCTGATTTCTTTTAAGAGAGAAGATCAACTGACTTTGAAATCGAGAACTAACTTGTACATTCAATCATCACTCCTAGCCTAACATTGTTTTTTCTTTTATTTTCACTTTTCAACCTCAACTTGCATTCCCTCAGCACAGGCACTATATCCAACTGAAAATAATTAAATCTAGACAATGATATAATTAAATCTCTCAAAATAATTAGTTCTCTGCCAGAAGCGAAAAAGTCGAAAGAACATTAACAGGCAGCCAACAACCAAGCTTAAGATCTTTCAAAGTATTTGCACAATAGTTCTTAAATAAGCCTAGGACAGATTGAGCATTACTCTCTAGGTGATGAGCGATATAATACAACAACAAACTGGAGCTTGGGACAATTAAATATCAATGGTTAGTGCTTCAAGTTTATATTAGTTTCCTCCTACATGTCTCCGTGTACAAAAAAAAAATGGCGCCATATTCGACTAATGGACATTGCACTGTTGCAAAAGAGAATGTCCATAGTCCACATATTTATCCCAAAGGGATTTATACTTTTCCATCCCAATCTTCAACCAAGGTTTGGAATTCCCATTATAATGCAGCAAAGCACCCTTTTCTATCAACTGAGGATCGACATTTGTATAGCCCAGTCCCAAAACATGCCATGACGGATGTAATGGCTCCGTTAACCCGTAAAAAGTCAACAATCCCGGAGGGAGAGTCCCAAGTTTCCACAAAGTTCTGTCAACATTCTTTTCTTGCCAGTAGTGGTAGATGCCCGTGACGTTCCTTCTCCTCCACTCCACCAAATCAAATACGTTCATGCCAAACGCCCACCCACATGCATCAGGGTCAAAATGTTCACGGATAAGGGGGTGGGAATAGTTTAAGTACTTTTGGTATCTATGAAACGTCTCCATACATGTTTCAACTGCACCATTGACATTCCCGTTCAGATCTATAGAGAACAGACCTGAGAGATCCTTCTGCACTACAACATCGTCGTCAAGAAAGACAAGCTTCTTAAGGTCAGGAAAAACTTCAGGAATGTAGAATCTTAGGTGATTAAGCATAGATAAATATTTGGGGTTCCGGAACTTGATTGGCTTCCTGTTATCGCCACCCCCACCGGAGAAGTAATAACTTTGGGTTTCGGAGTCTTGAAGTTGTTTAAGGACGGGAACATACGAAGCGTTCAACCAGGTAAAGTCTTCTATCTTTTGAACATTGACAGTTACTCCCCTGAAATCATTCATGGTGAACCAGGCTTTCATTGCGGCATAATTCACCTCGTCTGTGACAAGGTGGAAAACTACGTTTTCGGGATTATTGGAATTAATAGCTGTTGAATTTACTACCACAGAAGTGGCAAGAATGTTGTCAGAGAAGACACAGAAATGATAGGCACTGTTATCTTTAAGTTTTGTAGATGTCAGTCTTTTCTCCTTCAATTTCTTCCTGAGAGTTGCATCCTTAAACCACTCACTGGTTAACCGGACTCCGAGGCAGAAAAGACACTTAGGAACTTCTTCAGCGGCGATTTGTCCATATTTTGAACTCTTTTCAGTGACGGAACTCATTTGTTCCTCAAGACCCTGGAACTTGGCCTTCAGTCTCATGATCATGGTAGCACTGTCATAGTGCAGTTGCTGAGCCTGGAAGAGTAAAAGGGCCATGTCACGAATTGTAGCTCCAGACTCACTGGTACTCAAAGGAGTTCTTCTTAAGGCAGCATTTGAGAGAAGGATTTGTGAGTTGCGAATTTGGGCACTAAGTTCCCAAGCAAATTGAAGATTGTTGCTTTCTTTTGCAATGACTAGAAATCCTTTGGCCAGAGAAATTTGGTCATTCAGTTGCCTCGTCACAGAATTGGGACTCAACATTTCATCTGTAATATTAAGGGGGTGTTTGTAAAAGTTTATAGAAGCTCCTTCTTCCAAGCTTTTACTTAAAGTCATTTAAAGCTCTTTTTGACTTAAACCAATGGGTATTTACAAATCTTCTCTAAAAAACTGCTTAAAGCACTTTAAGTTCATTTTGTAGTGTTTGCAAATAATAAGTGAGAAGCAGTTTTATAATGCAATAAGACTTAAATACCCTTAATTTTCAAGCATATAAATAATTAACATGCACCTAATTTTAGACGATTATACGTTCTAAAAATTTTTTAAAAATATAACAATAAATTGTTTGATATAAACTAATCAATATTTATGATTATTACATCAAAATACACTCGAGTATTCCATATTCTAATTAAATCCATGTTATTTAGAGATGTTAATTTTTTTTAATATTTATATGTTGTGGTTAAATAAATTGGGGTCCAATATATTTTATTTTTTATCATTCGAAAGTATTGTTTAGTATTTTTTATTCTCATTATTTTCAAAGATTAGAGAAGACCTTGTCTCCTAATTTTGGGGGTATAAATGGATATTTGGAGGAAATTAGGAGAGAGAAATATTTTAAAAATATTAATAATTAAAAGCTCCTTGTAGAAGCACCATTTACCCAGCTTTTGGGCTTGTGCTTTTTTTTGGCTTATTTTAAGATAAGGAGAAGCAAAAGCCCAATTTTCAAACACTAATTTATGGATTCTCTATAGAAAAAAGCACATAAGCTCCTTTTAAAAGCATTTGCAAACACTCCCTGAGGCCTTCAATAATTTTATCCTGCCTAAAAGATCTCTGCATATATAAGAGAAAATTGATGCTAACTTCTTAGCACTTATGGAATCATAATTGTATGACAAGTAACCAAAAACAATAAAAATAAATTAAGAATATAAACGACAACAAACTTCACAAACTTCATTTCTTTGGTCTTTTTATGTGAGAGGATTAAGGATTTTCCCATTTAGCTATGCCATACTAACAAACCATCTAAAAGGGAAAAAAATTCGTTTGGTCCCATAAGTTGGCACCCTCACGCATTTGGTCCCATAAGTTGGCACCCCACGCAATTGGTCCCGTAAATTGGTAAAAGTACTCAATTTTAGTCCCGTAAGTTGGCACCCTACGCAATTGGTCCCGTAAGTTGGCACCCCACGCAATTTTAGTCTTGTAAGTTGGCACCCCACGCAATTGGTCCCGTAAGTTGGCACCCCACGCAATTTTAGTCCCGTAAGTTGGCACCCTACGCAATTTTAAGTTCATGTATAACGTTTTGAAGTTTAAAATATTGTTTATAATTTCCATTTTTTTAATTAATTGATTACATGGCGTCTAGGTGGCATGCCATGTAATTAGATATATTTTTTTGGTCAAAATCCCTAAGTTTTGGGTCAAACCGATGAACAAATCAGTAAAATTCGGTGACTTTATTGAGCTCAAGCGGAGGTGGGATTAAAATTGAGTATTTTTACCAACTTACGGGACCAATTGCGTTGGGTGCCAACTTACGGAACTAAAATTGAGTATTTTTACCAACTTACGGGACCAATTGCGTGGGGTGCCAACTTACGGGACTAAAATTGTGTAGGGTGCCAACTTACGGGACCAATTGCGTGGGGTGCCAACTTACGGGACCAAATACGTGAGGGTGCCAACTTATGGGACCAAACGAATTTTTTTCCCCATCTAAAACAGAAAGTATATGTACACCAAATTCGATAACCAAACAAACAATTTCTGTGGAACCGCTAAATGGAAGGATTTATTCCAGTCTCATGTAATAAACTATCAAAGTGCATTGGTAATTCATCACGTCTTAAAACCTATCTCAGAAAGTCCTGAGTAGAAACAACTAACAAGTTTCAGTAATGAGATGTTTCTCGCAGACTCATGCAATTCACTTATAACAGTGAAAGTTAAAGTGCAACTGAATGCCGAACGTAAACACAGAACGGAGTATCATTGTCATTTACATCTTCCTAACAAACCAAATTCCATGCTTTCTTTCCCAATTTAAGCAACAAGAGTCAGGAGGTGTTTCTTCTCTGTGTGTGTATGCGTGTTTAATTACAAGTACTAACGAAGGGTGGAAATAACATTAGCAGAAGGTGGAAATGGAATGTGTACCTTTTGACAATTGTACTTGTGTTACTATTTGGTGCTGCAATAGTTGGGCTGATGGGGCTCCACAGGCTAAGGGAAACTCGCCTCTTCCAACTCCTTATCAAAGAAAAAGACCATCAGATCATCTCCCTCCAATTCCACTTGCAGGCAGGCAGGCATCTTACTTGTTTTTTTTCACAATTTTAATGAGTTTGTACTTTGTATATGCATAAACCACATTCTTGTGTGTGTTTTTTTTTTGCTGAACAACAGAAAGAAAGAGAGCGGGTGAGGGAAGAAAGGATGAAGATGAATGAGATGAGGATAAAGGCACAGAGTCTTGGAGGGGAGAAGATGGTACTTATGCGGAGGATATCGGAGATGGGATCGACTATAACTTCGTTTAAGGACGAGCAACGGGTCGTGGAATTAGCTTTCCGGGAGAAGCAGAATGAGGTTAAGTTGTCGAAAGACAAGTATGTAGAACTGGTTGAACTTTTAAGACAAAGTGAAGCTGAAATTGAGGATAAGAAGCACCATCGTTTTGAGTCGTCGAGTGCTGTGAATAATACAATGGGTGCCTATAAGGGAAATGGAGAAGATTTTGGGTCAGAAAGCAGAGTAAAACAAAGAGGTGAAGTTGGAAAAGAGAAGATTGGGATTAATAATGCAGTAGTAGGCAATGAAGAGCACAATCAATCTACTGAAACGACGGAGTTAAGTGATAATGTTAACCGCGAGGCGAATGATGACAAGAATTTCAGGACAGGGTTGATGAGTGTGTCTCATTTGGAAAAACAAAAGCTTGGAACATATGATGTTGCTCATGATAATGTCGCGAAAGGCGTCCTCGCTGATCCAAATTCACTGAGCTCCCATTTTTCAGTGACTAAAGAGCCAAATTATGCAAAATCTGTCGATGAGTCTAACGATCAAGGTACGAAGAACGACAAACATCCTAATCCTGGACAAGCAAATGTTGTAGAGAATAATGAAGATCGAGCTCAGAGTGATTCATGATTCATGACTAAGGCCAATGCACAACTTCATAGGGAAGCTACTGTTGTGTATTATTAGTTGTGAACAATGTAGTATCCCACATTGGTAGGAGATAAGAGTTTTGAACACCTTATTTAGAATTGGACTCTTAAAGAGTTAATTCTAGTATTGGTAACTTGTGTTGGGCTAGGTCTATTTGGGTTTGATATATATATAATATATATTATAAGTCTATGATGGGCACTTGAATCCATTCATGTTGAATTCTTTGAAAATAAATTCATTCATGATTCTGTTCCATCTCAAGATGGAAATGAAATACAAAACCAGGTTGTATCAAATCGGCTAACTGTGGGGGTCGATGAGAAAAGAAAAGAAATCGATGAACCTATAGAACCAAGAAGAAGTCAAAGAATGAAAAAAGACAAATTCTTGGATTCTGATTTTATCTCGCCAGATTCCATTGCCTTTCTTGTTGAAGGAGATAGAACCAAAGTTCTAAGCAAAATACCTATTGTGTTAAACATAGAAAATGATCCAAGTACCTTTAATGAAGCAATGACTTCAAGAGATGCTTCTTTTTGGAAAGAAGCGGTAAACGATGAAATGGACTCTATAATGTCCAATGGTACTTGGATCTTAGTTGATTTACCTCCTGGTTCTAAACCAATTGGTAGTAAATGGGTGTTTAAAAGAAAATATAGAACTGATGGTTCAGTACAAACCTTCAAAGCACGTTTAGTGGCTAAAGGTTTTTCTCAAAGAGAAGGCATAGATTATTTTGATACTTATGCACCTGTGGCAAGGACAACATCCATTAGAACATTATTTGCTTTGGCATCGATTCACAAATTATGTGTGCATCAAATGGATGTTAAAACTGCATTCTTAAACGGTGATTTAAGTGAAGAGGTGTATATGAAGCAACCTGAAGGTTTTGTTCTTCCAGGGAATGAATCAAAAGTTTGCAAGCTAGACAAGTCATTATATGGCTTGAAACAAGCTCCAAAACAGTGGCATAAGAAATTTGATGAAGTAATCTTATCAAACGGGTTCAGACACAATAATGCTGATAAGTGCATCTATTGTAAAGTAACAAATGAGTATGGAGTAATATTGTGCCTTTACGTTGATGATATGCTAATTTTTAGTACAAATATCAAAGGCATTGAGGATACCAAAAGGTATTTGACTTCGAACTTTCAAATGAAAGACCTAGAGGAAGTAGATACCATTTTAGGTATTAAGGTAACCAAACATGATATGGGTTATTCCTTGAACCAAGCTCACTACATTGAGAAAGTGCTTGATAAGTTCAATCACCTTGGTATAAAAGAAGCAAATACTCCATTTGACTCAAGTGTCAAACAGTCTGAAAATCATGGAAGGATTATAGCACAATTAGATTATGCCAGTGCCATTGGTAGCCTTATGTATGCAATGCATTGTACAAGGCCTGACATAGCATATGCTGTGTGTATGATGGCAAGGTTTACAAGTAAACCTAGAACGGATCATTGGAAAGCGGTTAGTAGAATATTCGGATACTTAAAGAAAACAAAATCTTTAAGTCTTGTTTATAATGATTATCCAGCCGTGTTAGAAGGATATTGTGATGCAAGTTGGTTGACAAACAACAGTGAAAGTAAGTCCACGTCGGGATGGATTTTTACTTTAGGTGGAGGAGCTATTAGTTGGGCTTCCAAAAAGCAAACTTGCATTGCACATTCAACTATGGAATCCGAATTTATTGCTCTTGCAGCAGCAGGCAAAGAAGCAGAATGGTTGCAAGATCTCTTAGCAGATATTAGGTTGTGGCCACAACCTACAGCAGCAACTTCTTTGTACTGTGATAATGAAGCAGCAATGTCTCGTGCATACAGTGATATATATAACGGAAAGTCTAGACATATGAGCATGAGACATTCATATATTTGCGAATTAGTATCAAATGGGGTGATCACCATAATATATGTTAAGTCCGGTGATAACTTAGCCGATCCCCTCACTAAACCGCTTACAAAAGAATTAGTGAGAAGTACGACTAAGGGTATGGGACTTAAAATGTTAAATTAAGCACCAATGATGGGAACCCAACTTTAAATCAGTAACCTCTGATTCTAAAGTTCAATGGGTACAAACAAGTCATTGATATGTTGCTTGAGAACACTATAAATAAATAGTGTTAACAGTTGCGAATAAAAGTAGGATGAGCAGTTGCTCTTAATGGAGTTAGCTAAGTGTCTTTAGCAACTGAGGCAAAAGCAGAAACTCTACCTATGTGAACATAAAAGTGGTGCCGCTTTGGTAAGAAAAATGTGTTTTTTCTTACAAATGTTCACAGATATACGGGATTAGCACATGGCCATATATAATAGTGCTAAGGTTGTTGAAGGAAATTTATGAGACACTAAAGTGGTTGATATATGTGTGATATTTTCGGTACTAACATTAGGAGTTGAGGTTCAATCTACGGACACCTATAACTTCGTTAGAACTTTAAAGTATTTACACTAATTGAAGGTCCAAATCGAAAGATACCTTCTTGTACGTGTGTCATTCATTAGGCAGATGTAATTGTTCACAACTAGTGGGGGATTGTTGTGTATTATTAGTTGTGAACAATGTAGTATCCCACATTGGTAGGAGATAAGAGTTTTGAACACCTTATTTAGAATTGGACTCTTAAAGAGTTAATTCTAGTATTTGTAACTTGTGTTGGGCTAGGTCTATTTGGGCTTGATATATATATAATATATATTATAAGTCTATGATGGGCACTTGGGCACTTGGGGCACCTTGGGGCCTTGGGGCAATAATAAAGTTCAAGACTTATACTTATAGTAATTTATTTTTCGAATTTTATTTTGTTTTAATTCGAAATAAATTAGTGAAGAGTTGCAACCCGTAGTATTTTATTTTTCAGATTCTGTTATATTTGAAATCTGAAATAATTGGTGAACGGGTGCAAATCTATCCTACGGGACACAACCTTTGTGAATAAACATGTCTATTCATATAAGACTTTTCGTGTTTTATAAATATGAATGTGACAGATTCGTTTTTATTCACTGAACATTTTCTGCATCTCATAAATATTCCTAAGTTCCTTGTTGTATCCTGGGAAGCAGATTTTCTTAATATACAGTGAAAATATTGCTTTTAGGAAAGTGTTTTTTCAGTTCACGCCCTCAAGGAAATTCACAAACATTTCGTATCATATTCTTTTCTGTTTTCCGATTTTCTAACAGCTACATTTTTTGTTTTAGATGCCAAGAGTACTGTTGTATTCTCTCTTTTACTACTTTTTAGACCTTCAGTATGCTGCTTATTTGCCATGAGTACTCTTCTTTTATTTCATGAAATGAATTGATACATACATACATATATATATATATATATATATATATAGATCAACAATCAGTTAAACAGTTACATGAATTGCTAGATACATATAAATTGATATACTCATAGTAGAAAGAACCGAATATTGTATTAATATCTGCCATATGTGAGAGTGAGACTTGTACATGTAAATAACTAACTAAAACGATGAATAAGTTTTCATCAAGCCTTAAATAGAAATACCACACATGAAAGGAGAGCATACACTCCTAGTTGGCTAGTTCCTCTAAATAGTATCTTTTTTTTTTCTTAACAATATTCACAAAATGCCCAACAATATAATCATTCTTTTCTTCCTAACATAAAAACTAAATTAAGGTATCAGAGCAGATTTTTTGAATATATTCGGATTGTGTGGAAATTAAGCATAGTTGCTATGGTGTCTCTGCAGTTGCAAAGTCTTCAATTGCATTATGTTACTCGTCAAACTCCTCTCATGTACCTGATTAGTGAAAGTAACTGTAATTAATCCAACGAAAATTAAAAAATGCACCAAGAGTTCAACTTTTATTTACCATTTTGATTAGGGATAATTAAAAAGTTGTGATAAAATATAATCCTACCTGCTGAATACTAAAGTCTTTTAAATTATTGTAGCAAGTTTTCAAATTAATGCAAAAACATTATGAAATTGGTACGGTTTGTTTTCGACTCAATTAGCTAAAATTTAGATATTTTATAGTTTAGAATTAATTGGTGGCAAAAATTATATATATAACATAGATGTGTACAATGTTTTGAAGAGAAATATGCATGAAATCCTCCTGTATTTTAAAAAACTTTCACCAAACTTACTCATGTCGTTTTATTTTTTTCAAGAGAGTCCGGCATTTATTTATATATGCAATTTATTTTGTTTATTTACCTCCAATACAGATATGGTTCTGAAAATCTCCAGGCATTCTTCTAATAACAGCTTCTCTTGGCTGACCACCACGGCCAATTCCATAAGTACTCCAACTGATTTCTCAACCTATAAATACAATATCTTCTCAATTAGTTAGGTTATATATATTATACTAATTAACTTAACCATATATACACTAGCATAATGTAATGCCACCGGTAATGCATGCAGGCGCCTAGTATTTTTTTAATTGAAGTTTTATAACAAATCGATAGTTTACCGTTGGTGAAAAACTAGATATCATCAAGTTAAGGGATGCTGCAAGATCTGAAGCGTGCCTCAAAACAAGGGAAGCTGATTGTGGTTCCACCTGTACAACATAATAGACTTGTTAGCAAATTGTTAGCAAATCCTCCTAAGTCAATATATTATATTTTCAAATTTTATTTTTGGATTCATTTTCCCATTTCGTGTCACATGGTAAAAGAGTTCTTAGACTACAAGTCAAATAATTAATCGAAATTGCGCGTTTTCTCTAGTTGTAATAAGCTAATTATATGCATATTATAACCCTGTCATGGACATAAGCATTGAGTTACCTTTGCACCATCCACGAGTGGAACTTTACAAACAACAGAATGCAAGTAATCTTTGGTAACTGAAATCGCTGATACGTGTTGCCTCTCGATACTTCCCCAAGCTTCAAGCGTTTTAATCTATACGAGGATCATATAGTGTGAAAGCAACATTAAACATTCAAATATTGAGATAATTAAGAACATGTTGGAAATATTTTGCCAAAAAAAAAAAAAAAAAATCAGAATTTGAAATTTCCGATGTACAACAAAAAAAAAATGAAAAAAACATAAGTGTGGAGTATTAACTCACATATGCGGAAATTCAATGACATATTAGTACAAATGGCCCATGCACCTAATGCCTTAAGATTATAGGTAATTTATGGTGTTAAACTCACTAACGTATGGCTCACTTTGCATTCATAGTTTATATTTGCCTGTTGTTGATTTTCGTTGTTCCAACAAGTGGTATCAAAGCCAAAGTTTTACTATCTGCTCAATACAGCCAGCACTGACTAGAAATTAGAGTGAAACACCTGGTGGTAGTGTGGTTCTTGGAGAGCACTCCAAGAAAATATCGCATCAGGAAAGAGGCGGTCAATGTGTAAGGATTGAGGAGAGATTGTTGAAAAAACATCAAGTGCGAAATATTTCACATTAAAATAGATGAGTAAATTGAGCCACGTGAGCTAGCAGAGGTGACTAGTGGACCTAACATCTTAAAGTTTTGATTCAAGACGTGGTATCAAGTCCACTAATATGAATATCACTTTGACACATGGGTTAATATTTGAAACTCAAATCAAATATTCACAACATGATCTAATCTTGAATTAGATGAAGTAATGCCAGATTCAATCTTTAAGAAAAGCGATGGTTCCCCAAGCTAGTAAGAGAAAATGAATAAAAAAAATTAAAGAGAACATGTTTCTAAAAAAAAGAAATGTTCCCTTTTCTAACACGTTGACATCGATTTCATTTGTCATATTGAAAAAGTTAAAATTAGTATTCTTACTTATTATTATCACTTTAAAATTGTAAAAAGAAAAAGAAATCATTATTATTAATAGCCTAAAAAGTTATATTAAAAGTAATTTTCCTACAAATTGACTAGATAATCCGTTTGTTTTAAACTTTTTCTTGACTTTTCAAAGTTCTCTACTTATTGGGGAAAATATTATTTTTAGTAAGAAATGAAATTCTTCTATTATACTTATTATGTTTTGAAATTTACAATTACATATATCGCTCTAGTATACATTTCAAGCATAAACAACATATGTCTAAAGGGCAGCCCGGTGCACGAAAGCATCCCCGCAATGTGAGGGTCTTGGGAAGGACCCCACCACAAGGGTGTATAAGGGGCAAGCCTTCTCCTGCCAAATTTGACAAGAGACAGCTCCCAGTGCTTGAACCCGTGACCTCTCAGTCACACAACAAAAGAAATTCTTCGGAAAAAGTTATTTATAATAGAATAAACCAGTCAATGGAAATATATGGTGCTACATTATTGAAGATGATAACTAACTAAATTAGAAGTTTTAAATAAATTTTAAGTATTTTGAGATTAAATTTAAAAATTAAAAGTAACTTGAATACTACTGATTTTCCCACCTTTTCTGTTGGAGCGTAGCGTAAAGTGTGACAACTGTAAAATATTTGATTTTGTTGGATTATTTTGACACATTACTTGAGACAAATCCAACAGTGTGATTAGAAAGATTATACAAATATTTTCCTACATTTGCTATCTTGTCTACAACATTTTGCACTACCAAACACTTCAAAAAAAAAAAAAAATCGTTACCATTTTCCAATTTCTCTTCGAATAAAATGGAGCCTAAATGTAAAATTCTCCCCTCTCCAATTTTGTTTTAATTATAGATTTAAAAAGATCTCAACACTCTATTTTATTTAGTTAAATAATAAAACCTAGCGCGACAAGACAATGTAGTGCATGCTTTGCACGTTCGGGCTTGGCTTCACACCACCAGTGCCTTTTCGCACAATTTGTGTTACATAAGTAGAAGTGCAAATATAGATATAATAATTAATCAAAAAGAAATATAATTGTAAGTCGCGCCCGTAAAAGCTTTTATATTCGTTTAAGCCTTGAACTATATATTTATTCTTTAAATAGTGATCAGAAGTATTGCACGTATGAACTCAACTAAAAAAAATTACATTCACTAACATATATGAAGATTCATGAAAATACACAAAAATTCCGTCCAATGAAATAAACCTTGCCTATTACTCACCTGATATTGAAGCATAGAGTTTAATTTCATTTCGAGTTTCTCCTTTTGTAGCTGCAATTTCTTTTGTACCACAGATTGCTGGAGCTTAATGAGACCATTCCATGCACCTAGAACATTGCTCTGCAGAAAAGTAACATAAGAATATACGTTTACAATAATGTAATTAACTGTTAGTAGCTAGTATGTTGTTACTGTACTGATAACTTCAACATTCGAACATGTTGACCACATACTTCATATCATATTATATGTACATACGTATATATATATATATATATATATATATATATATATATAGTCAGCTTCATCATGATAAATTAAACTCTTGAACACGAAGCTTAAACTATGGTTTATAAACATTGTACTATATTCATGTATACCATGACTTGTGATTGACCTTTCCCCACATAAGAAGCCCGCAAATGTTATGCTCCACTAGCAATATTCTTCAATTTCCAAAACACATATCATGTAAATAGTATCTTATGTTTTCTGCAAATAAGGGTCAAATAAAAACAATTCATGTTGCAAAAAAAAAAAAAAAAAAAAAAACCGAATTTTGGGAATGTTCCAAGGATATAAAATAATAAATAGTACGAACTAGAATTTGGAATAGAAGAAATAGAATCTCTGTTACTCGATTGTGACAATATCTGAGAGTGCATTAAGAAGACACGCCTATAAATTTGATTAGCGGAACACATGAGTCGCGCATTCGAATTCGTAAAGTACTATAAAAAATAAATCAAGATTCATGATCATGCTCCAAATGCGGTGATGAGTTCCAACTAAGCTTAAATCATGGTAAATTAATTATGATTACATAAAACTTGGGCAAAGAACGATTTTTCTCATGCCATAAACGCTAAATTTAATCCTATGTATTATATTATTTCTTAATATAAAGATATATTTACATATTTGTGCCATGATATATTGTTTGACGCACCTGTACCCGTTTGATAATATTGACATTGACCGCATCAGCTCTGGCGTTACAATATCTCCACCGCATCAAACCATTGTGCAAAACCCTTAATTGATGAACATCATCACCCCCCACCACGACTAACGAATTACTAGAAGAATTGTTGTACTTATAACTTTTAATATTACTCCCTTTGAAAAACTCAATCCCTTTACTAAGCAAATTCCCAACTCCTCCTTTTCCTTTTGAATCTGGACTTGTTGGAGGCTTCGGACTCGTCACTTTCCCCTTTTTATTATTCTCATTATTCACATTAAACTTCTTATTTGGAGAATTAATACCATAACTATGATCTGGCGAAAATGGTACAAGTTTTCGATTATAATTATTATGATTAGGAATGCCGGAATCCGCACTCCATCTCCGAGACCTATCTTGCATATATTTGGACGCAACTTGCTTCCTCGAACTCACCGTGGGAGCCATATATGACGCGGTTGGAGAACTTTGTGCCGATAAGGGAGTACTAGCGTCGAGACTAGAAGCCGACAACATGTCGCTATGTTCCGATTCTTCCGAGTAGTCGTGATTGTTAGAATGTAGTGATGATTTCTTCTTTCTCAAGACGGTCTCGTCGATAGAAAACCTCCCTGGAATAATACCGTTACGATCATTCGAGAAGTTGTATCTCATCGAGCCGAAGCCACCATACTTATTGTTCTCTTTTGCAGCACTACTCTTCTTTTTACCATTCTCATCTATGTTGACATGATCATTGCAGCTTCTTTGTCGATTGAGAAAGGCTAGTGGGCTTTGATCGGGTTTTTCGTCTTTGAGTCGATCATTTTTAAGGTGGTTCGCCAAAGTAGTTTCGGGCTTTGAAGATGATGATGATGAGGGCCATAGACCGAGTAGGAAGCCGGTCGTGCTTTCGTGCTTTTTCGAGGATTTGGGCTTGTGGTTGTATGTTGATATTGGAGAAAGAGTAGTATTAGTAGTACCATTGTTGTTTGGTGATGGAATATTATTTCCATGTTCACTTGATGAATTGGATGGGGAAAGGAATCTTGAACTCACTTGTCTTGATTTCGGCTTCTTTTTCTTTTGCTTATCGCTTGTAATTATGGGATGCTCGTCGGAAACTGCGGTATCTCCACCGTTGTTGGTTGGCATCTCCGATCAGCAGTTCGGTTTTTGGTGTTGATAATAATAATCAACAAAATGTTGGTTGGTTTCTATAGAGATTAAATGTGTGACAAGCTACAAGTATAATAACGAAATGTTCCTTGAAAAGTGGCGGCAAAATAGATATTCCTAAGCCGGCAATGTAACAACCATTTCTTTTTTATTTATTTATTCGTATACACATTGCAATCATAAAGTAATTTTGATTTGTGGGAGGAAGTTTGGATATGTTTCACTGGCTGTAATTTTGAATTACGGATAATGAGTGAGACCGTTTGATGAGAGAGAGGAGTGTCGTTTGAGGATTGTGTTACATTGTTTAGCTTAGCCGGCATTTTTAAAAGTTACGTTGGTTTAATTAGTTTTTAATAATGAGGATTTGCCATGACTCAGTCTCCTTCGTGACTTCAGGAAACTTGTTATGTAAGATCTTTGATATATATTACTTATAATCGGATGCAGTTGCACTTGACAGTAGTTGCAACTGCAGTCGTAAGTAAGACATATGATAATTCTTTAACGTTTAAAAGTTGTTTTACTGTTGCAACTGGTATTGGACAGTTAAACATAAAGCGATAAAGAACACAAAGGTTTTTAACGTGGTTCGGTCCAATTGGTCCTAGTCCACGGGGCTTTCACCCAAAGTTTGACTCAACCTGTTTCCTACTTAAGAATTACAATGAAGGATTTAAATCAACTCATATACTAGACTCCCTCTAACATATGCAGTTGCAACACCTAACCCTTAACTTGTTTTCGGAAACACGATTGAATCGAAGACACATCAAGCTACTCCAGAGTTCCTCTGACTTGATGCTCTTCTCTAAAAGACTTTGACTCGATACAGGACTGAAATCACAAACTATCCTTTTTCAAAGTGTCCTTCAATTATGTCGAGTGTTCTCCTTATATAGGCATGAGCAGAATCTCTGCAGATCTTCAGTTGTAACCTCGCAGATCTTCTTTCCTTAACAGATAAGCTCTGCGTATCTCCAGTTGCAATCCACGCAGATCTTCTTTCCTTATCTAATATATTCTGCAAGATAAATCTGAATATATCCAATGTACATGCCTATTATATATGTCTAGATACATAATAAGGAGATAATGTTAAATAAAGATAATCTTGGAAGATCTTGGAAGTCTATCTTAAAAAGATAAGAATAAAAGATAAGATCAAACAAAGATAATCTTGGAAGATATTGAAAGTCTATCTTTAAAGGATAAGGAAAATATCTAAAATATATTCCATAAAAATATTTGACTTTTTATATCTCAACAAAAGATATTTGACGAAGATTCTTCCCTAAACGATCAGATATCAAATTATCATTTTAAAGAAAAACGAAATATTTTCCTTTTAAATATAATTTCCAGAATATAGGATCAAGGGAATATTCCGTTTCGCCAAAACGCTGATTTACGTAGTTGCAACTGAGCTGTCTGGATGACGTTGCAACTGACAGATTCACTATCCGAAAATAGCGTGACTTTCCTGCATAAACAGACATTGAATACTTTTCAACATATAATCAATCAACATGTTTTAGGAAAGATATGCAACACAACAAGTAAAGTCAATTACATCACAATCCAAAGGGCAAGTCAATCAAAAGGAAAGTTTCCTTCTTTCAAGATTAACACAATAATAAGCATGGAAACATTTGACCTGCAAAAAAGATAATATTCCATAAATTGAGCTCCTAAATAAGGCAATCAAAGATTTCCTTCAATTAATGGAAACTATATTCACTTAATTTCTTTTATTAAATCAATTGACATTGATTTAAATAATTTCCAAAACGATGTCAACATAATCTCCAATTTATTTACGTGGAAATAACATTGGTCCTAACAATCTCCCCCTTTGACTCATTTTGGCAAAACCATGTATATCCAAAGAAATTAAGTAGAACACTTGCAATCAACAAAAGAAACTTTGCCAGTGATTAAATAAGGAGATGAGTGAAAACACATATCACTGCAATTGTTGCAACAAACATAAAACTGGAACTGCCATGAGGGCACCAGTCAAATGCTCTCTCCCCCTCGGTTCATGCATACCTTTGCTCTACCATTTAGGTTGAGCTTGGCATAATACATTTCTTTACTAACTTCTCCCCCTTTTTGACATAACGAGTCAACGGGTGTAAATCTGCAGAATGCAAAGAGAAATTCTCTAAACAAGCATTACCAAGATAATATTAATAATCAGCAAGGTTGTAGTAGCAAGCTATTAGCCCAGAACCCAAGTTGCAGAATGGCAACAAACAAGGGTCATATGCTCCTTCGTTGATTTCTTGACAAAAGTTGACAAAAGCAATGGCCTGCATGAAGCGGTTAGACACCAAGCACAAGATATAATAATATATCTAGAAGTTGCAACTGATGTATGCCATATGTGGCATATGTCACCTCTTAACTTGATCTCCCCCTTTTTGTCATAGCAAATCAAAGACCCTGACAACGAGATGGAGTCTCAATATCCCGGAGCATATCACATGTATATTTGTTGTAACTGGTAAACCACATGTTTCAACAACTAATGGCAAAAGAATTTTGCTCCCCCTTAAATTAAGCATAGCTTCAACAACCGCTATGCCCCAAACACAATCAGCGCACCAAAAGATAGTTAACTATATAAAAATAATTAACTAAGTGCTTTAGAAAATTCACCCCTGGATATGTTGCAAACAAAGTGACAGCATGGACTTTAGTACCAAAAGACAATTACTTGAATCACCCTGTGAAACAGTCATGATACCATGAGATACACATGTATCAATCTCACATAGAAGATGTTCCTCATATGTATACTCACAAAAAGAGATATGATTGATGCAGCTTTGCCATGATGATGCAATCAGAAGTCTGAGTCCATAAAAGTTCTACAAAAACATGACATGTCGTCTCAACAAATTCTCTTAAAAAACCAGTGACAAAAGATAGAGAGAATTTTGAGTAACAAAAAGTGCATGAGAACTAGAGAAAACAACAAGTACATGCCATAAGTACCAAAGTTGCAACAAGCAACACAGTGAAAAGACATTTCAAAAAATCAGGCAGAGAATGCCTAAAATGTGGAAGCTCCAATGACATGATGTGCTTGGATGATATTAGATGCTAAAGTACGCATTCACGGTTCAAGTCACACAAAATGTTTAAAATGGTCAAGTCCGGAGATGTGACACATGGGCATTAATGAACAAAACTTGACTAAGTAAAATACCATCACCAAAAAAACTTTGTACTTATCCACTTGAACTGGTAGCTTTCACTCTAACTCATTTTTGGTATGGGGTAGCTCTTTTCAATGAGTAGACGCGTGAAATATGAATTGATAGCTTTCACTCCCATTCCTTTTAGGTCAGGTAGCTTTTTCCAGTCATCACACAAACACATTATCCTATTTAAATGATAAGAGAATACTTTTCTTTTCTTTTTCTTTTTTTTTTTTTTTTTTTAAAGAATTGAGTACTTGGAGAATGGTGAGGTAATCCACATAAAATCAATTCTGAACTCATCTTATGCAGCCAGTGATCATATTCAGAACGAGACAATGAAAAACAATTCGGACAAACCTATGAAATGAATTCAATAGTATACAGATCATCCTAGTTGCAACACGACCACTGTTGCAACTTACATAAGGCAGTGTCTGGAGACTTTCTTAGGGTCTCAACTGTAACTGCATGCAGTACCTTAGTACATATAACAACAAGTTATCTCTTCAGGCATGCGTAAAAACAACAAGTTGAAAAAACTCATGTTTGTGAAATCTTTTACGAGTACAGAGATCATAAGCATATCCAGACAAACAGAAAGTACAACTTAGATAGACTGTATGAGATAAGAAAATTGACATTAAATCATCATAGTTGCAACTAGTCACTCTTGCAACAACAATATGCACATGTCGAATAACAAGGTCTCAAACACACAACAACTCATGATTAGCATGAGAATATGTCCAATCAAAGATAAAGCAAATAAGAAAAAAATATTCGCAAAAGTCAACAAAAGTAACAACACAACTTGCCCTATTTCCTTATCAATAAATTCAAATAGGGAACTCATGCAGACCATTAAACCAATCAGCCATACCTTCATCAAAAGAATCAGATCTAGATAATGAACTTATCTTGATTCGTTCAATCATGTTCTGCTTTGTTGCAACAGACTCTACTCGATTACTTAATACTATCGCATTGAGCTCTGTCAATTTTCCAATTGCAACAGCAAATGCAGCAGAAGTTCCAACATCATCTAGCTTCAGAATTCCAGTCCATTTGTGACTACGAGTCTCTTCGTTTGCAGATACATCTACAAATTCCAACAACACCTTCGGCACAGCTTTTGAAGCAGCATTCTGTTGCAACAGAATATGGCTGATCATTTGGTTCTTACATCGTTGCCATGCATTACAAGGCTCAAGTTGCTTCCTCCATTTGGTAGAAGCTTCACAGCATATTCCTACAATAAAACTTTTAGTTAGTTTCACGTTAACTAACCTTTTCAGCCACAAAAAAAAAGTTTCATCAAAAGAATGTAATTGAAATTATCTAAGAAGTTGGGTTTACGTGATTCACAAATTTTAATCAAGTTAGCAAAAAGTTCCTCCACGTGGAGCACATCCTTGATTCGTGAAATCTCGTCAACATACACAAATCTTATATAGAGAATTCCTTCATTCTTTCCATTTCTAACCATAATCTCTCTTTTTGATTCTTTAACACATTTTGACAATAAGTTACTAGTTTCATTCGTAATTCTAACGCCTCCTTTGTCAAAATAATATGATTTAGGTGAACACCCATACACACGTGAATCAGTAGACAAGCACAAGAGATTACAAATTTTCAACCAAACTTGTTTATCCAGTAAAGTTGCAACACTCTGTGTGAATATTGTCTCAATATGATCAATGCAAGTTGCAACACGGAATAGCCATGGGGATTAAGACAGGCTTATGAAAATAAAGATTCTTCCAGAAGTTAGAACAACTTGATGTACTGTGACTTTTTGTACTACAATGGAAGATCAACATATACTTACCAAGATCCTTTTGAGAAAAAACACCTTTAAAAATACGATAAGGGTGGGAAACATTACCATGATGCCCTCGCATTAGAGAGATAAAACCACCTTGTATACCTTTCACAAGAATGCACTTTTCTTGTGATTTTCCATCGACAACAAGTCTCACTTGGTTTTGGGAAGGTTTCTCTTGGACCTCTGGATTTGATTTATCATCTTGCTCAGAACCATCTTCATATATTGCCCAAACATTTGTGGTAACTCGTGATGTTACAACAGGCGTAGTTGCAACTGGTATTGTTGCAACAGGCGTAGTTGCAACTAGTATTGTTGCATCAGATGATATAACATAATTTTCCCTGCATTTAATACCTTTATCCTTCCTTCTGATACTAAGATCATTAGCAGCGGAATTTGATTTAATAAAATCAGAGTCGGAAGGGATAAGATTCTTACCTTTGTATTTCCATGATTTAAGCATTTCTTGGAGTTTCATTAAAAGAGGTGTTAATGATTGAGCATGTCCATCATTCTTATTTGATTTTGAGTCCTCCTTGACTTCATCTTGAAATACCATACTCTTCGTTGATGACTCAATTTCTTCTTTCTCAATTGATGTTCCTTCATGAGCCAACCTGAGAATATTCCACATCTCTTTAGTTGAGACACAATTAGATATTAATTTGAAATTATTAATATCAACAAAAAATAAAATAATATCCACGGCGCTAGAGTTTTGGCTGGCCATAAGATATTCATCATCGATCCAGTCTAAGACATCTTTGACAACTTTATTCTTGTAAGACGGCGGAGACCATCCTCTAAGTATGATTTTCAATGCCTTGAAATCTTTGGACTTGATAATGATTTCCAATCGGTATTTCCAGTATAAATATTTTGAATTATTAAGCGGTGGTGGCCATAACACCAATGCTCCATCCTTAATATTGTCCATACCTGCAAAACAAGATCTTAAATCCAGAATCTCACTAAATAATGTGTTAGTGACCGGCTCTGATACCACTTGTAAGATCTTTGATCTATATTACTTATAATCGGATGCAGTTGCACTTGACAGTAGTTGCAACTGCAGTCGTAAGTAAGACATATGATAATTCTTTAACGTTTAAAAGTTGTTTTACTGTTGCAACTGGTATTGGACAGTTAAACATAAAGCGATAAAGAACACAAAGGTTTTTAACGTGGTTCGGTCCAATTGGTCCTAGTCCACGGGGCTTTCACCCAAAGTTTGACTCAACCTGTTTCCTACTTAAGAATTACAATGAAGGATTTAAATCAACTCATATACTAGACTCCCTCTAACATATGCAGTTGCAACACCTAACCCTTAACTTGTTTTCGGAAACACGATTGAATCGAAGACACATCAAGCTACTCCAGAGTTCCTCTGACTTGATGCTCTTCTCTAAAAGACTTTGACTCGATACAGGACTGAAATCACAAACTATCCTTTTTCAAAGTGTCCTTCAATTATGTCGAGTGTTCTCCTTATATAGGCATGAGCAGAATCTCTGCAGATCTTCAGTTGTAACCTCGCAGATCTTCTTTCCTTAACAGATAAGCTCTGCGTATCTCCAGTTGCAATCCACGCAGATCTTCTTTCCTTATCTAATATATTCTGCAAGATAAATCTGAATATATCCAATGTACATGCCTATTATATATGTCTAGATACATAATAAGGAGATAATGTTAAATAAAGATAATCTTGGAAGATCTTGGAAGTCTATCTTAAAAAGATAAGAATAAAAGATAAGATCAAACAAAGATAATCTTGGAAGATATTGAAAGTCTATCTTTAAAGGATAAGGAAAATATCTAAAATATATTCCATAAAAATATTTGACTTTTTATATCTCAACAAAAGATATTTGACGAAGATTCTTCCCTAAACGATCAGATATCAAATTATCATTTTAAAGAAAAACGAAATATTTTCCTTTTAAATATAATTTCCAGAATATAGGATCAAGGGAATATTCCGTTTCGCCAAAACGCTGATTTACGTAGTTGCAACTGAGCTGTCTGGATGACGTTGCAACTGACAGATTCACTATCCGAAAATAGCGTGACTTTCCTGCATAAACAGACATTGAATACTTTTCAACATATAATCAATCAACATGTTTTAGGAAAGATATGCAACACAACAAGTAAAGTCAATTACATCACAATCCAAAGGGCAAGTCAATCAAAAGGAAAGTTTCCTTCTTTCAAGATTAACACAATAATAAGCATGGAAACATTTGACCTGCAAAAAAGATAATATTCCATAAATTGAGCTCCTAAATAAGGCAATCAAAGATTTCCTTCAATTAATGGAAACTATATTCACTTAATTTCTTTTATTAAATCAATTGACATTGATTTAAATAATTTCCAAAACGATGTCAACATAATCTCCAATTTATTTACGTGGAAATAACATTGGTCCTAACATGTTATATATTCAATATGTTTATAATTCGAATCTATAAACATTCTAACTTAATTATTAGTGGTGTGAGCACTAATTCATATTGTTGAGTTGAGTTGAGCCTGTGACATTTGGCAATCAAGCCTACATTTGTAAGGAAGAAATATATGACTTCAATGAACATCGATCACGTTAGCTATGATTAATTATTTCTACTATATCGTACGATAATGTAGTTCTTAGTTAGAGTGCACATATGTTAGTGACACTAAGATATATTTACGTTATAACTTATACGTATGATTAATTGATTATGTATAAAAATTACTCAAGCACTCTAATTTTGAGTAATCCCAAAATATGTTGCAGTTAGTATTTATAACAAATTAGCAATTCTTCAAGGGAGAGAGATTCCATACCCTTCAAGTGAAATTGGCAGTCGTATTCCAGTACGAAGAGGAGATGAGGTGAAGATGGCATTAGATTGTTGGTGACTGTGACTAGGTTCTTGGTCGGACAAATCTTATTATTTTTTCTTTAACTCTAAGTTGTGGTCGAAGTGATTTTCATATCCTTTATAACTTGTAAAAGTATTCATTTATCATTCTGTGATGATAATTTTACGTCATTTCTTTTTGCAGTTTTAATCTTACGTCATATAATGAGCTTGCGGTTAGTTCTCAAACTAACAAGTAATTCTTGGAATTCTTTTTTCTGGTTTGTGGGTTGGTGAATGAATACTTTATTATTTTATTTTCTAGAATTCTACTCTTCAGCCAATGTACAGGGAAAACTTTCGTACTTTAAACTTTTTATCGTTTTATGGCTAAAAGTAAATTACATATGAATTGTAATCACTACAAGAATTGGGCCTCAATTGGGACCGCAAATTAGCAATTGCGTTGCGGTTGCTAAGTTTCTGAGACCGCAAAGCAACCGCATCGCGGTTGCTATCCAATTGGAACCGCAATGCGGTCTCAATTGATCATCTGGACCAATTGGGACCGCATCGCGGTTTCAATTGTCTTCAGTGACTCAATTGGGACTGCGACGCGGTTCCAATTGTCTAAAGTTAAAATTGGGTTGTCATTGTTGGAACCGAGTTTGGTAGATAGTTGTCATTGTTGGAACCAAGTTTTGTTGTTTTTTGTGATCAGTTTGTGATTAGTTTTGTTGTGACTGACTGCAAATGATTTGGTTTTATGAGATGACAATTTTGTACCAATTATTTATCTTGTTGTTATTGTATGTCCTATTAATAGGTGCAAAATTCTTGTAAAAAAAAAAAGCAAAACTCATCGATCACTTTTAACAAACAAAAAAATTAGGTGCAAAATTCTTGTAAAAAAAACCTGCAAAACTCATCGATCAATATTAACGTACAAAAAAAAAACTATGATGTCAAAAAACTAGAGCTAAAATGTAATTGGAACAATAAACTCTAAATTATCAATACATTGTAATACAAATCTAATCTTCATCCGATGAATAATAATAAACATCCTCATCTGGAACCATCAGTCCCATGTTTTCATTTTCTTCTTCTCTAACCTCTTTCTCATTCGCATCGAGCGGATTGACGATCTCAAACTCCCCAACGCCCAATTGAATATCCATATTAAACGGCGCAAAATCTACAAATATATTGAGCCCCAAAGAGTCGTTCTCCTGAAGGATTGGTTCCTCTGGCACTTCCGCTTCAGTTTGACTAGAATCACTAACGGATGACATGTCAATGATGTGCCTAACGGGAATATGAGATACCGACAGCCATCCCCTCTTCCCAGGCCTTCCATTCGGTAGATTCAGATAAGGTGCGTAGTAAGATTGTAGGGCTTGATTCGCATAAATAAATGGCTCATTGGTTGAAAGTGATCGAAGTGGGTTGATATCAACCAGGTTGAACGTCTCGTGGACCTCCGTGCCACGTCTTGTGATATCATACCACTTACACTTGAAAAATACAATGTACAGTGGTTTTCCAGTTCTTCCTCCCTAGTATTCCACTTCTAAGATCTTTCAAAGTCGCATCGAAGTTGGTGGAACCGGTGTCTCCCATGACACCCTTCACGTACACCCCACTGCAATCACTCTTCTTAGAGCACAATTTCGTATCAACATGGAATCGAAACCCATCAATAATGTAGCCTTCGTACGTTAACGCCGTGTTGAGGGGACCATAAATCAATGGTACTACACGATCGTTCGACATGTACTTTCCACTAGAGGACGTCTGCTTGAACCACGCCACATACTCTACGTTCCTCTTTGTTTGCACCTCCATTGGATTCAATCCAATGCACTCCTCTTCAATAAACAACCCGCGAGTCACAAATCAAGTAATTTAGTAAACTAACATAATACAAGACGTAACATTAGGTTAAGAAAAATAAAAGTTCACTCACTCAAGCCATCCGTCCAACTCTTCACAATTAAGAAGTGTGTACAGTTCAATCTGCTCCTTTTCTTTCGACGTTAATGGCTTCTTGTTGTTCAACGGACCAATCGGTCGCCCCTTCTTTCGAAATACCAAGAGCTCATCATCCCATTCTGAACTCTCTAAAGTTCGTTCATGTTGAGTCGTTTATGAGTAGAACCAGAGCCTTTATCAAGATATTGGGAACACAAAATTGATAGCTCCGCCAAGAGGTATGAATTGGCTATGCATCCTTCGGGCCTCGCTTTGTTCAGCACAGCGCCCTTAAAATCAAACATGCGCCTGTACAAAGAAACAGTAATGATAAGTACAATAAGCCAATGATGTTTATAGGAATATTAATTTAATTAAACGTTTAATTACCTCTCGAATGGATACATCCACCTGTAGTGAACCGGACCACAAACTCTAGCATCATAAGGTAAGTGTATAGCCAAATGCTCCATAGAGTCAAAAAGGGAAGGCGGGAATATCCTTTCAAGTTTGCACATTGTGAGAATGATAGATTTCTCCACTCCCCTCATATCTTCGGCTGAAACCTTTGAAGCGCAAATGGCCTTGAAGAACAAACTGATCTTCACCAGTATCCCAAATGCCAGATGTTAGGAACTCACGAAAAGCAATCGGAATCAATCTCTACATGAACACGTGACAATCGTGACTCTTCATACCAAACAACCTTTGTTGCTGCATCTAAACACATCGTCCCAGGTTCGAAGCGTATCCGTCCGGAAAATTCAGCTGATCCAACCATTCTGACACCCTTTTCATTCGATCAGTAACCCATTTACAATTTCAATGCCATGTCACATGCCGTGCAGTTCATATGGTATATAACAACCTCTGAAGACGAGGAATAATAGGGAAATACCAAAATTTATTCTTCCCGACATTCGCTTTCAAATCGGGCACTTGTCGTAGTCCTTACCCTCACCATAATACAAAAAACATTGTTTTGGACAACAATCGTACTTAACATACCCTAACTCTGTTTCCAACATCGTACGCATCCCTTTCATGTCCTTTGGTAACAACTTCACAGTCTATGGCATGAAACCTAGCTTCGCCTTGTTAAAAGCCTTATCGGAATAAACATTACTCGCCTTGTGGTGTGCTTTGTCCTCCAACCAGTCTGCGATCCACTGAAGGATACTTATATTTGTATTTGGATGTAACTTCACCTTTCCTAGGTGCATTAGTTTGTAGAAAGCCTTCGCTTCCGGATTGGGATCCGGGTTAGTGGCCTCATCCTGAAAATAACGACCTCCACGTGCATCTACGATCATGTCTGTAAACGGCACATCAACAAATTATGTCGTGTCGGGAATAATGGTGTTTGATGAGGTGGAGGTCTCGGGCAAATACGACGGTATATTCTCTTTTGCCGTTTCCCCGTGAAATACCCATTCTAAATATCCAGGCATAAATCCCGACTTATGTATATGATCACGTACAACGTATTTACTTTGAAATTGTATATTATTGCATTTCATGCAAGGACACCTAATTTGTGATTGTAGATCTAGGTATGCGACTTGAGCCATAACATAATCAATAAAAGTTCGAACCCCGCACACAAAATCTTCTCGCAAATAACCGTCACTATCGTATCTATCATACATCCAAGCTCTATCCGCTTCATAATCCATTATTTATCGATCTAAGTAGTAAAATATAAAACAAATAATTACAATTTAAACTCTAATCAATTTCTATCATGCACGATCGACTTAAAAAGCGATAGAATTAACAACTTACTTCTTGAAGCGTGAAAACGATCTTCAAGAATGTTGCTTATACCAAATTACACTCGGTGTGTGTGCCATTTATCTATCAACAAACAAATAAACATAATTTAGAATTAAATCACAAATTATATTATTGAAAATTAGAATTTGAGATAGTTAAGGGAAAAAAAACGTGAATACCTTAAGAAAGAGTGAAGATTGTAATGAATGTTTGAAGAGGAGGGAAAAGACTTTATATAGGCAAAAATTACATTTTTGCAACCGCAACGCGGTCCCAGAAACCAACGGCCAACTGTTTTTGCAACCACAATATGGTTGCAGAAACAAGTAGACTTCACAATTAGCAACCGCAAGGTGGTTGCAGAAACAAGTAGCCGTTAGTTTCTGGAACCGCGACGCGGTTGCAAAATTCCTACCGTTACTATTGGCAACCGCAGCGCGGTTGCAAAAACTGGAATTTGTAACTGCATTGCAGTTACTAATAATATTCATACATCAAAGTGACGTGTGTTCGATTATTTGAGGTACCACGTTAATAGTTTAGTTGATACCTATCCTAATAATAGTAAAAACAACCATAATTTCATTGTTACGTTGCACATAAGGGCATTTTATATATGTCGGTCAAGCCGGTAAGAAGATTCTCTCGAGTTCGAACGAAAACGATCAATATATATATATATATATATATATATATATATATCATGCCTAGATTAACGTAATGTGTAAGATGATATATTAATTAAATCGATTAATAACATTTATACTTTAATTTGTGAAGCAAATCATAATAACAAAGCAACAAGGTGTGTATGATGGAGTAGTTGATATATATAACATACAATAAGTTCAACCCTAATGACTCGAACGATCCTTACACTTCCAATCTACTCTTACATTGTTCAATTACTTGTTTTGTAACTATTTATTAGTTCATTTCACATGTATTATTGATGTATATTACTAAAAGTCACAAACGCAATGAGATAGATCCATAAAATAACGATTTTAAAGTATGAATATTATTTGAGACCACAATGCGGTCTCAAATAACCTCTATTGCAATCGCGACGCGGTCCCAAATAATATTCATAGTATTAGGGACCGCGTTGCGGTCCGTAATAATATTCATAGTATTTGGGACCGCGACGCGGTCTCAAATAACATGTATTTGTAATTATCAAACTTTTAGAGACCGCGCCGCGGTTGCAATTACCTCAAAAAACTCAAAAAATCGGGCGGGCAATGGGGGGAAATTCAAATTTCGCGAAAATTTAAATTTTCACCCCATTTTCTATATATACCCACCACTATCCTTTCATTTTTTCAAAACTATCACCAACACAACTCTTCCCTCACCAAAACATCAACAAAAATCACTCTTCTATTCTTTCTTTTTTTAAATCAAAAAAAAAAACACCAAACACTACTATTATTTTCTTTTCCAAATCAAAAAGTCTTATCTCTTCTTCTTAATTTCTCTTCTTCTTTTTTCCGTTTCATTTTTTTTATCTTTCAATAGTTTTTTTTGTTCATCTTTATTCCGTTTCTTTATATATTAATCTTTCATTTTATTATTTAATTTATTTGTTCTTTTATATTATTTTGTTGGCATTATTTATATGTAATTTATTTATTCTTTTATATTTTTTTATATTGTTATTTATCTAATTTCTACCCAAAAAATATTATTGGATTTTTTTATTTCGTTCGCAGAGTATCTGCAACCGCGACGCAGTTGCAATTAATATTCATACTATCTGGGTTTGTGCCGCAGTTCCAGAGTTTGAATAATAACTACAATCGCGTCGCTGTTTCAATAGGCTTTTCGAGCATCAGAAACCGCGATGCAGTTGCAGTTTGTTTTCAACATTCTGGAACCGTGACACGGTCTTCGTTGTTCTTCAGATATCTGGGACCGCATTGCGGTTCCAGATACTCGATGGATTATTGGGACCGCGTTGTATCTTCCTATTTGTATCTGCAACCGCGTTGCGGTCCTAGAGTAATTGAGTCGCAATTTCCCTCTTCTGGGACCGCATTGCGGTCTCTGATGAGAAGCGACCGAACTCAACTGGAACTGCGTAATTGGAACCGCGATGCGGTTGCAGAAAGCCTTCTGCAACCGCATTTTGATTATCTGCAACCATATATGCGGTTGCAGATGAGGCAATTTTCTTGTAGTGAATATAGGTAGTGATTAAATTAAAACAGGTGTGCATTGCCTTTATACACTACAAGATTTCGCTGTATTAGCTACCGAAATTTCGTAGCTAGTCATTAACTACAGAATTTCCGTAGCTAATGAGTTTACCGACGGAATTTTCGTCGCTTAAATTATTAACGACAACCAATCGGTGTCCACACATATTACCGATGGAATTTCAGTCGGTAATTCTGTCTCTACGGACAAGTGGCGACGAAATTTCTGTAGCTAATGACTAGCTACGAAAAATCGGTAGGTAATGGTTCTTACCGGTAGCTAATGGTTCTTACCGTTGACATTCACTATCGAAAATCGGTAGCTAACCTTTCTTACCGTTGATATTAGCTACCGCATAGCGGTACCTAACTGTTCTTACCGTTGGCACAAATTTGAAAATTTGATTAAACCCTTTACCCAAACCCTGAAAGTAGCTAATATTTATACCCTAACAGTACTTACCGCCAGTCCGTAGCTACTGACTAAATTAGCTACCCCAAGTCGGTAGCTACTAATATTTAAGTGCTTAAAATTGTGATTTTTCGACCATTATTTTAAATACAATTGGTTGTTTGTTATCGATTACGTCAATAATAAGTAATAATTAACTAAATAAATACAATATGATGATTTCCATTGCACAATCAAATGGCATTACTAATGCCGGTTCATAATAACAATGATACATAATGTCGTTTGTTTGTCAATACTATATATATGTATGTATCTCCCAATAGAACGTTAACTAAAGAATGTAACTTCACATCATAACCAATAATCACATTTCATCGATATATCAATCAACACGTCACAACGATATTCCAATCACATACACGAGACATGATTAAGTGTAGAGGTACGTAAAACTAATATATACGTTGCACAACAATACATCAATCGTAATTGGAAACTGGCCATGCATGATGAATATAATGCTTTAATTATGAATAATACTTGGGAGTTAGTGCCTCGTCCGTCTAATGTGAATATTATACGTTCCATGTGGATTTTTCGACATAAGTTTCATGCTGATGGTTCTTTTGAGCGCCATAAGGCTCGTCTTGTTGGTGATGGCATGTCTCAGCAGGTTGGAGTGGATTGCTATGATACTTTCAGCTCCGTGGTCAAACCGGCCACTATTCGCACCATTCTCAGTATTGCCCTTTCTCGTTCTTGGTCGATCCATCAGTTGGATGTCAAGAATGCCTTTCTACACGGCAATCTCAATAAGACAGTTTACGTGCACCAACCTCTTGGTATTAGGGATTTGGCTAGGCCCGATCACATTTGCTTACTTAAGCGTTCGCTCTATGGTCTTAAGCAAGCCCCACGTGCTTGATACCAACGCTTCTCGGATTTTGCCGCCACTATCGGGTTTTGTCATAGCAAGATCGATCACTATCTGTTCGTTTATCATCACGATACTTCTATTGGTTATCTTCGATTATTCGTTGATGATAACGTACTAACTGCTCCTCTGAGTCTCTGTGCCAGTCTATTATCTCCAAATTAGCCACATAATTTGCAATGAAGGATCTCGGCCCTTTGAGCTAGTTTTTGGGGATTGTAGTCACACTCACTGCTGATGGTTTATTCTTATCTCAAAGCAAGTATGCCTCGGAAATTATTGAATGTGCAGGGATGGCTTCTTGCAAACCTTCAGCAACTCCAGTCGACCCCAAGTCGGGCTTGGATTTTTCCGATCCCACTCTCTATCGAAGCTTGGCTGGTGCACTACAGTATCTTACATTTACACGTCCGGATATGTCCTATGCCGTACATCAAGTGTGTCTTTATATGCATAGTTCGAAGGAATGACACATGGCTGCCCTCAAGTGCATTATCCGATACGTCCAAGGTACTCTTCACTTCGGCCTTCACTTGTCCCGTTGAACCGTGAACTCTCTTCGTTCCTTCACTGATGTTGATTGGGGAGGATGCTCGGATACTCGTCGGTCTACCTTGGGATGTTGTGTCTTTTTAGGGGATAACTTAATCTCTTGGTCTTCTAAAAGGCAAGCGACCTTATCTCGTTCCGGAGCTGGGGCCGAATATCGAGCAGTTGCTAATGTGGTTTCTGAAGCTTGTTGGTTAAGAAATCTTCTATTGGAGCTTCGAATTCCCCTTTCCACGGACACGGTTGTTCATCGTGACAATGTTAGTGCTATCTATCTATTGAAAAATCCGGTTCAGCATCAACGCACTAAGCACATTGAACTTGACATCTATTTTGTTCGAGAAAAGGTCGCGCGCAGTCAAGCCCGCATTCTTCATGTCCCGTCCCATTTCCAAGTTGCGGACATCTTCACAAAGGGATTGCCTCGGGTTTTGTTTGACAAATTTAGATCCAGTCTTATCGTTTGTGAACTTCCCGCTTCGAATGCGGGGGGTGTATTAGACTAAGTAATTATTGTATATAATTATAGTCCTTATTGTGCTAGATTAGGTATCTTACCTTCCTTATTGTTCTAGACTATGTATCTTACCTTCCTTGTGCTAGACTAGGTATCTTACTTTCTTTATTGTGCTAGACTAGATATCTTACCTTAATTAGGTTTCCTTGTAAATTGTATATAAACTAAAATTGATGAATGAAATAGATAAGGTTTATTTCCTACATAAAGTTCAAATGGGATAAACTAATTCCTAACGAGAAGATTGTTGTGGATCCATGTGCCAGGCCACTGAACATCCTTCCAGTTCGCCTTCATCCCATCTAAAGCGTGCATCATATCCATGTTTGCTCGTCATACTATATATAATATACTTTTGATAAAATGATATAATATTATCATGTCATACTTTATGTCTCTGGTTATAAGAGGAATGCTGTTTTCATGTAATTTCTGGATTTCGTACGCCTGCAATATAAATTATATTGTTTCTGTCAATTGGCATATTACTTCATATATACAAAGTAGTCACAAAAAGACCTTCTTGCATGTCTTGGTCTAGTTGGACATGTGTGATATCTATACACAAACTTGAAGAAAAGCGTCAAAACTTTAATGAGCCGTTAATAATAAAGTTTGCCAGATATATTGTTCTAGTCAAAAAAAAAATTAAAAAAAAGTTACGTGTTTACTATCTCATAAAATTATGAATTAAAATTTATGTAGCAAGACTTGTACCTATAATATGAATCATGAAATAACAATAAATTCACTGCATAGTTTCTATAGGAAACACAGCAATAGTATGATATGAAGGGAAAATCAGGATCTCATCATAATGTCACATGATGTTTAAGCATTGTTTCACACAGGACCATAAAGTACTTCTGTATCACAAAGACATGACGTCCTCGCATCGATTAACTGAAACTTGTGGATTTTGTTTCTCTCAAATCTTGTAGTCCAAATTTGGTATTAGTTAAATTCGTCAATTAATTAGGAGAAAGTATATGAATTAAATAATAATTACATCAAGTCTAACACTTGAATTCTATTTCTCACTCGTTCTGATTGAATTTGACGTTTTCGGGTAGCTCTCCAAGTCCATATCGTCCCTTATAGCTTCATCCACATTCTCTTGGTCGTCATTTTGCTCTATTCATTTGTCCTCAATCGAGAGTTTTTAAGATTTGTATTGATGTATCTATGTGCCTTTCTTTATTAAGTTTGGAATAATGTTTTCATCGCAAGTAGAAAGAAAAGTACTTCAAGAAACAATTAAATCTTTATCTTTCAAAGTATTTACATAATAGTTCTTAAATAAACCTCGTAACGGATTGAGCATTATATACACTCTAGGTGATGACCGATATAATACAACCACCAAACTGGAGCTTCGGACAATTAAATAAATATCAATGTTTAGTGCTGTTTGATCTGAAGTCCCACACAAGGGTCGCTCCTCAAGTCAATAAAAGAGTAATTTAGATGCTGGGAGGTAGAGCGCTACTCCAACACCCTCTCAATTACTATGGTACCCTCCACCTTTTCTTTCCAAGATTTCTTCAACTTTTATGTTATTTCACTTTTACCCCATACTTTAAAGGTCTCTATTTTTGGTGCTTGAAAATGGTATCAGAGCATGGTTTATTTATTTTATGTGGCTATTTATTTATTATGTTAACACTTAATCACCTTAAGAGAGAAGTATTTACAAAACATGAGTAATCTAGTTATGGATGATATTTGGGACATCCCAATCAAGATCCGTATGTGGGGAAATGCTTGTACAAGAATTAAAAAGCGAATCTCCGCTTTGACTAGATTTCGTGATTTGCAGAAGACGGAAATTAGAGACCACGATTTTCTTTGTTGTGACTTAGAACAACTTGGAAAGACTTGTCCTATCAAGAAAAATAGGATAGAAGTTGTCAAGCTTTTAAATGTTAGCATTGAAAAGGCTCATAAACAAAGTTCAATACTAAGCTTGTAGTATGCCTGGTATGACTCTAGAACAAGAGCTCCAACTCTTGTTGGATAAGTTAGTTAATCTAGCTAATCATGGACCAGACAATCTCCCGGGCATTAATCTAAGTTCATTAGAAATAACCGATTTTCATGAGTAATCTAGGTTTGCCAGATTTTCACGAGCTCGAGCCAGATAGCTCTAAGCTATCCCGGGATCTCAGGGAAGTCCAAAAAACAGTCCAAGCTTATGGTAATCACCAATACCATATGCCTGAGCAGCTACAAGAGATGAGAGACAAACTTGAAACCATGTCTCGACGACAGAAGGAGATCTTGGGAAATTTACAAGATATCCAACAAAGGGTCAGGAACTTGGAATCTATGACAAGGCCATCGGAAAGAAGGAAAGGAGGATGGTTACCACCATCTTTCGGGAAGGAGCCCTTGTTACATCAAAAGGGCAAAGCAGTCGAGGTCAAGAGAGAATTGACCACAAACAAAAAACTGGAAGCACGGATACGAGGAAAACCCAGCACATAGTGAAATCATGTCCAGATTCAGGATTGACGATTTCAACTTCGAGAACTTGCAAGACCTTTCTGATCTTGCAGAATCATTTTCAGGACTCAACCTTCCACAAGGGCAGTCAACGGTTACAGAAGGGGTCGGATCTTCCATCCCAAATCCAGAGCCAATCCAAGAAGAACCAATCCGTGAAGAATCCATGCCACACCAGCATGACTTCGTGGCAGGATCCATGTACAACCGGATTCCAACCAGATCGAGGGCAAGGAGACCTGATGTTCTTGGAACACCGTACGGGAAATCCCAACTTGATCCGATACACCCGTATGGGCTTATGCTCAATCTGGATATCCTCGATTTCAAGAATCGCGAGGCCCTGATCGATGAATGGGCATCAGCGATGAGGATCGCAGCAACAATGCTGGAACTTGACAAGGAGGGCTTCATCATGATGTTACAAATGAGCCTCGAAGGATCAGTCAAGATCGGATGGGAACATGCCTCTCCAGAAATCAGAGGTGGGGTTCTATCCGGCGATGCCCTCAAGGACATTGTAGACAGAATGGCGAGACTGTTCAAAATCTACTTCATCGGAGAAGGATACTTTGTTGATCCCCAAACCGGATGAGGTGACCAGGAGAAGGTCAGAAGATACGAACAAGCTCTGTATAGCCTGGAGCTACATGACATATGTAGCGTTGACCTATACATCAAGCTGTTCACCGAGTATAGATGGAAGAGCCGAATGAATGAAGATACGGCGATTCCTTTATTCTTCGCCAAAATACCAAGCCCGTGGCGAGAAATGTTACTGCGAGAATATACTCCTATTGGGATTTATACAGTTGCCCAAAGGATGTCCTTTCTCAAAGTCAAGCTTAGTGAATGGTGCCAGAAGGCAGCAATCCAGAAGAATTTCAAGAGGCTGAAGAGAATCAACAAATCAGCCCGTCTTTGCTGCAACGATAATGACATCCCAACAGTCGTAGGAGCACCAGAAAGACGCCAAAAGAAGAAACATAGGGACCACCCCTATGAACAGAAGAGAAGTAAGTTCTCTATTAGATCTTCCTGGAAGCCAAGAAGATTCTGGTCAAAGCAAAAGGCCCAAAGCTACAAATCAGGGCAAAGATCAGGACCTAGCCGGGGAAGAACAACCTTTGGTCAAGGAAGTACGAGCAGACCATTAACAAGGAAAACTTTCAGGAGAGCTCATACAAGAGCAAACGAAAGTTTTAAAGATTGCAACTGTTGGACGTGTGGTGCCAAAGGACACATCTCAACAGACTGCCCGGAGAACCAGAAAAGGGGAGTCAGACAGTTCGAAGCTACACCCGAGTTCGAAGAAGCTGTCTATTTTCAGGACCTTGTTCAAGTATACCAGTTTGAGGATATTCCATCAGACGAAAGTATATACGAAGAAGAGGATGGACCAGATGAGTCTTCAGAATCAGAATCAGAATCAAACTGAAGACGAGGAGATCTTCCGACAGGAAGTTCAGGAGGACTTGTCGGGATTTTTCTCTCAAACTAGCATATCTCATAAGGCTTTAATGAGAATTATGCGAGAAGATCCTAAATTGCGGATCTACAATGGTTTCACCATCGGAAGAATGGAAAGAACCTTAGCCCAGCTAAGCTTCAGGCAAAGAAAACATCACATCATATACAAAGTTACAGCGGGAGAAATTGCAATCCCAATGGAGCTGACAAGTAATGTGATGGAAATGCAGCTGGTTCCCATGAACGAGATCAAAGAGGAACTAAGACGGCTCAATCCAGAGGTTGCCCAGAAGATGTCATGGATCCATATTGGAGCCATAAGAATCTTGATCAAGGCGACATTCAAAGAAGGTATCAATTCACCAATTGATATTGCTATCTTTGACAGAAGAATCCAGAACCTGCGAGATGCACGTCTTGGAGGGATTTCAGGAAATCTATTTGCTGGGAAGGTGGTAACATTCGTTTATCTGAAGATTGCTTATAACCTGGCAGATCGAGATTTCAGCAGAGTCCTCACTCTACACCAGGACTTCAAAAACAAGGAGTTAATGAAGGAAGGAAACAGGCCTTACTCCATTACATACAGTATCTCGTACGCTCTTTCCAACACTCATCATTCGGATCTTTTTCGAAGAAATGAGTTCGTCGAGATACCTGAAATCTTTGAAAAGGTTGCCCATGCGGTCAGGCCAGAGATATCCAATATGCCTCATATTCATGAAATGCATATGATCATCAGAGATCAACCAGTGTTTGGCAAGGAGACGAGCCAGAGGTTCGAGCCAAGGGATGTTTCTTTCCGAGAAAATAGGATGCAAATTCTTACATGGGGAAAGAAACCAATTGTCGAAGTGGTGATCGAGCCAAAGAAGTTCACAACTAGAGGAGAACTTCAGTGTCCAGGAGGATGGGGCGAAGTCGAGGTTATCTTCAACACTAACCAGAAAGATAATACGTTCCCATGTGACGCACTGTATTATCTTAAGCAGCCAATCGTTGGAAGATATCAAGGAAACCTAAAACTAGGCGGAATTGATTTCGTTATCAACGGACGAGCAGGAAAAAACCCAGAACAACTTGTTCTTGGAATTGATTTTCTCGAAGATCATAAACCCTGGGAAAAGATACCAGAAGGAATGGAGTACACGGTGGAAGGAAAAAGGTACAGGTTGCGATGACCACCAGTCCATTCTCAATCTACATCTCGGTGGAGATGTTATACGAGAAATATCGAGCCGAATACTTTGCAGCGTATATCGACTCAGGAGCAGGGATTTGCACAGCAAAACCAGGAGTTTTCCCTGGAGAAATCGGAGAAGATTTACCCGCAATTGCTGGCAGAGATTTCTCAAAGAAGATCATCATCTTCAAACGAGGAATTAAACAGGCAGAGATATTAATTGGAGGAGCAGGAGGTACCCCATGGTACAAAGTTAAGACGCCTCCAATCTATTTCCATGATACCGGGGCCGATATTTTACTCGGCAACAACTTTCTGCAAACGTTCAAACGTTTTACGCAGGATAATGAAACAAGACGTCTTATCCTCACAACAACTTGTGATCATAAGATATTGGTACAAAGATTGACTCAGGCATTTTACCGCAAACTGCCGATTCAATTCCGCAGCAAGCGTGGTGATGAAGGAAGACTTCTACACCCAAAAATGAAGGATCAGAGGAAATATGGTAAGGCAATCCTGCAACTTAGGATTGAAAGCCTGGGTGGCCAGAAGACCAAAAGAATCAAGGACGAAACAATTAGGATCCTGAAAGCCAGCTTAGAACCAAGTCCTCACATTGATGTCACCAACGAAGAACAAATTTCGATGGAAGATGTCAAGAAAAAGATTCGGAGGAACTACGAAGAAGATCCTCTGGCATGGTGGAACAAGAATGAACTCAAGGCTACCCTCAGAGTTCAAAAAGGAAAGGAAAACGAGCTGGTCAGATACAGACCTATCCTGATGAATCAAGATGATCGGGAGGATATGAAGAAGATTCTTAAGGAACATCTTGACCTTAAGCTCATCTCACCAGGAGTCTCTCCATACAGCAGCCCTGGATTCCTAATCAGGAATCATGGAGAAATCAAGAGAGGAAAACCGAGGTTGGTTATTAACTACCAAGGGATCAACAAGATTTTGGAATTCGACGGATATTACATCCCAAACCGAGAACACTTGATCAACTGCGTCCAAAACGCAAAGGTCTTCTCCAAGTTTGACTGTAAATCAGGATTCTATCAAATCAGGATGGATGAGAAAAGCAAGAAGTTTACAGCTTTCTCTACACCACAGGGACATTACATCTGGAATGTGATGCCAATGGGATTGGCAAATGCACCCCAGATATTCCAAAGGAAGGTGGATAATCTTTTTAAGGATTATTTCAAGTTCATGTTCGTATATGTCGACGATATTCTCATTGCCTCAAAGAATGTCAAAGAACATATCAAGCATCTGGAAATCTTCTCAGATGTTTGTCATAAAGAAGGATTGGTGCTATCAGAAAAGAAAGCGGTAATCCTAACAAGGAAGATTGAGTTCCTTGGAGTCGAGATTGACGAATCAGGTATTATCCTCCAAAATCATTTGGTGGAGAAGGTACATGATTTTCCCGATAATCTCAAGACAGTCAAACAACTCCAAAGTTTTATGAGGTTGGTTAATTTTGCTCGGATGTTTATTAACAATCTGGCAAGTTACATGAAAAAATTCAGTCCACTACTCAAAAAAGACGCAAAGTTCAAATGGACGGATGAACACAAAGAGACGGTACAGAAGCTTAAAGCTATCTGTCAAGACCTCCCCAAACTTGCAATTCCGAACGATGAAGATGACCTTGTACTTTATACGGATGTAAGCGATCATTGGTGGGCGGCGGTTCTAACCAAAGTTGAACCAAAAGGAGAAATGCCATGCAGATACTGTAGCGGTCTCTTTTCAAAAGATGAGGCAGCAAGATGGCACATTAACGAGAAAGAATTCTTTGCAGTTCGAAAGGCTTTTAAAAAATGGCCCTTATTCTTACTTGCTAAAAAATTCACACTTAAGATTGATAATACTAGTGTCAAGGCTTTCTTAAAAAATAAAATAGAAAGCAAACCCGAGAAAGCAAGATTATTAAGATGGCAAGCTGAATGTCAATATTACGATTTTGATGTTCTTGTGATTAAATCTCATGAAAACATTCTTGCAGATTTTTTAACGAGAGATGGAGCCACATGAGGCCGATACCATCCTCACAAGATGGAGGCACCACAGGGATAACCTGGCGGAGCTCCGCAAGGCGATTGACGGTCTAACAATAAATGCTCAGGCTTCCGGTCATGTGCAAGAAAGGGACCTCACCAAGGTTCAAAACACAATGAAGGCAACTTTATTGTGTAGTACAAGTTTGTGGGATAGCATTGCGGCACCCCTTTTCCGTAAAGCTTCCACATCAAAACTAGATGTTGAAATACAAGCGAATACGTATGTGGATGATGATCCAAGCAAAACCGGACCAATCAGTGATCCTTTCGAGGAAGACACTGATAAACAAGTTGATTCAAGGGTAGAAATACCTGGAGAATCAGAAAAACAAGTTGATTCAAGAGGGAAAACCCCAATTGAATCCCAGAATACTTCTTCTAAGAAAGAAGACGAGATAGGAGAAAAACAAGTTGATTCAAGAGGGAGAACCCCGACTGAATCCCATGACACTTCTTCTAAAGAAGGAGACAAGATTAGTCTTAGACCCCATACGGGATCATCTAAGATTATAAAAAACGAGCCAAGAATTCCTTTGATGGAATATCAAAGGACATGGGAAAAACTTCACACGAGAGTGGGATTAATCCCCGGAAAATCCGTGGCCGACTGGTCCGAAAATATCCGAGAATCTGGGCACTACCAGGATCAAAACCTGATAGTATACGAGAGTGGTTCGACTTTGGCTGCCTGGCCTCAGTATTCACCACGTCACCAAGTTTCCTGGAGATTTCAAAATTACCAGGATGGATCTACGAGAAGGTGTACGAGACATGGAAAATAAATCCTACACTAGAAAGAGGAGACACTTTGGAGCTAAAATTCATTTCTGCAGCTCCAGAGATCGTAGGAAAAGGATTCCATCAGAGCTTTCACTTCATTAAAATACAAAGACCAAACGTGAAAGCAATGGAGTTCATCAAGCCACAACCAGAAGAACTTTGTCTGGTTTCCCCTATCTCTGAAGATGAAATTTCGACTAGGAGAGCATGGGGATTGTGGGTCTGTCTCGCCGAGATGGACAAGGTCAAGTATTCGTTCAAAATTTTCCACAATTCTGAGAACGGATCATTCATGCTCAACAGCATGACCAACAATACCACAGGATTTGCAGAAGCCGCATTCGAAAAGAAACGACAAATTTTGTGGAACAACGAGATGCCATCGACGGCAGAGACGAGCCGGAAGCTTTGCAATATGATACATGCAGGCAGATGGAAGGAACAGATATGCAACAAGTGTCCGGAGCAAAGAGAACCCCTTTTCGGGAAAGGATTCCCAATGAAAAGAGACAAAGGGGAAAACAACAAAGAGGGACCCTCACGAAAGGGAAAGATGTCGCGGGCTGGCAAAGGAACAACTTTTGCTTGGAAAGGAAAAGAGGCCATGTGAGTGACCAAGACAGCTGAACAACCAGGGCCACCCACGTGAATAATCAAGACGACCTCCACTAACAAAACAATAATGGAGGGACCGCGTGACTCAGAAGATAAGAAAGGAGCCATGTGATCAAGACAGGATAACCTCCACTAATATCATAGAGGGACCACAAGAGCAAGTGGAATACGTCAAATCCACTTACAAGATGGAATGAAGTCCGCATTTCAAATCCGAGACCTCGTCTATATAAACGAGCTGAAGGAAATAGAGGGAATCAAGTATTCTCCACTGCTTTCTTATAAAAAATAAAATTGTAATAAGTTTAAGATTTTGAGTGTTTTAATTTCGAGTGTTTATTTTCCAGTTCATATGTACAAGTTACGAGTGTATGTGTGCGAGAGACATAGCTACTATGAGTAGCTAAACAAGTAACTCCTCTCTAAAGGGGTTATGAGTGTGTTGTAATTAATAAGTCTCCACATAAATAAATATCGATTTGCTTTCGCCTGAGTGTGTTGATGTTAAGTTTTAAACATTCCATTTTAAGTTATCTCTTACACCCGGAGTAGGAAACGAACCAGGGTTGTGCTGATTACCGTTGAAGGAGCCATTGCAGAACCATCGGTTGCGATCGAGTGGTTGAGGGCGAGGAGTCTTCGTAGAACCTGGTGGAATACCCGACGGTAGTACGATCAGACGAGGTACCTTTTATGTTATGTCTTAGAATTTATACGGAAGCATGATGGGCCTGATATTGGTCGTGATGGACTATTCCCATGAATAGAATACTAAAAATAGAACTATTTAATCTATTGGGGTAATTTTTCAATTTCATAAAAGATGGTACCATTTCTTGCAAATAAAAAGGAGGACATTTTGGTAAAAAGGTAGTGTTGGAGCACTACTCTACATTGTAGCATCTCGATTCCCCAATAAAAGATTAAAATCTTAAAAGTAAAAGTAAGAGGACCAGACATTAAACACGTGTCATGCTACTGTTTGCAGAAAAAAATACAAACCAAACAAGAAGTTAATTGGTAAAATTGGTTTACTTTCAGTCAACCAAAGACTATTAAGTCACTACAGAAAATACAGTTTACACCAACGCATTATTAGGCCTTTGCCAGCGCCTTTTTGCGCTGGTAAAAACTTTTACCAGCACTGCCTAGCGCTGATGTTGTTTGCGCTGGGGATCCATACACTAGCGCTGTTTTTTTTGGGTTATTTTAATAACATGACGCTGGTGTATTGTATGCCAAACGTTTTTACCAGCACTTACAAGAGGTGTTGGGAAAATCAAGGCGCTGGGGATGAGCAAATTTGTTGTAGTGAGTTGACGGGTTATAATTAACTTCGCAACCTCTTCATCTCGTGATGAAAAAATGATGTAGCGAGCAGTAGTCATAAATGAAGATAAAACAACAGAATTATAATTAAAAGTTCATTGATTTTGTAAAATACTGAGAAATTGACGAAAAATTGAAAAAACTCTAAAGTTTAGTTTTTTTTATTTAATCAACAACTTACCCTAACTAAGACTAATACCAAAATTACAAAAGACTCTTAAATTAACTAAATAAAACATAATAAACTGCATATTTGACACTCTAAAATTTTGAGTTTGTCTAAAATTACGTGGGCGTAAAGACTAAAATCTTTACGTTTTGCTCAGTAGGCCGTTTTCATTTGGAAAAGTAGTATATTTTGTCAAAAACGGGCTCCGTTGACTTTCAGGTCAAAGCTCGACTCGCTTGATCATCGGGTTGGTTATTTTCGATCAAGAGACACCCATATTTGAGATCTCCATCAGAAAGAGAACCCACAACTTTAATTAATCCATTTTACAGTAAGTATGAAAATTTTAGACACAAGGAAGATCTAGCTATTGAAAAACTGAAAAATAGATAGTAACGACAATATAATAAATGGTAATACCCCATTTTCATTATATGATTCTATAAACTTATTTGATATGTACTTTGGTTTATATATGTTTCAACATAATTGCACTTATATTGATTGGTTAGAGTAAGAAATTGAATTCTCTCATTGAAATATATTGCACCAATAAACCTGATAGAGCAAATGTGCATGCATGGTTAGTAGGAACCAAACCAAGATTACTGGACAGGCCTTTCAATAATACATACAGATTTCAATTAATTCTTTTACTGTGACAAATGACAAATCCCTGTTTGACCGTACATGACTTTTTAAAAGCTGAATCGATCTCAAGTCTTCTGCCAACAGAATAACCACAAGTACTTTTGTCTACTTTGAGTCCATCAGTCTGATACAAGCTTGTTATAAGATTTTAATCTTCCTAATTCAAGTTTAGGAGAACTCCAAGAAAAGAGATGAGAATTCAGAAGAAACTAAAATTATACTTCATTTAACTTCCCGATAATGGATACAAGTGCATGCAATTAAATAAGAAAAAGATATGACTAAGTCTATCTAATTGACTAAGTCTCCCACTAACCCACTACAAACGTGCTTTAACAACGGAATTAATAATGCAATGCAATATAACATAAAACTTACCCACTTGAAACTTGAAACGTACAGTACAATAACAGAATTAACAATGCATTAGAATTTAAAATTTAAACAATTAAAGATGCTGGAATTAATATAATCCTTGGCTTATGTAGGCAGTCTTTTACTGTGCATGCGCCGAGCAGTATTCATAATTGCCTTGCAAACCACAAACTTATTCATTGCAATGAGAATCCTATACACTTCATGGCTTCTCTTGATGTTGTCCCTGCTCCATATCTTTACCGTTTCATTCGTTTCTGGTCTGTGTCTGAATGATCAACAATCCTTGCTGCTGCAGTTGAAGAACACCCTCTCTTTTGATTTGTCATTCTCGACAAAGCTCGTGAGCTGGAATCAGAATGTCGATTGTTGCAGTTGGGGCGGCGTGGCTTGCGATGGTTCCGGACATGTGATCGCTTTGCAGCTCGATAACGAGTCGATTGTCGGAGGGATCGAGAATTCCACTAGTCTGTTCGGTTTTCGGAATCTTCAAAAGCTGAATTTGGCTAGAAACAGCTTTCAGAATGTTCGAATCCCGACAGGGCTCGGGAGTCTTACCCGTTTGACTTCCCTGAATCTGTCAAATGCCGGATTTGTTGGACAGATTCCAGTCGAACTTTCTGAAATGCGGAGTTTGATTAGTCTCGATCTCTCCAGCCAATACTGGGACGTCGATGTACCGCTAAAGCTCGAGAACCCGAATTTGCAGATGCTTGTTAGAAATCTTACAGGTTTGAGAGAACTTTATCTTGATGGTGTGAATATTTCATCTCAGGGGAGTGAATGGTGGCAAGATTTATCTTCATCTTTACCCGATCTACGAATTTTGAGTTTGCGCGATTGTGGACTATCGGGCGCGCTGAATTCTTCCCTTACACATCTGAAATCTCTTACGGTGCTTCGTCTCGACGGGAACAACTTATCAGCAACAAATCCGGATTTCCTCGAGCATTTTCAGAACCTGACAATCTTGAGCCTCAGCTTTTGTTCTTTGGAAGGTTACTTCCCTGAGAATATTTTCCAGTTACCAACTCTACAATATCTGGAGTTATCCAACAACAACCTCCACGGCACCATACCCGGTTTTCCTGTAAGTGGATCTTTCACGACTATACTGCTTAGCTACACTAACCTCTCAGGTTTAATACCAGACTCCATTGGCTACCTTCAAATGCTGTCTAATATCGACCTGTCTAATTGCAATTTCAGTGGAGTGGTTCCATCCACAATAGGCAACTTAATGGAACTGGTTCATCTGGACTTTTCAGGCAATTTTTTCACGGGTTCAATCCCAGTGTTTCCCAAGTCGAAGAAACTTACGTACATAGACCTTAGTCGTAACAGTCTCAATGGTTCACTTTCGTCTACACATTTTGATGGCCTCTCCAATCTTTCATATTTAAATCTTGGAAAAAATTTGTTGAGTGGGAGCATTCCATTGTCTCTCTTCAGTCTCCCTGCATTGCAGAGACTACTGCTTTCTAACAATAAGTTTAGCGGGCAAGTGAACGCATCTTTAACTCTTAATGCCTCTAGCTTGGATACACTAGATTTGAGCAATAATCAGCTTGAAGGTGTTATTCATCCAGAGTCTTTCTTCAAACTTGAAAGGCTTAATGTGCTCTCACTTTCTTCAAACTTCTTCAATGGCACCATGCAACTGGAAAAGATCCAAGGCCTTCAAAATCTTACAAGTTTAGACCTTTCTTACAACAAGTTGTCAGTTTCCGTAAGTAGCAATATTAATTCAGAAATCTTCCAGTTTCCCCAACTCAGAAGGCTATCTCTAGCTTCCTGCAACCTCTCCGCATTTCCGAATTTGAGAAACCTAACCAAAATGGGGTATTTAGACCTCTCAAACAACAAGTTGACAGGGGATATACCTAGTTGGATATGGTTGACAGGGGATATACCTAGTTGGATATGGGGTAGTGGAACATTGTATTTTTTGAATCTTTCGTGCAATTCTCTGGTGGATCTGCAAAAGCCTTATAATATTCCAAGTTCTCTCAGCGTGTTAGACTTGCATTCGAACAATCTTAATGGAAAGTTTCCCATTCCCCCGGCATCAGCTATGTATGTGGATTACTCGAGCAATAACTTTCAAGGGCCTATTCCAACTGATATCGGCAACTTCACTTCCTTTGCTTCGTTCGTTTCTTTTGCAAATAATGGGATCACAGGAGCAATTCCCACATCCATTTGCAATGCTTTTTATCTACTAGTTCTCGACTTATCTGGAAACTCCTTGAGTGGTGGCATACCGTCTTGTCTACTGCAAAACATCGAGTCTCTTGGTGTACTGAATCTAGGCGGAAACAACATTAGTGGCGAAATCCCTGATACTTATTCAGTAAATTGTGGCTTGAAAACTCTAGACCTCAGCTCAAACAATCTAAAAGGGAAGATTCCAGCATCACTAGCCAACTGTACAATGCTAGAAGTAATGAATGTCGGAAACAACAATATCGACGATAGATTCCCATGCATGCTGAAAAATTCATCAAGCTTGCGAGTTCTTGTTCTGCGCTCCAACAATTTTCACGGCAACATCATGTGTCCTGGGGCCAACCAAAGCTGGCCAAATCTTCGAATCATCGACCTGGCTTCCAATAGATTCAACGGTTACCTTGATCCAAGATTCTTCTCAAGTTGGAGAGGAATGGAGATCAACACCAACGCACAATTAACTCGCGGGAGCCTGCACTACACTTTTCTTGAGTTGAATGACTTGTACTACCAGGATACAGTAACTGTAACCATGAAAGTGCTAGAGATGGAGCTTCAGAAGATTTTGACAATCTTTTCTTCCATGGATTTATCGTGTAACGATTTTCAGGGTTCGATACCTGATACAATCGGAGAACTGATCTCACTTTATGGGCTAAACCTGTCGCACAATTCTTTTAGTGGGTCCATTCCAAGATCAATAGGAAACTTGACACATCTTGAGTCATTGGACCTGTCAATGAACGAGCTAACAGGGGAGATACCACAAGTGCTCACAAGTTTGACGTTCCTCTCGTTCTTGAATCTTTCCTACAACAAACTAGTCGGAAGGATACCAACAGGTTCTCAATTCCAAACATTTTCGGCAGAAGGCTATGTAAGTAACGTGGGACTGTGCGGATTTCCCCTGAACATATCCTGTGATTTCAACCAACCAGAACGAGAATCTGGACAAGAGCGCGAAAGTTCAGTCAGGAACGAGATAATTATAGGCGCTGCAGTTGGATTCTTTGTGGGCGTAGGTGTCGTTTATTTGCCACTCTTCTTCTCTAGAAGATGGAGTGAGTGGTCTAACAACCTCGTCAATAAGTTCGTGTTCATGATTCAAAATTGGTATGGTCTGTAAGTCCTTTGGAGGCACTAGTAGTAGCAAATCACGTGTAATAAAAATGGGAATGATCTGCATATATAGGATGGTAAAACTCACATTGATCATTCTCCAACAAGATATAAACTTCATGATCATTTCCACTTTTACAAGTAATGCATTATACTTATTACAGCTTAATTACTTTTATTTGGGTGATTGGGTTTAATTTATTGATAGCAAATATAGACATATGTAGGTTCATATTCAAGAAGTGTTTTGTCACATTTCAATAATATACTAAATTACTAATGAACTGGATTAAACTTAACGTGTAATTTGGTATATTACAAAATAAAATCAGAACGTAAAGCACAATTAAACATATAATGATGATCCGCAGTGTAAAATGAAATAAATTGTACGAAATACAAGTATACAACTGATATAGTTAATGAGAAAGATAGAGACATTTGACGACTTAGGCCACGAAAAGAAATTAGAAGAAGGAAAGAAATTTCCACATTACAGACACTAAAAAGGGGCTGTCAATTGATGACTTATTTTTGTTATTTCTGGCCACACGCAAGTCATCGTTTCCCAAGTCAATCAAAGCTTAGGAATAAAAAAAGGGGGACCAGATATTATTTGCTCATAAAAGACAAACCAAAATTAAGTTGATGGATTGTAACTTCACAACCTTTTCACCGTCATTGGAAAGGAAACCAAGAAAATTAATTAGTCTGTGCCTCTGTGGAATATTAAGTAGCACTTGATTATACTTGCATGAGAAGCATGAAAAGCACAAATCAGTTTAAGGCAAATATCATTTTTCTGAATGACATAAAAATGGGAGTTGAAATGTATTCACATACTTTTCTTGATTCTATTGGGTGTTTAAACCTCCATTTTTGGACTGTTACAATAACTAATATTATATTTGTACGGGGCGAGTACACGATCGAAAAATGGATAAAAGTACATGTTATTAAACTCGGTCCCGATCTAAAAATTTGGGTATTCACTACTTGGGAGGTCGCGAACAAGATATACCCAATCAAGACAAACCTATCTCTCTTTTGTGGATTTTAATACTCAGATCCACCACGTTCCAAGTACCATATATAGATTCTTTTTTCTTTCGAACAATGACCATTGTCATAAGTTATCGTTAAATAACTGTTTTAGTACACGAAATATGAGAATTAAAAATATGAGTTTACAACATTTTCTCAGTCAAACAAAAGTGATGGGCAACATCCACGTTGGGCAATTATCTCATGAGTGGTACGTCAAATATGTTGTGCTTAGTTGTCCTTCAGTAGCCCCAACATTGGAAACCCCAAGTTTTGCTAGATAATCTGGTGTCATGATTGATTTTTTGTTAATAAGAAATACATGTGAGTGTGACAGTGAAGTTAGATAATCTAGTTTCAATTTCTTTCAGAAGACTGATAAGATGTGCTGGTGTTTTATGTAGCTTGGAAAGACAATTGAGCATGAAACGAGAATATGTAGTAACTATGAGAGCACAAATCTCTTCAGAGTTTAGACTAAGCTAAAATCAAATCGTCAGGGATAATCCAAAACTCAGGGTGTCCACGATAACAGGAGGATAGTAAGAATATAAAGGTTGAGAAATTCAAGTTGTAAGCTTTGATGTATCCTTATCAGTGGCAACCAAATAAATTCTGTAAACTCTGATTTCTTTTAAGAGAGAAGATCAACTGACTTTGAAATCGAGAACTAACTTGTACATTCAATCATCACTCCTAGCCTAACATTTTTTTTTCTTCTATTTTCACTTTTCAGCCTCAACTTGCATTCCCTCAGCGCAGGCACTATATCCAACAGAAAATAATTAAATCTAGATAATGATATAATTAAATCTCTCAAAATAATTAATTCTCTGCCAGAAGCGAAAAAGTCGAAAGAACATTAACAGGCAGCCAACAACAAGCTTAAGATCTTTGAGCATTACTCTCTAGGTGATGAGCGATATAATACAACAACAAACTGGAGCTTGGGGCAATTAAATATCAATGGTTAGTGCTTCAAGTTTATATTAGCTTCCTCCTACATGTCTCCGTGTACAAAAAAAAAAAATGGCGCCATATTCGACTAATGGACATTGCACTGTTGCAAAAGAGAATGTCCATAGTCCACATATTTATCCCAAAGGGATTTATACTTTTCCATCCCAATCTTCAACCAAGGTTTGGAATTCCCATTATAATGCAGCAAAGCACCCTTTTCTATCAACTGAGGATCGACATTTGTATAGCCCAGTCCCAAAACATGCCATGACGGATTTAATGGCTCCGTTAACCCGTAAAAAGTCAACAATCCCGGAGGGAGAGTCCCAAGTTTCCACAAAGTTCTGTCAACATTCTTTTCTTGCCAGTAGTGGTAGATGCCCGTGACGTTCCTTCTCCTCCACTCCACCAAATCAAATACGTTCATGCCAAACGCCCACCCACATGCATCAGGGTCAAAGTGTTCACGGATAAGGGGGTGGGAATAGTTTAAGTACTTGTGGTATCTATGAAACGTCTCCATACATGTTTCAACTGCACCATTGACATTCCCGTTCAGATCTATAGAGAACAGACCTGAGAGATCCTTCTGCACTACAACATCGTCGTCAAGAAAGACGAGCTTCGTAAGGTCAGGAAAAACTTCAGGAATGTAGAATCTTAGGTGATTAAGCATAGATAAATATTTGGGGTTCCGGAACTTGATTGGCGTCCTGTTATCGCCACCCCCACCGGAGAAGTAGTAACTTTGGGTTTCGGAGTCTTGAAGTTGTTTAAGGACAGGAACATACGAAGCGTTCAACCATGTAAAGTCTTCTATCTTTTGAACATTGACAGTTACTCCCCTGAAATCATTCATGGTGAACCAGGCTTTCATTGCGGCATAATTCACCTCGTCTGTGACAAGGTGGAAAACTACGTTTTCAGGATTATTGGAATTAATAGCTGTTGAATTTACTACCACAGAAGTGGCAAGAATGTTGTCAGAGAAGACACAGAAATGATAGGCACTATTATCTTCAAGTTTTGTAGATGTCAGTCTTTTCTCCTTCAATTTCTTCCTGAGGCTAACCACTCACTGGCTAACCGGACTCCGAGGCAGAAAAGACTCTTAGGAACTTCTTCAGCGGCGATTTGTCCATATTTTGAACTCTTTTCAGTGACGGAACTCATTTGTTCCTCAAGACCCTGGATCTTGGCCTTCAGTCTCATGATCATGGTAGCACTGTCATAGTGCAGTTGCTGAGCCTGGAAGAGTAAAAGGGCCATGTCACGAATTGTAGCTCCAGACTCACTGGTACTCAAAGGAGTTCTTCTTAAGGCAGCATTTGAGAGAAGGATTTGTGAGTTGCGAATTTGGGCACTAAGTTCCCAAGCAAATTGAAGATTGTTGCTTTCTTTTGCAATGACAAGAAATCCTTTGGCCAGAGAAATTTGGTCATTCAGTTGCCTCGTCACAGAATTGGGACTCAACATTTCATCTGTAATATTAAGGCCTTCAATAACTTTCTCCTGCCTAAAAGATCTCTGCATAACAGAAAAAATTATATAAGAGAAAATTGATGCTAACTTCTTAGCACTTGTGGCATCATAACTGTATGACAAGTAACCAAAAACAATAAAAATAAATTAAGAATATAAACTTCACAAACTTCATTTCTTTGGTTTTTTTATGTGAGAGGATTAAGGATTTTCCCATTTAGCTATGCCATACTAATAAACCATCTAAAACGGAAAGTATATGTACACCAAATTCTATAGCCAAACAAACAATTTCTGTGGAACCGCTAAATGGAAAGATTTACTCCAGTTTCATGTAATAACTTATTAAAGTGCATTGATAATTCATCACGTCTCAAACCTATCTCAGAAAGAAGAGTAGAAGCGAGTTTCAGTAATGAGATTTTCTTGCATACCCACGCAATTCACTTTACAACAGTGTGAAAGTTAAAGTACAATTGAATGCCGAACGTAAACACAGAATGGAGTATCATTGTCATTCACATCTTTGTAACAAACCAAATTCCATGCTTCCTTTCCCAATTTAAGCAACAAGAGTGAGGAGGTGTTTATTTACAGCACAAAACTCAGATTTTGAGCTCATCGGTTAAACATAAATCGCTCTTTCACAAATCAATACCTTCTCATGCATTTATCCCAGAAATACCTTGGTTGTGTAAGTCCTCAACATGAAGGCATTTTAGGTTCTCTCATTCTTCTACAAAGATTTCATTCAACAAAAGAAAATCGCTAGCCGTGGTATCTACGACAGTGATACCCCACGTTGTACCAACAAGTGCAAGCAAAATTGCCATCAATAGCTCTCTGAGAGTGGAGGATATTATACGCATGATGATTTTCCATGGAAGTTGAGTGGTTTGCATACAGAAGGCTGTATCAGCCAAGATGTACGAACCAAATGTTTGTCTGCCATTTTTTTGTTTCTGAATAATAGCACAATCCTGAGACAATCCCGCCTAGACCTTGTGGCTTCTACTTAACTTTGCCTTAGTTTGTCAACAGAATTCAACCTATATATAGTCAGGATCAATGATATATAAATGAGCTTATCTCTAAATTTGGGGTTTTTTTCAAAAATGGTCCTTTATTGTGGCCTCATTACAAAAATAGTCCGTTATCGCGCCACTGTCTAGATTTAGTCCTTTACCGTGGTTTTTGGTCCAATTTTGGTCCTCCGGCCACATTTTCTACCGAATTTTGACCATTTTGAGCATTTTGAGCAAAGATTTTTGGGGATTTTGACTAATTTGGGGCGATTTTGACCAAATTTTGAGCAAAAAAATTTTTAAACCAAAAATAAATTTATAATTTAAAATATATTATTTTTATAATTCACATCCCAAAAAAAATTTTAAAAAATTTGTAATTTAAAATATATAGTTTTTATTGTTGAAATCCCAAAAACAAATTATAATTTAAAATATATAGTTTTTATTATTGAAATCACAAAAAAATAAATTAAAAAACACACAAAATTTGTAATTTAAAATATATAGTTTTTATAATTGAAATCCAAAAGAAACGTCAAAAACAAAAAAAATAATAAGAACAATATATTTTAAACTACAAATTTTTTGTGTTTTTTAATTTTTGTTTTGGGATTTTAGTAATAAAAACTATATAATTTAAATTACAAATTTGTTTTCATTTGTTAACAGGTTTGGAATAATACCCGATTAACTGATTTATTTAGAAGTTCGGAACGCCGTTATCCGTGGTTCAAAGAAAGTAAATGACTATTTGAGGAAAATTACGAAAATATCCTTCCTTTATTCACTGAATTCCTTACTCCGAGGAGCACAAATATGATTTTATGCTTTTCTGGGTGAATCTTTGTATATGTCCCCTCCTTTTTTCTCCTTTTCCCTTATATAGGTATGGGAGGGAGTATGTGTCATCATGCATGTGGTACAAGTGTAATGTTGCATGTATTACAAGTGTCCTTCTATAAGATAAGGTATATCTTGTTGACAAGGTGCTGACTAGGCTGATCATTATCTTGTCCGAGGGCTACGGGGAGTTCCGAGGGGTTACTTCTTCTGTTTTCTTCCCTTTGATAGGCGGAATCTTCTGTTTTCTTTTCTCCGAGGGGCTGAATTTCACGAGGAGGTTCACTAGTTGAAGTGAAGTGGGTGTCCGAGGAGTTTTCTGTTCCGGGGACAGTTATTTCTTCATTGACTTCTTTAGTAAGATTTTCCGAGGGGCAGATTTGTCTCGCCAGGCTTGTAAGGTGGGCTCCGAGGGCATTAATGTGCATGTAAGGCAGTATTCTTGCGTATGGATCCCCGTAGTATGGGTTCCAAGCGTTTTTTGTTATCGTGAGAGTAGTGGCTCCTTCGGGAGTCATTCTCCGAGGGCTTCCCGATCTTTGTGAAATGACCTTCTTGGTTTGTGCCTTCGGAGTAAGGGAGTTTAGCAGTTGGTGCTTTGAGTAGAACATTGTTTTGTGAATTTTGGCCTTCGGGATAGTGATTCCGAGGGCTTTGGGAGTGATCAGCAAGGAAGTGTTTTCGTATAGTGGTCCCTCTTGGCGCAGTGATGGATATCCGAGTCGCGTGGATCCATCGGGGTTTACTCTTTTTCCGATGCCACGTTGATATCTTATTTTTATTCATCTTGACTTTCCAAGGGACGCTTAGATGTCCATTCGGGTGTCACGTCGTATCCTGGTAGGATATGTGAGTTCCGAGGGATTCTATTACCTCTTCGGGTGCCACGTCATACCATAGTAAGGTATGTGACATACGAGAGTGTTTGTGACGATAGTATCGCCTTTGGGATTTAATCCCTAGTTTAAGGGTTAATCTTTGGTTTAATTTATATAATCCCTTATTTATTTTTTAGGGTTAACACTAGCCCCCCCAAATTTCGATCGTTCTCGTAGAGACGAGTGAAATTTTATTTCGTGGCCTTAATAAGGCAAAAGGGGTTTTTTCTTTATTTTTTGGTAATTTTTCTGAGGGCTTAGGATTTTCTCCATTCTTTTTTATGATTTACGGGGGTATTATATGTATATAAATATATACTTGAAATACCATGAAATAAAATTACCGTTATGGTCTTGGGAAGCAGCGGTCCAGATGAAGAATCACTTTTGTAACGGCTCTTTTTAACCGTTGGATGTCTTAAATGACATTCACTCATTCGTGCGTTAATCTGCAGTAACGGCTAGCGCGTAGATTGACACGTCGCTTCCTGAGTGGAGACGTGGGGCGTGGGAAACGGGGCACGTCTTTAATGGCGGTCTACTTATAAATATACCCGTCCATACTCTTTTTCCCCATTCTCTTCGCAAAATCTTTCAATCTTCAAGCTTCCAAATCTTCAATCTTTCTCTGATTTTTCTTAAGCAGAAAAGAGTGACTTTAGTTCTTCTTAGTTTTTTATTCTCACTTACCCAACTCGTAACAATCTCTTTCCGCCCTAAAAAGTAGATGGCTTCCTCTGCCAACACGTCCTCTGCCACTGCTGCTTCCGTTGATGTTCCTGTCCCTGTTGCGACTACCGTTCCCCTCGCGGGACCTGCTACTGCTACCCGCAAGAAACGGGCTGCTGTCGCCGCAGGGAGTGGCGCCGCCGCCACGAAAGAGGCTAGGGTTTCTAAATCAAAGAAACCCCCTCTCTGTGACTTCTCTAAAATTGAGAATGTCCCATCCGTGGTGACCTATGAGCAGGTCATGGATTTGTTTGAGGCTACGGGAACTGCAATGGCGAATGTGACCGTTCACATTCCTTCGGAGGATCAGAGGGCGTGTTACCCTCCTAAGGGTATGCTCACGGTGTATTTTGCACAAGTGAATTACGGGTGGCGTGCGTTTATGCCCTCTTTTTTCTGCGAAGTCTTCAAGACTTGTGGAATCTGCCCGAGTCAGCTGGTTCCCAACGGCTATGCCGCTCTCTGTATCTACGTATTCTGGTGTATGGTCAAGGGGTATGAGTGCAATGTGGATCATTTCTTGTCTATCTTCGATGTGGGAGTGTCACCTGGGGGATATCCCTTCTATCACGTTCACCACCGAGATCATTCGGCTAACTCTACGAAGAGGATTTTGGGTGCGACGATAAGTTCACACGGTGTTTGGAAGGACAAGTACTTTTATGTGAAGCCTGTACGAGGGAAATGGGATATGCCCTTCAAGTGGGGAGAGGGTGTGACTCCGATTCACACCTTAGCTGAAGATATGGTGCTCTCTCCAGTGATTGCCCAGCACGCCCTAATGGAGTCAGAAGATTTCTTGTGGTTATTTGATAAGTCTGGACTTCACTTCGTGGTGGGTGCTAATGACAACGTGAAGAAACCGCTTTTCGTTACGAGCATGCTCATGCCAGCTTTCAGTAAGTTTTCCTCCTGTTGCTCGTATGCTCTTTTATTCCATATCTACTTTCTTCAAGCAGTTTTTCGTACTCTTCCATTACTCGTTCTAAGACATTTTGGGGTGGCGCAGAGGAGGTTCTGGCGAGGTACTATTTAGTATCTGGTTCCGAAGAAGTGGCTTCAAGTGGTCATAGCGGAGCTTCCGAGAAAGGAGATCACGAGGGGGCGGAAACGCAGTCCGAGGAGGTAGGGATGGGCGCGGAGGCCGAGAATGTTTGTGAAAATATTCCGCCTCCTTCCGAGGAGGTCGGGGGAGTGCCTCTAGAGGCTGTCCCGTTACGACAGGTAGCTCCCTCGTCCGTCCTGACTTGGAGATCTGCCTCCGAGTCAGATACTGGTAGTCTTCCGAGGGGCTCGCAAGGGGGGCAATCTCCGAGGGCTGAAGAAGAAGAGTCTTCGTCTCCAGATGTGGTTTTAGTCTCTTTTCGAGACCCCTCTCCCATTATTCCTGATCCCTCTTCTACTCGTCCTCGTAAGTTTCTCTCTTTTCTACTTATCTCCAACTTTTGTTATCATTATCTGACCATGTATTTGGCGCTTGTAGATGTCGATAAGGGCAAGGCCCCTATGTTTCCAGGTGCAGATTTATTCGCTCAACTACTCCATTCGGACTCGGAGAAGCCGTCCGAGGGGATCGGTCAAGGTCCAACGGATCTACTGAAGGATTTTGAAGCGAAGAAGGAAGTGTGGGATACTCTGTTCCGGGGAGAGGGTCCCTCGACCACTGCAAAAGCTCCAGAAGCGGTCACAACGGAAGCCGTGGCCACGACTCCTGCTACTGATATTCCTTCTCCTATAGGAGATCTCCCGAAGAGGGTTCCCCTGCGGAGGTCAGCTTCCGAGGGGGATTTTTCATCTCAAGTGCCCGAGAAGGAGCCTTCGACTGTAGGGGAGGCATACCACGAGATCCTCCATTTCTTTGGATCTTCTCTTGCTGCGCCCGCAGAAGGGTATCAATTTTTGCGGGCCAGCATGATCTGGATGGAAACAATCGTAAGTATCAGTTCTCTAGCCACTTTATTTTTAAATAACTTTCCTGTATTTTTCCTTATGTTTCTCTTCCTGTCTTGCAGTCCAAGAAGACTCGAGAGGTCATCACTGCAGTAGAGCAGCGCCATTCGAATGAGGTGGCTGAACTAGGATCTCTCCGAGGGCAAGTGACTTCTCTTCGGGCTCAACTCTATGAGGCCGAATCGATGAGAGATGTTTTCCGAACGAAGTTGGAGGCCAGCGACTTCGTTTGGAGGGAAGATCAGAGAGCCAAGGAGGTGATGCGGCTCACTTTGCAGAGGATGCAGTCGGCTTACGACAAGCTGGAAGCGTCCGAGGGAGCTGTTCGAGTCCAACTGACTCTTCAGGAGAAGGAGAAGAGGGAATCTGAGGAGCTTCTCCGTGCTCGGGTGGAGGCTCTGAAGAAAGAAAAGTTGGGGTGGTTGGAGCGAGCGCAGGAGCTTCAATCTCGGGTCAAGGAGTTAGTGGATCTGAAAATAGCCAAGATGGTGCCTCAGGAGGAGGTGCAAGCCCGAATTGACGAGGTTGTTCGGTACGCGGCGGTGGAAGCGGAGCGTCAAAGTGCTTCTTTGTCCACTCGGGATTCCCTTGGGCATATGTTATGGGGATGGTTAGAGTGTGGTACCGTAGCCCGTGGAGTAGTGCCCTCCGGGGTGAACTTTGGTAGTCTTTTTGACGTCAAGAAGCTTGTCAAGCCGTCTCCTGAGCAGGTTCAAAATCTTCTCGAGATGTATGATGCAGTGATGACACCTAGAGGCTCTCCTGCTCCTCTTCCGACCGCGTCAAATCTTGGGGCTACTGGTTCAAGTGGGATTTCACCTCCACCTCCACCTCCATCGAGTACATGGACTTAGAACAGGATCCCTTCTTTTTTATTTTTTCTCCTTTTGTAACCTTTTCTTATGCTTTTGTAAATTTTTCCGAGAGCTTCTCGGATTTATGAATGAACAATTTGTCCTATTCCTACCTTTCTATTTTGTCTTATTTGTCCATTAGCATGAGATATTAATAAATTATTAGCATGCTTACATATAAAACTTATTCTTTTTACTCCTTTTCAAAAAGATAGGCTAAAGACAAAACCTTTTATCTGCTGACTAAGTACATAACTTAGCAGGTCGTGTCAAATTACATGCAGGCTTAAGAGTTATTTATCCTAATCAAGGACACTCATTAGCACGTGTCATACTTGTAGGAGTGGGTGGGACAGCTCTAGCTTTTTTTCATATGATTAATTCATCACATATAATATGTTAACAATGGTACGTATACTCATCGTTAAAAGCTATCTTGCTCTAGCAGATAAATCATCTTACTTTCTTCTTTTAGAAATCTACCTTCGTAAGACTTGTTTTCATTCTCGTAGTTGTACTCAATACTTTATTTTCGACCTTCGTATAAGAGTAAACGGAAAACTTACCATTAAAGATGATGCCGCCACATCGCAGGCATGGGGGGTCCACATCATCAAGTAGTTCTTCTCGGAGTCGTGCCCGAGTCGACCCTGGATCCCAGGTTTATAGTGCCTCCTCAGAGAGTTCTTCCCCGGGACAGCGTAATAGGTTGGTTGAGAATCAAGTGATCATTGGGACAAGTTCGTCTTCAAGGGTGGGGAGTAGGTCATCGTACACGGATTCTCGAAGGATGGACCATATAAGGGATGTGTTTCTAGGTAGAGAACCGTATTCTCTTGCCGACGAGCGTTCTGAATTTAGCTTAATACCTTTGAGCCCCTCAAAGTTGATAGGTCGGGGACGGGTTGGTTCCGCCGTTAGTACTGTGTATGGAGAGTCTCTAGTAACTCTTTTCACGGAATTCAATCTGAATTTTGATGATTTTGATGTGATTGTGCCCTCCCCGGACCAGAGAGCATATGACCCTCCTCCTGGATTCCTAACTGTCTATTGTGATCAAATGCACTGTGGATTACGGGTGTTTTTTCATCCTTTTCTTCGATCGCTCTTCCAGTATTGGCAAATCTGTCCGAGCCAGTTAACACCCAATTCGTATCGTCTTTTAGTGGGATACGTTTTATGCTGCGAGCTCCTTAACCTTCCTCTATCCCCGTATCGGGTGGGGGCGATTTTTATCCTTCGGCCTTGTTCGGATGGAATCCCCCTTTTCAGCCTGGCCTATCGGGACGTCGAAAAAGCCTTCACTGGTATATCCAGTCCTCGCTCTCGTAGGGGGGACTGGAGGCGGAGGTTTTTCTTCGTCCGTTCGAAAGGTCGTTCGGCCCGATCGTGGGGAGTGCCTATCCGATGGGGTTTGGGATACGTTTCGCCCCTATCCGAGACGTTGGGGCGGGAGTGGGAGGAACTGAGTCATTCCGGGTTATTTTCTGGCTCGTACGATATTACCGGTCTGCTTGCGTGTCCTGAGGCTCTTATTCTGGCAGGTCTTCAAGAGGGAATAAGGAGAGGGAATTTGCCAATTCATCCTCTTCATGGCAATTTCTATTTTCGTAAGTCTGAAGATCTGTCGACTTCTCTTTTATCAACTTATGTGTCCTCGGGATCATCATATACTCTATATTTGTCTTGTAGGTGCTGAGATGGCGGCCTTTTCCATAGATCCATTTAATGGTGTTTTTCTAGGGCGAGCTCTACATGGTATGGGGCGGGCATCAGAAGGCCTTTCCGATACCTTCGTGGCGGTTACGAGAGCTGACTCCTCTCCGGAGAGGCAGGAATCGGGGGGTTCGCCCGTGGCAGCTCCCCCAGTGAGCTTTGTGATCCCTCTCAGGGCCGAAAATCCGACTACGGCACTTTCTCCGATAAACTATCCAGTGCCTCCCTTGGTGTCACGACCCTTTCCTCGGATTTCCGATATCGTGAATGTTGTGGAAGGAGGTCCCGAGCGCGTACCCGTGTCGCTATCCGGAGGGAATCCTCTTCCCGTAGGCTCTTCTCCTGCGGGCGCGGACCCGGGGTTTTCTCCCCTCGGGGAGGTATCGGGGTTTTGCCGAAATTTTCTTAGTGGTCTACTGAATGTTACGGATTGTGAGCTCATGAGGGCCCTTCCTTCCTCTCGTCTTCAGGACTTTTATGTTTCCAGTAGTGATCCATTCATCTTCATCCAGATTTATATGGTGCTAGACGCCATCGGATCTCGGGGGTGTTCCTCTTCAGATCCTGGTCTGGTATATCGTCGTCGGGATGAGTTAGAGCATGGTTTGCTGGAAGCTCAGACGGAAATTTCCCGTTTGCAGGAGGAGCATGAAGCTGCTAAAGCGATTCACGAGATGGTCCTTCAGATTGAGAGGGATAAGTCTTGGGAGGTGGAGCGTCAATTAATGCTAGAGAGGACCCGGGTGACGAGTTTTCAAGCGAGTTTGGAGGAGTTGAAGAGTCAGCTTCGTCACTCCGATGAGCAATTATTACAGATGATTCGGGAACGGGATGCGGCAACTCATCAGGTGCTAGAGATTACTCGCGCTCACGATGTTGCTTTAGTGGTGGCTCGGGTCCAAGCTGTTTTGGATATCGCGGGTCCTTCAACTTTGAGGGAGTCCTTGCAAAAGGAGATGCGCGATCTGGTCCGTATCGGGTACCGACTTGGTACGGATGCGGTTCAATCATTGCTAGAGTGTCCTGGGAACTTAATTATTCCCGAACTTAATCTTCATCCCATCTTTCCCGAAGATAGTCCCGTGGTTTCCGAGGGCGTTTCATTGGCGGATCCACTAACCTTATCCGAGGAGCAGCGTCGTCGCCTTATCCGAGAAGGAAAGCGTCCTTTGCGAGAGGAGTAGTTTGTAGTAGGTGGTATTCAACTTGTAGTAGTAGGTGGTCTTTTGGGGTCCGAGGGCTGTTTATCTATAGTAGATGGCTCCTAGGGGTTAGGTTGCTTGTAATGCTTTCCTGTGTAAGGCTATCACGTTTGTTTTGCAACCATATGTACTCTATCGGATTCGAATGTATCGTAACCATCCACTTATGAACAAACAGTTTTATTTATGTAACAATGAAGATGTTACATTAAGCATAGTATTTTCTAAGATTGAAGGAATTCCACGTGTTACGAAGAGTGCCACCTTCGGAATTGGCAAGTAGATAAGTTGCGGGTCCGACAATTCCCGCTATCTTGTAAGGTCCTTCCCATCGGGGTTCAAGCTTGCCTACGTTTTTGGAGGCTCCAACCCGTTTTAGTACTAAATCACCCACTTGGAAAGTTCGAAGCTTTACCTTGGTATTGTAGTATCGTGCCATCCGAGCTTTGTATTCCTCGTTCCGAATGGCTGCTCGGATTCTCCTCTCTTCTAAGAGGTCAAGGGCCAGAGCTAAGTTAGCACTATTGGCCACTTCTTCATATTCTTTGACTCGCCAACTCTCAATTAAAACTTCGGAGGGTACGACTGCTTCACAACCATAGGATAGGCTGAAAGGGGTTTCGCCCGTGGCGGTATTTCGTGTGGTCTGATAGGCCCATAATATGCCGGGTATTTCTTCAACCCATTTGGCTTTGTGCCAATCGAGTCGAGCCTTCATATTTTTCAGGAGAGTGCGATTAGTTCTCTCAACTTGTCCGTTGGCTTGAGGGTATCCCACCGAAGCAAAACGGTGTTTAATTTCCCAATGATCACACCACTTTTCTAACCCTTGGTCCGTGAACTGCAGACCGTTGTCACTTACTAGGCTCCGAGGGACTCCAAAACGGCACAGAATATTTCTCCACAAGAAGTTAATGACCGCCCCTGCAGTTATTCGCGCTAAGGGCTCCGCCTCTACCCATTTGGTAAAATAGTCTACTGCTACGAGTAAGAACTTCTTTTGACCAGCATCGGGAATAAGTGGACCGACTATGTCTATTCCCCATTTAGCGAAAGGACATGCGGTCAGATGGGGTTCCCACGGAGCCGCTGGTTGATAAATCCGAGGGGCATAAGCTTGGCACGCCTTACACTTTTCCGCGTGATTTTTGCAATCTTTGACCATCGTGGGCCAATAATAACCCTGTCGGATTATCCGTCCGACCATGCTTCCGCCACTGGTATGACTGCCGCACACCCCTTCGTGAGTTTCTGCCAAAACAAGTTGAGCCTCCTCTTCATTTAAACATCTGGCATGAGGGTAGGAGTACGTCCTTCGGAATAGTATTCCGTCTTTGAGGAAATATCGGATGGTCTTTTTAGACATCATTCGTTGGACGGATTTGTCCTCGGAGTATCCTTCAGGATCTTGTAGGTATGCTTTAATGGGTGTTGTCCAGCTTATCGGAGGATTTGTCATGGTGACACTTACCTCTTTAGGTTCAGTCCTCTCTGATTCACTCATGTGTAACAGAGTGATGTTCCGGGTACGAATGGTGGTCAATTGTGCAGCCATTTTGGACAAGGCATCGGCTTCTTGGTTACTCCCTCGGGGAATCTGCACTAACTGATACTCCTCGAACCATGCCTTGGCCCGATGAACTACTCGGAGATAACTCTGCATTCTTTCTTCTTTGGCTTCATATGTGCCCTGAACTTGCTGCACAACTAACTGAGAGTCGCTATGCAGGCAGACTCTTCGTATTCCGCCTTCCCGAGCAAGCCTCATTCTGATAAGGAGGGCTTCATATTCAGCGTCATTGTTGGATACGGGGTAGTCAATTCTAACCGCGAAATGTAGCGCCTCCTCTTCGGCTTCCGTGTTGATCAGGATTACTCCGGCTCCGCCATGCGTATTTACGGAGGAACCGTCCACGTAGACGTACCACAGAGGTTCTTTCCTTTCTACTCCGATTCCCGCAAGTTCTACTACAAAGTCTGCTAGCACCTGGGCCTTAATGGAAGGTCTCGGGGCATAGGAGATATCATACTCCGTTAGCTCGACGGCCCATTTTATCAGCCTCCCCGAGGTCTCAAGTTTGTTGAGAATTGCTCGTAGAGGGTGCTTAGTCAGGACAGTGATCGGGTGGGAGAGAAAATATGGGCGCAATTTACGCGCCGTGGTAACCAAAGTGAGTACAAGTTTTTCTATCAGAGTGTACCTGGTTTCCGCTCCGAGGAGAGTTTTACTAACGTAGTAGACCGGATGATGTTCCCCATCGTGCTCTTTGACCAATACCGCTCCGATAGCCTCCTCTCCTACGGATAGGTACACGAAGAGTTCTTCCTGGGGTGACGGTTTGACCAGCAAGGGTGGTCTTACCATATAATTTTTCAATTCCTGGAGAGCTTCTTCACATCGTGGGGTCCACTGGAATTCTTTGATATTCCGAAGGATTTTAAAAAACGGAAGTCCTTTCTCTGCTGATTTGGAGATAAATCGGCTGAGGGAGGCCATTCGACCAGTCAGTTTCTGCACGTCCTTTATGGATTTCGGGGTTGGTAGCCCAATAATTGCTTCAGCTTTCTCGGGGTTAACTTCTATTCCCTTCTCGGTGACCATGAATCCCAAAAATTTGCCTCCTCGGATACCGAAGGAGCATTTCCGAGGGTTTACCTTCATCCCAAAGCGATCCATGATAACCAACGCTTTCCGCAAATCTTCGGGATGATCTTTCGCGGAGCGACTTTTGACGACTGTGTCGTCTACATATACTTCCACAGTTTTTCCAATAAGTCCCGCAAACATGAGATTCACCAATCGTTGGTATGTAGCTCCTGCGTTCTTAAGTCCGAAGGGCATGACTAGATAGCAAAAAGTACCTGCGTCCGTAATGAAGCTGGTTTTGTCCTGGTCCGGGGATGCCATCGGGATCTGGTTGTATCCTTGGTCCCCATCTAGAGTCGACAGGAGTGCGCAACCAGCGGTAGAGTCGACCAATTGGTCTATGCTTGGCAAGGGATAGCAGTCCTTTGGGCAAGCATCATTGAGATCGGTAAAGTCAGCGCACATCCTCCATCTTCCTCCTGACTTAGGGACCAGGACCACGTTGGCCAGCTACTCAGGATACACGACTTCTCGGATTTGTCGTAAACTGAGAAGCCGTTGAATTTCTGACCGAATAATCTTATTGCGTTCGGGTCCCATTCTTCTCTTCTTTTGTTGAATGGGTTTGGCCCCCGACTTTACATTAAGGAAGTGTTGACATACCTTATTACTGATTCGTCCGGGGGGGCCTCCTTCCCATGCGAAAAGATGACAAAATTCTTTTAGAACGGATATCAATTGGGCCTCCAACTCAGGTTCCATATTAGTGCCCATCTTGATCGCTCTAGCGGAATTTCCTTCCACGAGTTCTACCATCTTAAGCTCTTCAATGGGTTGGACTCGGGTTTCTTCTACTTTCCGTTTTTTGCCACTATCCGAGGGGTTTTCGTCTTCTTCGGGGAGTAGGGCATTCATTCGGCATTCTCTGGCTCTAGCTTGATTGCCCCGGACTTCTCCGATGCCTGCCAAGGTAGGAAATTTTACCTTAAGGTGAAGGGTAGAGGGGATCGCTTCGAATGACCGAATGGAGGGTCTTCCGCATATAGCGTTGTATGTCCTTGACGAAGCCTCCACCACCCAAAATTTGATGTGTTCCGTTCTTCATAGGGCTCCCTCTCCCCACGACATTGGCAGGGTCACAGTTCCGAAGGTGTTACAGGCTTCGCCAGAGAAGCCTACTAGAGGGACTTCAGCCACTTCCAGTTGCTCCTTCTTCAATCCCATGGCTAAATAGGTGGGAAAAAACAAGACATCCACGGAGCTACCCGTATCTATGAGGATACGCTGGATCTCAAATCCATAGATGGTAGCTTCAATTACCAAAGGGTCTTCGTGGGGGTAGACTACACCTTTCAGGTCTTCGGGTCCGAAAGTGATATTTGGTAACCTAGCCCCTTGAGCGGAGCATACTGGGAGCCCTTGTCCCACTCGTCTGCCTTCTTTGAGATATTTTGTCTTCTTACCCTGGGGTATTCTGGAAATGTCTCCTCCCTCTATCATGTTGATCGTCCGTCCCGAGGAGGGGTTGACCTCATACGTGTCGGGAGGGGGAGGTAGGTTCCGATACCCTGCGGTCCTTTCCCGTGACCGCCACGGAGATGCAACGGTTCTCTCCCGGGGGGATCTTTGACGCTTCCTGGTCTCTTCTTGGGACCTCCTCCGATGTTCCGCGGTTTGTTCCCGTGACTACTGGTGGAGAGTATCCTTTTCCTCATCAGGTCCTCCTCGGGGCCTTTTCCATACATGTGCTTTGGGCTCTTCGGGATTGTTTCTTTTTAGGTAGTTATGCAGATATCCTGCCTCCAGAAGGCGAAGTATTTCTCTTCGCAGGGTAGTACATTCCTCGGTGGTATGTCCATAGGTTTTATGGAATTTATAGTACTTACCCGTATCTTTATCTTTGTTGGGAAATTTGGTGGGTCGGGGCCAGCGCACTTCTTCGTTGCCCCGCATCACGTTGAGTACTTCCACGGGAGCCAGGGTCATCGGAGGAAGGGGCACGGGTTTAAGGAATTTCTTGACCATCTCCCCATCGTTCTTCCGAGGGGGCGCTTTTCCGTCTTTGCCCTTCTCTTTGGTTTTAGTTTCCTTTTCCGTCTGCTCGTGACGTTCATTGTCATCCTTCTCTAGCCCTCTCTTTGTATGGTCGGCTTCTTCCATAAGAATATGAGTTTCAGCTTGTTGCATAAGTTCATTCATGTCCGTGACATGATTCCCCATTAGATATCGGAAGAATTCTCCCGCTCGAAGCCCTTGTGTCAGAATATCGGCCATAATGGTCGGGCTGACATTCGGAACATCCAGTGCTTCATTCGTGAAGCGTTTTATATATTCCCGAAGAGATTCATCCTTGCGTTGCTTAATAGTAAAAAGATGAGTGGCCGATTTGGGATATCTCCGATTACAGGCGAAATGGCGTACAAACAGGTGAGCCAACCGGTCAAAGTTGGCCACTGAATTGGGAGGGAGATGGGTAAACCAAGATTGGGCTCGTCCTCCGAGGGTAACAGGAAACACTCGGCATAGGACATAGTCCGGGGCGGACGATAGGTCCATTCCTGCCAAATATTGGTGTATATGATCTTGCGGGTCTCTCCCATCAGCTTCTCCTGTATATAATGGTACGTTAATAGGCCGCATTCCCGAAGGAATCGGAGCAGATGCTATTTCAGGAATGAAGGGAGATATCTTAAACGTCGGATCTTCCTTGGGTCCTACAGTCATCTTGAGATCTCCTACTTCCTTTCGTAGATCTTCAAGGATTCCCCATAAGGTTGGTTCTCCGTTGGGAGTGATAATAGGGGGGGACGATATACGGGGAGAGACCTCTCTTCCCTCTGGATTATCCTCAGAGTTTCAAGATGATCATAACGCCTTGGCGTCCTCCGAGGAGTTTCCTGGTACCACGAGATTGGCGTAGGGCATTGTGCCCTTCTTGCATAAACCTCGCCTTGTTCCGAGGGGTGATTTCCTTGGTTCGGAGATCCTGGGGCGGTCTCCAGGGGAGATTCGAGTTCTCGGTGATTAACTCGAGTGGTAACTTCCACTAATCTTTAATAAACAGATCGGGGGACATTGATGAAGTCCCTTTCGTCGGAACGGCGATTCGCTACAGTTTCCTCCGAATTGTCCGAATGGGGCAAGTAATTTTCGCTGTAAAACAAATTTTCCATAGTGGATTTGCTTTCTTGAACACCCTCGAGGACAACTTCTATGGCGTTCCCACAGACGGCGCCATTTTGTTAACAGGTTTGGAATAATACCCGATTAAGTGATTTATTTAGAAGTTCGGAACGCCGTTATCCGTGGTTCAAAGAAAGTAAATGACTATTTGAGGAAAATTACGAAAATATCCTTCCTTTATTCACTGAATTCCTTACTCCGAGGAGCACAAATATGATTTTATGCTTTTCTGGGTGAATCTTTGTATATGTCCCCTCTTTTTTTCTCCTTTTCCCTTATATAGGTATGGGAGGGAGTATGTGTCATCATGCATGTGGTACAAGTGTAATGTTGCATGTATTACAAGTGTCCTTCTATAAGATAAGGTATATCTTGTTGACAAGGTGCTGACTAGGCTGATCATTATCTTGTCCGAGGGCTACGGGGAGTTCCGAGGGGTTACTTCTTCTGTTTTCTTCCCTTTGATAGGCGGAATCTTCTGTTTTCTTTTCTCCGAGGGGCTGAATTTCACGAGGAGGTTCACTAGTTGAAGTGAAGTGGGTGTCCGAGGAGTTTTCTGTTCCGGGGACAGCTATTTCTTCATTGACTTCTTTAGTAAGATTTTCCGAGGGGCAGATTTGTCTCGCCAGGCTTGTAAGGTGGGCTCCGAGGGCATTAATGTGCATGTAAGGCAGTATTCTTGCGTATGGATCCCCGTAGTATGGGTTCCAAGCGTTTTTTGTTATCGTGAGAGTAGTGGCTCCTTCGGGAGTCATTCTCCGAGGGCTTCCCGATCTTTGTGAAATGACCTTCTTGGTTTGTGCCTTCGGAGTAAGGGAGTTTAGCAGTTGGTGCTTTGAGTAGAACATTGTTTTGTGAATTTTGGCCTTCGGGATAGTGATTCCGAGGGCTTTGGGAGTGATCAGCAAGGAAGTATTTTCGTATAGTGGTCCCTCTTGGCGCAGTGATGGATATCCGAGTCGCGTGGATCCATCGGGGTTTACTCTTTTTCCGATGCCACGTTGATATCTTATTTTTATTCATCTTGACTTTCCAAGGGACGCTTAGATGTCCATTCGGGTGTCTGGTAGGATATGTGAATTCCGAGGGATTCTATTACCTCTTCGGGTGCCACGTCATACCATAGTAAGGTATGTGACATACGAGAGTGTTTGTGACGATAGTATCGCCTTTGGGATTTAATCCCTAGTTTAAGGGTTAATCTTTGGTTTAATTTATATAATCCCTTATTTATTTTTTAGGGTTAACATCATTTTTTACGTTTTTTTTGGATTTCAATTATAAAAACAATATATTTTAATTACAATTTTTTTTTGAGTTTTTTTTTATTTCAATAATAAAAATCATATATTTTAAATTATAAATTTTTTGTGTTTTTTTTGGGATTTCAATAATAAAAATAATAAATTTTAAATTACAATTTTTTTTTTGTTTTTTTATTTTTTTTTGGATTTCAATTAGAAAAACTATATTTTGTTTTTTTTATTTCAATTAGAAAAACTATATATTTTAAATTACAATTTTTTGTGCTTTTTTTTTGTGATTTCAATAATAAAAACTATATATTTTAATTATAATTTTTTTTGGTTTTTTTTGTTTTTTTGGGATTTCAACCATAGAAATTATATATTTTAATTTTTTTTTGTTTTTAATTTTTTTGTTGGGATTTCAATTATAAAAACTATATATTTTAAATTATAATTTTATTTTTGTTTTTTATTTTTTTTGTTCAAAATCTGGTCAAGATTGCCCCAAATTAGTCAAAATCCCCAAAAATCTGGTCAAAATCCCCAAAATGGTCAAAATTCGGTAAAAAATGTGGCCGGAGAACCAAAATTTGACAAAAAACCACGATAAATGACTAAATCTAGACAGTGGCGCGATAACGGACTATTTTCGTAATGAGGCCACGATAAAATGACCATTTTTGAAAAAAACCCCTAAATTTGTGAGTAAAGCGTAAAAAATATTAAACATCACATGAGAGATTGGTGTTGATTGATATGAATATGATGGAGCTATTAATAATCGTGCTTCTGTCTTTCTTTCTCCTCCTAACTACAATCCTTATGCTCATTATTTCTTGGAGAATTACAATACTTTATTATGATAAGTACTTATCGAATAAGTCAAAAAAAATATACGGTAACACAAAACTCCTTTTGGGCGAAACTGGGTGGCCAGTTGTGGGAGAAACCCTGGAATTGATTTCGATGGGCGGGAAAGGAACACCCGAGAAATTCTTCGAAGACCGAATGAACAAATACTCGTCTCATATCTTCAAAACTTCCCTATTCGGTGAAAAAGTGGCGATCCTTTGCGGAAGTGAAGGAAACAAGTTTTTGTTCACCAACGAGAATAAGCTTGTCGTGCACCGGTGGCCTACGAGTGTACACATACTTTTCGGTACGATGCAAAATATACACAAGTTTCTTCTGTCATTCTTGAAACCTCGTAGATTGCAAAACTATGTAGGAGTTATGGATTGCATTACTAGACAACACGTCGAAACCCACTGGATGAATGGAGATGATCAAGTTGCTCTTGTCTTGCCCCTTGCAAAGCAATACACATTTGATGTCTCTTGTAAATTGCTCTTAAGCATTCAAGACTCGGACAGCGTGGCAAAGCTGGGGAAATTATTCGATGATGTAATGACCGGCATCGTATCATTGCCCGTTAATCTGCCGGGGACCAAATTATATCACGGTATTAAGGCCATTCGCTTAATAAGAATGTAGCTCCTAGAAATAATTAGACAACGACAAAACGATGGTTACAAAAGCAAATCGTTAGATTGTGATGATGATCTTTTGGGGTTTTTACTTACTACAACAGATGAAAATGGTGGCTTACTCACTCAGCTTAGTGTTGTTGACATTCTTCTTGATACCTTTATTGCTTCCCGAGAAAATTTAGCCACTACCATCACTTTTATCATGAAATATCTAGCCGAGATGCCAGAAATTTATGATCAAGTTCAGAAATTTATGATCAAGTTCTCAGAGGTAATTACGCGTGTACTGTATAAACTACTTAATGGCAAAATTTATGCTACCATGTAAGAAGTGCATGATGCATTTATAGAAGTCATGTATCGATAATCTCGACACATGATCGACTTCTATTGTGCACTTTACACTCGGTAACATAAATATTTTCCTACCGACCATTGTTTACAACAAGATTGTGCTTATTGTCATCAAAATTATTTAATGTCAGAACAAAGAGAGGTGGCAAATGGAAAATCTAGTGGGGAGGCACTAGATTGGAATGACCTTCAGAAAATGAAGTATTCATGGAAGAGTAAAATGCAAAAAACTACCCTGTGTTATTTTTAATTGGCAAAAAGACCCATGTGTTATTTTTATTAGCAAAAACCCCCCTGTATTATTTGGTCAAAGGCGAAAAACTCCCTATCGTACAATTTTGTAAGTCACGCGCCTGAACTGCGACTTGAACTTTAAATTTCGCAGAGCTATTAGCAAAAACTACCCCTGTGTTATCTCTAATTGGCAAATAACCCCTTGTGTTATTTTAATTGGCAGAAACCCCCCTGTGTTATTCATAAATTAGCAAAAACCCCCTTCATGACATATTTTATAATGACAGTACCAATAATTAAGGATTTATAAGTATTACAATTTTATAATAAACATATACTTGTTACAATAAATATTATGCATCGTGTTATAAATTTTTTAGATTTTTTTAAAATTGTATAAAAATATAATAAAATTAGTGGGTACCGTAATTATATTTTTACAGATCTAAAAACTAAGGTTTTCTTCAAAATTAATAAACAAAAATATGCATACAATTTAATTTGAACATTATTAGTTCCATATGTATCAAAGACATATAATAAAGATCATATTTTGAGATCAATATCAGTATGTGTGAATTAATTCAGTGTAGTAGGGGTTTTTTTTGGTTAATTTTGAAATAACACAGGGGTTTTTTTTGCTAATTAAAATAACACATGGGGTTATTTGTCAATTAGAGATAACACAGGGGTAGTTTTTGCTATTTACCCAATTTCGGCTTTTTAAGTTTTTTTGAGACTATTTTACCCTTGTGGGGTTTAATTTTGAGGTAATTAAGAAAGGGGTAAAATAGTCATTTCGCGAGCGGTCAACTATTAAATTTGAGTAGGAGGCGGTGTGCTAAGGTTGAAAAAACACAGGGGTATTGATGGGTATGATTTAGGATTGGCCCAATATAATGTTATTGGGCCGGCCCATAAGCGCATCGAATACTGAGAATTCGATGCGCGCATCCAATCAGCAATATAATCTTTCTTTATTGGGCCAGCCCATTAGCGCATCGAATTAGGTGTATTCGATGCGCGCATCGAACAATAATGATTCGATGCGGCTTTCTATATTGGATTGTGGACCCCATGGGACGGGTTCTATAAATAGCCCGTCCCCTTGTGTTCTGGGGGGATTTTTGAGACCTGAACCAGCTCAGCACAGTCAGCATCGAACGTACACCATTCGATACGAGCCACATCGAACCAATTCCAATTTGACACGTGCTGAATACTTTAACTAATTCGATACCTAGTTGCGCATCGAATTCGATAGCTGGTTGCGCATCGAATTCGATACCTTCTAGATTGATTTTCACCCATCGATAACTATTCCACATCGAACAGCCTTTCGTTCGACACGACAACATCGAATACTCCAAATTCGATACGCTTTATTTATTCTGTAATTCAGTTATTTTTATCTAGAAAGCTTGTATTAAGTGTTCCGGACCAAGCTAGTCCGTTAATAATATTGGATAGCATTGTTTAATCTCATTTTGTAATCTTTATTGTGTTCTATTACCGTGATGAAATAAGACCAAAACATTGGCGTCGTCTGTGGGAACACAAATTATATTAGCTTATTAGACAGAATGACTAGAATGACCAGATCCCAGAGTAAAGCTCTAGAAGGAACTACGGGAGAAGCACGACAGGGTATACCTGACCGGATCATGCAGGATATCGCGGGACCATCAATAGTTCCCGCAGCAGTACCTACTCCTGCTAGGAAAGAGAATCAAGGACCTCAAGAGATACCCAATAATGAAGCCGATGTAACTGGAGCCTCAGCGTCAAATACTTTGATTCCAGATAAATTGAAGAATGAGTTATTCGCAATGATAAAAGCCGTTGTGGCTGAGGTGTTCCCTACTGCACTTCCCGCTATGATACCATCTCCTGCTGAATATTCTGAGAATTTGGGAGAACAAGGTTCAGCTATCCGAAAGCAAAAGGGAAAAGAAAAGGAAAAGTCTCAGCAAGAAGACCGAACAAGTAGACATACTTCAGAAGGAATAAGGAGCAAAGGGAAATCAGTTCATGAAGAACGGGGAAAGAAGCTAGTATCTGTTGAGATACAATCAAAAAGGCATCATGAGAAGATGCAAAGGGAAAGAGAGGCAGAATGTATTGTTGAGCGGACTAGGAGAGAAGACAGAAGACGTTCAGAAAGCCGTGATTCCAGAAAAGAACGGGATGAAGAAGAGAATCAAAGAGAGGAATCGCGAAGAAGAAAACGTAGAGATGACAGAAGACAGCCAGAAGGTCTTGATTTGTGTGGCAAGCATAACACAGTGAGCAGAAACGTCGGAAGATTGGAAAAGGGGGAAGCAATAGCCGAGACTTGAACGGCAAGGGAGGACAATTCTGTAAATCGCAGTCCTTTTTGCCGAGAGATAGAGTCGGAGATTCTGGGGCAAGGAGATAAAATCCCGGAATTAAAAACATACAATGGGAAATCTGACCCCCGAGATCACCTCTTCCAATTAGATAGAAAATTGTCCCTCTACGGTTTCAGGGACAATATGCAAGCCAGGATATTTGCAACGACTCTATCAGAAGTGGCTGTTGACTGGTTTAATCGAATTCCTCCTGGACAGATTAAAAGTTATGCCCAGTTGAGAACGATGTTCGAGGATCAGTTTTCTAGTCAGTCTAGACTGGTTTTGGATCACTCCCATTTATACACGATGAAACAGGAAGTTAATGAAAGCCTAAAGGACTTCATGAAACGTTTCAATACAGAGCTATTAAGGATTGATAGCCCGACGGGAGAGATGGTTGCAAGTATACTTTTTCGTGCAACTACCAACACCATGTTTGGTGGTGACTTACTGAAACGAAAACCTACCACAGTTGAAGAAATCAACAAAATAGCCCAAGACGTGGTTCATTTCGAGGAAATGATGGCGACCAAAGTTCCTAATAGTGTGGTTGTGAAAGATATGTTAAATATAATTTTACATGACTTTAATCATTTTGAACTACATGACGTCACAAATAGATTCACACGTAAATAGAAAAGAAGAAATACCTCCGTTCATCGTGTCGTGGTAGAAAGCAGCTAGGCATGAGCACGAACCGTCAACGAACAATTGATAGGAAGTCTTGGTTTCTCTCTTCTCCCTATACACCTTAATTTATGTGTTTCTTGAGTATGATTTATGATGGGTAAAGTCATAGTATATATAGGTGAAGAGAGGACCAAGTTCCAGTTAGGGTTTAATTAGGACTTAATCTCGACCGTCCATCACGGAAGAGTCTTAATTGGAAATAACTCTATAATTAATTATAATATAATTAGGTAACTAGAATATAGAGTTAACATATATTCCTAGAAAACTAGGATTCCTTAGACCACAATTATGGAAAGATAAATACTATAAAGATTTATCTTACAGTCTCCCACTTGGTCGATAGGAATGCTCATTAGTGTTTTCATTTGGAAATCATAAGGCGCGCATAAAAATGTTAAAACTTTTCTTTAGCTAGTTGTCATAAGTGCCTTGATTAATCAAGTAAGCTAATAAGAGTCATGGCGGGCACATTATTTTGCAACATGATTCCTTCCATGTACCACAATATTAACAACAATCATAATTAGGCCATTAGTAAGAGTTTTCGTAATGGTCCCATAATGTCTTAAAACAAAAGACAAATTCTGTTATCATAAATCCAACAATAATATGTGTACACAGTGGAAAAACAGAATAGAAAAGATGTAGAAGTCCAATAAGAGCTCAAAATAAAATGTCAAATACAATAATAATGAATAATGAATTGCAGAAATTAACTAGGAGCTATCTTCAAGACCCATACTGCTAGCATGTTTCTGAAATGGTTTTGGAGGTAGTCCTTTCGTAAATATATCTGCAACCATCTCATCTGTACCTAAATGATCAATGACAATCTTTCCTCTTCTAACATCTTGTTTCAGTGATAGATATTTAAGGTCCATGTGTTTTGATCCCTTAGATATCCTGTCATGCTTAGAGAATTGAATTGCAGCTTTATTGTCACAGTAGATAGTCAAAGGCCCAGAAATAAAGCTCAATGACCCAAATTGACAAACAAAATTACGCAACCATGCTCCTTGATTTGCAGCCTCAAAACATGCCACATATTCAGCTTCCATAGTAGATGTGTAGAGCAACTCGGATTTTTGGCTTTTCCATGATATTGCACCTCCAGCTAAGAGATAAGTATAACCAAGAGTGCAATGCCTAGAGTCTGAACATCCACCAAAATCTGAATCAGAAAATCCAACCATCTGTAGATGTGTTGACTTTCTATACGTGAGCATAAAATTTCTTGTTCCTTTTAAATATCTCAGTACTTTCTTTGCAGCTTTCCAATGAGCGAGTCCTGGGTTACTCTGAAATCTACTTAGCATCCCAACTGCATGGCTAATGTCGGGTCTGGTGCAGACTTGTGCATACATCAAACTCCCAATAAGTGAAGCATAAGGATAACTTTCCATATCTTTACGTTCCAGTTCATTTTTCGGACATTGATCAAGATCAAGCTTGTCTCCTTTATGCAATGGAACAACACTAGAAGAACATGTCATCATGCCAAATCTCTCTAGAACTTTATCAATATATGCTTTCTGAGACATACCTAAAATCCCAAGTGATCTATCACGAAATATTTCTATTCCAATCACATAGGACGCCTCACCCATATCTTTCATTTCAAAGTTCTTAGATAGATAACACTTAGTCTCACGTAAAAGACAAAGATCACTACTGGCTAATAGAATATCATCAACATACAGAACCAAAAATATGAACTTACTCCCACTGATCTTGAGGTATATACATGGATCAACAATATTTTCTTTAAAACCGAAGTCAGTAATGGTTTTATCGAACGTTAGATACCATTGCCTCGAAGCTTGTTTCAGTCCATAAAGTGATTTCTTGAGTTTGCAGACCATGTCTTCCTGACCTTCAATAATGAAGCCTTCAGGTTGACGCATATAGACTTCTTCTTGCAAGTCTCCATTAAGAAAGGCGGTTTTCACATCCATTTGATATAGCTCAAGATCGTAATGAGCTACTAATGCCAAGATAATTCTAAGAGAGTCTTTTCTTGACACAGGAGAAAAAGTCTCAGTGTAATCAATGCCTTCTTTCTGATTAAAACCTTTGGCTACAAGTCTAGCTTTATGACGTTCAATATTGCCATTGGAGTCGTGTTTGGTCTTGAAGACCCACTTACACCCGACTGCTTTGTGTCCTTGAGGCAATTGAACAATGTCCCATACTTCATTTTTATCCATAGATTTTATTTCATCTTTCATGGCATCAATCCACTTATTAGAATTAACGTCTTTAATGGCTTGTTTGTAGGAAATCGGGTCTTTAAGAATCCCAATATCGGATTCTACTTGATAAAGCAAATAATCATTGGAAATAGCAGATCTCCTCTCACGAGTTGATCTTCTTAATGCAGGTTCCTCTGGTTCTTCATCAATATGATCATTATTGGCAATAATCTCATTATGGAGTTGTGTATCATTATTTGGGTGCTCTTCATTGTCTAAACCTTCGACAACAGGAAGATTCCCAACATCTTTAGGAAAAGAGGGTGAAGGGATAGGCACCCTTATTTCTTGAATGATTACATCTTGTATTTTATCACTCCCATTGATTTTGCCATTCTCATAGAATCTAGCATTACCCGTTTCTACAATTCTCGTACTATGGTTAGGACAATAAAACATATATCCTTTAGACTTTTCTGGGTAACCAATAAAGAAACCACTAATCGTTCTAAAGTCTAATTTCTTTTCATGTGGGTTATAAATTCGTGCTTCAGCTGCACATCCCCAAATTTGAAGATGTTTTAAACTAGGTTTCCAGCCCTTCCATAGTTCAAAAGGGGTCTTTGGAACTACTTTGCTAGGAGCTCGGTTTAAAATATATACAGCTATTCTTAAGGCATACATCCACAAGGATATTGGTAAATTAGCATGACTCATCATAGACCTAACCATTTCCATATAAGTACGATTTCGCCTTTCAGCTACACCATTTTGCCATGGAGAACCAGGTGTAGTATATTGAGCGACAATTCCAAGATTTTGGAGAAGTTTTGCAAAAGGTCCAGGATGTTGTCCTATTTCATCATACCTTCCATAAAATTCACCACCTCTATCTGACCTTATGATTTTCACTTTTCTATCTAATTGCCTTTCGACTTCAGTAATGAATAATTGTACAGCATTCACTGACTGAGATTTTTCATGCAATAAATAGAGATAACAATAACGTGAAAAGTCATCAATAAAGGTAATGAAATACTTTTCACCACCAAAAGTTGGAATGTCAAAAGGTCCACAAATATCTGTATGTATTATTTCAAGAAGCTGGGTACTTCTTGTGGCTCCTTTCTTTGTGTGTTTTGTTTGCTTACCCTTAATGCAATCAACACATACTTCATGATTAGTAAAATCAAGACTTGGAAGAATTTCATCTTTTACTAATCTTTTGATTCTTTCACTAGAAATATGTCCCAGCCTTTTATGCCACAAGAAATAAGAGTCGTTTTTAGACGACTTATGTTTTGTTTCACCATTAGTATGCAGGGTGAGATGAGTTTCAGAAGATTGAGTAGCAATATTAAATCTATAAAGCCCATCAATTAGAATTCCAGAACCAACATAATCAGAATTCAAAATTAAATTAAAACAACCATCTCCATGATTAACTTTAAAACCACAACTATCAAGTTTGCTTACGGAAACTAAATTACGAGAAATAGAAGGAACATAAAGAGTTTGAAATAAATCTAACTGAAATCCACTATCTAAAATGAGACGATAAGTTCCAATAGCTTCAACTGGGACTTTGTCTCGGTTTCCCATGAATAAGAAGTTTTCACTTGGGTTTGTGGTTTGGGTCGTAAGAAATCCCTGCATGGAATTTGAAACATGAACATTAGCACCAGAATCAATCCACCAAGTATGAGGAGAAACATAGGAATTATTTGATTCAGAAAAACTTACGAAACCCATAGGGTTACCTTTCTTTTCGAACCATTCCCTTCGTTTATGGCAATCTTTCTGAAAGTGTCCAGCCTTTTTGCAAAATTTGCACCGGTCATCTTTCTTTGCCTTTTTCTCTGTTGGTTGATTAGAGTCATTCATTCTGGGTGGTGCCCTTTTATGGCTTGAGTTGTGCCTTTTCCCAGCTTTAGATCCAGCTCCTTGGACAAAGTGTGCAACCCTAGTACCTTGTTTCTTCAGCCTGCCCTCCTCTTGAACCAATTTGTTAGCCAATTCATTAACAGTCCACTTTTCCTTAATAGCGTTGTAATGAATTTGGAAAGGTCCGTACTGAGGAGGTAAAGAATTTAGAATAAATTGGACGAGAAAAGAATCATCCACCATCATTTCTAAATTATTCAACTTAGCTGCAAGGTTCGTCATCTCAATGCAGTGGTCATGCATAGAGCGTGTGCCATCAAACTTCATCGTTGTAAGTTCTGCCATAAGTGTCCCAGCAAGAGACTTGTCTGCAGTCTTAAAGCGTTCTTCTATTGAGGTTAAGTAACCCTTAGCATTTACTGGTGTGGGTAGAGAAGTTTTGATGTTGGCAGCAATTGTCATTCGTAAGAACATAATGCTTAGTCTATCAGACTTCTCCCAAGATTTAAGGAGAGCCTTCTGTTCAGTAGTACTTGTATCCGTAATGGGATCTGGCTTCACAGTTGTGAGAGCCAAATCCAAATCAAGTACCCCCAAGGTGAACTCAACTTTCTCTTTCCATTCTGAGAAGTTGGTTCCCGTGAGAAGTGGGACAGCTGAGACGCATGATGACAATTGTGCGGGAAAAATTGCTGCAATTTATCGAGATATAAATTTATTAATTGAGGTGTAAGACATAAACAACACATAATTTTTGGAATATTTACGACAAGAAAATATAGCGCTCCTGTGGGCAGTCACTATAAATTCTACACATAATACCATTAAGAGTCGTAATATTTAATATTCTTGATTTAAGTAATATACTAACTTTAATAAAACATTGGAAATCTGTGGATTTCTTTGGTTTACGTATATATTACTTATTTTATTGTTGAAAATTAATATGATTTTTGATTGCCTGTGGGTCAACCAATTAATTCATAAGGTTCATCAACTATCTTGATAATGGTAATATAATTTGTGATTCGAAAATCTTTTATCTTTTAGTGTTAAAGTCACTGTGGTGATCTCTAACCTTAATAAACGTAATTTATTACGTTAAATTCCTTAAAATTAAGGAATTGTTCTTATAATATTGATGGATATTGAGTTCTGAAGTGGAATCGACTTCGCCTTAGGTACATTATGATAGATTATGTAATATCCGTATCGTTATATTTAAGGAAGTAAAGGGTTAAGCTATACTAAGTAATTTCCATATCAATATCTCTAAGCTAAGGCAACATAATTATGATCATCTCATACTAACCATAAACTTGAGTAAATAAAATAAGGCATATCGATTAACAGCAAAAGGAAAAACAATCAATTTCATCATGTCACGACACTGAATAACAAAATTTGCATGACAAGACAAAATAATATAATATTATCTGTTCATAAGAGTAATGTCACTCCGTTTGTGATCATAGATAAACAAGAGCAACATAATTAATAAGCACAAGTTTTCAGAATTCATAAACAAACTAGCATGCACTGCTTCTTAAAGAAATTACATGCTATACACAATATAATAAGAATTGATGATACCCCATGTTATGATCAGCATATATATATATATATATATATATATATATATATATATATATATATATATAACGTGTAATACATATAACTCAAATTACATCAATTACATGATCGACACAATTAGGGAAAAAAAACATGATTATTCTATTCATATTGCCGTCAAAACAAAGATATAATCTCCAAGGTTATACATGCTCCAGGCCTCATATGATTACGCGAATCGCATACAAAAAATTAATCTGTAATAATTTCAATTCTTCGGGATAATTAGAATCTATATATTTAAAGGACAATCATGCGTTCACTAACCTAAGCTCTGATACCACATGTTAAATATAATTTTACATGACTTTAATCGTTTTGAACTACATGACGTCACAAATAGATTCACACGTAAATAGAAAAGAAGAAATACCTCCGTTCATCGTGTCGTGGTAGAAAGCAGCTAGGCGTGAGCACGAACCGTCAACGAACAATTGATAGGAAGTCTTGGTTTCTCTCTTCTCCCTATACACCTTAATTTATGTGTTTCTTGAGTATGATTTATGATGGGTAAAGTCATAGTATATATAGGTGAAGAGAGGACCAAGTTCCAGTTAGGGTTTAATTAGGACTTAATCTCGACCGTCCATCACGGAAGAGTCTTAATTGGAAATAACTCTATAATTAATTATAATATAATTAGGTAACTAGAATATAGAGTTAACATATATTCCTAGAAAACTAGGATTCCTTAGACCACAATTATGGAAAGATAAATACTATAAAGATTTATCTTACAAGATAGAGAGAGAGGCAGAGAAGATCATAATCGCAATAACAGCAACAACAAGAACAAGAATTACAGAAGGGATAGTTCACCTAGAAGGTACACGCCACTGAATGCTCACATAATGGCAGTCTTTGGGGCAGCTAAGAGGAAAGGATGGTTGAAGGATCCTAAACCCATGAGGGAATCCAAAGCAACGATGTTTTCAAGTCAATTCTGCAAATATCATAATCAGAAAGGCCATGAAACAGAGGATTGCATAAATTTGAAGGATGAAATTGAACGGCTGATAAAGGATGGCAAACTCGTGGAGTTTGTTAAAAAATGTACAAGAACAGGAGAACCATTTCAACCGGAAGAGAACTCCATCTCCCAGGAAGGATAAGCAAAGGGTGATTGATGAACCACATCTTTTCCAATACCCTTAGATCGAAGACGGAAATTCTAGGGAAGGGATGATTAATATGATATCTGGAGGGCCAGGGGGAGCAGATTCTACTAATGGTAGAAGAAAAATCACAAGGCTTGTGGAGGCAGATAACTTTGTTCATATGGCTAATATAGTAAGAATCGAAGAAATGCCACATGAAGAGATCATATTCTCCACTGCAGACCTGCGGAAACTAAGTGCACAGGCCATACAGATGTCCAAGTTAAATTGTCCTTTGGTGATAACTGGTGATATAGCCAATTTTGGGGTCACCAAGATGCTTGTGGACCATGGGAGTTCAGTAAATATACTATTTAACTCTACGTTGGTTAAAATGGAACTGAACAACCAGGCACTAGAATCGGTGAGAACGTCACTTCACGGTTTTGGAGGTCCAACGATAGTGCCGCTAGGAATGATCAAACTCCCAACTTCATTGGGGACAGCTCCGAAGAGAACGACGATTATGGAGAACTATGTAATCGTTGACATGCTCTTTGCGTACAACGGAATCATAGGAAGACCGGCATTGAATGCATTTCGAGCACTACCATCAACCTACCATCAAATGATAAAATTTCCCACCATTGCCGGCACGGGAGAAGTCATTGCAGATCACATTGAAGGTTGGAAGTGTTATGTAAATTCGCTTCGAACGCAGCCACAACCAGAAGAAAATGCAGCAACAACATTGGCTCCGAGGCGTATGGAGCATATTGATTAAATATTCAGTTGAAATTTACAAGCATTTTTAGCATTTTGAATATTTTGAACAAGTTTTTATTCGTTCTCTCTGCTGTAATACGCACGAGAGACAAGAATGTATGAACTTAAAACAGGTACCCCGAGTCATGAATTTGGAGGACAGCACTGGAAGTCACGCAAATGAGCAATGATCAAAGCTCAATTCTATTTACATAATCTAATTTGAAATCTTCAGAAAATATTACGTCTAATTGTTTGATTTGCATGAATTTTATCTACTTTGCATAATAAAATTAGTGCAGATCTAAAAAATCAGAAGAACGGAAACTCTGCCCCAAAGTGGCACGAGACACCGAAAATCACAGAAGAAGTTACAGGAAAACGGAAACTCTGCCCCAAAGTGGCACGAGATATCGAAAATCACAGAAGAAGTTATAGGAAAACGGAAACTCTGCCCCAAAGTGGCACGAGACACCGAAAATCCCAGAAGAAGTTACAAGGATAGAGACTCTGCCCCAAAGTGGCACGAGATACTGAAAGAAGCGAAAAGCAACAAAGGGACGGAAACTCTGTCCCAAAGTGACACGAGATACCGAAAATCCCTGAATCAATCAAGAAAACGGAAACTCTGCCCCAAAGTGGCATGACATACCAGAAGAAGTCAAAGACGAGGCTCAGCCCAGAAATATCATGAGATACCGAATGAGGCCAAGGGCGAGAAATAAGAAGGAGCCAAGTGATAATGCTCCAAAGGTAATGAATAGACACTACATATGAAATGGTAAGCGTTATAAATTTTGTGTTTCAGAAAACATAAACAAACTCGCAAAAGATTCACAATGATAAAGCGAAAATATAAAAAAAAAAAATATTATGTCCAAAGCGACGAATATAATATCCTTTTTTTATTGGCATAACAATTTTCAAAGAACAATAAGAAATCATCGAGTTGTCAAAATAAAGTAAAGGACTGAGATAGGAAATTGAAATAAAAGACAACAGTTGTTATCTCCAAAAATTAAGCAATGGATATTAAATTGTTTCAAACACATTAGAGCAACGCAGTGCCACACACAAATTAAATTACGAATGAAAATTGTTCATAAACAAGGAAATAGTAAACAGCCTTAGTAACAATTAGTCTTCTTCCTCATCCTCTGAAGAAGGATATGGTTCGGGCATTTCTCGCGGCGGTTATAATCCTCCGAGAATGAGATCCTCCTTATCTAGTAGGGAAGCAAACTCATCCGGTTCTGTAGCTTCAAAAGTTGGACGAGGTGGTCGTTTCTCCAGATTTGGCCCCAGGGACAGGTTTAACCATTCCGGTTTGAAATTGCCACGAACATACGTTGTAGCATAAAACTGATGCACCGTCAGAGCTTGCGCGTTTCGAGCCACGTGATCATCTCGACGAGCGCGCATTTCTTAAAAAGTATTCCCTTGGAGAAATCTTTCAGCGATTTCCAATGTTTGCTGAGAAGAAACCTTCGAAAAGGGAAAAGATATTAATAACGTAATAATAAGAGAATGTGTACAGAGTGATAGAAATAATTTATATTACCTCTTTAAGGCCTCGAAAATAATCGTTCAAGTCAGCATTGTGGGCTTCTTCTTTGGCAGCGCCAACCTCTAACATCAGCTCAGTAATGCGCTGATTCAAATCCTTTTCGAGCTTCTCAGCCCTTTCTTGCGCCTCCTTGGCTGCTTGCAGAGCTTTCTCTTTGGCATCGAGAGCAGCTTGGAGAGCAGAATTATCAGCATTACTGGCAGCTTCCTTAAAATCCATTAAGGCTGAGGCCATGACATCCACGAAACCTCCCGCCTATCAACAAACGAACGGTGAGACCAAAAATTGCAATGCTGATTCAAAGGAAATATAAATCAAATAAGGATATCTTTACCGCTGACAGTAGATGCAGCGTGTTTCACTCCATCCTTTTCCTTTCTACGTCTGAGATTGAAAGAGGAATAGATAAACTAGGCAACAGAGCCTTTAAGTGTTCGATGGCTTCAGCCTCCGGGAGTTGGTACCCAGCGGCTCGAGCACGAGGCCCTTGGCTAGGACCGACCATGTTAGATGGCCCAGTTGCACCGGCAAGAGGATTGGTGGCACTTGGCCTGCTTGTCTGGCCAATTGCAGGAGTAACCCCTTCATGTTGCGTCCGAGTTTGAGGCATTCTCCGTCTCTTACGTTGGACGAGATTTTCAGTATCCTCCCCGGCTTCAGTTTCCCTACCTTCCGACGCCTCGGCACCGCCTAGAATTCCTTCAGGATTATCCCCCAGTAAATCCTCGAAAGGATCAATTGGTGGATTAACAGCAGCAGCAGTAGCAGTAGAGGGTTCAGAAATTTTCTTTTTACCCTTACTTTTTCTCTTCCGAGGAGGAGGAATTTCAGACACGTTATCGGTTTGGGAACTTGCCAGATCCGCAGCAGTAACTCGGTTCATCCTTGCGTGCCGACTCATGAAGAAATTGTCTGCAAATAAAATAAATCGTTAGAATGCATAATGAGCATAAATCGAAAGTATCAAAAGATTTGCGTTAATATACCAAGGGTCATCCTCCCATTATATTTAACTGGAGACAACCCAGCTAAAGAAAGGACCCGGTTCTCAACAAGTTTTTTAACATCGAATTCATGTTCACGAACTAAGTTCAGGATAAACTCGCAATCCCATGAAGTTACGCTAACTTCCCCGGGTATCATTACTCTAGCCCCGGTATACCATTCACGGCGATATCGTGCAAATTCGGTTTCGTAACTCTCTTTGATATAGAAATATCTTCTTTTCCAGTCTTTCCCATAACCTGTCGCCCCTCCATCAAGAATTTGCGATTTTTCTGTGCTTTAATATGATAGAATCCCTCTTCACGCCTCGCAATTTTGAATAATGCATAGAATTCGTTAGGACTTTGTGGTTGTTGCAACGCTTTCATAATTATGATAAAGCCAATTAAACTCCCATAAGAGTTTGGCGTAAGTTGCGCAGGCACAACATTTATTGTCCTCAAGAGCCATCTTAGCTCGAACGGGATTGGAAAGCGTAGACCGTTGAGAAGTTGACCAACGAATACGGTCATATGTCCGGGGGATGGGGTATGCATCCGATCATTTGGGCCCGGAAGGACAATCTTGTACTTATCAGGTATATCAAACTTCTTACGAAGCCCCTTGCGACTATGTTGGAGACGAGAGATGTACTGATCATATGTCATTCCTGGGACCTCAACATGATCGTCGAATTCCCTATTGATATAATCTACGTCCTCTTCACCCTCGCTTGGGGCGCGATTATCTTCATAAATTGACGTATAAGAGTCGTCACTATCTACTTCGGCCATTGGTTGTTCAGTGTTTACCTCAGGGGCACTAACCACGGGTGAATCAGTTGTTGTTATATCTATTAAACCAAATAAATCTACATCGTCTGTGTTCGGGGCCGAAAGTGCTACCGGAGGGTTCTCTGGGGCCGGGGGTGCTACCGGAGGGTCCTCTTTATTAATGGAACTGGAACTAGAACCAGAACTCGACTCACTCCCATAAGTGGATCCACCGCTCAACATCTTTGACGATAATAAATTGAAATAAATTAAAAACGAGACTGACTAAGGATGCATACGCCACTTTACACTCTCGTGTGTCATTCGTATATACGTAACTTTGAGCATGCAAAGTAGATTAACGCAGCAAAATAAACAAACAAGAAATTTTTACCTTAATTAAATTTTCGGTAAGGATGGTTCTTGCTTGGTTGCTTATATCCTACAAAAATAACATCAAAATTAGAAATATATAGCGGAACGCTTGAAACGAGAATAAATAAAAATTTGTAACGCATCGAATTCAGAAAATTCGATGCCGATCGTATCGAATAACTAAACATTCGATGCGATACGCATCGAATGGCGCAAATTCGATGCGCCTCACCTGAAGCGCAAAATTTGTTGGCAGAAGAATGAGCCCCTCCTTGAAGAGCCCCCCTTATATAGATGACGCGAGGCCCATCAGGCCCGTATACTGTACGCATCGAATAACCGCATCGAACGTTTACAATTCGATGCGTACTATTTCACGCATCGAATGGTGCTCAATTCGATGCGTCAAAAATTATCTTTCTAGTGCACGTACTATGAACCGTTCCGATTTTAATATGAATAGGAATATCCTAAATTAGTACGTATATATATTTTAAAAGTTTGGAATGCAATCTCGAGATCGATATCGTCTCCCAAACTGGGGGACTATATGATGGGTATGATTTAGGATTGGCCCAATATAATGTTATTGGGCCGGCCCATAAGCGCATCGAATACTGAGAATTCGATGCGCGCATCGAATCAGCAGTATAATCTTTCTTTATTGGGTCAGTCCATTAGCGCATCGAATTAGGTGTATTCGATGCGCGCATGGAACAATAATGATTCGATGCGGCTTTCTATATTTGATTGTGGACCCCATGGGACGGGTTCTATAAATAGCCCGTCCCCTTGTGTTCTGGGGGGATTTTTGAGATCTGAACCAGCTCAGCACAGTCAGCATCGAACGTACACCATTCGATACGAGCCACATCGAACCAATTCCAATTCGACACGTGCTGAATACTTTAACTAATTCGATACCTAGTTGCGCATCGAATTCGATACCTGGTTGCGCATCGAATTCGATACCTTCCAGATTGATTTTCACCCATCGATAACTATTTCACATCGAACAGCCTTTCGTTCGACACGACAACATTGAATACTCTAAATTCGATATGCTTTATTTATTCTGTAATTCAGTTATTTTTATCTAGAAAGCTTGTATTAAGTGTTCCGGACCAAGCTAGTCCGTTAATAATATTGGATAGCATTGTTTAATCTCATTTTGTAATCTTTATTGTGTTCTATTACCGTGACGAAATAAGACCAAAACAGGGATTTTTGCTAATAAACATAACACAGGGGTTTTTTTGCCAATTAGAAATAACACAGGGTAGTTTTTTGCATTTTACTCATTCATGGAATGTAGCTAGAGAAGTTCTGCGACTGGTATCCCCATTTCCAGGAAGCTATAGAGAAGCCATTGCAAATTGCACCTATCATGGTTTCTTTATCCCCAAAGGATGGAAGGTACGTATAATCTCCATCACTTCGAGTTATTTGTTTTGATCTTTGGCTATCGCTTCACCTCGGTGATCATACTTGTTGAGTATTACTTTTGTTGTTTTTGTTGCTTTAACTTCGATCATATTATCTTATACGTTTTAAGATTTTTATGGAAATATAAATTACTTCAGATTCTACATAACCTCTTAACTCATAAAATAAGATTTCTTAAGATAAAATTAATAATATACCTTATGGTGAAGGTTTAAAGTTCTTTAATTTCATTTTGAACAAGATTGAGATAAATATTTATAAGTCTAAATATCCCCTTATCATTTGAAAAAGATAGTTGTACTTTGAACTTCATGTACTTATTTATAAGAAACAGAGTTTTTCTTTGGGTTGATTTGAGAATTTTGGGTACTTCTGAAACGGGTGATGTTACATCAATATTTTCCAAGTACGTACCACTGGCTAAAGTGAGAACTCAATATTATATTTTTAATGGCACTTAAGCAAAAGTTATTTACGGCATCCCCGGATTAAAAATATGGTGAAACCAAATTAACTCTAAATTATATGATAATCACCCATTTAACCTCATCCAGCAGCGTACGTACTTACACCAATAATACCGACTATATGCACCACATCTTTATGCATGAAATAATCTCTAAGGTTCAAGCGTGTTACACGGTTTGATGAGTGCATCTTCTTCTTATCAAAAGAGTCTTGTTTACTACTATCCATGTATTATATATATTCTAAACGCAATCTTCATGCAAAATTTTCATGAAGCTAAACTGGAATCCTTATACCACTCACAAAAATCCCGAGTATTCCCCAGAACCAGAGAAGTTTGATCCTTCAAGATTCGATGGTGGCCAACCTTCCAATTTTGCCTATGTTCCGTTCGGTGGTGGACCAAGAATGTGTCCTGGAAATGAATATACAAGAGTCATAATACTTGAATTCATGTACAATGTGGTAAGAAAGTTCAAATGGGATAAACTAATTCCTAACGAGAAGATTGTTGTGGATCCATGTGCCAGGCCACTGAACAGCCTTCCAGTTCGCCTTCATCCCATCTAAAGCATGCATCATATCCATGTTTGCTCGTCATACTATATATAATATACTTTTGATAAAATGATATAATATTATCATGTCATACTTTATGTCTCTGGTTATAAGAGGAATGATGTTTTCATGTAATTTCTGGATTTCGTACGCCTGCAATATAAATTATACTGTTTCTGTCAATTGGCATATTACTTCATATATACAAAGTAGTCACAAAAAGACCTTCTTGCATCTCTTTGTCTAGTTGGCCATGTGTGATATCTATACACGAACTTGAAGAAAAGCGTCAAACTTTAATGAGCCATTAATAATAAAGTTTGCCAGATATATTGTTCTAGTCAAAACAATTTAAAAGAAAAAAGTTACGTGTTACTATCTCATAAAATTATGAATTAAAATTTATGTAGCAAGACTTGTACCTACAATATGAATCATGAAATAACAATAAATTCATTGCATAGTTTCTATTTTGGTCTTATTTCGTCGAGGTAACAGAACACTGTAAAGTAATACAATTGGAATACAAATAACCAAAATAATGCTAATCAATTAATAATCGGACTAGCTTGGTCCGGAACACCTAATACAAGCTTACTATGATGAACAAGTAAATTACAAGATTAATATTGCGTATCGAATTTAGGGCGTTCGATGTTGACGTGTCGAATCACCGTTGTTCGATGTTAGATGAGCAGTAGAGATCATGTGTCGAATTAGGACGTGTCGAATCTAACAGATTCGATGTTGTGTTACGTACAGGGGCGGACCCAGGAATTTAAATTAGGGGGCGAAATTTATTAAAAATACTTATTAAAAAAAATCTTAATGTACCATACAAAATAACAATAATAGCAAGAATAACAAGAATAACGTCAGACGGTCACACACAGAGTTTTCACTTAGGCTTCTTGAACTGTGCTCTACGTTTTTTAACGCGATCAAACTCATCAATGATCGAGTCAACATCAAAACTTCGAGCAATTTCTTTCTCAATATACATTAGCAAACTACTTGATAAGAACTTATCCTCCATTTTACTCCGGAGTCTTGTCTTCACAATCTTCATAGCCAAAAAGCACGTTCTGATGTTGCAGTAGAAACTGGAAGGGTTAAAAGCAGTCGAATCAACCTATCAATAAGATTATAATTAGTTGATTTTCTTGATGTTGACAATAAATTGCACAACTGAGAGAGCGTTGATACACCTTGGAAGACAGTACTTTTTCGTATATCACATTCAAAAGTTTCCAACTGATACTTAAGATGCAATTTCTCTTGAGTAGTAAAATCAGCTGGATAAAACTTGTCAACTAATTTGCAAACATCATCGACATTGAATAGCTTATAACCATCCCGAGGATCCAAAACCGTGCTAAGCTTAAGCAACTCCACCGCATCTTCATTAAATCTGATATTCATCTCGTGTAATATACGATCAATTGTTGCGGTAAATATCTCAATTCGATAGTAATGCTCAAGTGTAATAGGATTGTTTTTTCGAACACGACCCTTACTTGATCGACGAGGACCATTCATGTCAGGGATATCTATATCACGCTTCTCACAAAAGCTCTTTACTTCCTTGAATAATTTATCCCATCCATTTTCTCTAAAATTTTGAATAGTTTCTTTTGTATTTACCACTTCATCCATGGCATTAACAATATCTTGAGATCTGGATTGCAACATGTAGCAAAGATCACTTGTTCTTCCCAAAAGCTCAATTAGAAAATACAATATAAATACAAACTCAAATGTCATCATCACTTCATATTCCCCATTTGCTGCAGCTCGTGAAGAAACTGGACTTGCATCATTTACAATTGCATCTAAAACCACAAGGACAGAATCGAACATTTCAAGTAATCTATGAAGAGACTTTAAGTGAGAGCTCCATCTTGTATCACATGGACGTTGTAGATTTCCAACTTGATTTTTTCCCTTACCAGTTTCTAGCTCATCCATTGCAACTGACTCTATAATCTGGAGAGACTTTGCAATTTGTAGTTGATCGTGGCGTTTTGAAGAAGAATCAACTACATTGATGATATTATTTAAGTGTGAGAAGAATTTCTCAATTGGAAGGATACTTTGGGATGTTGCTACTAATATTAGTTGCAAGCGGTGAGCGAAGCAGCGGATGTAATAAGCATAAGGGCATTCACTTAATATCTAATGAAATTAACAAGAAAATTATAAAATAAATTATAATTATCAACTTGATAGATTTAATTACATAATATGCAGTAATGAGCAGAGAAATAAATCAAAGAAAAGTAAAAAAACTTGCAAGGCAACAATAGTTTTTTTGTTGCTTATGGTGAATTGGTGTATAGCACGCCTAATTTGTCTAAGAAATAAAAAAGAGTGGATACAGATTCTTTTTCTGTGAATTGACACAGAGAGCAGCAGGCTAGCCGGGCTTCTTTTTTTTTCTGTGAATTGTAGTATAGCCGTATAGGTTTTGTTGTTGTGGGCAACATAGAGTATGCAATCAGTAATAAAAAAAAAAATAGGAAAGAAACACTTGCCTTATTGCCTAATGCATATAATATCACGGATGAATAGAAATTAAATGGGCCAATAACCATTACTAAATCAGGCCCATGTTTAATTCATAAACAACAATATGATGATATATATATATATGATATACTACTAGTAGTTTGGTAAAAAGCTGGGGGGCACCGCCCTTGCATGCCCCCCCCCCTTCGGTCCGCCCCTGGTTACGTATCGAATTTAGTATTCTTTGTTCAATACCGTGTCGAATGTCACATGTTCGATCCAAGTCAATATCGAATGTAGTGAGTTCGATCTGAACAAGTGTCGAATGCTATATATTCGATATTGAGTATCTCATAATGTATCTTGAATGAATGCATGCACATATTACAAGGGGACGGGTATATATAGCCACCGTCCCGCGGGTCCCATTGACAGTTGTAGAATGTACATCGAATCGAATTGGTTCGATGCGCTACGCATCGAACAAGAGTCGTTCGATGCACATCAAACATCGAATAAGGCATGTTTGATGTACTATAAAGCAAGCTGACATTGCTGGGCCGGCCCAATATGTGATATTGGGCCAATCCTAAAATATCCCATCACACAGTCCCCCCCCCCCCCAGTTTGGGATACGGTGTCGAGTAGAGAGCGGCTTCCAAACTTATAAAAAATAAGTCTTTGACTTGGAAGCGGTTGGCTGCGTACTACCTTGATAAGGTTTTTGTACTGGTTTGAGATATTCTTAATCATACGTTACTTCTGAACGGATTCCAATTTTTATAGCTTGCGGTTTTTATTGGCAAAATGATGGTGCGCATCGAACATGATGTGTTCGATGAGCAAGCGCATCGAACGATTTCTGTTCGATGCTCGATTTTTTATTTGTGATGATAGATCAAACAAGAGTCTTTCGATGCGCTAGTTACGATAGGTCGAACGAGTTGTGTTCGATGCCCCACTTGTTGTGGGCCTAATGGGATTTCCCCTGCCTATATAAGGGTGAAGATGCTGCTGGAAGCTCATTTCTCCCCTTTGCAAACTTACTCTCTCCGGTAAGCAACATCGAACAGGACTCGTTCGATGCGGTATGCATCGAATCACCTTTGGTTCGATGCTCTTGGCACCGAACGAAAAGCGTTTGATGTAGTCCCTTAGAATATTTTTGCTTTTTTAGCTTGAAATATTGATATTATTCTCGCAATTTTAACATTTTTTATTTTGTTTTTGTTTATCAGGCCAATCGATCGAACAAACGTTGCTGCTTTCGCATACTCAATCAAGGTAATTAATATGCTCTCGTCTATGAGATGTTTATATCTTTTTTAATATAGTCATTTTAGGTACACTGCGAGAGTGTTATAAGAATCGAAAGTGACGTATTCACTCGCAGTCAGCTTTTTCTTTTTAATTTATTTCAGTTCTTTCTCGTCGACGATGGTGAATTCTGAGTCAACTTCTGGGAGTGAGTCGAGTAGCGGCTCGAGCTCTGGTTCGAGAAACTCTGTGGTGGGCCCATCCAATGCTCCCGCGGGCTCGAATATAATCATAGTCAATGAGTACGAGCTAATTGACTTAGAAGCTACTGGGTCACATGCGGGTAACAATCCCGGTGCTAACGCTGAGCACGCGGCGCCTCAGAATCAAAGCAATAATTCACAAACGTCATCATTTTCGGATAACCGTGCCTCTAGTGAGGCCGACGAATATGTAGAATACATCAACAGAGTGTTTGATGATAACGTCGAGGTTGCAGGGATGGCGTATCATATGTATGCCTCGCGCCTCCAACATAGCCGTAAGGAGCTACGCGAGAAATTTGATATACTGAATAGGTATAAAATCGTTCTTCCAGGGCCAAATGATCGCATGCATACCCCGCTGCCCGGGCATATGACTGTATTTGTAGGCCAGCTGTTGAATGGGCTTCGCTTCCCAATACCCATTGAGCTTAGAATGCTCTTAAGGACTACTGATCTCGTGCCAGGACAACTTACGCCAAATTCATATGGCCATATGATAGGTTTCATTATTGTGCTGAAAGCGCTATGCGAACCTCAAAGTCCCAACGAGTTTTATGCTCTGTTTGAAATTGCTAGGCGAGAGGAAGGATTTTATCACATCAAAGTGCAACGGCAGTGTAAATTTTTGAATGGCGAAGCTACGGGGTACGGGAAGGATTGAAAAAAAATGATATTTCTACATCGAAGAGAGCTACGAGGGTGAATTTAGGCAATACCGCCACGAGTGGTATACCGGATCAAGGGTGGTGATACCTTCTGGCATTGCCGCAACGTCATGGGATTGCAATTTTATCCCGAATATAGTACGACATCAGCAGTTTGACGTTAAGAAATTGGTAGAAAGTCGAGTCTTATCTTTAGCTGGTTTGTCCCCGGTTCCGTATAACGGGAGATTTACTCTTGGAATAATTTTGCATCTTTTCGATATTTTGATTTGTGTTAATAATATGAATATCCTAATGATGTGATATTCTTGCAGGCCAATTTATTATGGATCGCCACGCCCGCATGAATCGAGCCATTGTTGCTGAGCAGGCAAGCTCTCAGACCACCACTGCTCGGGAGATTCCCCCTCCAAGGAAAATGAAGAATAAGGGCAAGAAAACTGTCGTTGAGCCCTCAACCGTTGTCGTTGCAGATTCCCATGTCGATCCTTTCGAGGATGTTCTGGGAGCGAATTGCGGTACTGCGCCAGCTGCTGCTGAGTATAGCCATGATGAGGCTTTCGAAAGTATGGCGGCTGGTCTGGGTGACAATACTGAAGGCGTTACCCAGACCAAAAGGAGAAGAGTCCAACAGACCCACTCTCAAACAGGAGGGGCTATCCCACCTGCTGCTTATGCAGGTGGTCCGAGTGCTCAGAGTGGCCCTGCTCACGCAATAGGGCCAAATGCTGGGGTTGGATCTAGCCAGGGTCTACGTGCCCATGTGGGGGGATATGAAATCTCAGAAGCTGCAGCTATTGACGCTCTGAAGACTCTTCTCCCCAACCTTGATGTGCCTCATCCGGTCTTTGCCGAAGAGAGGAAAATGGTGGAGCGCAACGCTCTCCATTTATTGACAGTTGTAATAAAAATGTTTTCATTAGTGAATTGTTTTTTTGGATTTGCGGTGCAAATGTTGATTTGTTTGCTTATTATCTTGTAGGGTGGCAGGGTAGTGGACGCCATGTTCACGGCCCTAGTTCGGGCTCACGAAGAGGCTAGGAGTGGACATGCATCGAACAGAGGCGAGTTCCCTGGTGAAAACGATGAAGCCTTAAAGGCTGTTCTCGATGCAAAAGAGAAGGTCTTGCAAAAGGTCAAGGAGTATGCGACGAGAGCCTACGCGGACAGAGAAACAATGAATGATGCGCATAAGACTGTTGACCAGCTCCAGCTGCAAGTATCCAACCTCTCGGCCAGTAAGGGGGAGCTGACCAAACGAGTGACCGAGCTCGAGATGGAGGTGGCGGTGGAGAAAGAGAAAGCTTATCACGCCGAAGGTGTCGGTGGAGAAGGAGAAAGCTTATCACGCCGAAGGTGTCGGATATTCATGCGGCCTTTGTATTTTTGTATTCGTTCTTATTAATTTCCTTTGTGCTCGTATAGGTTTTCGCTCAGAAGAGGGTGGAAATTGCCGAGGATTTCCTTCGGAGCAGCACATTCCAAGAGATTAGCACTCGTCGATGTGCTCGCGAGGCTCGCAAGGCTCAGGTCCTGACTGTCCACCAATTCTACAAGACGAAGTACGTCCGTGGTGGTTTCAAGCCATAATGGTTGGATCTTACTCTGGGGCCTAATCTAGAAAATCCGTCGCCCCCAACGAGTTCTCAGCCTGAGTCTTCTGATGAGTTCGTCGTGCTGCTCGAGGACGAAAGTCTTGCCCTTTGTGGTCTATCGCCACCGCCCCCAATGCCTGCATCATATCCTTCATCCGAGGACGAGGATGAAAACAAGGCTGATGTCTGAAGGCCTCTATATTTGTTTTGCTTTGTTAAGAACAATTTTTAATTTGTTGCCTTCTTTTGTGGCGTTGCATCGCCTTTTATGTATTGAAAAGTTTGATGAATTGCATGGTTGTGTTTCATGAATCTCGCATTGGTTTGTTTAATTTAACGCTCATAGTTGTTGTCTTTTCTTTCAATTTCCTATGTTGCTTCTTTATTTTATTTTGACAACCTAAGAATTCTTCTATGTTCGTGAAAAGTAGTCCGTTTTGCTACGAAGCATAGGGTAGTGTTTTATCTAACAGGGTTATAATCGTCATGTTTAGTGTTATTTCTCATAGGGATAGGTATTGCTTGTCGTTTTTAGACAAATTATTCTTCTTTCTTGTACTTTCGTATGGTCATTATTATTCGGCTTTTTTGAACGTAGTGGTCATATCTTTTTCTGTATTGCGGGTTTCAAGTAGCACTTACAATTTTGTACGTAGTGTTTGTCCCTTTCTTCCTTTCCAAGCATTCACAGTAATACTCACAACTTTGGAAAGAACTTTCGTTCCTCTTCATCGTCTGTGCGGGATTCTTGGTGTCTCGTGCCACGATGGACAGAGTTTTCGTCCCTCTCGTTGCCTTTTGGGGATTTGTGGTATCTCGTGCCACGATGGACAGAGTTTTCGTCCCTCTCGTTACCTTTTGGGGATTTGCGGTATCTCGTGCCACGATGGACAGAGTTTCCGTCCCTCTCGTTGCCTTTTGGGGATTTGCGGTATCTCGTGCCACGATGGATAGAGTTTTCATCCCTCTCGTTGCCTTTTGTGGATTTGCGGTGTCTCGTGCCACGATGGACAGAGTTTCTTTCCCTCTCGTTGCCTTTTCCAATGTTATGTCCTGCATAAAGTCGGATCATGCAGGTTAGATGGATTTCATATAGGTGGATTAATCAAAAGGATTTTTCTTGGAAATAGAATCAAATTATGTGAGTGGATTGGAGCTTGATTCATAGCTCATTTTGCCCTGCTCTCCTATGTAGCCTTCCGGACTCACGTCCTTGGTGTCCCTGTTTTAAGTTGATACATGTTTGCCCCTCATGCTTGTCATTGCAGAGGGGACGAATAAATATTATTCAAAATATTCAAAACACTAAGGACTCGCAAAATGTGAACTAGAACTCTTCAAGCAATGTGCTCCGTCCGCATGGGAGTCAGTGCCTTCGCTACGTCTTTTTCCTGCTGCATCCGCGTCCGGAGCAAAGTCACATAACACTTCCAACCTTCAATATGGTCTGATATCACTTCACATGTATCGGAAGGAGATGAAAATTTCACCATTTGATGGTAAGTCGACGGTAATGCTCGAAATGTGTTTAGCGCAGGCCTTCCTATGATGCCGTTGTATGCAAAATGCATGTCAACAATCACATAGTTCGCCAGTAATGTTATTCTTTACGGTGGTGTACCTAATGAGGTAGGGAGCATAAGCATTCCGAGAGGGACTATCTCTGGACCCCCGAATCCGTGAAGTGATGTTCTCACCGGTTCCAATGTCTGGTCGTTCAGTCCTATTTTGGCTAGTGTAGAGCTGAACAACACGTTGACTGAGCTACCGTGGTCCACCAACATGTTCGTGATTCCATAATTTGTTATGTCCACAGTTATTATCAAAGGGCAATTTAATTTTGACATCTGAATGGCTTGCGCGCTTAGTTTTCGGAGATCTGCGGTCGAGAATGTGATCTCTTCCAGCGGTATTTTTTTGATCCTAAGTATGCTAGCCATGTTGACGAAATTGTCCGATTCAACGAGCCTCGAGATCTTCTTCCGGCCGTTGGTGGAGTCCGCTCCTCCTGGCCCTCCTAATATCATGTTGATCATGCCTTTTCTGACATTGCCATCTTCAATCTGTGGATACTCGAACAAATGTGGTTCATCAACCATTCTTTGTTTATCCTTCATGGGCGATGGGGTTCTATTCCTGCCGGCATTGTTCTCTTGCTCTTGAACCTTTTTGACAAACTCCACGAGTTTGCCATCCTTTAATAATCGTTCAATCTCATCCTTGATATTCATACAATCTTCGGTTTCGTGTCCCTTTTGATTATGGTACTTGCGGAATTGGCTCGAAAACCTTGTAGCCCTAGAGTCCTTCATCTGTCTGGGCTCTTTCAGCCAACCTCTTCTTTTTGGTACCCCGAATACTGTCATGATGTTAGAATTTAGAGGCGTGTACCGCCTAGGCGAACTTTCCCGGTATATGTTGTTTCTGCTCCTGTTGTTGTTGGTGGTGTTGTTGCGGTTTTGATCCTCCCTTCCTCGTTCCTTCTCTTTTAGGGGTGCTATAACAGGTACTTTGGTCGCCATCATCTCCTCAAAGTGAACCACCTCATGTGTTATCTTATTAATTTCTTCGGTAGTGGTGGATTTGCGTCTGAGTAAATCCCCGCTAAAGATTGCGTTGGTGGTCGCTCAGAAAAGTATGCTCATTATCATCTCTCCAGACGGGCTGTCTATCCTTAGCAGCTCCATATTGAAACGTCTCATAAAGTCCTTCAGACTTTCATTAGTTTCCTGTTTCATCGTATAAAGATGGGAATGATCCAAGACCAATCTAGCTTGACTCGAGAATTGATCTTCAAACATTTTCCTCAGTTGCTTGTAGCTTTTGATTGATCCTGGAGTAATCCGATTAAATCAGTCCATGGCTACCCATGATAGGGTTGTTGGCAATATTCTAGCTTGGATATTCTCTTTGAAACCGTACAAAGACAGCTTCCTGTCCAAGTGAAAAAGGTGATCGCGGGGATCAGACTTACCATCGTAAGTTTTCAGATCTGGGATCTTTTCCCCTTGTCCTAAGATCTCCGCTTCTATCGCTTCGGAAATGGGCTGCTGTTCGAAGTATCATCTGCATGTGCCATCCGACCTTCGATTACTGCTTTCTCTCTTTCAAGCCTCTCTATTTTCCTGGTCATTTCGTCACGCTCCCTTCTGGAGTCATGACTCTTCGGACGTCTCTTGTCGTCCCTATCCTCTCTTCCTCTTGGTTCATCTCTTTGGTTTCCTACCTTTTCTTTTCTTCTCGTCTCGTGGTGCCTTCTTGATTGCACCTCGATTGACTTCAACTTCTCTCTCTGATCATCGCGGTACGATTTTTCTTTGCTCTGTTGTTCTTCTGATGCAGGTTTACTCCTTCTATCGTCATGTCGCGACTTATCTTTCTCCTCTCCTCTCGGTATCCTGGCCACGGAACCTTGTTCCCTTACGGCCTCTGATGTTCAACAGGCGGCGATGTTTGTACGGGCGGTGCGGGAGTCAACACTTCTGCCAGTGCGGCCTTAACCATCGCCATGATTTTGTTTCTCATGGCGTTCGAAATTGAAACGGCAGTTGTCGTCGCTCCAGTGGCACCTGCTTCAGTTCTCGGTGCCTCCACACCTTGAAGTCCCTGCATTTCTTGCCTTGCGGGTGTAGGTACCCCCACGAGTACTGTTGATGGTCCCGCATTGTCCAGGATAATCTGGTCAGAGGTTATCCGCTCGGCCTCTTCATTGTGTCCCTCTACAGCTCTACTGCGAGATCTGGTAATTCTGGAAGTCATGCCTAATAAACTGTAATAAATTAACGTTCCCGCAGACGGCGCCAATATTTTGGTCTTATTTCGTCGAGGTAACAGAACACTGTAAAATAATACAATTGGAATACAAATAACCAAAATAATGCTAATCAATTAATAATCGGACTAGCTAGGTCCGGAACACCTAATACAAGCTTACTAGGATGAACAAGTAAATTACAAGATTAATATTGCGTATCGAATTTAGGGCGTTCGATGCTGACATTTCGAATCATCGTTGTTCGATGTTAGATGAGTAGTAGAGGTCATGTGTCGAATTAGAATGTGTCGAATCTAACAGATTCGATGTTGTGTTACGTATCGAATTTAGTATTCTTTGTTCAATACCGTGTCGAATGTCACGGGTTCAATCCAGGTGAATATCGAATGCAGTGAGTTCGATCTAAGCAAGTGTCGAATGCTATATATTCGATATTGAGTATCTCAGAATGTATCTTGAATGAATGCGTGCACAGATTACAAGGCGACGGGGTATATATATCCACCGTCCCGCAGATCCCATTGATAGATGTAGAATGTACATCGAATCGGATCAGTTCGATGTGCTCTGCATTGAACAAGAGTCGTTCGATGTACATCAAACATCGAATAGGGTATGCTCGATGTACTATAAAGCACGATGACGTTGCTGGGCCGGACCAATATGCGATATTGAGCCAATCCTAAAATATCCCCACCAGTTTCTATAGGAAACACAACAATAGTATGATATGAAGGGAAAATCAGGATCTCATCATAATGTCACATGATGTTTTAGCATTGTTTCACTCAAGACCATAAAGTACTTGTATCACAAAGACATGACGTCCTCGCATCGATTAACTGGAACTTATGGATTTTGTTTCTCTCAAATCTTGTATTCCAAATTTGGTATCACTTAAATTCGTCAATTAATTAGGAGAAAGTATATGAATTAAATAATAATTACATTAAGTCTAACATTTGAATTCTATTTCTCACTCGTTCTGATTGAATTTGACGTTTTCGGGTAGCTCTCCAAGTCCATATCGTCCCTTATAGCTTCATCCACATTCTCTTGGTCGTCCTTGTGCTCTATTCATTTGTCCTCAATCGAAAGTTTTTAAGATTTGAACTGATGTATCTATGTGCCTTTCTTTATTAAGTTTGGAATAATGTTTTCATCGCAAGTAGAAAGAAAAGTACTTCAAGAAACAATTAAATCTTTATCTTTCAAAGTATTTACACAATAGTTCTTAAATATGTTGATCGTATCGGGTGTAAAATAAAAAACAAACCAGTTGGAATCTTTATCTTTAAAACGATATTTGCCCCACTCGGTGCTTACGGTTTGATCGGCAATCACTTTCCAAGATGCAACGACTATCTTCTTAATATGGCAGCACTTCGAATATTAAGAAACGGCGAACTAAAAGATTGTTTTGAACTCTCGGAACAAAACAGACAGAAAGAAAGAATGTTTGTGATTGAATGGGAAATGAAGAAGTAGGGGGTCTATTTATAGTTTACGAAAGTTGGCATTGGGTTGACTGGACGGACATTTCTTTTCCACGTCATAACTTTCCAGCCAGATTTTACACCATTTTGGCTGACTATGCACCTATTCGGATGAAAGGTAGCACTTATTCTGCTGACGGGGTGTGTAGGTGACTTTCGTCGACTAGATTTTCTCTCCAGTTTTTACAGCCACTGGACACACTTATTCGAGCAGATTCTGACACCTAATCACGTTTAATTAATTAATAAATTCGTTGCTTATTATTTTCTGAACATTTAATTAATTACTTAATTAAACTTTGTCCAAAAAGATAAGTATTTGATAGGGAAGCCTAATCTCAAGCTTAAACTCAAGCCCAAGCCCACGGCTCGTGGCCCACGACCTACTACTCCGACCCCAACCCAGGCCCGGGTTCGGGTCCGGACGGACGGCAGAGGCGGCGCGCGCGCGCGCGTGTGGGCTTGAATTGAAGCATAGCTCATCTAAGTCTCCTCCCCTTCAAAGACTTGTAGTACCCCTTGGGACCCAAACCCCTATCACAAACAAACAACTTATTATGTGTACTAGTTTAGCTCAAACTTTCCATGTGGGATGACGACTTTTCACCTTCCCACCTATTTCCTTTCATTTCTTCAAGATAACTTATTTCAACTAGCTTACTTGTTCATTTAATTTCTCATTCATCCCACAATGGTTTTGAATAATTAAATATACTAGGTTCATCTACACGAAACGTAGATTTTATTAAGTTAAAGAAGTTCCTCTTTGTAAAAGAAGAACCTACTCAAATAAATTATAAAAAACATGGAAAATTCATAATTTTCCAACAATCCCCCACATGAATGAAAATTCAATGTGGACATTCGAGAGAGTTCAGGCGGAAAGCTTACTGCATTAGGCTTTGAACCTTCCTTAGTGAAATGCATCGGATTTACTTAGTTGATCAGTGAACGTGATGTCTTGAACCATTCAGTCGTTAGTGTAAACCTAGACAACTGTATTCACACAGTAACTCCCCTGACAAATTTTAGTTCTCATGGTTGTGTCCGTTATGGCCCTGGACAACTCTTGGGTTCATAAGTATTTTCCTTATAAAGCGGCCAAACTTCACACTTATATAGGTGATCTCCTTCAAAGAGTAACATGTCATACTCTGCTTATTTAAGCTTAGGAATCGTTAAAAGTTAAAGTTACCCTTACCCTTTCTACAGGTAGCACATTCATCATACACGGGAATGAGTTGGAGTTTTACTCCAAAGTGTTGTTTCTGAATCCTTACAATTTTGTTGTCCCATTGAACCAAGATCATGTGATCTCCAATCTACATGGTTGGGTTCCATCATGAAGATTCTTAAGTGTTGGGTTTTAAACCCATTCCCCTATATATGCAGTATGTTTGATCTCTTGGTAGGCCTTTAGTCAACGGATCAGATAAGTTTTCCTTTGATTTTACATAATCAATGGAAATGACACCATTAGAGATCAACTGTCTTATGGTATTACATCTACAACGAATATGTCTAGACTTACCATTGTACATGACACTTTGTGCCCTTCCAATAGCTGTTTGGCTATCGCAGTGTATTAAAATAGCAGGCACTGGCTTATTCCAACAAGGAATGTCCTCAAGAAAGTTATGAAGCCATTCTGCTTCTTCACCAGCCTTATCCAAGGAAATAAACTCGGATTCCATCGTGGAGTATACAAGTTTGTTTTGAGGACTTCCACGACACATCTCCACCTCCAATGGTAAAGACGTAACCTCTGGTGGATTTAGTGTCGTTAGAGTCTGATATCCAGTTTACATCACTATATCCTTCTAATATAGCTGGATATCTACCGTAATGTAATCCAAAATCTAATGTATGTTTCAAATACCTAAGTATTCTAATTAATGCCTTCCAATGATCTTTATTTGGATTACACGTAAATCTACTCAATTTATTAACTGAGTAAGCAAAATCCGGACGAGTGCAGTTCATGATATACATGAGACAGCCTATTATCCAAGCATATTCTAGTTGAGAGACAGGTTCACCATGATTCTTGCCTAAGTGTAGACTTAAGTCTATTGGCGTCTTAGCCGGAGGACCACCATATGCATTGTACTTCTTAAGTACAGTCTCAATATAATGAGATTGTGATAACACGATCCCATTTGACGTCTTAATGATTTTAATCCCTAATATGACATCGGCGACCCCTTAGTCTTTCATGTCAAAATGTTTGGTCAACATTTTCTTGGTATTCGTGACTAAGTTATGATTACTTCCCATGATTAACATATCGTCTACGTATAGGCAGATGATCACGTAATCATTAGGTGTGCCTTTTATGTATACGCATTTATCACATTCATTATTTCTGAAACCATTTGACAACATCGTTCTGTCAAATTTTTCATGCCACTGCTTTGGTGCTTGTTTAAGCCCATACAGTGACTTAATGAGTCTACACACATTTTTCTCCTTTCCTGGAGCGACAAACCCTTCAGGTTGCTCCATATAGATTTCTTCATCTAATTCACCGTTCAGAAATGTTGTCTTGACATCCATTTGATGTATTTCTAGACCTTTCAATGCAGCAATAGCAATGAGCACTCTAATAGATGTGATCCTGGTCACAGGTGAATATGTGTCAAAAAAATCAAGGCCTTCTATCTGTCTAAACCCTTTAGCCACCAATATGGCCTTGTACTTGTCAATAGATCCGTCTGCTTTATACTTTCTCTTCAGCATCCATTTGCAGCCCAAAGGTTTACTACCCGCTATGAGATCAACCAACTCCCACGTGTGGTTGTGCAAAATAAACTCTATTTCGCTATTGATAGATTCTTTCCAAAAGGGAGCTTCTGGAGAGGACAAGGCTTCACTTATTGTTCTCGGTTCGTTTTCTAACATATAAGTCAGAAAATCAGGACCATAGCTTTTAGTTGTTTTAACCCTTTTACCGCGTCTAGGTTTTTCATATTCTTGATGATTATCCTTTGCAGCTTCATAAGTTCTTTTAAGGGAACCAGATTCTTTCCTTTCTTTGCAAGGATATATGTTTTCAAAGAATACTGCATTCCTTGATTCAATTATCATATTTTCATTAATATCAAGAATTGAAGACTTATGTACCAAGAAGTGATAGGCACTACTGTTGTGCGCATATCCAATGAATATCTTTACTTGTTTAGGTTTAGGTACTTCTACCTTTGCTAAACACCCCCACACTTTTAGGTATTTGTAGGAAGGCTTTCGACCTTTCCATAACTCAAAAGGGGTTTCATTTCTACTTTTATTAGGTAACTTGTTTAATATATGATTTGCTGAGAGGATTGCATCCCCCCACAAATTCTATGGTAAACTAGAACTGATCAACATGGCATTCATCATCTCCTTAAGAGTACGATTTTTGCGTTCAGCAATTCCATTTGATTTTGGTGAATAAAGAGCTATTGTTTGATGAATGATGACTGAAGAAGCACAAAATTCGTCAAATGGAGCTCCATATTCTCCACCTCTATCACTTCAGATAGTTTTTATTTGTTTTCCAAGTTGATTTTCAACCTCAAGTTTGTAGATTTTAAAAGTTTGTAGAGCTTCATTTTTACTTCTTAGTAAGTTGACTATGTAGTATCTTGTGTGGTCATCAATAAAAGTAATGAAGTACTTTTTACCACCTCTAGTTTGCACAAATTTTAAGTCACATATATCGGTGTGAATTAAGTCTAGAGGTTCAGTGTTTCTTTCTACAGAAGGAAACGGTAATTTGGTTAATTTAGCCTTTACACAAATCTCACATTTATTTTGAGATTCGATATTGAATGAAGGCAATAACTCTAAGTTTACTAGTTTTCATATAGTCTTGAAGTTAACATATCCTAATCTAACATGCCATAAATTTGAACACTCAACCAAGTAAGCAGAAGTAATAGTTTTATTATTCTTTTCAAGGTTACATTTTACAGTCATTACATTCATCTTGTACATGCGGTTGACCGCGTAACCTTTACCAACAAATTGTCCATTCTTAGTGAGCACCAATTTACCAGACTCAAACACTAGTCTAGGACAACTTGCATCAAGTGCATAACCAGATATTAAACTCTTTCGAATATCTGGAACATGCAGTACATCAACCAAAGTTATCTCTCTGCCCAAAGTCATCTTTAGCACCACTCTTCCACTTCCGATGATGTTGGACGTTGTAGAGTTCCCCATGTACAACTTCCGGTTGTTGAACGAGTAGTATGTGGAGAACATGTCTCGATCGGAACAGACTTGGCGGGTGGCGCCGGTGTCTCGATCATTTGGATGGTCCACCATGTTGGCCTCAAAGACAACTGCAGTAAGCATTAAGCCACTAATGTCGACCGGAACGCTCTTGTCCTGAACTACAACAACCTGGTTGGACTGGTTTGGGTTTTGGTTGTCTTTCTTCGGGAGTCGGCAGTCTTTAGCCATGTGGTTCGGCTTTCCACAGTTGTGGCAGTTCCCTTTGAACTTCTTTTTCTCCTTTTGTTGCCCTCCACCGTTGCTCTGGTTCTTTCTTTTCTTAGAGTTGGGCTTGTGTTCCACCACATTGGCTCTAGCCTCCATTTGTATCTGCTTTGGCATGGCCTCAAACATTCGATTATTTTCTTCAATCTAAAGTCTGACTATCGAGTCTTCAAGATTCATCTCCTTGCGCTTGTGCTTGAGATAGTTCTTGAACTCCTTCTAGGACGGTGGTAACTTCTCTATCATAGCAGCAACTTGGAAGGATTCACTGAGTTTCATATCCTCTGCATCTAGGTCATGTAGGATCAGTTGCAACTCTTGAACCTGACTCGTCATCGTCTTCGAGTCGGTCATTTTGAAGTCCAGAAATTTGCCGACGATGAACTTCTTCAGCCTAGCATCTTCTGTTCTGTACTTCTTGGCAAGGGACGTCCAGAGTCCTCTGTTCTGTACAATGAGTTATCTAATCCATTCAAGATGTAGTTCCTGCACCTAAAGTCACTTTGATTCCAAGCGTTGAAGGCAGCCCTTGGACGAGGATCAGTCACGTCTTCTGCCATCACAAGAACATCTTCAGTCACCATCCTTGACAGGTTCAAGGTCGTAAGGTAGAACCGCATCTTCTGTTGCCACCTTTTGAAATCAGTGCCGGAAAACTTTTCCGGCTTTTCACCGCCACCATGAACAGGCGATATCGTAACCATTTTTTCTGAAATACACAAGCAGAATATCGTTTTAAAATTGTTGATCGTATCGGGTGTAAAACAGAAATCAAACTAGATTTAAAGTCGAGGCAAGAGTTAGACTCTTTCTCTTTAAATCGATATTTGCCCCGCCCGGTGCTTACAGTTTGATCTTCTTAATATGGAAGCACTTCGAATATTAAGAAACGACGAACTAAAAGATTGTTTTGAATTCTCGGAACAAAATAGACAGAAAGTTGGCCTTGGGGTTGACTCGACGGACATGTATTTTCCACGTCACAACTTTTTCGCCAGATTTTACTCCATTTCGGCTGACTGTGCACCTATTTGGCTGAAAGGTGGCACTTATTCTGCTGACTGGGTGTGTAGGTGACTGTTCGCTGACTGAATTTTCCCTCCAGTTTTTGCAGCCACTGGACACACTTATTCGACCAGATTCTGCCACCTAATCACGTTTAATTAATTATTAAATTCATTGCTTATTATTTTATGAACATTTAGGGAAGCCCAATCTCAATCTCAAGCTCTAGCCCACGCCTACGACCCGTGGCCCATGACCCAGACCCAGGCCCAGGACGGACGGCGGCGGCGCGCGCGCGTGTGGGCTTGAATTGAAGCATAGCCCATCTAAGTCTTCTCCCCTTCAAAGACTTGTGGTACTCCTTGGGACCCAAACCCCTATCACAAACAAACAACTTATTAGGTGTACTAGTTTAGCTCAAACTTTTCATGTGGGATGATGACTTTTCACCTTTCCGCCTATTTCCTTTCATTTATTCAAGATAACTTATTTAACTAGCTCACTTGTTCATTTAATTTTTCATTCATCCCACAATAGTTTTGAATAAATTATATACTAAATTCATCTAAACGAAACGTAGATTTTATTAAGCTAAAGAAAAATAAATTATAAAAGAGGAACCAACTCAAATAGATTATCAAAAACATGAAAAATTCATAATTTTCTAACAAAATAAACCTCGTAACAGATTGAGCATTATATACTCTCTAGGTGATGAGCGATATAATACAACAACCAAACTCGAGCTAGAGACAATTAAATAAATATCAATGGTTAGTGTTGTTTGATCTAAAGTCTCACCCGGGTGCGTCGGGGCTCTCGTTAAGTGTGGTGTAGTTAGGCCCTACTATGTTTAAATCTTCTACTTTTAAGGCCCCATGATTCTATCTTTTCCTACAATTAAGCCTCAAAATAAAATTCTCTCTCATGAAAATAATAACAAACAAACTTCACGATTATAATTATCTTTAACACCACCACTTTTACTTTATTATTTAATCTCATATAGTCCTAATCTGAAACATATTCATTGTTATTAGAGTTTTATTATTGTAGTTTATGTATTATTTAGAGAACCAATACAATGGTTTTTAGGCTTATTTTCTGCCTCTTTAATTATTATTTTCTCTTTTGATTTAACTGAATACCTATCTTTATATTGATAGTTAATTTTATTTTGAATTTTGTTAAGAAAAATATTATAAAACACTCTTATAGTTTCATTGACCAAAATATTTATAAACCAATTATGTAAAGCATGAAGTAGTTAGTTCTAATCATTTGAAAAGATCAATGAAAACCACAATACAATTTAAAACCTGCATTTATTGTTGTAAAGAGGACCTTTCGGATATAGCGAAAACACGACAATAATTGAAAACCTGAAAAATAAACGACTCACATATTTTTACGCGGAAAATCTCAAATTACTTTAGGGTGAAAAACCACGGGCAAGGTAGAAGAATTTCACTATGAGTGTAAAATAGGAATTACAACTCTCCGACTTTTACCGTAGTAAAGTCGTACAAACACTTTAAATCACTCTTTACTTTAATTATTTGCTAATTATATGTAAGAGGAATATTTGTGTTTTGGGATACATTTAAATGCAGTGAGGCATCAGCTATTTATAGCCTAAACTCCAAATTAACAAATGTTAATGCACCGCCCCATTAATTTGTTAATGCTGCACTTCAAAGGTTAATGCTGCACTTAAACGTTAATGTTGCACTATGAGTTGTTGTTGTTGTTTTCCACCGCCCCAACAATCTCCCGCTTGAAGATTTGATTAGGGACTAATCAGATCTTCACACCATTCTTTCTACCTCGCCTTTCATGTTGCTTACGTTTTCACCAGACCACATGAGGACCGACACTGAACAAACTTGTCAGCATTAATACTCTTTGTCATGAAATCAGCTATGTTATCTTTAGTGTGAATCTTCTGCACATCCACAGTACCCTCCTTGACTTTATCACGAACAAAGTGATACTGGACCCGAATATGCTTTGTCTTGGAATGAAACGTTGGATTCCTTGCAAGATGCAACGCACTCTGATTGTCACGGAATAGAGAAATACTCTCTAGTTTGTGCCCGAGTTCCTCCAGAACCATTTTCAACCAAATTGCCTCTTTACTGGCCTGCGTAGCTGCCACGTATTCAGCCTCCGTTGTTGATGTCGCAACAACTAACTGTAACTTTGAAACCCAACTCACTGCACCTCCAGCAAGAGTAAACACATATCCTGTCGTGGACTTGCTTTTGTCAAGATCACCTGCATAGTCAGAATCAACATAGCCCCTGACTGAAAACCCCGATCCTCCATAACATAATGCAACATCTTGAGGTTCCCTGAATGTATCTCAAAACTCTCTTTACTGTATTCCAATGCTCTCTTCCCGGATCTTCCATGTATCGACTAACCACTCCCACTGCATGTGCAATGTCTGGTCTAGTACAGATCATAGCAAACATTAAGCTTCCCACTGCTGATGCCTACGGTACTCGAGACATCTCCCTCCTCTCTTCTTCACTGCTATGACACATACTTGAGGATAACTTGAAATTAACAGGAAGAGGGGTAGAGATTGGCTTACAATTCTGCATACTGAACCGCCGCAAAATCTTCAACAGATAGTTCCTCTGAGAAAGCCAAATCTTCCTGCAATTTCTGTCTCGGTGGATTTGCATCCCTAGAATCTTATTTGCTGGTCCTAAGTCCTTCATTTCAAATTCCCTAGCCAGTTCAGCCTTCAATTCTTCAATACGAGCTTTGTTGGGGCCTGAAACCAACATGTCATCAACATACAACAGTAAAATAACAAAGTCATCACCAGATCTCTTGAAATATGCACAAGGATCTGTATTCAGCCTGTTGTATCCAAGGCTCATTATGAATGAATGAAATCTTTTGTACCAACACCTCGGCGCCTGTTTGAGACCGTACAAAGATTTGGTCAACCTGCAAACCAAGTTCTTCTTTTCTTCTTCAATAAATTCTTTAGGTTGGAGCATGTAAATTTCTTCTTCAAGACCACCATGAAGAAAAGTCGTCTTTACATCTAACTGTTAAATCAAATGTAGGACACATTGCCAGAACCACCCGCACAGTTGTCATTCGGACCACCGGAGAAAATATTTCGTTGAAATCAATCCCCTCCTTCTGAGCATATCCTTTCACCACCAATCGTGCACAATACCTCTCCACTTGGTCATCACTGTTACGTTTGATTTTGTACACCCATTTGTTGCCAATGGGTTTCCTCCCTTGTGGTAGAGACACAAGTTCCCATGTCTTATTCTTATGGAGTGCTTCAATTTCCTCCTACATTGCTGCCATCCACTGAGCTGCGTCTGAACTATTCATTGCTTCTTGGAGAGTTGATGGCTCCCCGTCCTCAATTAAAAGACAGTATGCAACATTGTTCTCCATAAAATAGTCTGAGTGCCAGCCTGGTGGTCTCCTGACACGTGTCGATCGACGTATCCCTGAGACTCCAGACTCCATTGTCTCCTTAGGTTCATGCTCTGGTTCAACAGGACCCTCCTGCTTGGCATCCTTCTCGACTACTACTGTCGTAGTTTCTGGATCTTCTCCTGTGATGCTATCATTTCCTTTCTTATCTTCCGTGAAGATAACATCCCTGCTTACAACGATCTTGTGGGCAGTGGGGTCCCACAAGCGATACCCCTTCACTCCTTTAGCATACCCTAAGAACAAGCACTTCCTGGATTTTGGGTCCAGCTTCGTTTTCTCTTGAGTATTAAACATAACATAAGCGAGACTCCCAAATACATGGAGATTAGAATAATCAACTGGTTTACCTGTCCACACCTCCATCGGTGTTTTCAGCCCCAGTGTTGTTGACGGAGATCGGTTCACCACATAACAGGCGGTATTGACTGCTTCTGCCCAGAACGACTTTTCTAAGCCTGCAGCCTGCATCATGGCTCTTGTTTTATCCAACAAGGTCATGTTCATCCGCTCTGCCACCCCATTCTGCTGCAGAGTGTATGCCATAGTAAACTGCCTCTTAATCCCATCATATTTACAGAAGTCTTCAAACTATTCCCCTACATTGTCAGATCTCAGGCACTTTATCTTTTTCCCAGATTCAAGTTCCACCAGCGTTTTGTACGTCTTGAACACCGAGAACACCTATGCCTTACTCTTGATCATGTACACCCAACATCTCCTGGAATAATCATCTATAAAAGATACAAAATACTTTGCACCTCCCATGGATAGTACTGGTGCTTGCCACACGTCAGAGTGAATCAATTCAAGAATGACTTTACTTCTAGAATCTGAACTACGAAACTTTATACGATGTTGCTTGCCAACAACACAATGATCACAAAAAGGTAAAGATACTTTTGTGAGGCCCGGAAGTAGTTTCTTCTCTGCAAGAACCTTCATGCCTTGTTCCGACATATGCCCGAGCCGCTGATGCCAAATCATTGATGATTTCTCAATCGACTCAGATGAAGCCACTGACGCTTCTCCCACTTGCAGAGCCCTCCCCTGTACCATGTATAAGTTTCCGGCAATCTTGTCCGCCTTCATCAGTACAAGCGCACCCGTTTTAACTTTCATGATCTTGTTTCGCGACCCAATCTCACAACCAAGATCATCGAGTTGTCCATAAGACAATAAATTCTTGCATAATCCCTCCACGTGTCGGACATCTCGAATGGTCCGAACAATCCCGTCATGCATCTCCAGCTTGATCGTACCAACGGCAACAACTTTCAAAGGTTCATTTTTACAACTATACACAGATCCTCCAGCGATCGGTGTATACTCATGAAACCACTCCCTCCGGGGAGTCATATGAAAAATGGCTCCTGAATCAATAAGCTATACATCATGGAAGCAACGCATACCTCAAATAGTTGTTGCTGCTTCACAACATAGTACATCACCATCATCTGAAGTGCTAGCAACGTTCCCCTGAGGATCATAACTCTTCTTATTCGAATCCTTAAGATTCCAACAGTCCTTCTTCAAGTGACCTTTCTTGCCACAGTGCCAACAACTGCCCTTGGTCTTTGACTTGGATCTCCCATGTTTCTTACTCCCACTTGCACCGCGCTCCGTCGTTCTCCCTCTTGTCACCGACAAGGCTCCTACTTGTTGCGAACCTGCCTCCCTGTCTTCTCTGTTCTTGCGCCGACTCTCTTCTTCCAGAATAGCGGCTGCAATCTCGTCGAAGACCAAATAATCCGTGAGGACATTATTTGTTCAGTTGATGACAAGCTGGTCATACGAATCGGGCAGACTTTGCAGCAGAATTTCAGCACGTTCTACCACTTCTATTTTATGACTCAACGACGTCAATTGAGAAAATAGAGTATTTAAAACATTGAGGTGCTCAGTTACCGGGGTAGATTCCGCCATCCTCAGTGTGTACAATTTCCTTCTAAGGAAAATTTTGTTGTGTAGGGACTTCGCCCCATACAGCTTGTTGAGATGATCCCATATCTCCTTAGTTGTCCTCTTCTCCTCAACGCTTGACACCTTTGCTAATTATATGTAAGAGGAATATTTGTGTTTTTGCGATACATTTAAATGCAGTGAGGCATCAGCTATTTATAGCCTAAACTCCAAATTAACAAATGTTAATGCACCGCCCTATTAATTTGTTAATGCTGCACTTCAAAGGTTAATGTCGCACTTAAACGGTAATGCTGCACTATGAGTTGTTGTTGTTGTTTTCCACCGCCCCAACATTTACCTCACCCCATGAAATATAAACAGATTTATGAACTATTTTAACGCTGGTATGTACATAATATTAAAACAAAAACACAAGGGCAGTTTTATTAATTGGAAGTTTGGAACAAAGAAAAAAAAAAACTCCTAAGAAACTAACATAAATAAATCTGAAACGTATTCACATTCCAAGAAGAGAAACAAATCTGATATAGAACTACGTAGATTTTTTTAGTAGCAAAATATGCATATAGATGCAATATAAAATTAGTAAATAAATTCGGATATATATATATGGCAGAAAATCTAAAAATGTCCGTTATCTTTGCCCCACTTGAGTTTTTGCCCTTTATCTTTTTTTTCGGTTAAAATGCCCGCTATCTTTTCTTAATATGCTCGATTGACTAATTAGGGCATTTTTGATGCCACGTCGCCTAAACCCGCCTACGTGGCTGCCATGTCAGAAATTATTTTTTTTTTAAATAAAAAGTCATCACCTTCCCCCACCCACCCCCGCCCCCTCCCCAAGCCCACCACCACCTCCACTGCACCGCCGCCGCACCTTCAACATCGTCGCCACCTTCAACACCGTAAATCTTCAAGTCGCCAGAAACGGGAGCATCGCCGCCGACGTATTGTTACATCGCAGATCTGCAGATCCCCGTTGCCACCGTCTTCAAATCTGCAGATCGCCGCCGCCACATTCGACATTGAGAAACTTTTCAGTCGCTGCCGACGTATTGTTACATCGCACATCTGCAGATCGCCGCCGCCACCGCCTTCAAATCTGCAGATCAACGCCGCCACCTTCGACATGGCCGCCGACGTATTGTTAGATCGCAGATCTGAAACTTATTGAGAAACTTTTCTCTTTTAATTAAGGAAATTCACGATTTGAAGCTGGAAGCCGGTAAGACCTGGACCCTCAAGCTTTGGTGGTGATGAGAGACCGAGTTGCTCCAGTTTCCGGCGACGGTGGCGTGGTAGACGGCGGTGGAGAGACCGAGTTGCTGCTGTTGGTGGTGAGGAGAGACGCATGTTGATGGTGTTGAAGGTGGCGGCGATGTTGAAGGTGCGGCGGCGGTGCAGTGGAGGTGGTGGTGGGCTTGGGGAGGGGGGTGCCGGGAGGTGGGGGGGGGGGGGGGGAAGGTGATGACTTTTTTTCTTTTTTTTATTTATTTTTAAAAAAATAATTTCTAACATGGCAGCCACGTAGGCGGGTTTAGGCGACGTGGCATCAAAAATGCCCTAATTAGTCAATCGGGCATATTAAGAAAAGATTGCGGGCATTTTAACCGGAAAAAAAAAAAAGATAAAGGGCAAAAACTCAAGTAGGACAAAAATAACGTACATTTTTTGATTTTCTGCCTATATATATATACGTGATTTGGTTGAAAGTCTTCTAGATGATTTATTGAAAGCCTTGATTGTAGCAAAAAAACAAGCAATGCACTATTTAGTTTTAAAGTTATTTGTTTAAAAGTATTGGTGTTGAAAGATAAGCACGAAGTAATTTTAATTTTCAAAGATAATAAAACTATAATAATAAAATTTGAATAACAATGTGAATACGTTTCAAATTAGGACTATATGAGATGAAATAATACAATAAAAGTGGTGGTGCTAAAGATAATCATAATCTTGAAGTTTCTTTGTTATTACTTTCATAAGAGAGAGAATTATATTTTGGGCTTAATTATAGGAAAAGATAGAACCATGGGTCCTTAAAAGTAGAAAATTTAAACAACATGGGTCCCACACAAGGGTCGCTCCTCAAGTCAATAAAAGATTAAAAGCTTAAAAGTAAAAGTAGAGGACCAGACATTAAACACCTGTCATGCTACTGTTTGCAGAAAAAATACAAACCAAACAACAAGAGTTAAATGGTTTACTTTCAGTCAATCAAAGACTAATAAGTTGACGGGGTTATAACTTCACAACCTCATCATCACCTGATGGGAAAGGGAACGAAGAACTTTTAATTAGTCCATTTTACAATAAGTACGAAAATTCTTTAACTTAGACACAAGGAAGTTCTAGCTATTGAAAAACTGAAAAATAGATAGTAACGACAATAAACGGTAATACCCCATTTTCATTATATGATTCTATAAACTTATTTGATATGTACTTTGGTTTATATATGTTTCAACATAATTGCACTTATTATATTGATTGGTTAGAGTAAGAAATTGAATTCTCTCATTGAAATATATTGCACCAATAAACCTGATAGAGCAAATGTGCATGCATGGTTAGTACTAAGTAGGAACCAAACCAAGATTACTGGACAGGCCTTTCAATAATACATACAGATTTCAATTAATTCTTTTAGTAGGTACTGTGACAAATGACAAATCCCTGTTTGACCGTACATGACTTTTTAAAAGCTGAATCGATCTCAAAGTCTTCTGCCAACAGAATAACCACAAGTAGTTTTGTTTACTTTGAGTCCATCAGTTTCTTGCAAACCACAAACTTATTCATTGCAATGAGAATCCTATACACTTCATGGCTTCTCTTGATGTTGTCCCTGTTCCATATCTTTACCGTTTCATTCGTTTCTGGTCTGTGTTTGGATGATCAACAATCCTTGCTGCTGCAGTTGAAGAACACCCTCTCTTTTGATTCGTCATTCTCGACAAAGCTCGTGAGCTGGAATCAGAGTGTCGATTGTTGCAGTTGGGGCGGCGTGGCTTGCGATGGTTCCGGACATGTGATCGCTTTGGAGCTCGATAACGAGTCTATTGACGGAGGGATCGAGAATTCGACTAGTCTGTTCGGTTTTCGGAATCTTCAAAAGCTGAATTTGGCTAACAACGGCTTTCAGGGTGTTCGAATCCCGACGGGGCTCAGGAATCTTACCCGTTTAACGTATCTGAATCTGTCAGATGTCGGATTTGTTGGACAGATTCCAGTCGAACTTTCTGAAATGCGGAGTTTGATTAGTCTCGATCTCTCCAGCGAATATCAGGGTGTACTGAAACTTGAGAACCCGAATTTGCAGATGCTTGTTAGAAATCTTACAGGTTTGAGAGAACTTTATCTTGATGGTGTGAATATTTCATCTCAGGGGAGTGAATGGTGGCAAGATTTATCTTCATCTTTACCTGATTTACGAATTTTGAGTTTGCGCTATTGTGGACTATCGGGCGCGCTGAATTCTTCCCTTACACAGCTGCAATCTCTTACGGTGCTTCGTCTCGACAGGAACAACTTATCAGCAACAAATCCGGATTTCCTCGCGAATTTCCAGAACCTGACAATCTTGAGCCTCAGCTTTTGTTCTTTGGAAGGTTACTTCCCTGAGAATATTTTCCAGTTACCAACTATAAAATATCTGGACCTATCAAACAATGAATTACTCCACGGCACCATACCCGATTTTTCTGTAAGTGGATCTTTTACGACTATACTGCTTAGCTACACTAACCTCTCAGGTTCATTACCAGACTCCATTGGCAACCTTCGAATGCTGTCTAATATCGACCTGTCTAATTGCAATTTCAGTGGAGTGGTTCCATCCACAATAGGCAACTTAATGGAACTGGTTCATCTGGACTTTTCAGTCAATTTCTTCACGGGTTCAATCCCAGTGTTTCCTAAGTCGAAGAAACTTACGTACATAGACCTTAGTCGTAACAGTCTCAATGGTTCACTTTCGTCTACACATTTTGATGGCTTCTCCAATCTTTCATATTTAAACCTTGGTAACAATCTGTTGAGTGGGAGCATTCCATCGTCTCTCTTCAGTCTCCCAGCATTGCAGAGACTACTGCTTTCTAACAATAAATTTAGCGGCCAAGTGAACGCATCTTTAACTCTTTACGCCTCTAGCTTGGATACACTAGATTTGAGCAGTAATGAGCTTGAAGGTGCAATTCCAGAGTCTTTCTTCAAACTTGAAAGGCTTAATGTGCTCTCACTTTCTTCAAACTTCTTCAATGGCACCATGCAACTGGAAAAGATCCAAGGCCTTCAAGATCTTACAAGGTTAGACCTTTCTTACAACAAGTTGTCAGTTTCCGTGAGCAGCAATAATTCCGAAATATTCCAGTTTCCCCAACTCACATGGCTATCTCTAGCTTCCTGCAACCTCTCCGCATTTCCGAATTTGAGAAACCAAACCAAAATGGAGTATTTAGACCTCTCAAACAACAAGTTGACAGGGGATATACCTAGTTGGATATGGGGCATTGGTAGCGGAACATTGTATTATTTGAATCTTTCGTGCAATTCTCTGGTGGATCTGCAAATGCCTTATAATTCTCCAAGTTTACTCTTTGTTGACTTGCATTCAAACAATCTGACTGGAAAGTTTCCCATTCCCCCAGTGTTAGCTTTCTATGTGGATTACTCAAGCAATAACTTTCAAGGGCTTATTCCAACTGATATCGGCAACTTCATTTCCTTTGCTGAGTTCGTTTCTTTGGCAAATAATGGGCTCACAGGAGCAATTCCCACGTCCATTTGTTATTCTCCTATTTTAAAAGTTCTCGACTTATCTGGAAACTCCCTGAGTGGTGGCATACCGTCTTGTCTACTGAAAAATGTCACGTCTCTTGGTGTACTAAACCTAGGCGGAAACAACATTAGTGGCGAAATCCCTGATACTTATTCAGTAAATTGTGGCTTGCAAACTCTAGACCTCAGCTCAAACAATCTAGAAGGGAAGATTCCGGCATCACTGGCCAACTGTAACATGCTAGAAGTAATGAATGTCGGAAACAACAATATCGACGATAGATTCCCATGCATGCTGAAAAATTCATCAAGCTTGCGAGTTCTTGTTCTGCGCTCCAACAATTTTCACGGCAACATCATGTGTCCTGGGGCCAACCAAAGCTGGCCAAATCTTCGAATCATCGACCTAGCTTCCAATAGATTCAACGGCTACCTTGAGCCAAGATTCTTCTCAAGTTGGAGAGGAATGGCGATCAACACCAACGCACAATTAACTCGCAGGAACCTGCACTACACTGTTCTTGAGTGGAATGACTTGCACTACCAGGATACAGTAACTGTAACCATGAAAGGGCTAGAGATGGAGCTTCAGAAGATTTTGACAATCTTTTCTTCCATGGATTTATCGTGTAACGATTTTCAGGGTTCGATTCCTGATACAATCGGAGAACTGATCTCACTCTATGGGCTAAACCTGTCGCACAATTCTTTTAGTGGGTCCATTCCAAGATCAATAGGAAACTTGACACATCTTGAGTCATTGGACCTCTCAGTGAACGAGCTAAAAGGGGAGATCCCACAAGTGCTCACAAGTTTGACGTTCCTCTCGTCCTTGAATCTTTCCTACAACAAACTTGTCGGAAGGATACCAACAGGTTCTCAATTCCAAACATTTTCGCCACAAAGCTATGTAAGTAACGTGGGACTGTGCGGGTTTCCCCTGAACATATCCTGTGATTTCAACCAACCAGAACGAGAATCTGGACAAGAGCGCGAAAGTTCAGTCAGGAATGAGATAATCATAGGCGCTGCAGTTGGATTCTTTGTGGGCGTAGGTGTCGTTTATTTGCCACTCTTCTTCTCTAGAAGATGGAGTGAGTGGTCTAACAACCTCGTCAATAAGTTCGCGTTCATGATTCAAAATTGGTATGGTCTGTAAGGCCTTTGGAGGCACTCGTAGTAGCAAATCATGTGTAATAAAAATGGGAATGATCTGCATATATAGGATGGTAAAACTCATTGATCATTTCCACTTTTACAAGTAATGTACTATACTTATTACAGCTTAATTACTTTTATTTGGGTGATTTGGTTTAATTTATTGATAGCATATATAGACATATGTAGGTTCATATTCAAGAAGTGTTTTGTCACAATTCAGTTATATACTAAATTACTAATGAATGGATTAAACTTAACGTGTAATTTGGTATATTACAAAATAAAAATCAGAACGTAAAGCATAATTAAACATATAATGATGATCCGCAGTGTAAAATGAAATAAATTGTACGAAATACAAGTATACAACTGATATATAGTTAATGAGAAAGATCGAGACATTTGATGACTTAGGCCACGAAAAGAAATTAGAAGAGAGAAGGAAATTTCCACATTACAGACACTAAAAAGGGGCTGTCAATTGATTGACTTATTATACATTTTGCACAGACAAAATATTCCATTTTTATTTTTTTCTATAAACAAGAAAAACTAGAAAGAATGCATGTCACTGCTATAAGTACTTTAAACTACTGGCCAAGTCTTTTTTATTTTCTTCTTATTTTTGTTATTTCTGGCCACACACAAGTCATCGTTTCCCAAGTCAATCGAAGCTTAGGGAAAAAAAAAAGAAGGGGGGACCAGATATTATTTGCACATAAAAGACAACCTTTTCACCGCCATGGGAAAGGAAACCAAGAAAATTAATTAGTCTGTGGAATATTAAGTAGCACTTGATTATACTTGCATGAGAAGCATGAAAAGCATAAATAAGTTTAAGGCAAATATCATTTTTCTGAATGACATAAAAATGGGAGTTGAAATGTATTCACATACTTTTCTTGATTCTATTGGGTGTTTAAACCTCCATTTTTGGACTGTTACAATAACTAATATTATATTTGTACGGGCGGGTACATGATCGGAAAATGGACAAAAGTACATGTTCTTGAACTCGGTCCCGGTCTAAAAATTTGGGTATTCACCACTTGGGAGGTCGCGAACAAGATATACCCAATTAAGAGGCAAGCACGGGCACTCGAAAACAGGCATATCTCTCTTTTGTGGGTTTTAATACTCAGATCCACCATGTTCCAAGTATCATATATAGATTCTTTTTTCTTTCAAACAATGACCATTGTCGTTAAATAACTGTTTTAGTACACGAAATATGAGAATTTAAAATATGAGTTTACAACATTTTCTAAGTCAAACAAAAGTGATGGGCAACATCCACGTTGGGCAATTATCTCATGAGTGGTACGTCAAATATGTTGTGCTTAGTTGTCCTTCAGTAGCCCCAACATTGGAAACCCCAAGTTTTGCTAGATAATCCGGTGTCATGATTGATTCTTTGTTAATAAGAAATACATGTGAGTGTGACAGTGAAGTTAGATAATCTAGTTTCAATTTCCTTCAGAAGACTGATAAGATGTGCTGGTGTTTTATGTAGCTTGGAAAGACAATTGAGCATGAAACGAGAATATGTAGTAACTATGAGAGCACAAATCTCTTCAGAGTTTAGACTAAGCTAAAATCAAATCGTCACGGATAGTCCAAAACTCAGGGTGTCCACGATAACAGGAGGATAGTAAGAATATAAAGGTTGAGAAATTCAAGTTGTAAGCTTTGATGTATCCTTATCAGTGGCAACCAAATAAATTCTGTAAACTCTGATTTCTTTTAAGAGAAGAGAAGATCAACTGACCTTGAAATCGAGAACTAACTTGTACATTCAATCAACACTCCTAGCCTAACATTTTTTTTTCCCTTCTATTTTCACTTTTCAGCCTCAACTTGCATTCCCTCAGCGCAGGCACTATATCCAACTGAAAATAATTAAATCTAGATAATGATATAATTAAATCTCTCAAAATAATTAATGCTCTGCCAGAAGCGAAAAAGTCGAAAGAACATTAACAGGCAGCCAACAACCAAGCTTAAGATCTTTCAAAGTATTTGCACAATAGTTCTTAAATAAACCTAGGACAGATTGAGCATTACTCTCTAGGTGATGAGCGATATAATACAACAACAAACTGGAGCTTGGGACAATTAAATATCAATGGTTAGTGCTTCAAGTTTATATTAGCTTCCTCCTACATGTCTCCGTGTACAAAAAAAAATGGCGCCATATTCGACTAATGGACATTGCACTGTTGCAAAAGAGTATGTCCATAGTCCACATATTTATCCCAAAGGGATTTATACTTTTCCATCCCAATCTTCAACCAAGGTTTGGAATTCCCATTATAATGCAGCACAGCTCCCTTTTCTATCAACTGAGGATCGACATTTGTATAGCCCAGTCCCAAAACATGCCATGACGGATTTAATGGCTCCGTTAACCCGTAAAAAGTCAACAATCCCGGAGGGAGAGTCCCAAGTTTCCACAAAGTTCTGTCAACATTCTTTTCTTGCCAGTAGTGGTAGATGCCTGTGACGTTCCTTCTCCTCCACTCCACCAAATCAAATACGTTCATGCCAAACGCCCACCCACATGCATCAGGGTCAAAATGTTCACGGATAAGGGGGTGGGAATAGTTTAAGTACTTGTGGTATCTATGAAACGTCTCCATACATGTTTCAACTGCACCATTGACATTCCCGTTCAGATCTATAGAGAACAGACCTGAGAGATCCTTCTGCACTACAACATCGTCGTCAAGAAAGACGAGCTTCTTAAGGTCAGGAAAAACTTCAGGAATGTAGAATCTTAGGTGATTAAGCATAGATAAATATTTGGGGTTCCGGAACTTGATTGGCGTCCTGTTATCGCCACCCCCACCAGAGAAGTAATAACTTTGGGTTTCGGAGTCTTGAAGTTGTTTAAGGACGGGAACATACGAAGCGTTCAACCAGGTAAAGTCTTCTATCTTTTGAACATTGACAGTTACTCCCCTGAAATCATTCATGGTGAACCAGGCTTTCATTGCGGCATAATTCACCTCGTCTGTGACAAGGTGGAAAACTACGTTTTCGGGATTATTGGAATTAATAGCTGTTGAATTTACTACCACATAAGTGGCAAGAATGTTGTCAGAGAAGACACAGAAATGATAGGCACTGTTATCTTTAAGTTTTGTAGATGTCAGTCTTTTCTCCTTCAATTTCTTCCTGAGAGTTGCATCCTTAAACCACTCACTGGTTAACCGGACTCCGAGGCAGAAAAGGCTCTTAGGAACTTCTTCAGCGGCGATTTGTCCATATTTTGAACTCTTTTCAGTGACGGAACTCATTTGCTCTTCAAGACCCTGGATCTTGGCCTTCAGTCTCATGATCATAGTAGCACTGTCATAGTGCAGATGCTGAGCCTGGAAGAGTAAAAGGGCCATGTCACGAATTGTAGCTCCAGACTCACTGGTACTCAAAGGAGTTCTTCTTAAGGCAGCATTTGAGAGAAGGATTTGTGAGTTGCGAATTTGGGCACTAAGTTCCCAAGCAAATTGAAGATTGTTGCTTTCTTTTGCAATGACAAGAAATCCTTTGGCCAGAGAAATTTGGTCATTCAGTTGCCTCGTCACAGAATTGGGACTCAACATTTCATCTGTAATATTAAGGCCTTCAATAATTTTATCCTGCCTAAAAGATCTCTGCATAACAGAAAAATTATATAAGAGAAAATTGTTGCTAACTTCTTAGCACTTATGGAATCATAATTGTATGACAAGTAACCAAAAACAATAAAAATAAATTAAGAATATAAACGACAACAAACTTCACAAACTTCATTTCTTAGGTCTTTTTATGTGAGAGGATTAAGAATTTCCCCATTTAGCTATGCCATACTAATAAACCATCTAAAATAGAAAGTATATGTACACCAAAATTCTATAACCAAACAAACAATTTCTGTGGAACCGCTAAATGGAAGGACTTATTCCAGTCTCATGTAATAAACTATCAAAGTTCATTGGTAATTCATCACGTCTTAAAACCTATCTCAGAAAGTCCTGAGTAGAAACAACTAACAAGTTTCAGTAATGAGATTTTTCTTGCAGACTCATGCAATTCACTTTACAACAGTGAAAGTTAAAGTGCAACTGAATGCCGAACGTAAACACAGAACGGAGTATCATTGTCATTTACATCTTCCTAACAAACCAAATTCCATGCTTTCTTTCCCAATTTAAGCAACAAGAGTCAGGACAGGAGGTGTTTATTTACAGTACAAAACTCATTTTTTGAGCTCATCAGTTAAATATAAATCGCTCTCACAAATCAATACCTACTCGTGCATTTATCCCAGAAATACCTTGGTTGTGTAAGTTCTCAACATGAAGACATTTTAGGTTCTTATATTCTTCTACAAGGGTTTCATTCAACAAAAAAAGATAAATAGTCATGGTATCTACGACAGTGAGACCCCACGTTGTACCACCAAGTGCAAGCAAATTTGCCATCAATAGCTCTCTGAGAGTGGAAGTTATTATACGCATGATGGCTTTCCGTGGAAGTTGAGTGGTTTGCATACAGAAGGCTGTATCAGCCAAGATGTACGAACCAAGTGTTTGTCTGCCATTTTTTTGTTTCTGAATAATAGCACAATCCCACCTAGACCTTGTAGCTTCTACTTAGCTTTGCCTTAGTTTGTCAACAGAAATTAGTATGAGTATTAACTATTAAGGAAAGATGCAAAAAGACCGGCCGCTTCAAATTGGGTAAGAAGAGAAACTAAAGCTTTGACTCTATGATTATATTTGGAACAAATATGGGAAGAGATCAAAATCAAAAATCAATCAAGTCACTTATTTGAACCTGTAAAAGTTTGTGAACTATTGAGATGTTTTTAAATTGTTATTTATGGATCTGAAATCATCAACCTCAAATCCATCCAGCAATACACACTCTACCAGCATTTTCTTAGACCTTATCTCCAGAACCACGCGCTTTTAATTTGTAGTTTGGGGGCACACCAGAGCCTCACTACAACAGCAAAACAAATCCGAGCTGTGTCCTGGGAGAGTGCTTACAACCAAGAGACACAGTAGCAACACATTTAACTAAGAGATTAGTTGAACACGTCTTTGGATGCCAAGACACTGTAAATGACTAACCCCCAGCTGGAGATTAATCAATACAGAGTCAATCACACAACTCCAAGAAATTTATAATCACTGATTTCTCCATTTAGGTAAAACTAGTGACTTAATACAAATAACATCTTCATGGGATTCCTACCTAATAATTATTCAGCTAGTATTACCACAACTGTTCTATTGTTTTACTTTCATAACTCTAGCGTAATAGATTTGAAAGCGGTAAATGCTGTATCAAATCGCTTCGGACATATTGCCACACGAGGTTTCGCAAAACTAGCATAATGAAATATACTTAGAGATGTGGGAGAAACGCGCGGAATTTTCCAGGGGAAGTGAAGATTTTTCAAGCCACAGATTCTTTCTACAATTTACAAATTGCTGCCACGGGGCTTCAGTTCAATTGCTTAAACTTTGCTGTCCAGGAGGACCAGCACGAGATAAATAATCTTGATGGCTTGATATAATGAATGTCGGTGCAACCTTAATATTTATAAATTAGGCTTTGGTTGTTTACCTCTCCACTATATCAACATATCAAACTACAAGAGCCCTTTTCCAAGAGAAAAGTTTTGACTGCTAACGCATCACGTTTCCCTGAAAAGTAAATATGCGGGTATGTTCCAAGAAAATGTACGGATTCCGTTAATCCTGCAACTAACGACCTAATCAGCAAGTATTCCTAATTGACTAAATCACCATAAATTACAATTGAATCTCCCAATTTCCTAACCACGAACACCGTATCTCTTGCATTATCGAATACTAGCAATGCATCAAATTCACTATTTCGGTATCAGAGTCTTCACATTCACAATTTTCAATCAGCTCATCCAACTACAAGCAACAACATATACAAAATCAAATCACAGAACCAACACCAAAAGCACTATTGCTCAAAGTAACATCGATACTTGACACTACGCATATATTCCGATAACTAAAAGAGATCAAATGCTATATATATATATATATATATATATATATATATATATATATAGTTAATACAAGCTAACACATCATTTAACTGCAACAGAATCAACAAATTTGAGATCGGAGTGTGACCTTATCAAAAACCGATCTGGAAGCGGATTGGTTACTGTCACGGCTCAGTAACACAATGAAGAGCAAAATCGCTAATCCGAAAATCGTCAGCCAAAATACGTTCGGAATCCGCCGCCTCACCTGCCGCCGGTAATCGGAACCTCGCCGCCTCATAATAGTACAGTTGGAGAAGAAGAGATCTCACTCACTCAGATTTTTGCAGTAAAAAGAAACACTAGTAGAGTAGTGCAATTTGTGAATATATATATATATATATATGCAATTATTGGGGTAGATTTGTGAACGACGGAAGGTTTTTGCGACGATTATTAATAATATGTTGCTCAAGCTTTAATTACGACGAAGAAGGTCTTTTTTTTTTTGTTACAAAAGAATAAAAAAGGAAAAAATGGTTCTTATGTACGAACGATTGAGATTGTGTGACATTTTATTGAATCATTCAAATAATATAATATATTAGTTTTGGTTCGTTGAAAGTAGTTCCAATAAATGAAAATCATCCACGTTAATTAATCACTTTTTTCTCTTTTTTTTTGCAAGAATATATTGAAGCCCAACCAAGTTTTACAAGATACGAGGGACATAACCCCAAGTGAAAGCTAGATCAAATGGAAATAGAAATTTCCAGATACAATCAAACGTAAATCAATGCATACTAAAACCAAGGAATAAACAGAGCAGTAGCTCAGAACTACAACTCTGTTTAAAGCCTACAATGACAGCATATCATAAGCCCATTCGGCCTCCAGAATCAGCCCACTTCATTCCAACTCCGTGACTATCTGCCCGTGGTTATACTCTCGAGGCCCATTTCGGTTGTCTATTGCTGGTTATCCCTAGTAGAGCTCTCCACATTGGTTTCAACTTGTTAGAGGGTTTGGAATAGAAGAAGTAGCAAAATACAGCCTGAACCAGCTCCATGCCACCCTCATATATCCACCAGTGAGTCCTTCTACCTGCAGAATAAGCAACAAACACACCAATACATTTTCTTCTATGTGTTTGCGCAAAGGAAAACCTCCTGGCTGTTTTATACTTCTGCCCAATTATCAGTCAGACCTCTATACAATATATATTCTCTATACAAAACAGTTAGTACCAAGAAGGACAAGCACTCAGTCAAAGATCAAAGTTTGCTCAGGTTACTCAGAACCTTCCTAACAAACCTGGTCTTATTTTTGCACAGTTTAAACTCCAATCTTTTCTTTAGTTCATTGGCCAACTCTCTACAGATGGTGGCAGTTGGGACTTGTTTCTTTTCAAATACTTTCACATTTCTCATGTTCCAAATTCCTACCAGAACTACCCCAAAAAATGCAGCTCTTATTCTATAGACCAGACTTTGTTTATGCTGAGACTTGCCAAAACTTTTCATCCAGTTATCAAGAATTTTTCCCCTTGCACTTAAGCCTACAGTAGCCATCATTCTATAAACAATTGGACCAGACATAGAGCATTCAAAGAATAAATGGGATATAGTCTCAGCCTCTTCCCCACACATTTCACATACATCATTTTGCAAGCATTTAAATCTAAACAACCTATCTTTTGTTGCAATCCTTTTATGAGCAATTAACCAATTAACAAAAGCAACTCTAGGCATAGATAGATTGTTTCAGACTTGAGCATCCCACCCAACTAAAGGTACTGCAATATGATAATGCTGGTAAATAGAATCTAGAAGTGCTTTCTTACCATTTACAATCAAAGATGTAGATGTACAACATGGGTTTCACTCCTGCAAATCATCTCTTAATCCAATCAGGAACTTCCACCATGGAGAATCAACTGGTTTTGTTTCTACATGCCACATATCAGTCCCTCTCAACTTGTAATGCTCAACCCATGCAGACCACACAGTATCATGTTCTCCCTCTTTGCCTAGTTTTACCACATGATAACTCAACAAGGTCTTATTCCACCCAAGGACTTATTTGATTTGAAGACCCCCCCCCCCCCTCCCAATCTTGACAAACCTGCTGCCAAGAAATTAGATTTTTGTGCCCTACTTCATGTCCAGACCGCAGATGTTCCTACATATACTTTCTATTTTCCTTATGACATCAGTGGAGATAGGAAACACTTGACTCCAGAAGAAACACTTGACTCCAGGAGCTTTGGATACTCCTCAACACTGATTTTATGAGTTGTAATCTTCCAGCATATCTCATTGTCTTTGCAACCCAGCTTTGCACTTTTTCAGTCACCTTCTTCACAAAAGCATCATATTCATTCAATCTGAGCTTTCTAGTACTTATAGGTATACCCAGATACCTTACAGGAAAGGCCATGAGCTATTTATAACTAAAGTTGCTATTTATTATTTAATCTAGAGAAGCTTCGAGCTCGACTAGGACACTTATGTGGTGTATTTTTCATGAAATAAAAATCCATTTTTTATAGAAATAGAAATAAGTTTGTAATTACAGTAACAATTTACGGAAATAGTTAAAGTTCAAAAAAGGATTTTATTTGATATCACCATTTGAAAAGAAAACACAATCTTTTAGTTAGCCAAAAACATTTTCAATAATTGTTGATTATTACTTTTATAATGATAAAAGTGTATTACTATTTACTTGGTTTTTCATGCTGATAAACTCCATCTTCCCATATTTCAAAAAAAAAAAAAAAAAACCTCCATCTTCCCATGACATAGTCAAGAAAAAATAGATTATGGACTAAGATTGTAGAAATTGGAAATCAATTGAGTTGTAGCTTTTGGTGTCGAACTTGAGGGTTTCAATGTGGTGAGATTTGGTCATGAAAGAATGGGTGGTTTCTATATTTTTTTTTTTAACTAAACATATTTTAATTTTACAAATTTTGTGGTAAAATCTTTTGGATGAGTTACGCGCACTTTAAGGTATAAAAGTCTTTGAGAGCATATTGAATTAATTGGACATAAAATCTTGTCACATAAAAAGTGGTGAGTGGTAATCATATATATATATTAGCACTATAAAAAAGCATATGATGGTAGTTACGTACAAACTCTTTAGGAGTACACGTCAGTAAATAGAATGCATAATCAGTATATTTACTATGCTAATATAGGCTTCTTAGTGTGATTCTTGATTAGCTTTGTCCGAAAAACTTGTAGCTCTGACGCTAATAGACACGCTGGCACGTCGATTTGAAATGTTGAGTGTCCAGATACGTTGTGTACCAGATACGTCGAGTAAGGGTACTCGACGTGTATGCGTGAACAGTAAAAGTGCAATTAATGATCCGCCTTAAATTGCGGACGAGATATTCATAAACATCGGGGTGCGTGGACCATTTCTACATTTCTCGAGCATGTCGAGTGTTAGACTATGTCGAGTATTAATATTCCACGTGTTCCTAGTCATGTTCAGAATAATCAGCATTTCCTTTGGAAGGGCCCAGATGCATTGGGCCGGCATACTAGCCAATAGGGGTGTTTGGGCCGGGTCGGGACTTTGGAGTCCGACCCGACCCGCCGGGTTTTTCCCGAGCCGGGAAAAACCCGGCTCGTTCCCGTACCGGCCAGACCGGTAAATTGGTCCCGGTCTGGCTCCCGCGGGATCCCGGGGTCCAGGGTTTACTAAATTGGAAGGCCCAATTTCCATCAGTTTGCATTGGGCCCAACTCTTGAGGGCTTAGGACCAATTTCCATCAGTTTACTTTGGGCCTAACTCTTGAGGGCTTGAAGGAGTGAAGGCATTTGGCAATTTCCATCATCATATCCTTTTTACGGAAAAGAGATTCTATTTGTTTATTTTTTATTTTTTTTTGCTGGGGCCCACGACATGTGAACCATAAGACATCATCTCTTTCCTTTTTTGAAATTAACGTCTTTCTCCTTTGATTCAAAACAGAGCATGGGATTTTTTTCTTCTCCAGAAGGAAAATTCTTTTCCGCCGGGCCGCGCCGCCGGGAACAGTGTTCCCGGCAGATCCCGGTGGGCCGGGGTCCCATCCCGGCGGGACCCCGGCCCATAACACCCGCCAATATCAGATGGCACAATTTTATTATTTGTTTAACTTTGCCATTTAATTCCCAAAGTACATTGAGGTTACCGATCACACACAGTCATTTGATAGGTACAATATAATATGTACTCAATAAGTTGCAGTATCTCGTTTTCTAAGTACGTACGTGGTATGGAATATTAGCACCAGTTGCATGCATTATTAATCAAACACACAAAAAGAAATTAGAACAAATTCTTTTATTTGCATGTATAAAGCAACATCAATACATCATATTATTCAACACGTAACATAAAATTCAGAAATCCAAGACTAGTTTGACCAATATCTCCATCGACCATGGAATTAACCCGAACGATTACCAACGTAACGTACTATACAGTTACCGGTCCTGGGAACGCTGACACCGCAGTTTTCTGCAAAGGTTTGGAGAGGAAAAAGATAACTTCGGTTGACCCCCGAAGAACGCTCGCACAAGCAGTTAAAGTCGAGGGATTCAATTCTAGGGCAGCAGCGATTTGCATAGGTTTCATTTTCGGAGAGAGCGGTAGCATACACACAAGTTGCTCGGACTTGAGTAAGGCCGACATAATCAATTGGCAAACAGTTTTGCTGCGCCACGGCGGAATAGGCCAAAAGTACAGCCATGGCAAAACAAAAGAATATGGCCACCGAGGATCCTTTCATTTCAATAATATAAGAATTTAATTTTCCCTAGCTATGTGTGTGTGTGTGTGTGTGTGTGCTTGTTTTTATTTCTTGTTGTGTGTATGCATGGAAGTATTGGCTGCCTTTATATAGAGTTTAAGACTTGTTGTAATGAACACATGGTGCAATTAGTAATGATATATATTTTATGTGACTGTGTGATCGACAACCATCTCGAAGCATATATATGAAACGTGTCGGTGGTCAACTAATTGATTAAATAATTTCGGTAACTTTGGCGAGCCGTGATGCGGGTGATTTCGTCTGCTGACTAAGCACTCCACGTCAGACTAACCCAAGCTCCGTACTGGTGCTGGGTTAGCTTTGAGTTTGAGAAACCTGCACTGAAAAACACGAAGAGTCCTACCTGGGTGAACTTGGAGATTGTTGGTTTCGGACTGAACTTGGGCTGAGCCAAGCTGCCTACGTATCACTTATAGGGAATCAAGCCGAACGTAGTTTATTGTTTCTCCGTGATAGCCATTGTTGCGCATTGGGCTATTGGACCATGTTGAACGGGTATGCCTTATGTTGGGCTCGAGGCTTGTTGGACCTTGCTGAATGGGTATGCGTTGTGCTGGGCCAGAAGCTTATTGGGCCAAAGTGAGTCAGATGGACCGCCAATCCGTACTGGACTGCGCATCGCACAAGAGCTTGATGGACCACGTCGCATAAGACATCGTCGAACAAAGCGGGTCGAACAGAATTTGAGCTCTTCAAGTCTAGAGAGAGAAAGCTCTGACTTAGAGAGAGAAAGTCAGATGTTAATTGTCTCCATTTTGCATCCAATTGAGGGGGTATTTATAGGTACTTCATGGGCTTGTTGATGGGCTTGGCCTATCATTGATGGACTTGTGTTGAACCTGAGAAGGCGATGATTCGAGGAGGCGACAACCCGAGAAGGCGATGACCTGAGAAGGCGACAACCCGAGAAGGCGATGACCTGAGAAGGCGACAACCCGAGAAGGCGATGACCTGAGAAGGTGACAACCCGAGAAGGCTACAACCTGAGAAGGCAACAACCCGAGAAGGCGACAACCCTAGAAGGTGACAACTTGAGATGGCAACAACCGTAGAAGGTGACAAGACGACGTTCTGAGAAGCCAACGACTTTCACTCCTTATCTCTTTAAGATACTAAAGCGACATCAATGACTTAGTGCTTTTACGAAACTTATCATTTATATACTTCAAGGTGTGACATGTGGTTGAGTGAGAGGTTGCCAAATATCAATACCAAAGTATGGTACAACAGTAATCCCTCCACTTCGCAGTGTGTTATCTGAAGGAGAAGACATTGTGAAGTAGATTAGGCATTCCTTGGTTCATATTTCGCTTATCTTCTTGTTCTTGCTTGTCTTTGCCTCCAAATGTCATTATTTGGTTCTTATCTTCATGACTTACGATGATGGCCTACTTTAATAGGCTCTTTACCTAGTTTATTTCGGTAGGGCTTACATTATTCTCCTGCTTTATGGGATATTCGCCAAATAGGCTCTTCACCTAGTTTATTTCGATAGGGCTTACGTTGTTGGCCTACTTTATGGGATATTCACCCAATAGGCTCTTCACCTAGTTTATTTCGGTAGGGCTTACATTATTCTTCTACTTTATGGGATATTCGCCAAATAGGCTCTTCACCTAGTTTATTTCGGTAGGGCTTACGTTGTTGGCCTACTTTATGGGATATTCGCCTAATAGGCTCTTCACCTAGTTTATTTCGGAAGGGCTTACGTTATTCGCCTACTTTATGGGATATTCGCCCAATAGGCTCTTCACCTAGTTTATTTCGGCAAGGTTTACATTATTGGCCTACTTTATGGGATATTCGCCCAATAGGCTCTTCACCTAGTTTATTTCGGCAGGGTTTACATTATTGGCCTACTTTATGGGATATTCGCTCAATAGGCTCTTCACCTAGTTTATTTTGGTAGGGCTTACGTTGTTGGCCTACTTTATGGGATATTCATCCAATAGGCTCTTCACCTAGTTTATTTCGGTAGGGCTTACATTATTCGCCTACTGTATGGGATATTCGCCCAATAGGCTCTTCACCTAGTTTATTTCGGCAGGGCTTACATTATTGGCCTACTTTATGGGATATTCGCCCAATAGGCTCTTCACCTAGTTTACTTCGGTAGGCCTTACGTCGTTTGCCTACTTTATGGGATATTCGCCCAATAGGCTCTTTACTATCTTTTCAGGATTTACTTTGTGTCATACCTTGTTTCTTCCTCTCACAATGTCTCTTGTTGTGATCCTTAACACGGTTGGCATTTGTGTTATCGTTGTCACTTGCATATCTGCAACAATTTGATTTAGCTATTTCATTCATGTGGGAAGTCCCTCAGTTCCATATCGCACTTGAGCTAACAATGATGTAAGTGCCGGACATTGGCATCGCTACATCCTCAGGGAGATTTTCATCTGCCATTCCACTATAAGGGTTGAAAGGTCAATGTTATGCCTTGTGCAGTGAATGCGATTTCGCTCTATCACGTTGTGTAGAGTGATGAGGTAGTGATACTCCTCTTAATTGTTGCGAGTTCGCGTGTTCTGAATTAAGCTCTTTTCCTTGAATAGTTGATCATCTTGCATCACTTTTATGAGTTGGTGTGATAGGAGGCGTTGAGTGCCTTGAGATGCATTTGGTGCTATGAGAGGCGTTCAATGTTACGAGGCAATCACAGCCCTAAGTGGTGTTTAGTGCCTTAAGAGGTGTTTAGTGCCTTGAGACGTTCTTTTGGCGTAGTCGCTTCGTGAAGCGATGTTGACGTGTAAGTCGCTGAATGTAGCACTATTTTGGCGTAAATCTTAACGAAGCATTGTTGAGAATAAGTCGCTTAATAAAGCGTTATTGGTGTAGTTGGTCCAACTTTTTCATTAGTGGAGGCAGTTGATCCACCGACGTGTAGCAACCATGTCAAACTGGCTTGGCTAGAGCTGAGGCCATCGTCTACTATAAGAGAATAGGCGGCATTCTTCAGTTCTTTGCTTCACATATCCTCTTGGGTCGCATTAATTTCTTACACAACGTTCCTTCTACGAGATTGAGTTCAATCTTCATTGTGCACATTCTCTTCGATTTGCATTCAATATTCAATGGTGCATATCCTCTTTGGTGTCATATTTTCAGTCTTCAATAGTGCATTCCCGCCTAGGGGGTCACAATTAATTTTATATGATGCATGTCCTCTATAAGGTCACATTCAATCTTCATCGGTGTGAACTCTTTTGGGTCATTGTAGCTTAAGAGACGTTAGGTCCTTTACTAGTTGAACTTTGGAAAGCTAGCTCTTCATTAATTTCCAAAGGCTGAGTCTTTGTGAGCTTTGAAAAATCTAAGTCTGCGGCGAGTGAAGTTAGGAAAAGTTAATTCTTCTTGAGCTTTGGAAAAGCTAATTCTTCAATGCTCTAAGCTTTTGGAATGCTAAGCCTTCTATACTTGGGCTTTAGGAATGACTAAGTCTTCTTGAGCTTTGAAAAAGTTTAGTCTTTAGTACTTGAGCTTTCTTCATCACTTTACCGATGAATTTTGAAACTTGAGGTTAGCTCACTTGTATTCAGATTTGATCTTGCATCTTGGGTTCGTAGTAAGGTGTTGGACCGTGCTGGCCAAACTTCTAGGGGCCACATTCAATCTTCATGTAGCTATTCTTGAGCTGTTTGCGCAATCTTAGAAAAATATCCATAACTTCTTCTACAAAATTCCAAATGACCTCTAGTTTGTTGCATTTTAAAGAAGACGCATAGAGCTTTCCATCCATATGGCACGCCTTCTAGAACATTTTCAATAGAAGCAGTTTTACGAAAGAATTTGGGCTTTCGCTTGGACCGTATGGTGAAAATTTAATTTTAGTCAACTCATTTCTGGAAGCCATTTTCCATGATTTCTTTCTGCATCAATCTTTTGGCTCGTGTCTATGACACATTAATTTCTCACGTCAATTAAAGTTGATATGGTTTTTTTCGTAAGCAATTAGGATTCGGAGAGCTGTTGTGTAAATAACCACTCCATCTATTTTGGTCCTTTAACTCGTTTGACCAAGAACTTAAGTCACAATGGGTATTTTTGCAATCCCCAACGTCAATTACGGTTGACCTGGTCTTATTTATCATAGGTTAGGTCTTCGGGGGCTGTTTCGCAAATAACCGTTGCACCTTCTTCTTTCTTAAAACCAGCCGTTTCACATTAACTCCATTAGAGAGAAATTGATCGTGCGACATGGCGGAAGAGATCGGCCGAGTGAGAGGGATCGGGAAGCTACATTTCGCCTTTGTTGGACCAATTCGGAGGTGGATCTGATCGTTCATGGAGTGAATTCGTCCGGGTTCCGTTCAGTTTGGTTGTGGATCTGCTTGTGCGCTCAACGACAAGGGAGATCGGAGGGGAAGAGTTTCAGCAAGCCGATCAGTCCGTACATTCTCCACGGCTGTTAGGAGTTCGCCGGGAGTTCGCACGGTTTGGGGAGTTCAACGAAAAGAGTTAGCCGTTGTTCATCGAAGTGAGGAGTTCGTGCTGCCACTCATCGGCGCGAGAAGTTCCGACGTGCTGAGTTTCGAGGGAGGGGTCGTTGAAAAGAGTTTGCGAGTTCGAGAGTTCGCACAGCTTTGTTCGAGCGGGTTGAGGAGTCCGTGTGACGAGGAGTTCGTTGGATGAAGAGTTCGTGTGAGGATCTGATCGGGCAAGAAGAAGTCATTGGCGTCGAATCAGTAGATGATATTGGTACCTTCAAGGAGCAGCTCGTGTATGCAGAGAGTTCGTGGCGTTCGTTCAACGATCGAGCATTTGGAGGTTATGAGTTCGCGTGTGCTTGGAGTTTGTGGTTGCCGCAGCTGGGTGTTCGTGCAGAGGAGATCGCGTTGTGACTGTTGTTCTTCGGCGCGAGGGGGATCATTGCAAAGTTGTTCATCGTTGAAATTTTTCCTCAGCCGTGACGGATCGTGAGAGATAACTTGTATCTTTTTTTGAAAAAAAAACTTCTTGTGTTTTATTTCTTCAAATGCCATGGATGTCCATGTTCGCAGACCGTAGTATTATTTTTTGTTATATGCTCTGACCACTTTTATTGATTTATTATACAATAGATATAATATGTCTATAAAAATATGTTGACATTATGGAGCTAGTTTGCTACTCCCGTCGCGCCACCTTCTTCAAATAATTTTGATTGTGAAACTCCTTCGCTGAATTGATGATTTTGTTACGTATTTAGGTGGTGTTTTTGGGCAAAGGTGAAGCAACCAACGAGAGAATTTTCTTGGTTTCGAGAGGTTGATTTTTTCCTAGTTCTACTCCTTGTAGGAAGATTGCTAATGCCAAAATTTGCGAGATTCAATTAAGCTATGCCAAAGAAGGACGATCGTGCCAACCATGATGTCTATGCAAGAGGCGAATGAGAGTCCATGGACTCGTGGTGGCGTGGCTCCCAATCAAGAGTTCAAGACTTAAGGCGTCAAACACGCGATGATACTAGGATGGCATCTCGTGTCACTTTGAGTGAGAAGGACGATACGATGGTTCCAACCATGACGCACTCTAAAAGGTCGATGATCGTCTCTCGCATGAAAGAAGAGGACCAAATGAGAGTCCAGAGACTCGCGGTGGCGTGGCTCCCAATCAAGACTTAAGGCGTCAAACACGAAATGATGCTAGCATGGTATCTAGCGTCACTTTGAGTGAAGGTGAAGGGATCGGTTGCGTTAATGACTTCGCGCGTGCGAGATCATTTTGGCGAGGAGGCCGTGTGCAAATTAAAATTAGTTCGCGCGAGAAGGATCGTTAACGAAAGTGTTCCGGTGATTTATTTCATAAAAAGGCTTTCATGGCTAGTAGAGCCTTGTTTTAGCTTTCACAATCTACTAACTCCAGCATGGAGCTGGGACGTTGAATTAGATGCTCCATAAAAAAGCTTCCTTGGCTAGCAGAGACTTGGATCTCCTTTTAACGGAAGCACAATATTTGATCTCCAGCATGGAGTGGCATCATTGGCTAGTAGAGTCTTGGATTTTCTCTTTTCAATGGAAGTGCAATTCTTGATCTTCAGCATGGAGTGACATCATTGGCTAGTAGAGTCTTGGATTTTCTCCTTTCAATGGAAGTACAATTCTTGATCTCCAGCGTGGAGTTAAGTTGTTGTGAAAACTTTGCTAGTTTATACACAAATTATGTTGAGAAACAATGATAATCCATATTATGGAGGTGCGGTGAACGTGAATGTGGCCCATCAGTTCTAGGAGATCGTCTATGCTAGTGGATTTGCTTTAGATTGGTTGCGGGAACGCCCCTATTCTAGTTGGAACTACATGTAGCACAATATGTGTTACTAGGACAAACAGTATCCCATCTACGAGAGTGGATTGCAGAGCTTCAATGTGTTGAGCCACATGTTGTGGGGGTAGCAAGTTTTGTAGTTGTTTAACATGCGATTGTTGATGAACACGTATGTTTCTTCTACAGTGCATTTAGTGGTTTCCCACAGACGGCGCCACTGATGCGGGGTGATTTCGTCTGCTGACTAAGCACTCCACGTCAGACTAACCCAAGCTCCGTACTGGTGTTGGGTTAGCTTTAAGTTCGAGAAACCTGCACTTAAAAACACGAAGAGTCCTACCTGGGTGAACTTGGAGATTGTTGGTTTCGGACTGAACTTGGGCTGAGCCAAGCTGCCTACGTATCCCTTATAGGGAATCAAGCCGAACGTAGTTTATTGTTTCTCCGTGATAACCATTGTTGCGCGTTGGGCTATTGGACCGTGCTGAACGGGTATGCCTTATGTTGGGCTCGAGGCTTGTTGGACCTTGCTGAATGGGTATGCGTTGTGATGGGCCCGAAGCTTATTGGGCCAAAGTGAGTCAGATGGGCCGACAATCCGTACTGGATTTCGCATCGCACAAGAGCTTGATGGACCACGTCGCATAAGACGTCATCGGACCGAGCGGGTCGAACAGAATTTGAGCTCTTCAAGTCTAGAGAGAGAAAGCTCTGACTTAGAGAGAGAAAGTCAGATGTTAATTGTCTCCATTTTGCATCCAATTGAGCGGGTGTTTATAGGTACTTCATGGGCTTGTTGATGGGCTTGGACCATCATTGATGGACTTGTGTTGAACCTGAGAAGGCGATGATTCGAGGAGGCGACAACCCGAGAAGGCGATGACCTGAGAAGGCGATGACCTGAGAAGGCGACAACCCGAGAAGGCGACAACCTGAGAAGGCAACAACCCGAGAAAGCGACAACCCTAGAAGGTGACAACTTGAGATGGCAACAACCGTAGAAGGTGACAAGACGACGTTCTGAGAAGCCAACGACTTTCACTCCTTATCTCTTTAAGATACTAAAGCGACACCAATGACTTAGTACTTTTACGAAACTTGTCATTTATATAATTCAAGGTGTGACACGTGGTCGAGTGAGAGGTTGTCAAATATTAATACCAAAGTATGGTATAACAAGCCGTATTAAGAATACATAACAATACCATGCATGAATTGAAAAACCCCATGACTTCTGTATAAAATTATTTTCCTGTTAGGCCATAACAGATCTGCCTATATTTTGTGTTTGCATACTTAATTAATATATAATTAATCGTCTGATAACACATGGACTTTAATTTATATCTTTCAGCTGGCCACATGCATCATGAACCATTAATTATATTCCATGTTACTCAATATATAAAAACACACGTACTTATATACTTGAATTATTTGATATTTAGAATTTCTACTGTTACTAACTGTATCTAATAAATATACATATCCACTAAAACTGCATATAATCATGTTATAAACTCAAGATTCAAAACAAATTTTGGGTTCTGTACAATTTATGCTAAAACTCGAAAGTTTCATATTGGTTCTTATTTGTTTAAAAGAGAAAGTGGTTAAGAAAGGCTGCGAATTTACATATATTATTATATCGTTTGTGTGGGTGATGAATGATGATAGATATAAAAACGTCAGAATTATGACACACAAAGCGTACATATTTGAAACCACCATGATTGCAAAAAAAATTAACTGATACTAATATGTAGCTGATTGCTCTTTCTTTTCTAACAATTAATTGGAACGGTAGGACCTATCCTGAAACATCTTGATGAATAATAACTCGGACTTTACAGCTTTATTACAAATCATATGAACTAAATACAATGTAGGTTCTCCAACACAATCCAAAAGGGTTTTCTATACAACAATTTCAAGGTAAATTAACAGCTTGTGTAGACAACTCTACAAGGGAACAAAAATTTACCCTCCAGACATAAGTTTCACTACATCTGTATCAAATGTATTTTTACCTCAGACTAATCTTTGACAACCCATCTTCGCCCACGAATATGATAACCACCAAAGGTCTGATCGCTGCTACTTTCTCCACCACTTTCTGCACTGGTATAACCAGATGTGTGCCGGTGCTTTTTTCTTCTTAAGCTTCCAGTATCACTGACACTGCCATTCAAGAGAGGGTCATCAATTCCTCGGATCACTCTAAATGCTGGTGTGGATGTGGCTATGCAACTGTCATCCTTTGTTCTCTTTCCCTTTTCGTGTCTCTTTATGTTGTGAGAAATTTTGTGCAGTTTCTGATTGAACTTTGTGATTCCCTTCTCCACAGGCTCCACTGCTTGGGTGACCGTAGATTTCACGTCTTTCACAATCTGAACCACAAGGTATTGAAATGATACAGAAATGCTTACAGAACTTGGCTAAAAGTGGCAAGACAAAATATTGTTTTGGGTATTACACAAACCACTCCTGAAGTAATTCAAAAGTATCGCAAGTGGTTGGTCTCTTATCAAGTCATGGGTAAACTATTAACGAAAATTGAAAACTTACTCCACTATATATCAGAACAAAACATAGAAAAGGCACACGAAGTATTTCAGTAAATAAAAAGATAATATAGCCTAGTTTAATGAATTTATCCAAATTCAAACGGGTCAAGCATATGTTTTAAATTCTGGTTAATCACAAAAACCTGTCTTAAAATTTTGTGACAAAGAACTCCCAGAGTTTGAGAAAATTATAAATGTGATCCTCTAAGGTTTGAGAAATTGAAAGATACTCAATAAAGCTTGAAGGGACATTTTGAACAATTATAGAGACACCCTTAAAGTTTACAAGTCACTATTGATAGGCTCCCTATATTTGTCATCTCTTTTCAAGATTCAAGAATCTGTAATTGTTCAAAAATCAGAAGAAGTTTCTACAATTAAACAACTTCTAAGCAATGCACCAACTTATTTAGTACTAGACATAGTATTTCAACAAATTTCAATTGACAAAAAGAAAAAAAAAAAAAAAAACTCTGTTTTAAACACACTACAAACAAGGTAGAAATGTCAAATTTCACTTTAAGCCATGGCTTGGTAATATCCAATAGACTATAAACATTTCAAATTCACTTTGCGGCAAATCATCATGAAAAAAAGTGCGCCAGTCGGAGGAAGAAGTCAAGAACTTACATACTCGCCACCACCAATAAAGACATCTCGAACACTTTCCCGGATGGTCATTCCACTCTTAAAATCAAGTTCAGGTTGCGGAAGACGCAACTTTGTTGGACGTTCACTGTCCCTAACTTCCTCAGGATCCAAGGGGCAGTCGACGGATGCATAATCTCCAAGGACAGCAATGCTTCCAGAAAAATGATCTCCCATTAACTCGTAAGGCTTTGCAGGGAACACATAAAGATGAACCACAGAAGCAATGCACATCTGCGCTGGATGAACAAATTATGTGTTAAACTTTTTTTCTACAAATGAGTAGTTCAGGATATTTTAATTGCAGAAGACACATAATATTAACTTTTAGCAGCTGCTATTTCGAACTTCAATTCACTATGGACCACACTCATACACAAATATATATTGTATTACAAAACTCTACCAGTAACTTTGCATGTGATACAGATATTTGAAAGTCAAGTGATGTTACATATTTCTGATGAATAAGAGCCTCGCCAATTGGTCTAATAGTCTAAGACATCCTAAATCTCTTGAGTACAGAATCAAAGCATCACATGAAATCATACCCTTAATGAAGAATCTTCACCATAAATTTGAATCTATGCGGCAAACAACTAATCCAAGAAAACTAAACCAACCAGCATTCATAGTTTAGAAGTCTAAGCTCCTCCATCTTTCTTGAGACCATCTCGCTGTAGAACTTTGGAAGGAGATCATAACAGGGAAAGCAATTGTATTCTTTAATAAACTGGATTTGATCAAAGCTGCATGATGTTATCAATGATCCAATGGAATATCATCGTATTATTAGAGAACTCCCTACTTTATCTACAACTCTATCAAGGAATCCGACCTTCCATAAGAGGGACTTTCTTTGCAAAGGAGGCTATGCATGGTGTAACAAATAAAACCTTCAATATAAACAAAATTATTGATAGGATCCCTTCTGAAATCTTAGAATAAGTCTTGTGTCAAGGCCTTCTATATAAGAGTAGTAGACAGTCAGAAGTCTATTTATTTGTAGCTGTAACAGGCACTAGAAACATTAACGTGGGTGAAACCATCCGAATTGTGTGTGCCAGTTTGCAAAATCCCAAAAAACACAATTGTTAGAATAATTTTAAAGTTTGAAAACTATAAAATAATATATTCATAAAATCAATACATAATTTATTTTTATTAATTCATTTGACCCATATCAGAAATAAAACACGCAGCAGCAGTGTTCAGGAACAGCTCTGATGAAAACTTATTTTATCCCATTATTAGTTCGATTAGCAAAACAAAAGTCAGTCCACCAACCAACCCTAAAAGGCTCAAGCATTCATTGCAATTCTTCCATATTTGTTCCAGCTCATCACCCTTTTAGTAAGATTCAGATAGATCTGAACAGCAAACCGTGAAGCATAATGTTGCTACTTGCTAACGTTTCTGATGGAACATCTAGGCAGTAAGTCTCCTGTTCTCTAACCTGATGTGGTGCTTTTGCTCTTGATTTCTTCATTATTTTGAGTGTAGAATAAATGCATGTTAGAGTTAGCAAATCTTAAACTGGCTTAGTGCGGCGCACATGCACCCAGTTTGTCGGTGCACGTGTAGAGCATAGTGCGTCCTCGAGAACGAACGAACTATGGGGCTTAGGTCCACCATTGACCTAGTCATTACATAGGATTGATGCTGAATGAAACGATTCATAATTGAGGTCAAGTAGTATCGATAATCCCTTTTTCCCCCTCTAAATAACAAGATTTGCTTCAATAGTTAACTAGTGAAACTACACCTCATTAGAATAATTTCTAAGATGTGATTTCATTCTAGTCATTCATCATTATCGTGTAGAATTGAAACTTATTCTCACACATATAAAGCTTGCAGAGTGCTTAATTTATTACGTAAAAAAAATATAAAAATATAAAATATTAAGGTTTTATAAATGGCATTGGATCAATATTATCTTATATATGACCATCCTAAGCAATGAAATTAGAAGATTTGACTGATGAAAGTTAGAGAACCTTCCTACATAAACCTACACCATTCTCATATAGTTCCATAAATTGGATACATAATGCAGATGTGTCCCAGATGCTGAATTAGATTACACCAAGAAAAATCAAGGTTAACTCTACAAGATGAATAAGAATTACATCGAGAAAATCCAGAGAACTTTACAAACAAATATACAAATGAAACAAATATAATATTGATAAACAATTCATTGTGCACTGAACTCTGGGCAACCAAATACCAAAGTATCATTGGAGAGTCCAAAAAATCTTTAAGTGCCATGCTCTATACAATTCCAACACTTCGACAAGTCATGATAATGGGAATACTAGTATCCAGTGGGAAGACCTCTATGTATAACAAGTTTAGCACTAGACGTGGATAGTGGGATTTCATTTTGGTCTTTCAAAAAACACAAAAGTTTTCTTTTCTGTGCTTATTCAGTTGGACTTCGGGGTATAAAAGGAATGGGAGCTAATCAGTGACTTGGTCACATCCGTGGCATGGCCCTACCAGGCATCTATAGTAACAATAGCATCAAACCAGTTGATGTATTACAATTCCCTACCCACTGATTCCATCTCAAAAAGAAAAGAACAAGTACTGGACCATTATCGTGCAATCACGAAGTAATAAGCATTCATAGTGCTTACATTGCAACACTTCATAAAGAGAGAAAACAATCATTCATGAAAAATAGCAAACCACTTGATTTCAATTTAAGAAAATTACCTCAAAACAGATAATGAAGTCCTGAACGCTTGATTTAAACTGCAGTGATTGAGCTATTGGGCTTTTAACCAAACCAACAGCATAGAGAAGAGATATAGCAACACCTTGCCACCAAGTTAAGAAGACAATCGACTTGAATGTCAAGAACTTGTAAAGTGGTTTCATGTGTGCTAATTCATCTTTTGTAATAGTATAAAACTGAACTAAGCAATACAATGCCCATGACTGACTGAAATTTAAGACCACAGCCAAGTACGGATACCTGAAAAGAAAAATAGACATTGTCACAACTGTCAGGCCTCTCTTTTGAATAGTAATTTTGGTCAAATAGAGATAAGGGCTCGCTTCGAGTCGAAAGATTGAAATAGCATTTTAAAATTGATATTAGCGCTTGTATGACAGGATGTGGACATGTCTATATATGCATAAATGGGATGAATCCGTTGTGTTTATGTCTCTAAATGATCTAGAAAAACAAATAATAACGCCAAACAACAGATTTTCAATGTTTTTGTTTATGTGTGCTAAAAGAGAAACCCTCCTTAGCTTCAGATCACTTTAAACAACTTCAATGGATAATTACAGCACAAGGATACACTTCCTATTGCAGTTGTGTAAATGTTAATCAACCAGTGAGTTGATGAAAAACAGGTTCGAATTCTACATATCTTCAATGATTTTGAAGGGTGTAGATCTATCTTACCCACAATTCCATTTGAAGTCTCCTTCACAATATACACCAAATGCTTCAAGAATTAGTGCCGACATGGCAGTTATTGCTTTAATAATCATCTGCAATTGAAACTTGGAGGCTCACTAAACATGGGATGGTCAAAGAAATACGAAAGAGAGAGCTGATAATAGCACAATTTTTGGAGTATAAGAGCTTACATACTGCACAATTCCAAATTTGATGACCTGATAGACCCACCGACCAAGTTTCCATGGCTTTAAAAATAAATTTAATGGAAAGTGATGCGTTACCATTCCTGTTTCAGTTTCATGATCTAGAAGGGGCGTTTTTACAGCTGAACGTCCTTCCCACTCCATAAATTTGATTGTCCTCTCTTCTCCACCTAAATAACAAACAGAAGTCAATAAGGTGATGACTGGGAATATTACAGTCGGAGATGGACACTAGTTTTCAGTGATAATTCACAGGCATGAAGTATATAAGCTTCTTCAGAAACAGGATATCAGATTTTATGCCTACATAGTTGCAAAAATCAACAAACTGTGCAACATGAAACACTAACAATGGAAAAATGGATACATTGAGGTGAAATAGCTTTAACACAGTAGCCTTCAATTTTATAAATACAATGTGGTTATCATACCTAACGACGCAATTAGGTACCTCCCAAAGCAATACATGGCAAAGGATTCATAGCAGTCTCGAAGGATCCCCATTTCGACACTAATTGCAGGGTTTACCAAAGATACAAACTGCACACAGAACAAGAATGAAACAAAAACTTACATAGGCTTTGCATTTACAAATATCATGGCAGAAAATGACAAAAGCTATCAACTCAAACAGAATTGAAAGAAAACTACAACTGCACAAAAACCGAGTCTTTGTTGGAATCTATTAAGATCATGCGAATAAGCAATTTAAATAATTCATAGAGGATAAAACTCAAATGTGGATCACTTTCAGGAAGAATCTGGGTGTGAAAGTCTTCTATGGAAGAGAGATTAACCTTATAAGCCATTTGAGTAGAGTGTCCATAATGCCAAGAAACGAAATATATGAAAGACACAGATACGAGCCAAAGGGAGAAGAATAAGGGGAAGAGATGCAGTAGACATTACTTGCACAATCGCTAGAGATTAAAAATGCCTATTTTCTGTTGGAAATCATGACAGGAAGAAGTTGTTTTCAATTGAACTTCTGGCTCCCCTTCAATAAGGAGATAGTTCAATTTGAGATCGCGATGAAATCATTTCCATGAACATTTAAGACATCAAGAACTGTCCCATATCAACTTTGAAAATCAAAGGCAATGACATAGTTGGCGACTCTGAGCAAACAAAGTTATGACGTAAAAAAGTATCGCCTAGTAACAAAAATGCAGAAAAGGGATTGTTTTCCGTAGCACCTAATATTAACGTAACTCCTCAAAAAGCAAATAGCAACTTTGCTAGCTTCAAACATAACCACCATAAAGAGATGAAAATGTTTAAAGCTTCAAACTTTTTCAAAAACCCCTTAATCTCAGTAATAGAGGTTCCTATATGGTCATTCTTGTCAAATTTCCAAAACAGTACTCGTACATGGCGCTTGCGGGGGGGCCCGCAACGTGATGATCAGTACATGATGATTAACACTAAAATCCTTTATTCAGCTACTTGATTGGACTCAATTATCCATTATATCCTAAAGAGAGAAAGGAAGAAAGGAACTCACAGATTCAACAGCATAACAGGGCACCATGAGTATCACACCTATCAAAAACTTTTGCTCCTGCCATAATCATAATCATCATCATCATCATCATCAATAATAATGATAATAATAATTAAATCAGAAACTAATTAAACCCTAAAAGGCAAAATTAGAGAGCACACCCACCTCGGGGTTCTTGTAGGTGGATAAATGGTCGAAAAGGAGATAAAAGGAGAGCGTAAGGGTGACGGCGACGACGACTCCGGCGATGAGAGCTGCCCATGTGGGTGTCGAGTACCCCCCGATCACAGGCGCCCAATTCTCCAAATAACTATAATAATAATAACCTGAATTAACGATATTCCGCAGCATCAAGAAAGCTAATAAATCAATCAATCAAATCACGGGATTTTTGTACTGCTGCTTTTTGTAAGATTTTCGATCAATCGCATGTTGATTTGGAATTCAGCTCCCAAAAAGGGTTTGAAGGTTTGAAATTAGAGAGAGAGAGATAGTGACAGGAAGAAGAAGAAGAAGCAGAAGCAGAAGAATGGGGAAATTATTCTTGTTTTGAAATTTTCCACTATATGCCACGTAGGATTATTCATTTCTTCTCGAAAATTTCATGTGGAATAAATAATGCATTTTTGTGACTATTGTTTTTTAATGTACCCGTGTTAAGATCATGTATTATAAATATGATTACTTTTTATACTTCAATATGTGATGCTTGTATCTTTATGTTAGGACACACAATTTCTAGATAATTGTGCCTTTATATTATATTGTTGCATAACAAATTTACGTTTTATTGTAAGATCTATCATCGTGAAAAAAGAATATGTTGTTTAAATCGTACTTTTTGCACATGTTTGATGTATCATAATATGGAGACTATCAGAACACTGCACTTGCCACAGGCAACAGAAACGAATCGGACATGATGTGTCACGTTGGTCGTCTATGCTGGACTTAGTGCCACACCGCCAAAGGTCTGACGTGTCATGTCGACAGTCCTTACGATGCAAGGTTCAACTTGATTTGCTCATATCCCACTTTGGTGGCCCATCCCATACGTGCCACTATTACAGCTGATTCCACACAAAAACATGATGAAACTTTGGTTGCTGCATTTAGGCCTGCCCACCATGTTGTGCTTGTGGTAGATTAGGAACCGTAGGCAGAGAAGAACTTCAAAACTTACTACCGCGACAACAGGTTTAGCGAACTCAAAACTAGCTCGTGACCAACGGGATGCTTGAGTTAGTCTGACGTACAATGATTAGCCAGCAGACGAAGTTACCCCACATCGTTGTTATTAGAGAATCCATATATATGCAGTATAGGTTATAATGCACAAACAACGATAGAACAACATGAATGGACACGGTACCTACAAAGCTCTTACAAAACTGAAGAAACTACGTGCTAAATACACTTCTATACATACTTAATAAAATAGAGATGAGAAAAAATTTCTAACAAAAATAATATTTTGGGGGGTATAACCTAATAATATTTAGGTGGTTTGTGAGATTAACTCCTCCGTAATATTGAAATATGAACTCGAAACCCCACAAATCCATAAACCCCAATTTTCACCCTTCATGTCGATGATGACTCTGTCGACTCTCCACTCCAAAACCCCAACTACAAATCCCTTTCCACCAACACCCCTCTTCTCTCGAATTCGTCACAGTAGTAATCACTCACTCCCCTCCTTCACGTTAAACTTCAACACAGAAAAAAGCCCTCTGTACAAAAAAATCCAAACTTGCAACAGTTTTTACGGACCACTGAAGAAGAATTTAAACGGGTTTGTTCCAATTAAAGAATCTTGTTGTGGGTTTGTAGTAAAATCCCAAAATGGGAATGGGAATGGGAATGTTAATGGTAATGGGAGTGATTTTAGTAAAGAAGAATTGGAGGCTCGTGGGGAGAGCAGTATGCCTGAAAGATTCAGACTTTCGCCTAATGCGGAAACGGATAAGCCCGTTAGGTGGCCATGGATCATTGGTAATGCATTGTAATGTGTCATTTTTTGGTAATTTTGATGATAATTTGTATATTTGTTTGCATTTTGATTTTGGGATTTACTGTTATATTTATTGGTTTGCTTGGAGTTTGTGGGATGTACCTGCCTGGTTTTAAGAGCGATGTTGAATTGTATCCCGCATTGCTCGGGAGTGAACTTAGGCTTCTGTTTGTACGTACCCTGTCACTCTGTGTACTAAGGCTTTTTACGGGGAAACTTGAGGCGATCAAACTCTAATAAATGGTGTTATCTCTGTCGAGAATTACTTTTTGTGGTGAGAAATAGTTTATGTTCTGTTTTGTGAAACTGTAGGAAGGCGGTTTTATCCAAATTTATTTTAACACAAAGGCTACTGTTTTTGTGAGAGTCTGAATCAGTAAAGTACTCATTTATAGAAGCCCCTGTGTATTGAGTAATTCGATGTTAAGATACTTGCCGATTTTACGATTGATTGAAAAGCATGTTGTGATGGTCAGCCTGGGATTTGCCTTATATAGCTTTGAGTGCATTTTGGGAATCAAAGTATTGGGTGCCCCTTATTCTAGATTCTGCTGTTAATTACCAATGTCTTTTTTTCTGATTGATCCTATTATTGTCTCATTTTCTTGTATGCTGGGCGGTACCAAAGCTCATTGCATTCCTTTTTGGCATGTTAAGGGATATCTTGTGTGATAATATAGGCACGGTAGAAGCGCTAGCCTATGAATCGAGTGCCTAAAGCAAGAAAAGAGGTGTGCTTTTATAGTTCTAAGCATTTTTTTTAAAAAAAAGAAGGTTAACTGAGCACATGTTGAACTTACTCAAGAGTGGTGATATGGACGACTTTGGAGAAGTAGGATGAGAAACAGAAAATTCCAGAGTAATTGCATAATAATTGTAATAACAAAAGGGAGGGGGGGAGTTGGTGGGATCTGCGTGGTGTTATTGATTTTGAATTCCATAAAAATCTCTGTTTTTCTATGGGGAACAATGAGATTAAAGCACAGTGATAGTGCTTAAATCACGAGTAACAGAAAAAGCATATAAGATTGCTTTTCTTAGAGTTCATATTGAGTGTGGACAGTTTCAGAAGTGACGAAATAGATTCTCTTAGCTTACACATATATGGATCTTTATAATATGACTGGACTATATTACTTCCAAGAGCTTGTGATTCAAGAACAATTTGAAACCTCGAATGCTCAGAAATACTAGTGTATCAAATTTTATAGCTTTCCGCTGATAAATTTGGATACTTCTTCTTTCTTTCTCTAGAATCAACATTTTCCTGTTGAAGTTTCTCATTCAATAAAAGCGCTTCATGAAGGCGGTTGTCAAGTCTCGACTTGCTCTTATCAATATTCAATGTGTAGCATAATTAGGTTAGTGCAACATGATTCACCAGGAATCTAGAAAGACATGGAGAACTTCAGCTTTTTTCTTGTGGCTTCTACTACATAAAATAAATAAAATAGAAACAAGGTTATATGTAGATTAAACTTTCTTTGAAAATTGTAATGATGGAGTGCCTTCCATTGCAATGTTGCAAAATAAGGATAATGCATTGATTAACTTTCTGTTCTGAGAGTAGGCACAAATTAGATTATTGGATTGGACTATGGAGTTAGGCATGCTAATGAGTTGCCTAACAGTTTGGTCCCTTGCCTCTCTCAAAGTAGAACAATTCTGGAGATAATCAAGTATTTTACAGTTTGGTGCCTTGACTTTTTGATTTTCTGAAGCATATTTTGTAATAATTAGTTTGGTGCTTATGGTATTCAAATAAGATGTGCCAAGGGACAACGCGTTTGTGACACATTTATTGTACAGTTATCCTTCTATTGCTTTCAAAATGAAATTCGCATTTCGAGTCCTCCATTGATTTCTGCTTTCTTGCACTGTACATGTTATGTTTTATGTGCTAAAACTGAAATTAGGACACCAGAGAAGAGTAGAGTGTATAAGTTACGGATAGTTGAAACTGAAATTAGGACACCAGAGAAGAGTAGAGTGTATAAGTTACGGATAGTTGCTATCTTCAACTTCCTCTTTCAACTTTATTAATCACAATTATTGGATGTTCTTCTATTATGACATCTTGTTTGCAGTTGACAACTGTTCTGCACTATTTTTTGGTAGTTGCCAATTAAGTCTGGGAGGATTCAAATTTATATTGGTCAGTATTTTGGTATTAATTGTCTATGAATTCTTCATACTTTGAAATAAGAGGTTGGAAGTATACTGTAATTGCTTCCTTTGCAAGTTCATCTTCTTCAAAACTTACATATCTCGATCTGCGCTTGGTTTTGTCCTTCTCACATTACATGTTAGAGATTTCAATCGTTCTTTGAATTTCATCCTATACTGAAATACATGTTCTAAACTCAAAATCTTTTGAAACTGTTTACAGTCGCCGCAGTCATGCTCTATGCTTGGAGAACTGTTTTATGGGAACTCTCCAACTGGAAAAGAACTGCCTCAGCCATCTTCCTATTCTTGGGATACATCTCAAAACTTGTACTAGCCCTGTTATTCCACTTCATAGGAGACCCCCTTACTTCTTCGATTCGAGGAATTGAGACGGCACTCTATTCTATACGAGCATTCTACTCCGGCATTATAGCATATGCTCCAATTCCAGAACTAACAACTATTATTATTCTAACATCCATCATACTCGCCATTGCCCAAGCCACCGTCCCAGACTCAGTCAACAATCAACCGTATCTACTAACAGTTTCCGGCCTAATCGGCTTTGCTGCTGTGAGAAACTACATATCTGAACCCTTTTTCTGGACATTACTAGTGTGTTTGTTTGGTTTCGCGAGGTTGGTGAAGAAGAGGGATTACGTGTCCTCAGCATTGCCCGTTGCAGCCATTTTAGCTGCTGTAGGAGAGCCTTGGGTTAGAGTGTTAGTGATGGCTTCGTATTTGGGCTTGGCCATCTTTCATCACTCCAGGAATCCTTCAGATGGTAAAGAAAATGAAGGGGAAGCGGTCAAGAGAGTTCCAGTGCCCCTTATATGTGCTGCATTGGCCATTGGTGTTCGTGTTGCTGCTAAATGGGCGGGGTATCGCCATTTGACTTGGATGGTTGTTTAAATTCCTACAGGGTCTCACCATATGACTTTGATTAGTGCACGAGGATCTGGCTTTTTCGTTTACTACCAGGAACAATTTTGTCTTACTATGTAATTGTATCATAGAGTGATCGTCTGATCTGTTGAAACATTTTGCTCTCATTAGGCTACTTAATTTCAGGTTTTATGTCTTCGTTACAGGAATATCGTAGAATTGTGTTATAGATGCTTGCTGTGATATTATGGTAAACCAACATTATTCAAGAGAAGCCAAAAACTAACTTGGTGCTGGTAGGTTCACATACTTAGTTAAACTTTTATCGTTATTGTCATAGTGTATCGATGAAGTTCACAGATTTAGTCACCAATCATCGTATTCGAATGAAATTCTGATATCAGAAGTGGGAATTACACATTTAGTCGCTCAAGTTCGGGTCACCAATTGTCATATATCACAAGTGACAGTAGCCACACAAGTTACAATTTTTTTCGCAATGAGTCACTGTTAACCTTAACAAAGTTAACAGTCTACCGAATACCGTTCTAAAAATATTCAAGAGGAATTAATTAAGTTGGGGATAAGAAAAGGAAGAAAATAAAAGAAATGTTGGACAATGTTATCTAGCTTGATCTTTTATCACTCTCATTTATAAGTTGATGTATCATTCCTAAAAACATTAATTATTTATTAAATCAACAGAAAAATATAATCATAAAGTCTCTAAGCTATTCGTCTATGTGACAACATTTACAAAACAACCAACAGAACATAACAAATAATATGTATTTTTGTTTTTTATTAAAAGATGTTCACGTGGTCGACACTATATATATAGTAGTATTATATTATATTTATATATATATATATAACAGTATATAATGATATGATTAACATTTTGATAAATACTAATGTTTTTGAGATATGATTGCAAGGTATAATAACATCTGTTACATTTGCACCGCAGAAGGTTGTTCGTAAAATAACATATTATCATTAATTCTGCCTTTATTTTGTTAGACGTGTGACCCGTAAAATTAATGTCGCAAATCTGAAGAGTAGCTAGTCAGAGATGTTGCAAACAATGAACCTTGCACCAGGTGCAACTTTTGTTAACCGCCTCATATTATTAAAAAGAAAGAAAATGAACGTCTTAGCTTAAATAATAAATATCCTTTTATATATGTATTATATATATTGCTATTTGGTATGCATGCAGAATTGTATTTATTTTTTGAGTGAGTATCTACACCAATGACACTTCTGTTAAGTGTTAAGTCTATCGGCAAGAGTCAAAAGCTTGAACGAACTCTCTTGCATGAACCTCCTCCTCTACTTTCAATTTCATCGGGTGGTTGTGAAGTCATCTTTCAAATTGCTCTTTCTTATACATACTTCTCCCTTTTCCTTAGATGGTTAGGAGACAAAACGTATAGATATTTCACCAAGAAGCACAAAACCCTCAACTCGTTTAAAGTTAATTACAAAGATTTATAAAAAATATAAAGATTTAATAGTAAATAGTTATAGATTTTAAAGTTATAATTCTTTTTTACATATTTTTTGTTTTTCTTTAAAATTCATTAGTTATAAAAATTAATCTTTTAAAACAAGATTATAAATAAGTGTTTACAATTTATATAATAAAGTTAGTTATAAAGAAATATAAAAATTAGAAATTGTGACTATAAGATTTAATAGTTTTTTTGTTCTTTATTTATTAATCTAGTCAGCATAGCCATGTGCCAAGAAAAAAGTTAAAATTGAGATTTTAGGAGTCAACCACGGTCCACATAGACATTTGGGGTGACAATTTTGGGGCTCCACCACGGGGGCCTACATTGGATCAAAATTTGAAACATAGGGTACCATTGTGGAGGGTAAACAAGGGTAAACAAATTAAAGTACTAAAACTAAACAGAGGCCAAAATAAGGTATCAAGTGTGATTTTTTTTCCAGCATTTAGATGAGACGAAGATTTAATATTAAATTCTAAAATGTAATGGAAGTCGAGAATACCAAAAAAAGAAAAGAAAAAACAGCAAGAGAATCATAATGTCATTTTTAGCTTATATGAGTTACATGTCGTCTAAAAAAAACAAAAACCAAGTCAGAGTTCAATATAAAATTAAATCGATTGAAGCATGATTTAAGAAAGCTAACCAATTCATATATATGATACCGCATGACAATCAATGCTCATTGGTGCCGCACAACTATGAGTAAAGCCCTATATTCCTCACTGAAATGCAATTTCCTCGTTTGTAACGCGTCCTTAACACGTGATGTCTGCTTTTTGCTTTTTCTTTTTGCTTACACCCCACGTTTTTTATTTGCTTTGATCTATAAATTTGGACACTTGCAGTTGAATGCTCTCAAATTTCTAATTTCAAATATGAAAAATCTCAGTAGTTGTTAGTTTTTTTTGTGTGAGAGAAAGACAAAGAAATGAAGTTCGGAATTAATGATCATGGAGGCGTCCATGGCCAAATCAGGATCCCACCTTGTAAGATAATTATATCTATTTTTGCTTTTTACTGCCCTTTAATTTATGATCTTTCTAATTTATATTTGTATCCTTTGATTTTATTTAGTATACTACGAAATTATGTTTGCTCATGATAGCCTTTGTAGGTGACTCTGTGATATATATATTTATTATCTATCAACCTGGATGAAGAAATTTGCTCTTGCAGAGATTTCTTCTTCCGATTTTCCTTTTACGAACATGTAGCTTGAGTCATTTCTCAGAACCTAAGCAAAAATTTGAGTGTTTTTTTTACTTCATATTTTTTCCCACCATTTTGGCTTCAGTTTTGTAGTACATTTGATATATAAATTCACGGACCATTTTGAGAATTTTAGTAGCATCTTTACCTATATGTCCACCATTCTTTCTTGAAGTAGTGCCGTGGTATTGTTGCAAATGGTGTTATTGCTTGCTGCTCTATAAAGACGACAAACAAAACAAAATGGCGAGCACGTGGTATTTGACTCCACAATGAGGCATGCAATTCACTTCTATATCATTCTTATATTAGACCATAGATACTCTATTTTTAATGCTTAAAATGCGGATTTTTATGATGCATAATATAAATGAGTGCATCCTAGCATTTGTCCACTTTCCACCAATTTATGTGGCATAAATGTAGTTCTGAACAACTATGGACTCATCCGGGCTTGTTGTATTTTTTTTTTGTTTAATATTTTGGTTGATTTGCTACTTCATCGTTGAATTCAAATTTTGTCTTTGATCAAATCTTTGAATTCTCTTCTTTATGTGTTTTTTTTTTAAAAAAAAATTGCCACTTTGAAGTGTTACTTCCTCGGTATTGTGTTTTCACGCTCTATTAAGGAATTTGTTGAATTGAACTGAACTGAGAACATTTACTGATCATTCGCAGATCTTATAGTAGACGACATAATAATTGTGCCGCATCAAACGCTCTACCACCTCACAAAAGGTGACAATGCAACAACCGACGACGCTGAGCTGAATTTTCGCGAGCAAGATTACTTCATGCCAATAGCAAATGTGATCAAAATCATGCATAAGATCCTGCTCCAACATGCAAATATTTCGCCGGCGCCAAACAAGAAGTTCAAGAAAGCATCGGTGAGTTCATAGGAATCATCACTGGTGAAACCAGTGAGCGTTGCGAACTCGAGAAAAGGAAGACTACTACGGCAAATGACTTTCTTTGGGCCATGAACAAGCTTGAGTTTGACAACTATATTCATCCGATCATGGCGTACCTTAGTAAGTACCATTTTAGTTTTGGTTCAAAAATAAGTCTTAGTTGCTTAGCAGGAAAAAAAAAAAAGTTTGAGGTACCCAATCAAGAAAATCAAGAAAATAGTTATCACAATTTGATTTGTTTCTACTGAGCCAAAAAAGCTTTGTTCATTTGTTATTTGAAAAAATTAATTATTTTTTATCCATGTAGGTGTCTCGCGAGATTGAAGGCGGAGAGCATGTTTCATGAGGGGGGCGTTGGTGGTGAAGAGGCGGTTCACGGACCTCACTCATGTCTAGGATATCAGTCGAGAACGTTTCATCCGATAGAAATTCTTTATGACTGTTTTGGAGCATTTCTAATGAATGGATTTCTCATTTATCGTCGCTGCAACATTCTAGCCCACCAGCACCTTTGCAGCCATCGACACCAACGCTGCCCCATTGGCCATGGCTGTTGTCGCCGCAACACCACCCCCAACACCTCCACCTCCACCTCCACGATCACAATCACAAACACATACAACCCATACACAACAACTAATCTACAACCACAACCACCACCTCCAGTTACCCCTCTGCCGCCACGCAAGGGAGAGTTCATATCGCGTGCTGCCACCCTCGTCCTCATCGCTTTCCTCCTCATCTTTATCTTTCCTTTCATAATAAAAAAGGACAATAAACTTTCTTGAAATTAAGTATATACATGAGGTGCTTTATGGTGAGAGACTAAGGTTGCCATGGAAGCCTGATCCATTGTTATTATTCACTCCATCTTGTTCCACTTTCACACACACTGGATCTGCTTTTTTTTTTTTTTGGTAAACAGCAAGTGTGTGAAAAGATTAAATGACGAGTGTTCAAATAAATTTATTTATAGAGCCCACCTTCAGTAACCTCTATGTACCCACGCGAGGTGAAGTTCAGATCGCATGCCGTCACCCTCGTCCTATTCTCTTTCCTCCTCACTTTTATCTTCGTTGGATGACGGGGGTCATGTACCACCCCTCCATCTTCCACCTCTATGTCTCCTTTACCACAATCTCCCTCCAGCCACCAATGTCACTGTCACCGCCCTACGCAACATCACGTTGACCTCAAGAACCTCGATAGTCACCTTGTCGCTATTTCTAGGCACATTGATGTTTTCCTCATCTACACTACATCTGAATACTCCATCCTCTCGGACACTAACTGTTCGGAAGTAGAGTAGATGAGGGAAACATCAATGCGCCCAAAAATAGTGACAAGACGACTATTTGGGTTCTTGAGTGTCAACGTGACATTGCATAGGGCGGTGATATTGACATTGATGGCTGTGAGGTCGGAGATTGTGGCAGAGGAGACACAAAGGTAGGGGATGGAGGGGTGGTACATGACCCACATTATGAAAGAAAAGATGAAATGGAGGAGGAAAGTGATGACGACGAGGGTGGCGGCACGTGAGATATGAACTCCACCTCGCGTGGTGGCATAGGGGTAACTTAAGGTGGGCTCTATAAATAAATTAATTTGAACACACACCTTTTAATCTTGTCACGCACTTATTGTTTAAAAAAAAAGTAAGAAATCCCGTGTGTGTGAAAGTGGAACAGTATGGAGTGAACACTAACAATGGATCAGGCTTCCATGACAACCTTAGTCTCTCACCAAAAACCACCTCATGTATATACTTACTTTCAAGAAAGTTTAATGCTTTTTTTATTGTTATTATTCTGTTTTGTAGTTCATCTTTTGTATAACAATGTATTCATTAACTAAAATTATGGGCTCTCTGTTATTCACCCAGCATGTAAATGTTTGTTGCACTTCACTTATTTTTTAAAAGCTTAGATTGTTAAATAGATAAAGCTTTTTTAGTACATGATTCATATGTTACACTCATACTCTGTTATTCATCAGCATGCAAATTTTGTTGTACTTCACATAATTTCTAAAAGTTGGATTGTTAAATAGTTCAGATTTAGAACTTGATTCATATGTTACAATCATGGCATACCATTCAGATAAATTACTTGTAGAGCTATTGTGAGCATCGCATATATCTTTAGTTTACACTAATCAATCAAAATCGAATGTATAACGTCTATACTAAATTCTACTGAATTTTTTTTCCTTGCTGCAATTAATTTCTTTTCTTTCAAATGAAATACATTTTGTATATTTATTTCTTAACAAACTCAAAGACAAAGTCGAGTTTGTTAGAATTTGAAGTTATACAAATTATTCACTACAAAAGATTAGATGGACAAGGCCACCTGAATTATAATTGTGCATGTTTTTTCAAAAAATAGATCATGTCTGCAACATTAAGCCCAAGCATAAATTGCAAAGCGGGCTTACAAATAAAAATCATATTTATTCGCATCTAAAAATCAAACCACATTGCTCTCAACATTTATAGAGAGTATACTTGACAATAAACGCAATACTTGTTTTCACCGACCATACCATTTTTCTTCAAAATTTGAAATTGCAAAATTCGTGTTTCATGGGAGAAAATGACGACTACACAGTGACGATGATTGATAGAACTTTTGAAATTCTAACGTCGCAATTATAATTCAAGATTCGACTTCCTTTGTATTTGGGGATTGTAGTAGGCTCCATGTGCTAATATTTTTTAAATTTCTTTATTTTATGGCTTTAAGGTGAGCCCGCGTGTGTTAGATGTTGTAAACGTAACATAAGGTTTACCAATATATGTAAATATAGAAAAATAGGCATGGAGCTAAGTTCGAAAAGAATAAAAACGAGAAACAGGTTTGAAGACCCAAATGTTCAGGTGGCCTCGCTTGTAATATTTTTTAACTTTATTTATCTATGGGTGTTGAGGTGAGCCCCACGTGTTACATTTTTAAATTAATTTTATAAGATTTATCATTGAGTTAAAGTGGGACTGGTGTTGTTGAGTTGGCCCACAGTATTATATTTTAAGGTTTATCTGCATGTTAAGGTGGACCTCACATATTAATATTTGGGATAATTACATTAAACCCCTCATCGTATGGTCTATTTCTGAGTCAACCCCCTTAACTTTGTTTTGACTCAGTCAACCCCCCCATCGTTTGTCAAAATCATCACTTTGCCCCAAGTCAACTTTTTTGCACTTTTTTCAGGGGTATTTTCGTCAAATGTAAAAAAATTTAATATTTGTTTTAAAAAAATATAAAATTTATTAATCGACAAATATTAATATTCGCCAAAAAAAAAAACCAAAATTTTTTCCGATTTTTTTTTTCGGCAAATTTTTTTTTTTGAACAAAATTTTTTTTTTTCAACAGCATTTTTTTTCGGCAAATTTTTTTTTTCGACAAATTATTTTTTTCGATAATTTTTTTTCGACATAATTCTTTTTTCGAAAAAAAATTGTCGAAAAAAAAAGTTTGTCGAAAAAAAAATTTCTGAAAAAACAAATTTGCCGAAAAAAAATGTTGTCGAAAAAAAAAAATTGTCGGAAAAAAAAAATTTCGAAAATAAATTTGGTTGAATTTTTTTTTGGCGAATATTAATATTTGTCGATTAATAAATTTTACATTTTTTTAAATCAAATATTAAATTTTTTAACATATGACGAAAATACCCCTGAAAAAAGTTGACTTGGGGCAAAGTGATGATTTTGACAAACGATGGGGGGTTGACTGAGTCAAAACAAAGTTAAGGGGGTTGACTCAGAAATGGACCATACGATGGGGGGTTTAATGTAATTATCTCTTAATATTTTATAGCTTTCTTTATTTGCCCTGTATTAAAATAAAAACAGAGTTGGGTTTCTAAGGGGAACCTCTTACCTAACATTAAGGTTAGAGTCCACAACCCCCATTTTGTGGGTATTGATGTAGGGCCCACACACTTTTGGGGTGTGTGGGACCCACATCAATACCCACAAAATAGGAGTTGTGGACTCTAACATTAAAGTTAGATAAGAAATTTTCGTTTCTAAGGAGAAAAGGTGGGCTTGGAGACTCATCTTTGTTATATAGTATAGATAAATCAATAATAATAAATCTATGACATGCTATTTTGTGAAATAAATAGATGTATAAGTATTGCACATTAAAGTTGATAAAACCCTTTTAAGAAAATAATAACATAAATCCTATAATCGATTGTTCTTTCATTGGAAACTAAAAATAGAAAATAGATTCATTGGTTAAACCATAACAAAAATCGAACTAACATGTTTAAACCAAAAATTCAAATAATTTAAAAATCGAACCAATAGTTCGGTAAATCGAAACGTGCACACCCATGCTACGTGATCTCATAAACATCCTCTCAATTGAAAACAACAACCTCATGCAAAAAGCTTTTATTCATTTTTCATATCTATACTATTATATAAAGAAACGCAAACTGTGACACCAAACTTTTGATTTCCGGTTTTAGCCTTATAATTTTATTGTTAGCACAATAGTTTAATTATTGAGTTCCTAATTTAGCCTTATAATTTAAGTAGAATCAATAACTATAGTAATGATTGTGATTGAATATTTAGTTTCCCAAAATTTAAAACTTTCTATATAAAGTCTCTATCCTTATTTATTTAATCTTTACTTATTCAAATTATTCTTTTACCATATAAATTAAAATAAATTTTTAATCACGCGGGAACCGCGTGCCAGCGTTTCTAGTTATATTTTATTCAAACCTATGAAAAAGTTTCAATAATAAAGTGAACTTTAGTAGAGTCGACGAATTATCCTATTAAATATCATATTTTTACCCTTTTTGTTATTTACCTTAAGTACGTAAGAGAACCAAAAGATCAAAAAAAAATATATAAAAAGAGAGAGAACCAAGAGGAAAAATTCACTTGAATTTCGACTTTGAATAATAAGTAATAACAACGGAAAAAATTATTGTCTTACACATATACTAGAAATCTTAGCACGCGGTCCCTGCGTAATTAAGGTAAAGTAAGAATTTATTTTAATTTGTATGGTACGGTGAGCAAAATAACTTAAATAAGTAAAGATTAAATAGGATACGGGAATTTATATAGATAGTTCTAAATCTTGAAAAGCTAAATCACTAATCGCCATAATTAGGTGGTGTTTGTAAACTTTTAAAAAAAGTTGTAATCAACTTTTTTATTAGAATAAGTGATTTTAGGGTGTTTGCAAATCTAGCTTTTTCGGTTACATAACTTTTTTTAAGTTAAAAAACTCTTACAATCTTAATGTTGGCGTGGAGGTGCTTTTGACTTATGGTGGATATTTTCAAATAAAATAATTAGATTAGTCTAAATTCAAGATTATTTTGCACTCTCAACTTTTAAATTTAAGAGCTTTTGAAGCTTAAATTAAAATTATGAACTTCTACTTTTCCACAAGAGTTTGCAAACACCACCTTATTGTAGTTAAAGCTTCTGCTTAAATCATAAGGCTAAATATAAAATTTAATAAATTATTATGTCAGCACTCAACACTAAAGTAATAAGACTAAAATTCAAAATTAAAAGTTTTGTGTCACAGTTTGCATCTCTTATACAAAATAACAAATTATATGAAGAGGCATATTTTATTTTAATCGGGTTCACCTAGTTAACTTGTGGCTCACGTTATATTTTTTCCTTTTTCTTTTCTCAAAATGAGATCCGGATTCTTGAGTAACTCAGTGAAATTATAGAAAAACTATTATGCATTTTCCAGTTGTAGTTTATGACTTAGAAAATTATTATAACAAAAGTATCTCAAATTCAGAAATATTAATAAGAATTACACACATTAGTTAAATGCCAGCTGGCGAGGGAATTCCGACGCTTTGTGGCCCAAAATTCTTTATGACTTCCTAATAGTAAGGAAATTAATATTGTTACAACGTAACATAAAATTCGTTTTGACCACTCCAAAATTATTTCAACCTCGTTACTCCACAAAAAGAGCAATGCTGTCCATTTCATTTTGTTCTATTTTCCGTGTTTAAGACAATGAATCTGTACCTGTTACCATATTTATGTAGAGTGTTAAAATATTACCATATGTAGTTTTCTACTTATTATTCATATAGCTTATAAAAAGAGGAGACAAAATCATACTAGGGTTTGTATTTTTATTTTCTTTCTCAACACAATGAGTGGCTACAGTTATTACCAGAGAATTTCTAAGGCTTACTACAGCCAACCTCATCTGCACAAATTACTGATTGTTACTACTGTCAGGTTTGTCAAGTGCTTATACGTTTTATTTGTTTCATTATCTTTTTTAGTGTTTTTTTTTTAAAGTTAAATTTACGTTATTTGTGTTGAATATTGTGGCTAGATCTGTGAGATTTTGTGGTGTGCATGTAGTTTTAAGAAGTGTTGTAATGTATTTTTTTCCCCTTAGATTTGCAGGTCTAAGAGTAACGCTTAATTATTCCGGTTATATATGTTTATTGTTGGATTCGTATGTTTTTAACTTTTTTATTGATCAATCATTTTCATATATATATGGTCATTGGTTTTATAGATATAAAACATATATATAGAAGGACGAATTATTAGAACTATACAATCCTTTTACTTTTGTCATAATTTATATGACATATGATGAACATGAAAGTCTGCTTTGAGTTTGATATGAGTTCTAAACATTTGAACATTTCTTTCATATGGAAGTTTAATTAACATGAAAGTTCGAACATTCTAATCAAATTTGTTCAGTTCGTGATAGTTTACAGCCGTACAGAATAAGATCTAACATAGTATAGGTGTTGATAAATGGGTGGATAATTCATACCTTCACCCATTGAAGCACGAAACTTTAGAGAAAGAAGACGATGAATAACGACAATAATATATATCTATTTATCTATTTACATTTTATTTTTTTGGTCAGCATCTATTTATCTATATAATAAACAAATAATTTAATATATATGTGTATATACTTAAATAAATAATTCAAGAAGTCGTTACATATATCAAAACATCCTAACGTATTTGTTATATCAATTTTATTTTTCTCAAATATTGGATTCTATTTAGCTTGTAGCAGTTTAAGTATTTCCTAAGTAACTTCAACTAATTAACTGCTTTGCTTCCTTTGAATTCCATTTGCAAAGTTAAGGGCCATGCTGTTTTTGGTTGATATCTCAGCCAAACCACTAGTCAAATATGCTCTTATTTACCAGATTTGAAGCTTAGTTTCAGATGAAACTACAATTACTATTATGTTAACACGACTCTTAAATCGTATTAAATGTATGAAATAATTGTGTTGCAGTGGTGGAGGGCTACTAGCTTTCTACAATAGCAACAACAGCACTGCATATGCTGATGCGGGTCATGATATTAAGAAGAAGAAAGTTGTGGTTCTTGGAACCGGTTGGGCCGGAACCAGCTTTCTCAAAACCCTAAAAGACCCCGCATACGATGTTCAGGTCGTTTCCCCAAGAAACTATTTTGCATTCACTCCTCTGCTACCGAGCGTCACAAATGGCACAGTTGAAGCACGAAGCATCGTTGAGCCTATTCGTAATATTGTGAGAAAGGTATGTACATAAGCACATCATAGATATAGAAATGAGATTTGTAAACAGCTACTCTTTTTATATATATTAGTGAATTAACAGTTTGTTCTGTGAGAAAAGAAGTGCCAACTAAATGTGGAACTATGAACTAAGGTTTTGAAATCACAACAGATTAATTTGACTCTTATCACAAAATTGTTATTGGGTTCATAGATATTTTGTCACTAAATAGATGAATTTTCCATTTCTTTTCATTTCAAGAAAGAAAGGAAAATGCAGCTGCTAAAGAAGCCTCAGTACGAATAGATTTCTCTCATTTGTTGCCAAAGTTAAACGATAAATTATCTTCAACTTTTTTGATATTCTCTTTGCAGAAAAAGTTTGATGTTCAATTCAAGGAGGCTGAGTGCTACAAAATTGATACACAAAACAAGAAGGTATACTGCAAATCAAGTCAAGACACCAACTTAGGCGGTGCCGAAGAATTCACAGTAGATTATGACTATCTGATCATAGGAATGGGTGCTCGGGCCAATACGTTCAATACCCCTGGCGTTGTGGAGCATGCACACTTTCTGAAGGTACCATAGTAGATACACATGCACACACAGACACAAGTTCAACCCATACATGAAAGTTAAGAAAAAATTGAACTCTTACATTGTAAATTCTTTCATGGGACGTTTTATTTTAATACTATTACAATAAAAAAATGTAACTTTCTTCATAGGAAATAGAAGATGCACAGAGGATTCGCAGAACGGTTATAGACTGCTTTGAGAGGGCGAACCTTCCAAGTGTAAGTGAAGAGGAAAAGAAGAGAATTCTGCATTTTGTTGTCGTGGGAGGTGGCCCTACTGGGGTGGAATTCGCGGCAGAGCTTCACGATTTTGTGATAGAGGATTTAGCCAAACTATATCCTGCTCTGAAAGATCATGTTAAAATCACACTTCTTGAGGCTGGTGATCACATATTGAACATGTACGAAGACAGCAAATATTCTTCGTCTTCCTAAATTGCCTTGCATATACTTTTTTTTCTGTTCCTATAAATGACATCTGAGAATTCTTTCTCTTGAATCCTTTCAGGTTTGACAAAAGAATCACTGCTTTTGCTGAAGAGAAATTCCAGAGGGATGGTATTGACTTGAAAATTGGTTCTATGGTAACAAAGGTAACTGAAACAGAAATTTCCACCAAGGAAAGAGCCACAGGCCAAACTGTGTCTATACCATATGGGATGGTTGTCTGGTCAACTGGCATCGGAACTCGTCCCGTTATAATGGACTTCATGAAGCAAATTGGCCAGGTTAATTTCTCCTTGCAATCCTCTCGCCATTCCATGTCAAGTATTCGGTTTCTCTTTGGCTTTGTTCTAGTAAAAAGCTGAGAGGTTATTTACTGCATATATTTTTTATCATTGTATAAAGAGTTCACCTTGGGGTTCTTCTTTAATGGACAGATGAACAGGCGAGTATTGGCAACTGACGAGTGGCTGCGTGTTGAAGGATGTGATAACATTTATGCTCTAGGCGATTGCGCTACGATAAATCAACGTAAAGTCATGGTATAAGCATATGTTTTCTACTCAAATGCAATACTATGATGGATATACTCACTTATTTGCAGTTTGCAGTTGATGATGCTTATTTACAGAAGTAATGAAGTTTTGTGTTGTTACCAGGAAGATATTGCAGCCATATTCAGCAAGGCAGACAAGAAAAACACGGGACGCCTAAAGGTTGAAGATTTTAAGGAAGTCATAGACGACATCTGTCTAAGGTATCCACAAGTGGAAATTTATCTGAAGAAGAAGCAGCTCAAGAACTTTGTTCATCTTATCAAGAATTCACAAGGGGAGGATGAATTGGACATTGAGAAATTCAAGTTGGCACTTTCTGAAGTTGATACTCAGATGAAAAGTCTTCCTGCAACTGCACAGGTAATGGGGTTGCGTCAGAAATAATTTGGTGCTGGTGTTCTAACATGAATTTGGAGATGAGAAAAGGAACTTACTCTTCTTTTTACCTCAAAATTTTAGGTGGCGGCTCAACAAGGTGAGTATCTGGCCGACTGTTTCAACCGAATGGAGTTATGTGAGAAGTATCCTGAAGGTCCATTGAGGTTCCGAGCCACAGGAAGGCATCGCTTCCGCCCATTCAGGTAAGTAGTACTTTTATGTTCCTACTTCGCAATTTCCTGTTCTTGTTGAACCAATCATACAAGTCATCCCCTGGTCTGGTTTCTCTGAACAATGCTCATTGGTTCTAACTTCAAAGATTAACGCATCAGACTGACCTAACTGGTTTGGTTCAGAACACTAACCGACCCACCTGAAAAGAAAACACTACAAGGATCTATGGATGTGAATGCAAGAACTGTTTACTTGAACAATGCATTTTGATGGCTTTTCAAACACTACTCAGACTTAAAAGATGAACTTAATATATTTTGATGCTTTGTGACTTTGGTGGGTGTGTGATTGAAGGTACAAACACTTTGGCCAGTTTGCTCCACTTGGAGGAGAACAGACGGCAGCACAGCTTCCCGGTGACTGGGTTTCCATTGGTCACAGCACACAGTGGCTCTGGTACTCCGTCTATGCCAGGTAACAACTATACAGCGTACAAACTGCAATTTTGTGCAAAAGAACAATCAATCATATACTCGCAGCGAACACAACACTTATGCATGTATCTTTTATTTTGGTTGGGAATGCAGTAAGCTAGTCAGCTGGCGCACGAGAGCGTTGGTGGTATCAGACTGGGGAAGGCGATTTATCTTTGGAAGGGACTCGAGTCGAATCTGAGATGGAAGAATACAACACATCCATGAGAGGAGCCATTTATATGCCATTCTTTATCTTCGACATTCTTTATAGATAAACATATAAAGTTTTGTTGTGATTCTATTTTATAGTTCAAAAATTTTGTTCTGCTATTGATTAGCATTGCTATGTTCTGCTACAGAGATCCTGGTTATAAAAGTTCAGTCTTTTTAAAGATTATAAGTAATGTTCCTCCGTGGTCAAAGGCGGGAGGTTTTTTCTTTCTTTTTTTTCTTTTTTTGCTTAGTAGTGCCAGAAAGTTTAGCTGCAGCGATTACCGTGGATTGCAAGCTGTAAGAAAGGTGTGTAAAAGAATTCTCTAATTTTACACAAGTGATAAGCAAATTCAATCTCCAATATCTTTTTAAGTAGTAAAAGAATTACATTCAGTCTATAGCAAATCGATATTCAAGGAGTAATACAAAAGCTATCAATCAAAGAAAACTTGAAAAGAGAATGACACCTATGAACTATACTTCGATACATTTTTCTGTGTCTTCTACAACAAATGAGTACTTCATATGAGGGCCTGTATTTGCTGTGCACACCCTCATATCAGCTACTTTTATTTTCTCCATTGATTTTACTGCAGCATCTAGTTGCAGGAACTTCTCTCACTATAGTAATGCTGAAAGCGTGAGCTTAATGCCCATGTCTCGAAAGAAGTGGCAGATCTATACGGATCTCATACGAGACTGATTCCCAAACAATTAAGAACCTGATGTATCACACAAATTCTCAACCAGTGAAAGCAATATCCTTCTCTAAATAATCTGCACCTGCAAAACAAGCATTATAGTATTCATCAGTCAGTTTTTTAATCTACAGAAGTGGGATATAGAGATTAAAAGAAACACAAAGCTACTTTGGACCTATCTCAGAGAGAGAAGATTCATTAAAAATTTACAATGTTTCATATATAATTTGATAACATTTTTGAAATGTTTTTACCATTTTCGAAAACGAATAAACGTTTTTATAAATCTCAAATGGTTTCTAAAAGTGTTCGACAACACTGGTGTTCTGAAAATTAAAATGTGCCAAAACCTAAATATGGGCATTTATTTTCTTATACGTGCTCACATTCTATGGCAATCGTCCACCATCTTTTCAACACATCTATAACTTGAAAAAATCTTGAAAAAATCCTGGTTAGACATGAAACTAATCACGAGATGAATAAATTCTTAGCGAAAGCCCACAAATTCCCCGACTTTTGATCATTTTAAGGCATCCCAAAATTTTGTTTATCTCATTGAAACAAAACAAGGCTTGAATTCATACAGATTCTACAATCAGAGCATATGAAGTTCATGATAAGTACCTGAATGATAATTTTAACAGAAGCATCACGACTTCTTCGTGTATCTTAATGGTGTGTACCAAAAATGATCATTTGAACGGTAGCATCCTGACGGCTTGCTTCGTCATATGTATCACATTGAATACCGTGTGTTGAATTCAGTCAAGGACCAGACTGAGCTGATACTTTTCATCTGAAACAACACACTTCACCAAGGAATAGAGTCAAGCTCAAATACTCAAAACTATCTATTATCATATTGGAAATCTCTTGGCCCAACAAAGTCCTTGCAGCATTCATTCATCTCATTTGAAAATTTCAAAGCCAGTTCCATCTTCCCCATCTTTTTTAAGCAAAATACTAATGCTCGGTAGACGTGAATTGAAGGACGGATACCCTTATTCTTCATCTCATTAAAAAGTTTCATGGCTTCCTCAATGTTCCCTGATCTGCCTAGGCTTTCAATCAAAGCTTTGAAGGTTAACATATCTGGTTGAATTCCTCTGTCAGTCATCTGCTTGAAATACACCAAACACAAGTCTAATCTGCCCATCCTCCGCAAGCTAGTTAATATGGTATTATAAGTAAAAATATCTGGAACAAGATCCGTAGTTTTCAAGCAAGCAAATTCGTGTAGCATTTCATCTACTCGGCCAAGTCGACCCAAAATCGCCAATATGGTATTATAAGTGACTAAGTCCGGTTTATGTTTTGAATTCTTCATATGAGAAAACATCAGTAATGCCTTGTCAACCTGTCCACATTTAGCCAGAGAGAAAACAATCCTGTTCAAAACTATGTCGTTTCTTGGTAATGTCATTTCAGAGACTTCACTAATAACTCTTAATAAGATAGCAGGCTCACTTTGATTCGAAAAAGCTCTGGCAAATATAAGATATGAGGTCAGCTGTACAGAGCCACAGGAGATCAGAAGCTCTTTAAAAACTTCAAAAAGGAGGTCGATATTATTCCTTTCCCCCGCAGCCTCCATGAGGTAATTATGTGCACGAGGGCCGAGAAAGATGTGCCTACTGCGTAGCGACTTGGTTAGCTTAGCAGCAACAAGAAGATCTCCAGCAGCACAGAGCTTCCGAATATAACAAATACAGACTTCTTCCCTAGAGACAGCAGGGTCCTCTACAAGAGTAAGGACTTGATTCAGCACTTCATCTCCGGTTTCTTCTGAAGAAACTTGTGTCGAAAACGATTGCCATTTTCCAACAGAACCACATAAATCACCAACTTCAAAACCTTTCGATACTCCAAGAGGGATGTATGTAATGCATCTCTGTTTCAAAATACGAGACTTCATCAGGAAAAAGATAGTAAAATGTTTAAACAAACTCCACAATCAATTCCGAATACTTGATATTATAACACATATTCTGAAAACTCCAAGTCATTAAAAAGATCCCATATGTGCGATATTTCTATACCAAAATCTATAATTTGTATCCCTTTTATTTTTTTCTCGACGTGGGAATCAGCTGCAACTACCCTTTTGACTGTGCACTGGGTAAACAAACCTCGACAACCAAGCAAACCACACATACGCTAACCATGTGTGTCGAGCACAAACCTAGTTGTACCCATCAACAACAACAACAACAACCAAGCTTGTAATCCCAATAAATTAGGTAGGCTATTAGAACCATGAGTGAATCACATTGAGACGTGTACATGAACCCTCCTCCGTCTCCATTTGTTAGACCTACTCGTACCCATATTTATACAAATTAATAATATAATGGAGCTTGAGCCTTTCCAATCTCTGTAGACAAGTGCCATTGCTAACAATCTAACAACACTCCACCATTTGCAACAGCCAATAACTAACTAGTCTGCTTTTCATCAATACAACAAATTAACATGATTATTGAAAATAACAAAATCCCATAAACTGAGAAAAAGGGGGGAAATTTGGGACTTACCTTGCAATGGTAACGCTTGTTGAAGCTCCGAATTAGTTTCAGGTACAACGGTGCAGTGAACCCATAACGACGGAAAATCGAATGAGTGTAATAATGATTGATTAATGTTGAAGAATAAAATATTGCCTTGCATTTTGAAGCGATTGTAGTTCGCATTTCTGCAATTTTGCAGATTGATTTTGAAATTTGAGGCTCCTCTCTGTGTTCATTGATTTACAGTGGCATTAGGGTTTATTTGAGGTTTTGGGAATTTAGGGGGCTGTTTGGCTTCTGTTTATTTTATATATGGTCTGAATTTTCTACTTAATTATTTTTGACTACTTGTGGAAAAGATAATGCATCGTTCGGGCCGGCTTTTTGGGAAGCCCGTTCCCACCACGCTCACAACTCGGGTAAGGGAAGCAACTATTTTTGGCCATTATGATCGCTCATACAAACGATCAAATGCGACGCTCCTAGAGAGGGACAACAAGGAAGGTAATGAACTATAATAGGCATATGCATTTGCATTTTAAGTTGTTTTCTTAGGCTACTTATGAAGCATGGCTTGAAGGCGGTTATCAACTACAAGAATATAACAAAGTAGGGAACAAAGAGCAAGAGGGTTCGTTTTGGTCCCTTTTGAGGTTCAATCCCAACAGAACGTTTCACCTACCACGATATATATATGATTAATTTGTACACCTTGAGTGCAATAATTCTTCTTTAAGAACTTAGTCATTATCTAACCACTTTACGAATTTAGTCATATATCCGGTAAAAATGTTATAAGTCAGTTATTACGTCATGCCCTTAATTTTGGAGAATTTAAAGTTGTGAGTCAATATAAATAGTTGGGGTCAAAGTTCGTGTCAAAATCCCCAAACTTAGGACACGTGACCCATTCATAGAAATAATTAAGTGATTTTCAAGGCCGATGGTCCAATTTTTTTTTTTCTCTTTTTTTACAAGATATAAGATTAATTATAAAACCAAACCCGTCATGGGACCAATTTCTGGAGGACTAAATATGCTTTTACCCTACTAGTCCGCTAAAGTTCAACGAAGTAAACTTCTTTTGGCTTTTACTTAAAATTGTTTAAGGAGAAAACTGTTTTTAACTTTTAATTACTAATTAGGTTAAGAAAAGAAATGTTTTTGAAGTGTTCAACAATATATTAAAGTATCAATTCATCAAAAAAAAAATATTAAAGTATCTCATGTAAGCAATTCAGGTTATTAAAGCAAGAAAACAACTCATACCTTCATAAAAGATCAAGATTCAGTATTTTTTTTTAACAAAAGAAGATTTAATGGTAGTTTCAAAAACCTCAAAATTTTGGTGCATGATTTGAAGTTTGAAATGCAGGGGGATTTTGTGCATCACATTTCAGGCAAAAAGACAACTTGATTAATATTTAACATTTGTCAAGTAACCTTTGTAAAACGAGGATTTGGTACAAAGCTCTCGATAATACGAGTGAGTTTGATGTAAATTTTTTGATGACAAGTTCACAAAAGAATACTTTTACACCAAAAAATAACACAAGAGAAGTGCACTTAAAAAAAAGGGATAAAAGCATCAAGCCCCCTGAACTATGCACGTTTTTGCGACTTGCCCCCTAAACTAATTTAATAAGCGTTTTGCCCCCTAAACTATGCACGTCTGTTCGATTTGCCCCCTGGCCGGGTTTTTGGCTATTTTTTGGCCATTCTTGGCCGGAATTTTTCCCCTTACCCGACACATATGTGTTGTACTAGATGTCTATTAGTAGTTGATGACAAAAAGTAGGCGAAAAACCATCTCGAACGGGGCATATTCTAGCCAAAATGTGATTTCCTCTTCAGTGTATTTTAGCCGGAATATGCCCCGTTCGAGGTATTTTTTCGCCTACTTTTTGTCATCAACTACTAATAGACATCTAGTACAACACATATGTGTCGGGTAAGGGGAAAAATTCCGGCCAAGAATGGCCAAAAATAGCCGAAAACCCGGCCAGGGGGCAAATCGAACAGACGTGCATAGTTTAGGGGGCAAAACGCTTATTAAATTAGTTTAGGGGGCAAGTCGCAAAAACGTGCATAGTTCAGGGGGCTTGATGCTTTTATCCCTTAAAAAAATTACAAAGCGTATTTTGTTCATTTTATCCTAAAGAACCATATACTTTTCTACTTCTCCATTTGAAGTCCAAGAAAGGAAAAAACAGTAACTTTGCCTCCTATCTTGCCCTTTATTTGCAAGTTTAGTTCGATCAAGTCCTCGTGATCCTTCTATTTACTTTGTTAAGTCTTCAAATTCTATAGAATAACTATGAATTTTCAACAACACTTTGTATTTTTGATCACATCACAATAACAATACTCATTCTTTAGAAGCTGTAAGCTGAGGCCTAATACTCACTACAATCAAAATTTTCACATGAAGTTGGTTTTGTGCTGCGTAAGAAAATGACAGAAGCATAATGGAGAAGAGAAATAAACAATTGAGAACAAACTATGAAAATCAGGATATGTATTGTTGTTATTACACTTGGAGAAATTCAAACAATTCAACACACTAAACTAAGCAAAATAATATTGATATATGAGCATGGTGTGAGAGTAAGCATGTAATTTCACCTTACATTTCAGCTTCCACTTGTTCTTACCATAAGTCAATAGTAAGAGTTAAGTTGAACATATTCTTCTTTTCTCAGTTGATTCTGCCAAACTCATGACAAGCTTTTCCAATTTAGTCAAGGGTATTTCTCAAACTTCACTCCACTACATGCTTCTTAGCTAAGACAAGTTTAAGCCACAGAGATATCACTACAACTAACCTCTAGTAAGTGAATTTAAGCCACAAGGAAAACACAACAGCAAACCATTAGCACAAAATGCAGAAAGATCAACAAAGCTGCAATACTATTCACTAACACAAAGTCTTTATTCCACTTACACCATATCACACAAACAATCAAGACCGCAATAAGCAACTTCCAGTTGCTAAAACTATATTACTCAAAGCAACAAGAATTAAGAATCCACACAATAGAAGTAAAACATTCAAAATTTCAGTCTCACACTCAATTTTCTTCAACGTCGTTTTCTTCCTCGGCATCGTAACTCAAGGCTTGACAAACCGACTCCTCGTCATCCTTAGCGAAAAATGATTTCCTCCCAACCAATTCAGCCACCCTTTTTGCTGCTCCTGAATCCCTTGGACTCTCATTCACAAGCTTACCAATCCTAATACTTGGAAGAAACTTAGGCACAATCACCACAGGCTCATCATCAGGCAATGACTTCTCATCTTCCGCACTACTACCATGAACAACAATCTCACTAGGAATTTCCCACCGTTTTTTCACCCGAATCTCAGAACCTAGAACCTTGCTCTCACTAGCATCCACACTCGACTTCCCAATCGATAAAGATCGTTTCTTATCGCATCTCTTGCCCTCATCAGTTTCATTCTCGGGTAACGACCGTTTTCTCATTGCAGACGCCTGATTATTCATGCTCTGATTATAACGACTAGCCACGACTCTCCCCGGCCTCAACGGCTTCTTACTAGTAGTAGCCTGAACCGACTTTTCCCCGTCTTTGAACAGTTTCTTTGGCTGAATTAGATCATCTTTCCTAACAGCTTTCTTTGCTGCAATCGTGGTCACTGCCTGTCTCGACGGAACCTGATTCTTTCCCGCAAGTTTCCTCGATTTGGGACTCAAACTCGAACACTTTCCCCTCACTACCTTCTCTTCTTCAATGTTCTCTAGCTTCAAGAAACAAGATTTCCTCCTACTCTGAAGTGGGGTCACAATCTCTTGCCTCCCAGATTGCTTCGATTTCGTCGAACCAAAAATCTCCGACGGACCCAAACTCATCCCCCTTCGCCCCGCTGCCAAAATCTCCGCCGGCCCCAAACTCAATCCCCTCCTATAAACCTTTGGTTTCGCGCTAACCGACGAACTTTCCTCGACTCTTTTCTTCTCATCCACATTCTTAACACTCTGTTTCTGCTCCATGAACTTCGCAGGCACCACTCTGCCTCTCTTTTCCACCATTTTTGCAGCCCTCACAGTCTTTTCGAGCCTCAAAGCCTCTAATCTCGAATTCAACCTACCAATTTCAGTCTCAATCTGTTCAATCTCCTCATCGATCTTCTTCTCATCACGATCCAGAACAGATTTTTCTTCAAGAACCCCCTTTTTTAAAACCCTATCAATTCTTGATTTCTGATTATTCTCCAATGTCGGCCCCTGATTCTCTTTACCTGAAACGGAATCGAAAGAGGCGTTTGGGTTGTTTCCAAAAACAGATTTTAAGGAACCCCACGATTGTTTACTAGCCGTTAAATCATCGGAGTCGCCGCCGTTGTCGAAGGCGGCGTTGTCCCATACTTGATGGTCGGCGAAAGAAGAATCCATGGATTCTGGGAAGGGTAAAACACTCATCTTGAAATGGGTTTTGATTATTTTAGTGAAATGAGAAATCGGTTTTGCTGAATTTTGGATTTTGTGATGAAATTGATTTTGAGGGAGCGTGTGGGAGATGATGAATTTGGGGTTTTTTTTATTTTGTGTTGTGATTCTTGTGACCGTTGGGGTTTGAATATACGTTGTGAGATACTGTGGTTGTTGGTGGCCGTTGGATTGGGAGTGGCGATTGGAGACGCTCCGATTTGATTTAAAGGTGAAAACTAATTGTTGTGTTATTATGTTTTTTCTCTAGTGAGGAGAAAGGGGGATTCAGAGTAATTATTTTGTCTAATGATTTGGTAAAATAATGGAATTGTTTTTTTTGTGACACACATTTAGGATGAAGTTAGGAAACAACCCCTATGTTGTAAAAGGAGATGATACGAGGAAAATCCCTAAACTTAATAAATTATTTTATGCAACCGTTTTATTGCTGACGATATGTTAGTGTTATCGCTACCAATACATGGTTGGGATAGAGTAACGGTAGTGATTATTTACGATGTTTTAAGAAAATTTAAATATGTATTAAATCTAAATCGTCGATTGCACCATGTCAACAATGTAACAATTGTATAAAATGTTTTTTTTCTAATAACCAAACTATTTTTTTAATGTTTCTTTGTTATACTCTTTTCGAAACATTTACTTGATTTGTTTTCTTTCTACTACCAGCCAATAAATGAGGTTTTAGAGAATCAACTTAAATATTAACCTTTCATAACACACAATTGGGGATGAAATTAAGTGAAACCCGCCATTTAATTAAAGAGAGATTATATAGGTAGAGCAGAGTCCCTAATAACATAACAAATTTTCGGTGATCTTTCGTAAACTAGTCCCCATGTGGAGTGTTTTCAATTTTAGTTTCGAATGGTTTTTTTTTTTCTCTCTATTTCAATCCCTTACTGTGGTTGGCTTTTCCTCTGTTCTCTCTCATGTAGAACTCCCTTAGTTGGGTCCAAAAATTTTGGCTTCTTCATATCTTTTATCACTTTCTTCTTCATTGATTATGTGGAGCAACAAACCTTCATCTCACTTTGGAATTAATCAGTCATATTCAACTCATTATGAATCCTTCTTTTAATCTTACTCCCTCAGCTTCTCAGCCTCCAACCATTTCAAAACTCCAAAATTCTGCTAATCAAGTTCAACCAAAAACTCTCATTGTCAAAATTCTCTGTGATAAGCAACTAAACATCCAAGCTATCAAAACCACTCTTCGATTAGCTTGGGGTATTAGATATCCACTCGAAATCAACCATATCCAGTTCAACACTTTAGCTTTCATAATCACAAATCATGCAGATGCAGAAAGGATAATGAGACGATCTCCGTGGAATTTCAAAGGAAACATGGTAACAATCACATTGTGGCCTCCAGACAAATCTTTTGATGAAATGGAGGTAAATCTTACTCCTATTTGGATAAGAGCATACAACATTCCTGCCTATTTCATCAATGAAGGAACTGTGAAAGATGTAGGAAATGCTGTTGGAAAATACCTTCATGCAGATTTGAAGGAAAGCAACAAGTGGAACAGATTTATCAGGATCAGAATAGAGCTCAACACTCATAATCATTTGACAACATGCTGCATGACACAGATAGCAAACTGCAGTGAGTTCAAAGTAAACATTAAATATGAAAGGCTTGGTGATTACTGCTATTTTTGTGGAATGATTGGTCATAAAGTTCAGGTATGTAATCTAGCTCCTACTACTAGAGATATTAATGAAGCTTATGTGTTTGGTCCTTGGTTGAAAGCAGAAAACAATATTGACCACCCTAAGCCACCAAATATCCACTCAAACACTCCTGCTCCTATCAAGCCAAACACAGACAACATGAACCCTAATGCAATTACAAATAATCCCAGTGATAATCCCATAGTTAATCCTGCAAATGATTCTATGTTGTCTGTGACCAAAGAGAGATCTGATAAGGACAAACAAATAGAAATATGCCAAGTGGAAAGTAATATCTTGCCTGAACCAAGGAAATCAAATTGTCAGTTGTATCTTGAAAATAGCCTGCTTATTGAGAAAGTGAAACAACTGACTTTACTTAAGTCAAACAATTGTTTACCTGATATCCCTGTCAAGTCAACCAACAAACTTACTTTTGTCAGTATACAAGACAATGAAGTAGGCCCCTCTAAACCTCCAAAACAGCTCAACACCCCAGAACCTGACACTGCAAAATTTCAAACAAAAAGAACATTGGACATTGGTCCTAATCCCATGTTAACCAAAAAACCTCATTACCTCTCTCCACTGAACAATAACCTCTGCCCTAATCCTTTTTTCCTTAACAATCCAGTTAACTATGCTGAAACCAAGGACTTAATAGATTTGACTCTTAATATCTCTCTGGAAGGTGATAAGATTACAAGAAGACTTAGATCATTCAAACCCAAATCCACAGTGATCATTGAAGAAATAGAAGATGATGAGAACTCAACCAATGCTGATACATCAATGGAGAATCCAACTTCTCAAAATGACTCAGAAACTGATTCCTGCAAACTTCTCAAAGCCCCAGAGGGGGACATGAACTAATGTCTCTTAAAATAATTGCATGGAACTGCCAAGGGCTTGGTCAGCCTAAGGCAGTGAGAGCACTGGATGCTCTCCTCTTCTCTGAAAGACCAGACATCATCTTTCTTTCTGAACTCAAAACAAACAACTTAACTCCTGTCTTCAATTCTCTTCTCCAGCATAATCTTATTCACTCTTCTCTCTCTCCCCCCATTGGGATTTCAGGAGGTATATGCCTTTCCTGGAATTCAAATGTTTCTCTTAATCTTGTTGTCTCAAACTCTTGGTTCATTCACTGCAGCATAAACTTTCCTCTCTCAAATAATCCATCTTTCTGGATGTTCTCTGGTTGTTACTGTCCCTGTAATGAAGATCAAAAACAATCTTTCTGGAATTCTATCTCTGAGTTGAATATGACTGATGACACTCATTGGCTGTTGATGGGAGATTTTAACTCCATTTTGTCTCAAGATGAGAAGAAATGTGGAAACATCTTTACCAACTCATCTAACTGTGTGTTTAGAAATGCCATTAATTCTCTTGATTTATCTGACATTGGCTTTAAAGGAAAAATCTACACTTGGAGCAACAATAGACCTGATGAAGAAAACATTAAACTCAGACTTGATAGAGGCTTAGCAAACCAACACTGGAACCTTCTATTCCCAAATTCATCTCTCCACCACCTCCCTGCTATTGGATCAGATCACAAACCCCTTCTCCTCCACACAAACTCACTGAACCACACAGGATACAAACCTTTCATATTTGAAAATATGTGGTCCTTAGAACCAACATGCTATACCACTATTGAAAAAGCCTGGAATCCTGATTTAGCTATCTCTCCACCTTTCAATCTGCATAAGAATTTTATATCAGTTAAGAAAGCTTTGAAAGAATGGAAATCATCTGTTTTTGGTAACTGTACTACTAACATGACAAATATTGTCAACTCTATTAAAGTATTATAGGACCAAGATCAGATAACAGCTACTCTGGAATCAGGAAAAAGACTACAAGCTGAGCTTGATGATATCAGGAAAATGATCAAAATGAAGTGGAGACAAAGAGCAAAAGTAAAGTGGATAGAAGAAGGTGATGCTAACTCAAGATTTTTTCACTTATCCACAATCTTTAGGGGTAAGAAAAATAAAATTCATTTCATTCTCAATTCAGAAGGTAATTCTCTCAACTCTTGGCAAGACATTGGTAATGTTTTTCTTACATATTTCATGTCTATATTCAAATCTGACTATGAGATGAATGGCCCTCCCCCTATCCCTTAAATTTGGATAATCTGTTCAATAATTCTATCACTCATGATCAAAACATATTACTTTGTGCTATTCCTTCCCCTTCCTGTATCAAGAGTGTGTTTTTCAAAATGAATTCCAATGCTAGTCCTGGTCCTGATGGATTCAATCCTCATTTTTACAAAAAGTATTGGACTATCATTGGAAAAGATGTTATCAGTACTATCAGAAAGTTTTTTTCTAATCATTCCATGGCAAGAGCTTTTAATCATTCTCACATTGCTCTCATTCCAAAGAATGAAAATGCTAGTAGGCCTGATCAATTCAGACCTATTAGCCTTAGCAATGTCATCTATAAAGGCATTTCTAAAATCCTTGCTGATAGATTGAAAACTCTCCTCCATCTCACTGTTTCTCCTCTTCAATCAGCTGTTTCTCCTCTTCAATCAGCTTTTATACCTGGGAGACACATTCAAGATAACAACATAATCTTTCATGAGATTATGCATTATCTCAATTGTAAAAAAGGTCCTAAGTCTTTCATGGCTATCAAAATTTATCTTATCAAAGCTTTTGATAGAGTTGAGTGGCATTTACTCCTGAACATCTTGAAAAAATTGGGTTACTGTGATACTTTCATTAATTGGATTAAGGTCTGCATTTCTTCAACTTCTTTCAGTGTGTTAGTGAATGGTGCTCCTTATGGTTTTTTCAAACCTGAAAGAGGGATTAGACAAGGAGATCCTCTATCCCCTTATCTTTTCATTCTATATGCTGATCTCATTTCTAGGCTGATAAACAAAGCTGAGACAGATGGTATCATTACTGGTGTCAAAATTCCTAGACATAGTCCTTCTATTACTCATATGCTTTATGCAGATGATCTTACTGTGTTTTGCAAAGCGGATGAAGGTAATGCAGTTGCTATCAAATCTATCTTTGATCAAATTGATCAATGGAGCAACCAAAAAATGAATAACACCAAATCATTTATCCATTTCAGCAAAAATACTCCTGTGGACTCTAAAATCAGAATCCTGGACATTTTGAACCTTAATGAATGTCAACACATTGACAAGCACCTAGGGATTCCTTTCTGTAGAACAGCTTTTAAAAAACCAAATCTCACAACCCTTCTTGATGGACTTGGTAATAAGCTGAGTAACTGGAAAAGTCAGAATCTTTCTTTAGCTGGTAAATCTATTTTACTCAAGACTATGGCTCAAGCTCACCCTTCTTATATCATGTCTTGCTTTTCTATCCCAGTCTACATTTGTTCCAAAATGGATAGCTTAATGATGAGGTTCTTTTGGGGTGAAAATTCCAACAAAAATATTCTGCCTCTTAAGAGCTGGGATTCCATTTGTAGGCCTAAAGCTCAAGGAGGTCTTGGTCTTAGGAAAATGAAAGATCAGAACAATGCTCTTATTGCTAAGCTAACTTGGGATTTAGCCAATAATGCTGATAAATTGTGGGTGAATCTTCTGAAATCTAAATATGCTAAAGACAAAAAAATTCTGACTATGTCTCCTGTTAAAAGTGGTTGCTCCTGGATTTGGAGAGACCTTTTCAACTTGAGATCTCTCCTCAACTCTGGCTTCTGTTTCAAAATCCATGAGAACTTTTCTCTCAATCCCTGGGTGGACCCTTGGATCCCGACCAAGCACAACTTCTTACCTCAAATTCTCGATAACCCTCTGATCCCTCCAGATAGTATATCTGTCATCTCTGATCTCATTTCACAGGAAACTAGCTCCTGGAATTTTGAGACTCTCAATAAATTGTTTACCTTTCAAACAATTAAAGAGATTCAAAAGATTCCTATTGCTCAAAATTCTGTCAAAGATTCTCTTCTCTGGATTCCCTCTAAGTCAGGGGTCCTCACCTCCAAGAATGCTTTTGAGCATCTCACTCTTTCTGTTACTAACTCTAATCCTGATCATATATGGAACATTATATGGCATTCTCACATTCATAATAGGAGCAAAATATTTCTATGGAGATGTGTTTATGATATTATACCTACTAGAAATAGATTGAATAAGTTGTTTACTATTCAGGATAATTCTTGTTTGTTGTGTAATAATGGAACAGAATCTCTAGAACATTTATTCATCACTTGCTCATTTGTAAAGACCATTATGCTTACTTCCAAATGGTCTTTCAACATGCACAGATTTGTTGATTCTTCCATTGCTGAGTGGATTAACTTCTTTCTGAAATGCAGGTTACCAGGAAATCAGAGTGCTAGATCAAATCTGGAATTCAAAATTTTCTGCTGTATCACCATGGAGAAGATATGGTATAATAGAAACCAGATACTTCACAAGAAAGAAGAAGTTCCAACATGCATAATTGTTTCCATCATTGAGAATGAAGCTAATCTCCAAGCAAAGATCAAAGATCTTCATAAACAATCCAATGCAGTGGCAATGACAAGATGTTGGAAAAAACCTCCAGAACAATGGATAAAGTGCAACTCAAATGCCACTCAAACAACTAATGGATACACAAATGCATCAATATGGAGAAATCACAATGGTTCCATCATCTTTGCTAAAGTTTACAAGATTCTTGGCTCTGATAGTATTGTAGCAGAAGCAGAAGCAATCCTAGCTACATGTAACAAACTGAATGAAGAAAAAATTAGTAAAGCCATCTTGGAATCAGATAATGTTGAGGTGATGGAAATGATCAAGGATTCTGAAGCTTTGCATAATCAAGAAACCAATATCCATATCAAGGATATTAGGAAGTTTTGGGCTTGTTGGCCAAAATGGAAATTTAAAACCATTTCTAGAGATAGTAATTCTGTTGCTCATAATTTAGCTAAATGGGGCACGTTTTGTAATTGGCAAGGAACCATTCCTAGCCACTTAATTCCTAACTTTTGTTTGAGTGATGGGGGCTACCCATCATTGACATTTTGTAGTTTCCTTATCTCCTAATCTTATAAAAAAAAATCCCTTAGTGTGCATTGTGCCCAATTTACAACCACTAAAATAGAAATCAGGCAATTTTGCGTGGAATTTGACACGTGACTTGCATATGGGTTCGAAGTTTCACAATGTTCATCATAATTAATCAATTATGACATATTTACAATTTTGGTCCACTAGCGAAAAAAAGATTTCAATACCATTTTTACCACTCTCATCAACAAATATGTCCCTTTAAAACAAAATCATAAGAACCTTGTCAACAAAAACACCACCCCAAATAATACAACTAAGGCTATCAAACAAAAACCCCAACTACCCACTCCTCCTCCTTCATAGTACTCATCAACACTCCATGCCAATGCATCTTGACCGTACAACTTCACTCCTCTTGCATCCTCTGATGCACATGTTCTTTCATTTTCAGCTAACTCAATATGTTTAAGTATAAAAGGAAAAACTTTTTCAGGTGACTTCTCACCAATCAAAAGGTCAGAGTGTCCAAAACCATCTACCACCACTCTCTCATGCCTATAACTAGGATGGTGCAACTTCATGTACTTGTTAGCAAGAAAAGAAGTCTCGGGTGTCGCTAAGATCGTTCTCCCGCCTGATATGTAAAGCGTTGGAAGTGTCATTCTCTCGGGGTGGATGAGATAAACGTTACGACCATCGTTGTCCAATATGTGACCAGCATTGCAGATTCTTCTGAGGTGAGGAAATGCTGCCATGGGGAGTCTTGGTAGATATTCTTTGTTCATCCAGTGGTGCAAGGAGGGGCTTATGTTCTCGTGCCAAAATGCGTTGCCAAATATACCTGAGAAGACCTCACATTCGTCGCAGGTGCATCTCTCGTGGCGTGGGATTAGGCGTGCTATTGATTTCAGGAGCCCGTGTCTCAAACTTGTCGGGGATGTTTGAAGCATTGGTAGTGTCTTGTTCTTACCCAATATTTTCATCGAAATCTGGAACCATATTAGTTGTTTATCAACTATCTAGCTGTTATGTTTAAAGAATGTTTAATGTATCTTGAAATTGAGAAAAACAATTGCTTACTGGAAGAAGAGGGAGCCACATTTTGACTAATGAAGATGCATTGAGCTTGAAAAACATTGAAGAATTGGTACATGACAGAGAAGCTATTCTCTTGGGAGAGACATGGCCTCCCATTAGGGCTATATGCATCGCTAAACCTCCGACACAATGTGCAACTACATGTACTTTTATAGATTCTCCATAGTACTCGATGATCTTACTGATTGCTGCATAAAATTAAAATTGTTGGAAAGAAGAATGAGATGTGGAAAATGGTGTAGGCACTTACATTATAAGTTATTACCTGCAGTTACATCGATTCTGCCAATGTCTTCAACTGAGAAGTTGTTTGGAGGATCGGAAATGTGCAATCTTGCACGTAGTAACCATACATCGTGCCCTTCTTCCAACAAAGTTCTAACAAGATCATTTGGCTCAGTTGGTAAGCAGTAACTTTCTGTAGCGTAACCGTTAATTAGAAGGATAGGATATGGTTTATTTTCATCTTTCAGCTCTCCAGAACTATGGCTGCACTGCCAATGTTGGCAATGGATCATAAGACCATCTTCTGCAAATTTTCATGGTCATATTACATAAATGCCAAAGTCTTTACTGTTCTTTTTGTAATTTGTCTCATATCAGTAGTTCTCGAATAAGCTTCTGGAGTAAAAATGAATTTTTCTATAAAGAAATCGTGAAATTACCTGTTTTAATATCATGAGTCATGCTTTGAGGATAAGGTTTACGAACCAATTCTATAGGAGTGAAAGCGCTGATACTTCCTCGTGGTGTCTGTAGTATGTAGGTCCTAAAAAGCGCTTGCACGAAGAGAAAAATAAACTCACTTATGCCTCTGCCTCGAAGGCTACACACGGTTTTCAGAAACTCTATAAGGGAAATATGAAGTTTTCCTTTTAGATACATCTTCTCCTGTCCCACAATGTTGTGGCTGATTTTCCTTAATGTCACGTGCATTGTAGAGGATTCTTTCCATGTATATAGTGCTAATAGGTAAGGATTCAATATCTTTTTCCCCTCAAGAACGTATCTGCATCAGAGGAATATTTCTCAGTTTTTGTATACTCAAGAAATTAAAAAGGGAAACACATGAAGGTAGTAGAATCATATCAAACCTTGAACCAGAAGAAGCTCCAAGAATAAGACGATAATGCATATACTGTGTATAAGGAGTTCTGCAATCCGTTTCACATAAATCGACTTCACCATGAATTATGTACATCTTCTCCACTTCTACACCCTTGCAGACGACATGTCCTCCAACTTTTCCTCGTAGAAGGCGATGAGATTTTCCAGTAGTCGTGTTCTTGTAAAACTTTTTTGAGTTTTTGAATTTTAAATTTAGCGAAGCTGTGCAAGGTAGACCACCAATTTCCCCTGTCATGGTTTCTCTAGCCATAACTTCTGAGCAACATCTTTTGTTCGCTCTATCATTAGTAGATATAAACACTGGTGTTTTATCACAATTTCTATTCACAAAATATTTCATAGCGTCTTGGACTAGGTGTCTACTTACATGCTCAGCTGCCGTTGCAATAGTAAGAGAAGGATTAACCCCTACAGAACAAGGTAGTATGGAAGCATCACAAATATAAAGTCCCGGGTGCACACCAGTTGGGTATTTACTATCAAAAACTTGACCAGCTGGATTGCACACGCCAGAGGAAACATCTGATGAAGCAATGCACCCTCCCAAGAGATGGACTGAAGTGCTTCTATATCTTGACATGAAAAGAGTGCCACCTAGTTTTTTAGTAAGTTTTTCGAAAGCTTTGACTTTTTGCGTCAATAAAGGATCATAGGGCGGCTGAAAGAGAATCCTGTTTGTGTCTTTTTCAAATCTAAGTACTCCGTTGCTGTCATCGTATCCCATTGCATTAAGAACCATATCTTGGCTTTTGTTCAAGCCTATGGCGTCTTTTAGCTTGTCTATGAATTCTTCTAAGAAGCCGTAGCCAGATTGAGGTCTGTATGTCACAATCCCTTTAAACAAGAAGCGTGGATATGCTGTTGGAAACACTGCACTCTGCAAACAGAAAGGAAATTTAGTTGGTATTGACAATTCCACTGTATAGTAAGGCATATGAAAGGAAGACAATTAGACAGAACTCTGCAGCAAATACTAATGTTTTATACAAAATGAGCCTTGTGGGTTAATACAAAGATCAAGGTCGTTTAAGTATGACAACAACATAGTTGTGAATATGTATAGAAGATTATACATATAAGACAAGTTTGGGAACCTACGTACAAGAAATACGTAAAAGAAACAACATATACACTACTTAGTAGAATCCTTAACGCTATCAATTGAGATTTGTATATGCTAAAGATCAATAATTAGACACTTAATATGCAGTGTTTGAACCTGGATGGTGAACCCCAACGAAGAAGTGTATGTTGAAGAAATAGACGGTCCTGGTCTTTGATGAAACGGTATGCTAGAAAACTGCTTCCTCTTTAAGCCGGAAGCATTTAAAGGGGCTGAGCTTCCAGATAGATATGCCACGTTATTTCCGTTGCAACTGAGTCCTGAGCCAAGCTTCTCCGAAACTGATAATCCTCTTAATTGTGATTGAAAAAGTATCTTTGATGTGCCAAACACTCCAGCTGCAAAAGAGAAGCGTGGATAGGCTTTAAACTTACATTTGATGGCCAAATCCATATAAAGTTAATTTCTGCACTGCATTGCATACCTGAGAGTATAACAAAATCAGCTGATACGTAGTCAAATTCGTTAACAAATACCAGCCAACGGCGTTGGCTTCTTTTTCCAAATGTTTTCTCGTCTTTTCCCGCATCATCTTCATTTCTTACCACATACTGAACGTCAGATTCAGTTCTGATGGTGCATCCTTCCTACAAATCACAAACTCTCTACTTTAATATACTAGTTTTAAAAAAACAGTTAAAAGGTATATTATATCACTTGGAATAAAAAACATACTTGGACAGCTGATGCAAGATAAGTTTTGTCATTCGAATTCTTGGCATTGTAAGGACAACCAGAGAGACAATTTCCACAGGCTAGACAGCTTCCAGTTTCTTGAAGCGTCTTTGAAGCGGACAACTGATTGTTCGTATCAAAATTAATACTCAGTTTCAGCGGATTCTCAACGTTCTTGTCATAGTCTTGGTCGATCACTTGTTCCATGATCTCGGCATTCTGAAACTTGGTTGGAGTGTTCTGTATCCTTAACATGTCTGAAGCATTATCATGACATATTTCCCAGTCTTTCTCCCACGCTTTAGGCCATTTGGGATGGCGGCGTGCGCGCATTGGTGTGGGTAACATCACTCCAGCATTGACTAATGAACCACCACCCAAACCACAGACACTTGCTGCTACACCATCATCTTGTATATTGACCTGCATGCATTTTTTTTCATTGAAGCAGTTTGTTAGTAAGTTAGTGGAGCTATTAGCAAAAACTACCCCTGTGTTATCTCTAATTGGCAAATAACCCCCTGTATTATTTTAATTGGCAGAAACCCCCCTGTGTTATTCATAAATTAGCAAAAACCCCCTTCATGACATATTTTATAATGACAGTACCAATAATTAAGGATTTATAAGTATTATAATTTTATAATAAACATATACTTGTTACAATAAATATTATGCATCGTGTTATAAATTTTTTAGATTTTTAAAATTGTATAAAAACATAATAAAATTAGTCGGTACCGTAATTATATTTTTACAGATCTAAAAACTAAGGTTTTCTTCAAAATTAATAAACAAAAATATGCATACAACTTAATTCGAACATTATTAGTTTCATATGTATCAAAGACATACACTAAAAATCATATTTTGAGATCAATCTCAGTATGTGCGAATTAATTCAGTGTAGTAGGGGGTTTTTTACTAATTTTGAAATAACACAAGGTTTTTTTGCCAATTAGAGATAACATAGGGGTAGTTTTTGCTATTTACCCTAAGTTAGTGGTTTGCTTAATGTTGTAAATAGTAAATAGTAATGATATGCTAGTCTTTTAAAATAAAAAAAAAACACATTTTGTTATTTTTAATTTAAGATAATGCATCGTATTTGATCTTGTATAATGTTTCCTGACTTCCTCTGAAGTGATGGTTTTTTTTTTAATAGGATTCTGAAGTGATGCTTAATTTGGTGCTCTGATGCATTATCAACTTACCACTGATTAGTGATTGGGACTCTCTGGAGGAGAAAATATATTTTAATTATCAATGTCCTCGGTAGTAGAAACTTTAATACTATTTGTTTATTGATGGAAAGAAAATTTGGTATTAGATTCTGCTTTCTTGTCTTTTGCTTTCTGTCTTATGTGTGATGTGAGTCATTTTTCTTGGCTATATATTATAGATTTTCAAAAAATAAGGGTATGAAAAATATAAGACATGTTTGATTAGATTAGGGTATGAAAAATACCTGAAATAAAGAATCTTTAGAACCAAACTTGAAGCCCAAGTTGCTGTTCTCCATTCTTACAGCCGACATCATTTTGAAACTATCCGTAGGAAAATCTTGAGCTTCCCACCTCCTCCCTTTCTCTAACAAGCAAACCTTAAACCCCGCCATCGACATCCGACATGCCGCCACTGAGCCTCCGTATCCCGATCCCACCACAACAGCATCGTAGCCATCACCAACATCATCAAAATCCCATGATTCTGATTTCACCATTAGTTAATTAATTTCAATACAAACTAATGACAACAAAGTTAAGTTTATTAATTAATGAGTACTGCAATATATATGCAAATGTTGAATTTTAACTTGAAGAGATATTAATTCCTCTGTCTATTTATATATACACTATATATTAAGTCTTAATATATAACGTGCAAATCACTCCGCTGTAATTTTAATGTAGAGTAGACTACTTCATATATATATATATATATATATATATATATTAATATAGAGATTGGCCCCACCATGCATAGGGTCCATATCTATGTGACCGGGAAGAATTGTGCACAGCACACCACAAGTTCCCATATTTGCAACGTATACTTATTGAGTCATTGGTTATTATTTGTCTCAAAGTCAAAAGTGGGCAGACTTTTTCTAGAATCCATTTTCAATGGATTGATCAATATTGAACGGGTCGTGGGAAAAATACGTAATTGAGAAAAGGACTAGTTGCTTAATCTGGGAATGCATAGGTTAAGTTGCAAATTACGTGTTCTTACAGAACCACAAAATTGGTTAATATTTTATGCATTTACCACTGGGCCGGGGCATTAATTTTAAAGATCGTCAAGTAGTCAAATGTTTGGATTCGTAATTAATTATTAGTCTCTAAACAAAAATTAATAATGTGCAATAAGCTCGTGTTTAATTTAGATTTGTGTTCAACATAAACGTACAATACATTAACGTTGAATACTCATTTTAGCCTTAACTTAACTGAAGCAAATTTCATTTGAAAAAGTTTTTTTTTTTTTTTTTTTACATATTTCAATCACAAAATACCACCCCAAAGATTTGTCTGTCGTGAAAAAGACGAAAAGCGTGGATAAACGTAGATGATAATATAACAACACAAAATTTAACGTGAAAAACTCAAAGGTTGGAGAAAAATCACAGGGAGCTGAACAAATTCAAATCTATGTTTATCCTTTCGTTAATTGGTGTTATCTCCCGAAAATGTGTATCTAAATTTTGTGTATTGTACAGTACTTTGGAATATTTCTTACTCCCCATTAATAAATTTATCTTTGGCTGATAAAAAAAAAATCAAATGTTAACCGATTTAAACTTGATTGTACTGATTTGGACACGTTATTTGACATTAGTTAAGTAATATAAGACAAGTTTAAAGTTACATAACATCAACTGATTTCATATTTTTTTTAAATTAAAGTTGTAAAACCTCAGTTGAAATATAAGAATTCAAATGGTCATGCACTTATAAATTTATTTCGTTGACTTGAACGCTTCAATTATTTTAGCTTAATTAGCCCGTGGAAACATATTAAAAACATGAATAATAAAGTTATTTATATTTTCTAGAAATTGAATTTCGTGATAGATCAAGTTCAAAATAAACATTTCCAGTTCCACTGTCAACAAGGGCGGAGCAGGAATAATTATCTTGCTATATAATACTTAAAATAAATATAATACTATTATAAATGCCTTTTTTTCTTCTAAAACAACATAAATTATACAACAATGTTTTTTCAAAAAGTGATTACCCTCGTTTTATTTTTTTCGAGTAGAACGAATTTATCTACCTTCTCGAAACATATAAGATGTGAGATTGTATACTAGTAGATATATTTTTTGTAATTATATACCTTTCTTGCGGCTACTATATATCTCCTATGTTGACGTTTTTAATTATATAGTCTTCGGATAGATGTAAATTTAATAGCTTCATGATTTTATTTTATTTTTATCACTAGTACGATATCTAAAATACTAAATTAATCTAATTTATAAGAATAAATCAAGAGTAGTATGAAAAGTCGAATAAATAACTACAAAAGTAACTAGTCAAAAAGAATCTCATATGTACATTAAATTGCCTTTAAATTATTAACATATATAAATATCTTTTAGAAATATAAAATTAAGTTTTCTCAATAACAAAGATAAATAGCCATTCATCAAATCATAAATTGAAGCAAATTTCCGTAATTAACTCCTAAAATTAAGGTAACTATATTTATTTAGAAGATTAACATGATACATAAAATGGAAATCTCCATTTATCATTCTTCATCACACTTATATTTTTATATGTAACTCAATAACTATATCTTATTTACCTACAAAATAATATACATATTGATATTAAATATTATATATATAATATATATACTTATGGGGTGGGGTGGGGTGGGGTGGAGGCTGTGGGGGGCGGGGGGGGGGGGGGTGTGGGCGGTGGCCCCCGCTCGCACCCCCCTGGCTCCGCCCCTGACTGTCAAGTACTTAATTATTGACTTTGATTTGATTGAAATTGACTGTCAAAGTTCAAAATAAACAACTTTGACATGAATACATTATAGAACTGAGAGAAAAAACCAACAATTTTTCTGTCTTACATTTTTTAATTGTAATCATAGTATTAGTGTGTAAGGGTCGGACCTGACGTTTGGGAGGGCTGGAGAAGAGTTTACTTTTGGATTCAAATAGTAGTACAGTAGTAGTATATTAATATATAGGAAAAAACTAAAAGGAGTCCAATAAAAGTTTCGTAACAACCTAAGGTAATAACAAGCTCAATATTGACCATTTTATTTTCTTGCCAAGCCGACATCTCTATACTACAAACTACATTTTCTATTTAGAAAAAAGAAAAGAAAAAGAAAACAGAGGACACCCTTTGCAGGTACATGTAAAAAAGTAAAAGAACTGCTTATCTGCTAGCTAATAAGTAATAACACTTTTATTGCTTTAAAATCCCAAATATGCATGAGAAAGTGCGTAATAGACCGACGAGGTAATTAATTTGATTGTTTAGTACATAGAGTTTAATTATTTTTTTATAATCATTCTTAGATTTTGTGGGTAATAATGATGAGGTTAACTATGTTAATTTTGAGCAATGCAAGGGTAACTGTTGATAACATTCAAGAGTATATTCATGATCTTACAAAGACAAGATGGGATCTTACAATATGATAAATGAATTAACTACTAGAGTTTTAAATAAGACATATATATATATATATATATACAAGACAAGTAAAAGACTAAACTACCCTTAAGACAATTAATATACAAATAATAATATGCTAACACCCCTCCTCAAACTCGAGAAGGTACTGCAATAAGTAACGAGAGTTTGCCAACAAAGAAGTTGTGTCGCTGAATCGTATGTGCCTTCGTAAAGAAGTCAGTCAACTACATCGAAGACGAGATGAACGGTAGAGAGATAACACCATGCTGAAAATGATGTCGAGTCACATGACAATCGATCTCAATATGTTTGGTACGCTCATGAAAAACAGAGTTATGAGCAATCTGAACAGCACTTTTGTTATCACAATACATGGGTGTGGGGGATGACAACAACACCCCCATATCACCTAACAACCGTCGTAACCAAACAAGTTCAGTTGTGGTGGAAGCCATAGCACGATACTCTGCTTCGGTAGAAGAACGAGAAACAACATCTTGTTTCTTGCTTTTCCAAGAAATGAGAGAATCACCTAGAAAAATACAGTATCCAGTGGTAGATTTTCGATCGGATGGATCACTAGCCCAGTCTGCATCCGTATATGCTCGAAGTTCTAATGAAGAACTCGAAGGAAATAATAGACTCTGATAAATAGTACCACGAAGATAACGAAGAATGCGAGTAACAGCAGCCCAATGATCAGAGGTAGGTGCAGCAACAAACTGGCTAACAACATGGACCGCATAACAATATCCGATCGGGTAATAGTCAAGTATACCAAACTACCAACAATAGACCTGTACAAAGTGGGATCCGGAAGAAGTGTACCGCCAGTAGGAGTATAACGAACATTTACCTCTAAAGGAGTAGCAGCAACACGAGTGTCTGTAAGGCGAGCTCGCTCCAAGATATCTGAAGTATACTTCGACTGAGACAAAAGATAGCCCTTTGGAGATGAGGCGACTTCAATACCTAAAAAGTAACGAAGAGGACCCAAATCCTTCATATCAAACAAACGAGATAAGGTGTGTTTCAACACCTTGATACCCTCAATATCGTCACCTGTAATAATCATATCATCAACATACAGTAAAAGCATTATGCGACCAGCAGAACTGCATTTAACAAATAAGGCTGAATCATTAGGACTAGAGGAGAAGCCAAGAGAACAAACAACTGTAGAAAACTTCTCAAACCAAGCTCTTGGAGCTTGCTTAAGCCCATATAATGCTTTCTTAAATCTACACACCTGCCCTTTATCATGAGGAACACCCGGAGGAGGTGTCATGTACACTTCCTCATGTAAATCACCATTCAAGAATGCATTTTTCACATCCATCTGTGAAATATACCATTGTCGTACTGATGCAACTGCAATAAGAACTCTGACAGATGTTGGGCAAATCCTTTTGCCACTAGACGAGCCTTATATCGCTCAACTGAACCATCAACTTTGGTTTTAATTTTATAGACCCATCGAGAACCAATTGACTTTTTCCCTACTGGAAGAGGAACCAAGTCCCAAGTGTGATTTTTGTTCAAAGCTGATAGTTCCTCAGCCATAGCCTCTTGCCAAACAATATCTTGTGCCGCCTCAGAATAAGAGGTAGGCTCACAAAGAGGCCAAACAGATGCCAAAAATGAAACAAAAGGCTGAGAATAACAAGAGTAAATGAAATCAGGCAGTTGAGTAGACTCACGAGTACGCCTGGGATACCGCTCCTGAGCTGGATCCGAAATCGTAAGAGAAGGGACATGAGGGGGTAACTCTTCAGCAGCACCCAAGTCATCTCCATCACCAACACTAATATTGTCATCCCCAACAACATCACCAATACCAATATTCTCACCAGTTGGATCATTTGTTCCAATATCAGAAACATCAAGAGTAAATGGGTCAATGTGAATAATATCAGACCGTGTCACATTATGGTAGCTTCTCGGAATGGAAAAATATGGAATATGCTCAATAAAGTGAACATGAGGAGAAACATAACATTTTCTAGCAACTGGATCATAACACCGATAACCCTTCTGACCATTTCCATATCCCAAAAAGACACATATTGCAACACGTGAAGACAACTTAGTTCGCTCAACATGTGGACGAAGAACAAAACATGTGGACCTAAAAACCCGCAAATGAGAATAATCAGGAGTTTGACCAAATAACTTAGCATATGGAGAGATACCTGCGTTCTTAGGAGTTGGAACTCTATTTATGATATAAACAGCAGTGAGAACTGCTTCTCCCCAATACTCACTAGGTACACTAGCAGACAAAAGCATAGAACGTGCTGTTTCAACAATATGCCTATGTTTTCTTTCAGCCACACCATTTTGCTGAGGCGTGTCTGTACAAGAGGATTGGTGCACAGTACCATCACTAAGAAGAGTGTCAGAGAGTGCCTTACTCGTATATTCCCCACCCAAATCAGATCTAAAACATTTTATGACTTGAGAGTGTTGAGTTTTCACATATGCAGCAAAGTGAGCATAAACATCAATGAATTCAGAACGATTTTTCATCAAGTAAACCCAACAATAACGAGTATAGTCATCAATGAAAGAAACATAATATCGTGACCCCCCCTTTGTAGGAATAGGGGCAGGTCCCCAAACATCAGAATGAATCAAATCAAATGGTACAAAAGAAGTGGATGTACTGTGATTAAAAGGTTTTGCAGAAAACTTCCCAAGTTTACATCCACTACAATCAGAAATATCCTGAGACTGCAAGTCTCCCAAAACACCACTATTACATAAAAACCGCATACAAGATCCAGATACATGACCTAGTCTAGAGTGCCATACGTAAAACTTCGAAGAAGAAGAATTCAAATGATAGGTAGATAGATCAATACTCGTAGCTGCAAACTGACCATCAACCTTCATGCCATCCAAAACATAAAGTCCCCCCTCTCTACTTCCAGTCCCAAGTATTCTCTTTGATTTCGGATCCTGCACATGACAAGAAGTAGAGGAAAAGTGAACATCAAGACCACGATCACACAATTGACCAACAGAAATAAGATTCATAGCCAATTTAGGAATACAATAAACATCAGGAAGTGAGAGATTTTCTGTTTGAATTGTACCAACACCTACTACTGGCATATGAGTGCTATCAGCAGTCATAACAGATGTAGGTGGTAACACATGAGACATAGATACAAATGAGTTACGATTAGGAGACATGTGATGAGATGCTCCAGAATCCAACACCCATAAGGACGAGTTTCTACCTGATGTGGATGGAGCAGACATAGCATATGGTGGAGACTGGTTTTTGTTTGCCTGAAGAAGGTCCTGCAATAGATTAACCAAAGATGCGTTGTCTGACAAAGATGAATCGACAGAAGCTGGATCCAATGTAGGCATGACAACAACTGTATTAGGCTGTCCTCCAAAACGAAGATTCTGTGAATATGAAGGTTTGTCACTTGGCCTCTTTCCATATTCCTATTGTGGTTTGCCTTTCTGGTTCAATAAAGGACACTGATTCTTCCAATGACCATTTTCATGACAATAGCGACACTCATCCTTATCATAACTCTTTTGTTTAGATCTGGTATGACTAGGTTGAGTAACCAAAACAGAACCAACATGAGTGGACTTCTCAATTTGAGTCTTGAGGCGGGTTTCTTCAGCCAACAATTCATGCACAACTGAATCAACTGAGGGCAAAGGAGTACGGTGCAGAATTGATCTACGGATGCCTTCATACTCAGAGCGGAGATTGTACAACAGTTGAACCAAACGTTGTTGTTCTCGCCTTTCAATATACGGACCGAATGCTTTCAGTTCAGCGCATTCTGTCATAGCCAACTGATCCCAAAAGTTTGTCATCTCAGAATAAAACTCTTGAACACTTCGATCGCCCTGTGTAAGAGCACGAATTTCTCCTTCAAGTTGATATTGAACAGCAAAGTTGGACCTCACATACAACCTCTCCAAATGGTCCCAAACTTCTTTCGCAGTATCAAACTTAGCTAACTGAGTACCAATCTTATGCTCAACATAATTGTTAATCCAAGTAATAATTTTAGAATTATTGGCATCCCACACATCCAATAACTCAACAAAATTTGCATCATATGACTTAGGAGCAACCAAAACACCAGAAATATAATTCCACATCTTCTTCCCTTTTAGAAAGTTTTTCATAACATAACTCCAATACCCATAGTTTTTCCCATCGAAACGAACACTAATCGACTGCAACGAATCATCCCCTCCCGTCATGATAACAGAAATCGAAAATTGCAGCAATACACAAAGCAAGACTAACCCAGAAACAGAATTGGGGCAACAAATCGAACAAAAATTGCACCAAATCGAAATCGAAATTAACACACCAACAAGTTCAGAGAGTGCAGCGGATTACCAGAAACCAGTAGCAATACGAAGACGAAAAACCCAAAAACCAGCGGATTACACACGGCGTGGTGTCGTGTTTGCCTACCGGTTGGGTCAGAGATTTGGCTCTGATGCCATGATAACATTCAAGAATATATTCATAATCTTACAAAGACAAGATGAGATCTTACAATATGATAAATGAATTAACTACTAGGGTTTACAATAAGATATATATATATATATATATATATATATACAAGACAAGTAAAAGACTAAACTACCCTTAAGACAATTAATATACAAATAATAATATGCTAACAACTGTTAGAGTTATAAATTAATTATTTATTCGCTGTGTATTAAATACTTATGATCATGTACATGGGAGATCGTGTTTAGTGCAAGTTGCTGAGTTTTATTCTTTATTTATTCCATGAAGAATAAAATTGAAGAACAGTTTTTAGCAGATATATAATATAGTTTCATTGACATTAGAATCATCGAAAGTATACATATACGTATTTGATAATTGATGAGTTTTATTTCAGCTCCCATAACAGTTTCATTTGTAGTGTTAAACGGTATATAACTCTTACTTTTCACCAATATTATATCGAATTACAACTATAATTTCTATTCTAATTGATATATTTATATTTAAGTTCTTATCTTAAGTACGATTTAAGTAGTCCAGGTAAGAAAAAATTCATGTGTCTGACCCCTGGTGTGTGTATAATATGAAAATAATTTTTTCTATCATACGAAAAGAGAAGGAGAATTAACAAAAAATCATGGTGAAACTCAAATCTATAGCTCGAATCTTCAATTTGGTCCTTTTATTGCTATATCATAGCAATTTTTTCCATTATATATTCATAATTACATACACCGTAAGTCCGTAAGTGTAACTAAACAAAGTTAAAGATCTTCCCAAAAAGTGACTTAAAACAGTTGTAGTTTGTTAAGAAGATCAACTAATTAGGACCCCAACAGCTCAAATACATAACTGTCCGAAGAGAATCATCAGCCGTCTTTGCCTTTTGATGATGACGACTTTTTTCGTACGCTGAAGTCTTGTGTTTCGCTTGAGAAAGTGATTTGACAATATTATCCTTGGCGCGGTGGTGGATCGATCTCAATGCGTAATTCCATCGGCAGAAGCCTTGATCTTTCAGTGCCTCCACAGCCCCCACGCTTGCCGCCACCATCCACGCTTTGCTCATTGCAATTGATTTACTCATGATATATATATTTTCAGAAATCTGAATGTGTACTAATATTATGAAACTGGATGACTTGTGAAAATTTTGATTTGAAAAAGTAGTAGAAGAGTATATGTTATATATAGGGATGAATAGATTTGTGAAACCATGTCTTTTTATTTATTTATCTGTGGGCTGGGAAGCAGGCATTTTCCTGTGGTTTTGGAGGGACGTGGGTTTTTGTTTATGGTGGGCAGTTGGTTTGATGTGTTATTGTAAGGACAGTTTTGCCCTTTAGCTACCCTTTGTAATGTTAACAACAGGGAGCTATATAATTGGGACTTTGAAGTGCAGCGGTTTAGTGACTAGGCAAGCTAGTTGATTATTTTTCTTAAAAAAAAAAAGAACTATCTGATTCTAGGAAAGGAGGGGTCGAGGCTACTGTTAAGTGTATGTACAGCCAACTGCCAAGGTCCTTATTCTTATTCTCAAAATCCATTATTTAGGAGATATTCGAGATTATACCATGTAAATTCATTATTTAGGAGATATTCGAGATTATACCCTGTAGATTGAATCGTTTAATTTCGGTGCTTAAAATGATATCAAAGCCTAGGTTTATTTATTAAATGTGGAAATTTATTTATTATGTTAACACCTAACTACCTCCTGAGGGGAGTAATTCATAATTATGAGTTCGAATGAAAGTTCGAGATATATTCTCAACATGGAGTTTTCCGAGTAATTGGAAAAACACGAAACCAATTATAGTGATAGTTGAAAACTATTACACGAGATGAGTAATTTGGTTCTACCAAAATTTCACGAGCTTGAGACCGATGGCTCTAAGCTGTCTCAGGACCTTAGAGAGATTCAGAAAACGGTCCAATCATATGGTAACCATCAATACCATATACCCGAGCACCTCCAAGAAACCCAGACCAAAATGGAGACTATGTCCCGACGCCGGAAGGAGATCCTTGAGACTCTTCAAGAGAACCAACGACGAATGAAGAACTTGGAATCCCTTCCAAGATCATCGGAAAGGAGGAAAGGAGGATGGTTACCACCATTTTTTGGAAGTGAGCCCTTACTTCACCAGAAGGGTAAAGCGGTCGAGGTCAAAAGGGAATTGACAAGAAACGAGAAGTTGGAGGCCTTGATACGAGGAAAACCCAGTACCCATAAGATCATGTCCATAATCAAGCTTGACGAGATCAACTACGGAGACCTGCAAGATCTTTCTGATCTAGCAGAATCATTTTCGGGTTTAAAACTCGTTAATGTCCAGGCCCTGGAGGACGCAATCGTGCCAAGATAAAAGCCTCCCCAAGAGCAGTCAACAGTAACCGAGAGTTTTGGATCTCATAATCCAAATCAGAATCCAATTCGAGATGAACCCATGCCACATCAGAACGATTTCGTGGCAGGATCCATGTTTACGGCGGTGCCAACCAGATCAAGACCAAGACCAAGGAGGCCATATATTCATGGGACACCATACGGAAGATCCCAACTTGATCCGATTCATCCTTATGGGCTTATGCTCAATCTGGATATATTGGATTTCAAAAACAGGGAAGCACTGATCGACGAATGGGCATCAGCCATGAGAATTGCAGCAGCAACGCTTGAGCTCAACAAGGAAGGGTTCATCATGATGTTACAAATGAGCCTCGAGGGATCGGTCAAAATCGGATGGGAACATGCTACTAAAGAAATTAGGGATGGTGTGCTATCCGGCGAAGCCCTCAAAGACATTGTTGACAGGATGGCTAGACTTTTCAAAATCTACTTCATCGGAGAAGGATATTTTGTTGATCCCCAAACCGGAGGAGGTGACCAGGAAAGAGCTATAAGATACGAGCAAGCCTTGTATAGCTTGGAGTTACATGATATATGTAACGTCGATTTATACATCAAGCTTTTTACTAAGTACAAATGGAAGAGCCGAATCAACGAAGAAACGGCGATCCCATTGTTCTTCGCCAAAATACCAAGTCCATGGTAAGAAATGTTACTACGAGATTATACACATGTAGGTATGGATACAATAGCCCAAAGGATGTCATTTCTCAAGGTTAAGCTAAGCGAGTGGTGCCAAAAGGCAGCATTTCAGAAGAATTACAAAAGACTGAGAGGAATCAACAAATCAGTCCATTTTTGTTGTTACGATAATGACATCCCAACAGTCATAGGAGCACCCGAAAGACACCGAATAAATAAGCATAGGGATCACCCCTATGACCAAAGAGAAAGGAGGTTTTCCAGAAGATCTTCATAGAAACCAAGGAAATTCTAGTCAAAACAAAACGCCCGAAGTTACAAATTAGGGCAAAGACCGGGACCTAGCCGGGGAAGGACATCTTCCAGTCAGGGAAGTACAAGCAGACCACCAATGATGAGGATTTTCAGAAGAGCACATACACGTGCCAATGAGAGTTTCAAGGATTGTAACTGTTGGACATGTGGTGCTAAGGGACACATATCAACAAACTGTCCGGAGAATCAAAGAAAAGAAGTTAGACAGTTCGAGGCTACACCAGAATTCGAAGAAGTTGTCTATTTTCAAGACCTCGTTCAAGTATACCAGTTTGAGGATATTCCGTCAGACAAAAGTATATATGAAGAAGATGAGGACAAAGATGAGTCTTCAGAATCAGAATCAGAATCAAACTGAAGACGAAGAGATCTTCCGTCAGGAAGTACAAGAAGATCTGTCAGGATTCTTCTCTCAAACGAGCATATCCTACAAAGCATTGATGAGGATCATGCGAGAAGACCCAAAACTTCGAGTTTACGATGGGTTTACCATCGGAAAAATGGAGAGAGCCTTAGCCCAGCTAAGCCTCAGACAACGAAAACATCACATCCTCTACAAGGTTACGACGGGAGAGATAGCAATCCCGATGGAACTAACGAGTAGTGTGATGGAAATGCAGCTGGTTCCTATGAATGAAATAAAAGAGAAACTAGGCCGACTCAATCCAGAGGTAGCCCGAAAGATGTCATGGATCCATATCGGAGCCATAAGAATCTTGATCAAGGCAACATTCAAAGAAGGAATCGATTCGCCAATTGATATTGCCATCTTTGATAGAAGAATTCAAAACCTTTGGGACGTTTGTCTTGGAGGAATATCAGGGAATCTATTTGCTGAAAAGGTTGCAACGTTCGTCTATATGAAGATTGCCTAAAATTTAGCCGATCGCGATTTCAACAGGGTTCTTACCCTACACCAGGATTTCAAGAACAAGGAATTAATGAAGGAAGGAATTAGGCCATACTCCATCACCTATAGTATCTCTTATGCCCTCTCCAACACTCATCATTCTGACCTTTTCCGAAGGAAAGAGTTTGTTGAGATACCCGAAATCTTTGATAAAGTGGCCCATGCAGTCAAACCAGAGATTTCTGATCTACCACATATCTATGAAATGGATATGATCATCCGAGATCAACCAATGTTCGGCAAGAACACTAGTCAAAGGTTCGAACCCATGAGGGTTTCTTTCCAGGAAAATAGGATGCACAACCTAACATGAGGAAAGAAACCAACTGTTGAAGTTGTAATCGAACTTAAAAGGTTTACAACTAAATGAGAACTCCAATGTCCAGGAGGATAGTGCGAGGTTGACGTGATCTTCGACATCACTCAGAAGGATAATACCCTTCCATGTGACGCCTTGTATTATCTAAAGAAGCCCTTAGTCGGAAGATATCAAGGAAACCTAAAAATAGGTGGAATTGATTTTATTATCAACGGGCGAGCAGGGAAGACCCCAGAACAATTAGTTCTTGGGATTTAATTTCTTGAGGATCACAAACCTTGGGAAAGATTACCGGAAGGAATGGAATTCACAGTGGACGGAAAGAGATACAGATTTAGATGACCATTAGTCCATTCTCAATTTACATCTTAGTTGGGATGTTATATGAGAAGTTTCAAGCCGAACACTTCGCGGCGTATATCGATTCAGGGGCTGGTATTTGTAAAGCCAAACCAGGAGTTTTCCCCGAAGAAATTGGAGAAAAATTACCAGCAGTTGCAGGAAGGAATTTCTCGAAGAAGATTATCATCTTCAAAAGAGGGATAAAACAAGCCAAAATATTGATTGGCGGAGCAGGCACTACCCCATGGTACAAGGTCAAGACACCACCAATCTATTTTCACGACACCGGAGCCGATATCTTACTCGGCATCAATTACCTGCAAACGTTCAAGCGTTTTACCCAGGATAATGAAACAAGACGCCTTATCCTCACAACATTCTGTGGTCATAAGATCTTGGTGCAAAGGTTGACACATGCGTTCTATCGGAAACTGCCAATTCAATCTCGCAACAAGCATGGTGATGAGGGAAAACTTCGCCACCCAAAAATGAGGGATCAGAGGAAATATGGTAAGGCAATCCTTCAGCTTAGGATTGACAGCCCTAGGTGGCCAGAAAGATGAAAGGATCAAAACCGAAACAATCGAGATCCTGAAGGCCAGCTTAGAACAAAGTCCTCACTTAGACATCACTAACGAAGAACAAATCTCGCTAGGGGTGGGCAATCCTACCAGAAATTCGGGTACCCTATCCGACCCGGTCGGGTAATACCCGAATTTCGGGTAGTGATACCCGAACCGTACCCGAAATTTCGAGTACCCTATCCGAATAGGGTAATTCGGGTACGGGTTCGGGTAGAGGTTTATAAAATTTTATGGTACCCAGTACCCGATTACCCTATTATACATATTTTTTTTCTTTCTTTTCTTTTTCTTTTTCCTTTTTCTATTTTCTATTTTTCTTTCTCTTTCTTTCACAGACGCACGCAGTAGTGGCCGGTGAGTCTTTTCTTTCTCTTTCTCTCAAAAAACAGCTTCTCTCTCTCACACACACACGCTACACCGCACACGACCACCTCCTACTCCGGCGACCGTTCCGGCATGCAAACTGCACGCACGTACTCCGCAGTCCGCACGATCGCACACCGCACACACACTCTTTCTCAAAATAAAAAAAGTGGTAAACAATATACTCAAAATTAATCTTCTACTTTGTATGTATTGTATTATATGTATGGTGACTCAATTGGAGTTGTGTGGTAACTCAATTAGATTTAATTAGATTAGTTAGGGTTAATGAATTTGGGCATTTGGGCATTTTGGTAACGAAGTATTGAAATTGAAGGATTTGGGCATTTTGATAACGAAGTATTGAAATTGAAGTAAGAAATTGAAGAATTTGGGCATTTTGTAAGATTAGAAGTATTGAAATGTGACTTGTTAATTAATGAAGTGTGTTATATGATTTGGGCATTTTGTTAATGAAGTTTGTCATCTGATAAATTGATATACTTTAAAAGTTTAAATGATAATTTGATATGAATTGTTATTGTGTTATATGAATGTTGAAAATGTTATTGTGTTATATGAATGAGTGTTATTGTGTTATTGTGTTATATGAATGTGACTTGTTAGTTAATGAATTATTATTATGTTATATAGTTTAAAGTCATTTTCTTAATTTATATAGGTGATGGCTCCTTCAAATTCGAAGGAAAAAAAAGTCGCATCTTCAAAAAAAAAGGGAAAAGAAGTTGCACGTCCAAGTCCAAAAACAAAACGCTTGAGTTTCAAAGCCAAGGGGAAGCGAGTAATGGACGAGAGTGCGAGGAAAAAGCCTAAAAAGAATCCAAACTCGTCAATATCTATCAACGATGAAGAGGTGCGATCTTCACATTCTGTTTTCAATCAAGATTATGATGATTCTTCCGATAGCGATGTTGCCGAGAGGTTGGAAAATGCGGACAACATTGAGGTTGATGATGAAGGAAAATGGTGGAGTGACACCAGTGATAGTTGTCGTGATTGGAGTAAAGTCACGGAAGAGATGAGACTTATGAGAAGGAATGCTATTGGGAAAAAGGGCCGAAGTTTGGGACCATTTTAAACCGTGGTACTGCACAAAAGAGAAAGAAAATAAGGCGACTTGTAGATATTGTAAAAGAACTTTGGCTGCTGATTCTGCGATACATGGTATATCTAGTTTGATAACTCACCACAAGAATTGCAAATTGAAGCCAGACGAAGTTGAAACGAATCAACAACGTCTAAGCTTTCAGCCACCAAGAGGGAGTCGTAAGGGTTGCCTATTGAATTGGCGTTTTGAGCAGGAGACGGTCACGGAAAGCTTTTGCAAGATGGTTATCATTGATGAGATGCCATTTAAGACCGTAGAAAAGAGGGGGTTCCGAATTTTCATGGCAGATGCATGTCCTATGTGGCAAATCCCTACCAGAAAGACGTGGTCGAAGAACATTTTGGCGATGTATTTGAAAGAGAGGACTAAGCTAATGTATTTCATAAAGTCAAATGCTCAAAGGGTTAGCATTACTATAGATACTTGGACTTCAATTCAAAGAGTCAACTACATGGTGATTACCGTGCATTTCATCGATGATGCTTATACTTTGAACAAAAGAATCATCAACTTCGTTACAATTTCTAGTCACAAAGGTGAGGCTATTGGGGTTGATGTTGGAAATGCTTGGTGGACTGGGGCATTGGCAAGTTGAAAACGGTCACAATCGACAATGCTTCATCGAATGATGGAGCGGTGGCTTACTTGAGAGAGAGATATACAGCGAGAAAAAATGGAACCATGCTTGAGGGGGTGAATGTCCATGTTCGGTGTGTGGCACATATCATCAATATTATTGTGCAAGATGGCTTGAAGAGCACCGACGAGATGAGTTGTATTTCACGAATAAGAAATGCCATAAGATTCGTGAGGAGTTCACCGAGTAGGTTTAAGAAGTTTAAAAATGCGGTTGATCGACAAGGGCTTCAAAGTAAGAGGTTGGTATGCTTGGATGTCCCTACTAGGTGGAATTCAACTTACCAAATGTTGGATACGGCAATATCTCTTAAGGAGGCATTTAGTGCCTACGAGTGGATTGAAACTGATTATTTATTGATTGATGGTGGAGTTCCAATTGCATCGTATTGGGAACGGGCAACTAACTTCATGTTATTTTTGAAGCTGAAAGTGCAGGTTTTCGAGAATCAATGTTAGACAGTGAAATGTTAGACGATGTTGAGTTAACATTGAGGATAACATTGAAAGCCGAGAGCTTGTGCGAAAACTGTTCTTTAGTCGCCAAAATTAAGTTTTGCCGTTATTCACTTATTAATCAAGTTCCACGGTTTTAGTTGTTTATGTTTATGTCCAGGAAAGTATCTTAAACATAAGGAAGAGCTTTGGAAGATTCTTTACTTGAAGTTTCCATAATTCAAGCTAAGTTGAATAGTCAACTCACACGCTTTCAAAAGAAGGAAACAAGTGAACTGTTCTTTGCGACGCGATTCTTTCCAGGATTCTCCGAATTGAAGAAGATGTGTTACCTTGCTAAATCAGTAATGAAGGAAACACATATTCTGGAAAGATACGAAGTTCACAAAGAAGGCAATTTTCAACAAGGAAATAACAAGAGTTACCAAAACTGTGAACACATCTTGGCGTTCAAGACTCAAGAAATCTATAAAGATGTGAAGTTCATCAAGATGAAGACAAGACAATCGTGCCAATAATCCAAGAGATTAATCATACTTTGTATTGTCTTCATTTTGTTTTGCGAAGTTTTTGTATCAACTGCTTAAGTCTAGTCCATAGAAGTTAAGTAGTTCTTACTTGTCTGCTTCGTTGAGTCCGATCAACAAAGAGCGTGAGTGAATTGTTGTGAGGAACGTTTTTGATAAAACCTTTATGGTTATTTTGCCTAAGGCTCGGAAGTTTTTAATAATATTGAAAACTTCTTAAAATTATATCTTCTTCCGCTGCACATTATTATTATCAAGAAGATCAAAATAGAGTTAAGGCAATTCCAGCTTAACTCTCAAAAAGTGTTGTGTCAATCCACGGTCCTACAATTTCAATTGGCGTCAGAGCCAAACACCGACTACACTGGTGGTTTGGAGGTGATACAACACCACGGACAGTGTCAATCCGAATACCAACAGGATTCCAATTTTGGATGGCTCCAATTATGCATATTGGAAGATCAGGATGAGGTCTCACATCAAAGCTATTGATATTCGAGCCTGGCAATCCGTGATCAATGGATACTCTCTTCCAACATTACCAAGAGATGGTGAAGGTGATCTAGTACCAAAACCAGAAGCAGATTGGACAACAGCAGAGGTAAGTCTCTATAACTCTAATGAGAAAGCTCTTAATGCTATCTTTAGTTGGGTTAATCATCACATGTTCAAGTTAATCCAGAATTGTACAAAAGCCAAACATGCTTGGGATATACTTGAATTACATTGTGAAGGAGATTCTGTTGTTAAAGATTCTAAATATAGACAACATGCTTTTGCAATTTGAAAAACTTGAGATGGGAGAAGATGAAAGTGTTGACAGTTATTTTGAGAAAATTCTTGATATTGCTAACCAATGTGAAAATCTAGGTTTTGCTATGACTAATCAAGAAATGGTGTATAAAGCTATGAGAACACTGTCATCTAAATTTGCTCTCAAGAAAATTGCAATGAGTGAATCTAGAAACCTTGCTAATCTACAGTTTCAAGTCTTGATGAATACTCTTAGAGAATTTGAGATGGAGCTTGCCTCACAACCTAGCAAACATAAGGCTGTTGCTTTAAGAGGATCTAGTCTTGACAATGAAAGTGATGATGAGTTTGAACTAATTTCTTCAAATTATGGAAAAATTACTAAGAAGTTCAATAAGCTGAATCTTAAAGGAAAAGGTAAAGAAAAGAATCTTAGTAATAGTTCCACAGGTTATAAGAAATTACCTCTAAGTTTGTGAAGTACATGGCATCAAAACCTACTCCTTTAGAAGCTGATAAGTTAAAAGATGTTCAATGTTTTGAATGTAAAGGATATGGTCATATGGCTAATGAATGTGCTAACACTCTTAGAAAAAGAGGAAATTCTCATTGGGTTTGTGTAGATGATTTCAATGAAGATGACTTTAGTTCTGGAGAAGCTGAAGAACAATCAGAAGAGGTTCAAACTGCTGCGCTACTCACTCAGATTGACTGGACACCATAAGACTCCCTGAACTGCTTCGGATCTCAATGTTACCCCAACATTCAGGATCCAACATCAGAACAGGAGACTTTCTTTGCAGATTGGGATGAATATGATACTGATTCTGAACCTTATCTTGTGCCCTACTTTGATGAATCTAACTTTGATTGTTTTCATGGCACAGTGGATCTAGATGAAGAATACTTCTTTGAACGTGAAATGTCCCAGGAGGAAATCATTGAAGACCTAAAGTCTATCTACCACAAACTGCTGCTTGAGAATCACAAACTCATCAAGAGCAACAAAAGCTTGAAGGAAGAGATTGGATGCATGAAGGAGATGCTGAAACTGTATGAGAAAGACCTTGACAAAACTGAGGCTGAGCTGAAAGAGGTAAGGGTAAAATTAGATAAAGCTGAACATACCATTAACAAATGGAACTCTTCTACATCTCTGCTTGATGAAGTGTTGAGTATGGGAAATCAAGGTAAAATTGGTTTGGGCTATGTTGAGAAACCTTCCCCTGAAGATGTTAATTCTGCCTATTTGAAAGATGGTTTTATCAAGGAAAGCAATAACTTGAGTTGTGAAATCTCTTCCAACACTGTGAAAAGGCCTACTTTTATCTGTCAATATTGTTTTCAACCTGGTCACATTAAGCCTTATTGTAAAAAATATAAAATTGTGATTGAGAAGAAAACAGTAATTAATAGCTGTACCAATGTTAGGAAAACCTCTGATCTGAATGTTATCCTAACATTAGGTAACAAATCTGAAGGACATAAAAGTAGAACCTGGACTGAGAAGATAAAAACTCCTAAGGTTAAAATTGCTTGCAATGTTGTCTTCTCTGCTGTTTACTCTAACCTTGCAGGTAAGTGGTAGTTTGACAGTGGATGTTCAAGGCACATGACTGGAAACATTGACAACCTGAAAAATGCAATCCCTTTGACTGTTGGAACAGTTACCTATGGAGGAGGCACTAAAGGGAAAATCATTGAATGTTGAAGGATTTCCACCACTCAAGGATGTGTTGTTGGTTGAAGGATTGAAAGCAAATTTAATTAGCATAAGTCAACTTTGTGATGATAACTTGCTAGTTACTTTTGATAAAAGTTCATGTGATGTGTTTAATAGTGACAATGTCCGTGTCATGACAGGTACAAGATCAAAGGATAACTGCTATCTTGCTCAAGATGAAGCAGAATGCTACCATGCCAAGGTAGATGAATCTGTCATGTGGCACAAGAAGTTAGGACATGTGCACTATAGGAATCCGGAGAAACTACAGAAGTTAGAGGCTGTAAGAGGACTGCCTAAGTTGACTAGCCCAGGTAAAATTGTTTGTGAAGCCTGCCTGAAAGGTAAACAAACAAAAGCTGTTCATCCACCACTTCAGGTACAGAGTACTAACCCTAGAACTAATAAGTGCTTTGAATTGCTACATATGGATCTCATGGGTCCTATTGAGGTTAGTAGCCTGAATGGTAAGAAGTATGCTTTTGTTATTGTTGATGATTTTTCAAGATATACATGGATTAAATTTTTGAAAGAAAAATCAGAGGCATTCAACACTTTCAAAATTCTGCATGCTAGTATTAAGAATCTTTATGGGACTTCTGTAGGAAGAATTAGGTCTGACCATGGAAAGGAGTTTGAAAATGTAAGGTTTGCTAATTTCTGTGAATCTAAAGGCATTTTCCATGAGTTCTCTGCACCTAAGACACCTCAGCAAAATGGTATTGCTGAGAGGAATAATAGAACACTTCAAGAGATGGCTAGAGTTATGTTGAATTCTAAAAACCTATCTAAGAAACTCTGGGCTGAAGCTTTGAATACTACATGTCATATTAGTAATAGAGTTTACCTTAGACCTGGTACTACTATGACACCTTATGAAATCTTGAAGGGTTCAAAACCAACAGTAGCACACTTTCATGAATTTGGTATTAACTGCTATTTGCTAAAAGATAGAGACTATTTGAGCAAATTTGATCCCAAAAGTGAAAAGTGTATATTTGTTGGATATTCTCCTAATAGTGCTGCTTTCAGGGTCTACAATCCAAGATTGCATACTGTTCAAGAATCAGTGAATGTCATATTTGATGATTTAACTGTTTCTGCAGGTACTGAAGAAGTCACTGGTTCAGATGTTACTCCAACATTGGACTCAACATTGAACACAGACGCTGGAGATACTGAACTGGAAACTGGAACAAATGTTGACTTAACACCAGAAACCCCCAATGTTAGGCCAACATCTGTGCTGTCAGATTCTGAAGATGAAGTGGTTCTTGTATCCAGAAGAGATCCCCCTCTTAGAATTCAAAGAGATCATCCAGCCTCTCAAGTAATTGGTCAAATTACTGAAAGAGTTAGAACACGCAACAAAGAAAGGGTAAATTACAAGGATATGGCTAAGTTGTGTGTTTGTATGTTTTCATGTACTGTTGAAAATGCATCTTGTTTTGTGTCCTCCATTGAACATAAGAATGTAACTGAAGCTCTTAAGGATAGTTACTAGATTAATGCCATGCAAGAGGAACTCTTACAATTCACCAAAAACAGAGTTTGGAATCTAGTACCTAGGCCATCACATGTGAATGTAATAGGTACAAAATGGATTTTCAAAAATAAAACTGATGAGAATGGTGTAATTATGAGGAACAAAGCTAGGTTGGTTGCACAAGGTTATACTCAGGTAGAAGGTATAGATTTTGATGAGACCTTTGCTCCAGTAGCTAGGATAGAATCAATTAGATTACTCCTTGCTATTGCTTGCTGTCTTAGGATTAAACTTTACCAAATGGATGTTAAAGGTGCATTTCTAAATGGTTTAATTGACAAAGAGGTTTATGTAGAACAACCTAAAGTCTTTGCTGACCCTAAACATCCTGACCATGTGTACAAACTTGAAAAGGCTTTGTATGGCTTAAAACAGGCCCCTAGAGCTTGGTATGAGAGACTAACTGATTTTCTGTTAGGCCTAGGTTTCAATAGAGGAGATGGAGATAGAACATTGTTTGTCCTTAGAAAAAGCTCTGATATGTGCATTGCTCAAATATATGTGGATGATATAGTATTTGGCTCTACTAACAAGTCTACTTTAGACAAATTTGTTGAGTCTATGACAGGAACATTTGAGATGAGCATGATTGGTGAGCTTAACTACTTTCTGGGACTACAAGTCAAGCAGCTGGAGAATGGTATCTTCCTGAACCAGAAGAAGTATGCAAGGAATCTGGTGAAGAGATTTGAGCTACAAGAGTCAAAGCCTTGCAAAACTCCTATGTCCTCTTCAGTGAAGATAACAAAAGATGGCATTGGTAGCAATGTTGACCCAACATTGTTCAGATCCATGATTGGTAGTTTGCTATATCTCTCTGCCTCTAGACTTGACATCATGTTTTCAGTATGTGTTTGTGCTAGGTACCAAGATGATCCAAAGCAATCTCACTTGATTGCTGTGAAGAGGATTCTTAGATATATCTCTGGAACTTCACCTTTAGGCATTTGGTACTCTTATGACACTAACACTAACTTGGTTGGTTTTAGTGACTCTGAATGGACAGGTGATGTGGATGACAGGAAATCCACAAGTGGGGGCTGTTTTTATTTGGGGAATAATTTGGTCTCCTAGTATAGCAAGAAGCAGAACTGTGTTTCATTATCAACTGCTGAATCAGAATATGTAGCAGCTGGCAGCTGTGTTACCCAACTTGTGTGGCTCAAACACATGCTTTCAGATTATGGGCTAGATAGCGATACACTTCTCATGTTCTGTGACAATCTAAGTGCCATAAGTATCTCTAGGAATCCTGTCCAACATTCTAGAACTAAGCATATAGACATAAGGCATCATTTCCTAAGAGATATGGTAGAGGACAAAGTAATCAACATTGAACATATTGAGACAACAAACCAGCTAGCTGATATGTTTACAAAACCTTTAGATAGTGAGAGATTCTTCAGCTTGAGAAAATCTCTTGGCATGTGTGATATGTGAAAATGTTGAGAAAACCAGTGTTGTCATAACACCACTGACTAGCACTGGTATATTGGTTGTGGTGTAGTAGGTATTCTGTTGTTATTCCTTTGTTGAGTTGCATTGCTTTTTGAGTCTCATTTAATCCTTGTTTTATCATATTTGGTTTGTGTGGTTGAACTCTTTGATGAACAACTCTTTCTAGTTATCAGTCTCACATCTTTGTTTTGAAAAAGTTAATAAAACTCTTCTGTTGGTCTGAGGTTGTGATTGCCTGACATATGGAGAAGCTGGGGTACACAAAGTTCACTACTTTGATGTCTATTCAGTTGTGTCTTATTCATATGGAAGGTGTTCATGACATGTGGAGAAGCTGGGGTGCATGATGTTGACAGCTTCAGTGTTACTCAGTTGTGCTTATTTACATATTCCTGTTTGTTTGGCCAAGGAACACATGAGGGTGATCCTTTCTACTAGGGTGTTTGAGGTTTCGATTTCTTACATTTAGTAGCACTGATCACTTGGTGATTCTCTTGAATGCAGGTTGGTAAACAAGTATGCATAAGGAATTGGGGTGTTGGGGTGCATGATAAATGAATTGCCAACATTCAAGGCCTTTGTACTTGCCTAACTTGTTGCTGCTAATGTTGTGACATTAGCTTTTTGTTTAGCAACCTTCAGTTTTTGGTTCAGATGAGTTATGAAAATAATAAAGATTATAAAGAGATGTGACTGTGCTGGTTTGAGAAGTTCTTCATAAGTGTTTACCATCTGCTTCTTTGACATTACATTGTTGCATTCATATTGAACTGCATTGTTTTCTTTCTTGTTTGTGAGTTGTGTCGGTTTAGGCTTAGGGGGAGTATAATTCATGTGTTGAGGCATACAATTTGGGTGACATACTGCAGGTGACACACTGTTCTGTGACTTTCTATGCTGTGGAAGTGAATTTTTCCTTGAATTCATAACTGTTTATCTCTGTGTGTTTCTTGTTATCTATGTTGCTTACTCATGATTTTGATCTGAACAATATGTCTGAGGTACTCACTTGCTATATTGGTTAAGTTTCAGATGTATTTTTGGATGTATCTCAAGCTCTCACATGAATTTGCCTTGGTGAAGCCTGTACCTCTTCCTTCGGTTTTGAATGTTATCAACAAATGTTATCCCAACATTATGCACAGTCGCAGGTCAACATTGAAAACAGGAACTTATAAGTTTTCAATTTTTTTTTGAAAACCGCTCTGGTTAACTGTTAATTAAACATCAAAGCTTGTGCGCGGGAAAACGTAGTGGGAAAGTTTTACATGGTTCAAATTTGGTAACTGCCCACTAACATTCATTCTCTTTCCTTAATTCACGACTAATTCAAAAATCAAAACCCTATTTTCCTTATTTGTGCTTGCAAGGTTATTATTCGTGCTTAAACTGCAAATTTACTCTCTCAACTCTCAAATTCTCTCGTTTTTTCTCTCTGCAAATTCTCTCAAAACTTCTCTACTAACAATGGCAAGCAAGTCTCCCATGCAAACTCTTGCAGATGTTGCCCTAGGAAGTGAACCCACTGCTGCACGCACTCGCTCACACACTAGAAGTGCTGCTGCAAAAACAGTTGAGGCCCATGTTGCGGCTAAGAGGAAGGCGATTCCCTATGTGCGACGAGGAAAGAAGACCAAACAGGGAGAATCGACCTCCAATGTTGAGCCAACAGTGGAACCAACCACTCCCATCACCAATGAGCCTGAAACTGAGGTAAACACTGTTGAACCCATCCCTGAATTTGATGTTGATGTACCTGTTGAGGGGGAGGGTAGTGGCTCTGTTGAAAAATCTATGGAGATATCCACGGATGTGTCTGTTGACAAGATGGTGAGGAAGTGGATTAGGGCTCAAAAGAAAAAAGAGAAAGGGCAATGGGGAGAAATTGAAAAATATGTCTGAGTCTACTAAGGCTATGGCTGAGGCCAGGAAAAGACAGGCTGAGAGATCAGCTAGGAAGAGGGCTGCTGAGGATGAGAAGAAAGCTGAGGAAGAGAAGAAGGCTGATGCTGCTGCTGCTGCTTAGAGAAAGAGGAAAGGAAAGCAAGTGATGGAAGAGGAAGTAGAGGTGTTGGATGTTGAGGATGAGGAAGAAGAAGAGGAGAAGGAAGAGGAGACTGATGATGAGCATGATGTTGCTGCTGATGTTGAGGCAACATCAGGGACAGAGGAGTATACTGATGGGTTGTATGTGTTCTTCCCTGAGGATGAGGAGGACTACTTTTCTCGATACTATCTCAACAAAGAGTTGGAGAAGAAGTGGGATTCCTTCAAGAGAAGGGAGATTCACACTGAAAGAGCTATAGAGATGGCCAGTTTCAAAGAGAACAATGTGATGGACTTGCTTGAGGCAAGAGGACTGCAACAGTAAGTGATGGAGCTGAGTGACTATGCTCCTGAGATTATCATGGAATTCTACCTTAATCTCTCCAACTGGATCAGGGACTACAGATCTCCAAAATTTGGAAAGGCTTGGGTGAGGGGGAGAGTCTTCAACATTGACCCCTACACCATCAACAAGATCTGTGGATTCCCTACTACTGATGAATCTGAGGACCCCTATTATGATGATGTAATTGAGGACTTGACTGGAGGGTTGGTCAAAATCTGGAGAGGTGCTCTACCAACCACAAAACTCACCTCCTTGAGTGCTGTCTTACACAAGATAGCTTGTTTCAACTGGCTACCAAGCAAGAATGTGACTGTACTTACCAAGGAATCAGCAATCTTGGTGTACAAAATCAAGAATGGGCTAGCTGTAAACATGGGGGAGAGGATTGTGAAGTTTATGTCTGAAGTTGCTGGAAGGAAGAATGGGATGCTACCCTATCCCTCACTCATCTGCAAAATCCTTGGCAGTCAAGGATTGAAGACAAGTGTAACTGTGGGCTGGAGGAAGAAGGATACTGAACTGACAATTCTCCCAAGCTACTTATCTGGATCAAGGGTGAGAGACCTTCCATGGAACCCAAAAGGAGTGGTGAGACCAAGGGCTGAAAAGAAGAAGGCTCAGGAGTTTGCTGGAACTTAAGTGCCTATGTCCAAGGAGGAAGATTGCATGGTCATCTTCTGCTTTTGTGGATCATATGTTGAATTGGTATAGGGGGCAGATTGCTGACACTCAGAGGGAGATCGAGGAGAGGAAAGAACACCTCAAAGAACTGGAGGACATTGTGAAAAAATTGGAGGAACTCCCTTCTTCACAAAAATGGGGAGAGTAGTTGTTCCAATTTTAATTTTAGTCTTCTAGTTTATGGTCAGTTTCTTTGAACTGCTAATTTCTTTGAACTGCTGGTACATTTTGGTTTTATTTGATCAAGGGATATGTCCTTGATATTTTAGCTATGGCATGTAAATCTAAGTACTGCTATTGAACTGCTCTAACTAACCTTAATTGTTGTTTCTTATGAAGGAGCATGTTGAACTATTTGTCTGGATAACCTTTTATGCAGGAAACTTACTGGTTTCAATGTTGAGGCAACATTGATGAATGTTGAGGTCTGAACATGTGTACATATGTGAATGTAGTGATGACCTTAATGCTTGTCTTGGTTAATTTAACTTTGATTATGATATCTTGTATTAAGGGGGAGCAGTTTGGTAGTTTAATTTGTTTCTTGTTGATTATAACTTTCTGGATATAAGACTTGATTGGAACAGGTATTGGTTTTGTGAAGAAAGGCAAAAAGGGGGGGACTGAAAGTGCAGGTTTTCGAGAATCAATGTTAGACAGTGAAATGTTAGACAATGTTGAGTTAACATTGAGGATAACATTGAAAGCCGAGAGCTTCTGCGAAAACTGTTCTTTAGTTGCCAAAATTAAGTTTTGCCTTTATTCACTTATTAATCAAGTTCCACGGTTTTGGTTGTTTATATTTATGTCCAGGAAAGTATCTTAAATATAAGGAAGAGCTTTGGAAGATTCCTTACTTGAAGTTTCCATAATTCAAGCTAAGTTGAATAGTCAACTCACACGCTTTCAAAAGAAGGAAACAAGTGAGTTGTTCTTTGCGACGCGATTCTTTCCAGGATTCTCCGAATTGAAGAAGATGTGTTACCTTGCTAAATCAGTAATGAAGGAAACACATATTCTGGAAAGATATGAAGTTCACAAAGAAGGCAATTTTCAACAATGAAACAACAAGAGTTGCCAAAACTGTGAACAACACATCTTGGCGTTCAAGACTCAAGAAATCTATAAAGATGTGAAGTTCATCAAGATGAAGACAAGACAATCGTGCCAATAATCCAAGAGATTAATCATACTTTGTATTGTCTTCATTTTGTTTTGCGAAGTTTTTGTATCAACTGCTTAAGTCTAGTCCATAGAAGTTAAGTAGTTCTTACTTGTCTGCTTCGTTGAGTCCGATCAACAAAGAGCGTGAGTGAATTGTTGTGAGGAACGTTTTTGATAAAACCTTTATGGTTATTTCTCCTAAGGCTCGGAAGTTTTTAATAATATTAAAAACTTCTTAAAATTATATCTTCTTGTGTTCTTACTTCCGCTGCATATTATTATTATCAAGAAGATCAAAATAGAGTTAAAGCAATTCCAACTTAACTCTCAAAAAGTGCTGTGTCAATCCACGGTCCTACAATTTCAGAAGCCATTCTACATCTTGACCAACCGTGTCTCGGGAACTTTGTATGTTACATCCAACACCGTCTTCAAGGAAATTTGTGCAATCCATACTCTTATTAACATGTACGCGAAAGGGGACGTTGGGAAGCAATTGACTCTAATGGCACATGCAATGAGAGAAAAATTTGACAAATATTGGGGGGATACATTGAAGATGAACAATACCCTTTATTATGCCATGCTTCTTGATCTACGCTCCAAATGGGTGTACTTGAATTATGCTTTGGAGCAAATGTATTCTGAAGATCTTTCAAAGCCGCCTCCAAAAAAAGTAACTGATCTTACGAGTTCAATTCGTGTTGACTTCGAATCTTTATTCAATGAGTACAAACGAGTTTATGGGAGTTCTACTCCTTCAACTCAAGGTCAAAACCATGGCATATCTAGCACAAGTGTAGATGACTTTTCTTTATCGTAGGATGGTGAACAACTTATGATTCGGTGCAACTCGATTATGAGGCAATGTTGGCACAAATAAACACACAAGAGAAGTCCGAGCTTGAGAGGTATATGGCCGAAGAGGTCACGAGGAATACATCTGAACATTTTGATATCTTGGGATGGTGGAAAGTAGAAAGCCATCGATATCCAATCCTTTCTAAGATGGCTCGTGACATTCTAGCGGTTCCGGTCTCGACGGTGGCTTCTGAGGCGGCATTTAGCACGGGAGGGCGTGTGCTAGATGCATTTAGGAGTTCGTTGTCTAGCAAGATAGTACAAGCACTCATTTGTGCCCAATATTGGCTTCACAAAGATTATGTGCCTTTGAACGTGGAAGAGAATTTGTACGATGTGGAGAAATGGGATGAAGGTAATATCATTTTCTTGTTGTTCTTTAATTCAACTTGTAAAATTTATATGTATATACTCTTGATTAATTGATTTGACCGGTCGGATAATACTAATGATTTTCTTTAATTGTTATTGTAGAATTTAATGAAATGGGTAAAGATGCTTCGATTCTTGATCCTTGAATGATGAAGAGTGAAGACTTGTTGGGAGAGTTAGTTGTCGTCGTTTCGATGCCGAATGAACAATTTCTATGTTGATTTGTTGATGATGTTGTTTGAATTTGTAAAATTGCATATTTTCGGATTGCTCGTTGTTTTGGATTAATTGCTCTTTATTTTGGATTGTATGTGTTTTGTTTTGGATTTGAATTGAATGCTTTTTTTTTTCGAATTATTGATGACTTGATGTTAGTAAAACAAGAGAAAAATACGTCCGAGGAAACGGGGCAAAAACAAATTGAAAATAGGGGATTTTTTAAAAAAATCCAATGTTTTCAATTCAAAAACAGCAGGGGAGCTGCAGCAGTCCACTGTCCAGGAGCCAAAAATGGCTCCTGGACAGATTTCGGGTACCCCAAACCCAAAGTTTTGGGGTACCCTAACCGATCGGGTATCGGGTAACCGATCGTCCAGTGGCCATTCTCGGCCACTGGATGAAATTCGGGTACCCCAAACCCGAAGTTTGGGGTACCCTAATTTTTGATAGGGTATCGGGTAGGGCATTTACCCTACTCGTATATACGGGTACCCTACTCGAATATACGGGTACCCTACCCTAACCTACCCGAACCCACCCCTAAATCTCGTTATAAGATGTCAAAACCAAGATCTGAAGAAACTTCAACGAGGATCCTTTGGCCCGGTGGAACAAGAACGAACTCAAAGCATCCTTAAAGGTCAAAAAGGAAAGGAAAATGAGTTTGTTAGATACAAGCCCATCCTGATGAATCAGAACAATCAGAAGGATATGCAAAAGATTCTTAAGGAGCATCTGGACCTTAATCTAATCTCACCAGGAGTCTCTCCATACAGTAGTCCCGGATTCCTAGTCAGGAACCATGGAGAAATCAAAAGAGGAAAGCCGAGATTGGTGATCAATTACCAAGGGATCAACAAAATCTTGGAATTCGACGGATACTATATCCCAAGTAGAGAACACCTGATCAACTGTGTCCAAAATTCTATGGTCTTCTCAAAGTTCGATTGCAAATCGGGATTTTATCAAATCAAGATGAAAGAAGAAAGCAAGAAATATACAGCGCAAGGACATTATATTTGGAATGTTATGTCAATGGGATTGGCTAATGCACCCCAGATTTATCAGAGGAAAATGGATAATCTCTTCAAAGATTATTTCAGATTCATGTTCGTGTACGTCGATGACATCCTCATTGCCTCAAAAAACATCAAAGAGCATATTAGACATCTGGAAATATTCTCAGATGTTTGTCACAAGGAAGGATTGGTGCTGTCAGAAAAGAAAGCGATAATCCTTACAAGGAAGATTGAATTCCTTGGGACAGAGATCGATGAATCAGGTATCATCCTCCAAAACCATTTGGTTGAAAAGGTACGTGATTTTCCTGATGATCTCAAAACAGTTAAACAACTCCAAAGTTTTATGGGGTTAGTTAATTTTGCTGGTATGTTTATTAACAACCTGGCAAGTTACAGGAAAGTTTTTAGTCCATTGCTTAAGAAGGAGGCAGAGTTCCGATGGACGGAAGAACATAAGGGAACAGTGCAGTGGCTTAAAGCCATTTGCCAGAACCTTCCCAAACTAGCAATACCTAATGACGAAGATGATCTGGTACTATATACAGATGCAAGTGATCATTGGTGGGCGGCGGTTCTAACGAAAATTGAACCAAAAGGAGAAGTCCCTTGCAGATATCGCATCATACTCTTTGCTGATAATGAAGCAGCAAGATGGCATATCAACAAAAATGAATTTTTTGCAGTTCGAAAGGCTTTTAAAAAATGGCCGTTATTCTTACTTGTTAAAAAGTTTACTTTGAAAATTGATAATACAAGTGTTAAGGCTTTCTTGAAAAATAAAACCGAAAGTAAACCTGAGAAAGCAAAATTGTTAAGATGGCAAGCTGAATGTCAATATTATGATTGTGATGTTCTCATAATAAAATCTCATGAAAATATTCTTGCAGATTTTCTAACAAGGGATGGAGGCACATGAAACCGATACCATTCTAACAAGATGGAGGCACCATATGGAAAACCTGAAGGAACTCAGCAAGGCGATCGATAGTCTGTCAATTAATGCTTAGGCTTCTGGCCATGTTCAGGAAAGGGATCTTAATAAGGTCTAAAATGCGATGAAGACTACCTGGTTAGGTAGCACAAGTCTTTGGAAAAGTATTATGAACCCCATATTACGATATGCCTCCACCTCCAAGGTGAAAGCTGAATTACGAGCAATAACGCTTGATGATGGAGATTCAAGCAATACAGGTCCAGTTGGTGATCCTTTCAAGGACAACACCCCTAAACAAGTTGATTCAAAAGGAGAAATACCTAAAGAATCAAATGATACCTCAAAAATTAAAGAGGACGAGGTTGATCTTAGGCCCAGAATATGGACTTCTAAGAATGATAAAAACGAGCAGAGAGCACCTTTGATTGAATATCAAAGGACATGGGAAAAGCTATACACGAGAATGGGGCTTGTCCCAGGAAAATCCGTGGCCGATTGGTCGGGGAAATATCCGAGAATTTGGATACTACCAGGTTCAAAGCATGAGAGTGTACGAGAATGATTCGACTTTGGCTGTATAGCTTCAGTCTTTACCACATCATCAGGATTTCTGGAAATTTCTAAATTAACAGAATGGATTCACGAGAAAGTGTACGAAATTTGGAAGAACAATCCTACACTTGAAAGAGGAGATGTCCTGGCGCTAAAATTTATATCAGCAGCTCCGGAAATTACAGGAAAGGGTTTTCATCAGAGTTTCCATTTCATCAAGCTGCAGAGACCCAATATGAAGGTAATGGATTATATCAAGCCACCACCAGAAGGACAATTTCTTGTCTCCCCAATTTCAGAAGATGTATCTCTACTAGAAGAGCATGAGGACTATGGGTCTGTTTCACCGAGATGGATAAGGTCAAATATATGTTCAAGATTTTCTAGAAATCAGAGAATAGATTATTCATGCTAAATAGCATGACGAACAATACCACGCGATTTGCAGAAACAATCTTTGAAAATAAAAGGCAAACGTTGTGGAAAAATGAGATTCCGGCAACGGTAGAAACTAGCCGGAAATTCTGCAACATGATGCATGCCGGACCTAAGTCACCTAATGCTCCATGCCTAGAAAGTTGCAGGCGCACCGGTCTCGCCTGGCGACTTTAGTGCATGTGCTTTGCACTAAGACGCTTTACAAATTCTTAGTTCTCGCATCAAGATTTCTTAGTTCTTATGTTAAAATCTTATGAATAATCATAGTTGGTAGAAGACAAACAAAAGGGTGATATTGAAGAAGGAGCAAGAGGAGAACAAAACTAACTCAAAAATTATATAATTACAAAGAATTGGAAGTGATTTAAGGCTTATACATTTGTCTTCCCACCATAATAATTTAGAAAATATTATATAAAATTAATAACCATGAGAAGTTATGTACCTTTCTTTCATTATAATCCATTTCTTTGTGTCAAAATTTTATATATACTTTTATTTTATGTGTTTATAGCATACTAATTTAGGTAATAATTATTTTATTTTTATATATCAGTTATTTTTCTTAGAAGGGCATTATATTGCGCACTAAGACTGCAATTTTTTTTAAATTGCCGCACTGGCGCACCGGCACTCGCACCTGCATCTGCATCCGCCTCAGGTGACTTAGCGCCAGACGATGGAAGGAACGGATCTCTCCAAAATGTCCCGATCAGAAAGAGCCTCTTTTTGGAAAAGGATTCCAAGTAAAAAGAGACAAATGAGAAAATGACAGAGAGGGCCCTTCAAGACAAGGAAAGGTTTTGCGTGCTGGAAAGTGGACAAACACTACTGGCAAAGCAAAAGGGGCCATGTGATAAGAGTCATAACTACCTCCACTAAAATTCAAAATGGAGGGACCACGAGTTCCAGTAGAAAGGAACGTGATAAGAGTCAGGACCACCTCCACTAAAATTCAGAATGATAATGGAGGGACCACGGGAGTTAGTGGGAAGAAACGTATGCAGTGACGATCCCACTCTCAAAATGTAGCTGAAGTCCGAATTTGAAGTCCGAGACTTCATCTATATATTAAGCAAGCTGAAGGAAGCAAAGGGCATTGAACATTCCTCATTGTTTTCTTACAAAATAAAAGAAGTCTAAAATAGTTTGTAATAGTTAAGTATTTTAATTTCCGTAGTAAAATTCGAGTGTAGATAGTTTCCAAATTATGTTATGAGTGTATATGTGAGGGAAACAAAGCTAATATGTGTAGCTAAACAAGTAACTCCCCTCTAAAAGGGGTTATGAGTGTTATGTAATAAATAAGTTTCCACTTCTATAAATAAAATCTGGGTTTTCGCCTGAGTGTGTCGCTGTATCATGTTCTTTTGAACATTTCATTTTGAATTATACCTCTTACACCCGGAGTAGGAAACGAATCAGGGTTGTGCTGTTTATCGTTGAAGGAACCATTGCAGAACCATCGGTTGCGATCGAGTGGTTGAAGGCCGGCGGTCTTTGTAAAACCTGGTGGGATATCCGACGATATCACGGTCAAAGCGAGGTATTTTTAAAAGTTATGTTCTTTAGCCATCTAATACGGAAGCATGCTAGGCCTCTCATATAGTCATAATGGACTAATTTCGTTTAAAGCCTACCGAAAATAAAATTATTCAATTAATCGGGGTGAAAATGCAAACACCATAAATAAGTGATCTGGAATTGCAAAATTAGGGAGAAGGGTAGTTTTGTAAAAAGATCCATTGGCTACACGTACCTTTAACTGCAGCTCCGATCTTCCCCTAGGAACCCCGATTGCACCCACAAACAAAGGAAAAGGGAACCGTCTACATAGCATCAAGAGGCAAGGCCTTTGCACTCGCATACATGTGGAGGCCCACCAGTGTTTTAAAAATGCGCCCCAAGGCTCGCCCTGGGTACGCCTTGGGGCAGAATACACTGAATACGCCCCAGGGCACATTGATGATCACCCTTTGATGATGTTTTGCTTGAAGATGATGCAGACGGTGAAATAGATGGATCAGATGTCGCCGACTACAATGAGCTTGGTGATCTAAACGAGGAGATTCTTGAAAGTGATTTAAGAATTGATATTGAAATTAATTTTTCCAAGTTAAGTTGGTTGTGGAAATACTTTGTTGGTCATAAGTATCGACAAGCTAGTTAGAATCTAGCTACATATTTGTGCAAATAATACTTTTTTAACAAACGAAAACATGCACGAATTTCTGATTGTTGACTGCTCATTATCAAACTTAAGCAAATTTCTCATATATATGGATTATTGGATAATTTGATGTGATTGTGGAAGCGTTGATATTACTTTTTGAGCTTTTTGTAAAATTCAAGTGACACAAAATTATTTTATAAGCTATTATCATTATTTATAGGCGGAAATATTGAAAATGCCCTGTAAGTCTTGCATTTTTTGCTTTTTGCCCTGTAACATTTTGAGCCAATGAAAATGCCCAATAACTCTTGTTTTTTCGCCTAAATCTGACATGTTGGGCTTTCAGTGGCCCGTGATGTTAAAATTACCCTATACCTTATAGTTACATGGCATTTTTAATAATTTGACAATTTTATCTATGATCAATCTGTAACAACTTTAAAATTATAACTAAAAATATTTAATAAACTTAAAATTAAGAGTAATATTACTTTAAATAATAAGTATACTAAAAATTAAGAGTAACATTACCTTAAACAACAAAAATACTAAATATATTTAATTTTAATATATATTATCTAAATCATAAAAAAATTATTGTATAATTTCAACTTAATTAAAATGTTTATCTTAAAATATTTCATACTAAATATTTTACATGAATATATTAAAATGATGTATATTTTTTCAATTCATCAATAGAATTCTCTTTCTCTTTCCAAATTATAAAAAAATTATTATATAATTATGATTTAAATAACTTAATTTCTCAACAACTATTAAACTTAAAAGAAACAGAAAAAAGAAAAGAAACAAGAAACAGAAAATAGAAACAAATGACTCATCACTCAAGATTTAAGTTCCTCACTCATAAAATTAAAATAAAATAAAAAACACCATAAACATCTTAACTTTACCACTTGAAACCCCAAAATTAAGCATAGCTTAACGTTGGTTTGTTGGTACACTTGACTTCAAAGAATATAAATTCAATCAGGATAAGGAAAAAAAAGTACTCTAAAAATAAAATATTTGTTCACTACAAGAAAACTTCACAATTGGAATCATTAATTAGGTTCCAATTGCCCCTTTTTTGGTTTTCGTAGACCAAATGGGAACCAGGCATGGGCACTACATGCTTCGTTTCCGTTACTCCCGTAGCGATTGCCTTGGGAACGAAATAAATGGTTCCCCTTGCTAATAGAAACGAACGCCATTGGTTTCCGTTTGGTTCCCATTGCTTTGGGAGCCCCAATTCTGACATGAGAAACACATTACTCTGCCAACGGGAACCAACTTGTCCAAATTACGGGAACGAAAACTTCGTTCCTATTGTTTAATTCAAAATTTTAAAAAAAATGGCGGAAATTTGAATTGTTTTCAAAACAGTACCATTTTCGAATTTTTCATATTGGCGCCATTTTGATTTTGAAAATTTTCAGAAATTTCATTTTTGATTATTGTTGTTGTTGTATAATCTGAAATTATCATTTTCATGGTAATATGCTTAATTTCGTTTTATGTTATAACATTGTTGTATAAATTTAATTATTATATTTTTTGAATATCACATATATTGTAATAGGTAAAATGTGTAATATTATAAATTAAACAATACCACTATACAACACAAATTTGTTGTTAAGAAAATTTAGGATACAACTATACAACACAAATTTTAATAAAAATAACAAAATAAATGCATTTAAGCAACATAATTAAAATTAATTATTTTGTTTCTTCTTCTTCTTCTCTTCTTCGGATTTCTTCTTCTTCTTCTTCGGATTTCTTCTTGTTGTTGTACTTAACGAGTAACAAAGAAGCTCAAAAAAAAAACTTATTTTGTTTCTTCTTCTTCTTCTTCTTCTTCTTCTTCTTCTTCTTCGGATTCTTCGGACTTCTTCTTCTTCTTCATCTTCTTAACGAGAAACAAAGAAGAAGCAAAAAAAATAAAAAAAAAATTGCTGAGCTTCTCTGCTGCGCGCGGCTGCTGTCAATGGATGGGTTGGTATATATAGAAAAGTATCCGCAATGAGAATGAAATTTCGGTTCCCATTGCTTGCTAAAATGGTTCATGTTAATGGCCAACTGTTTTTGTACGACTTCCTCAATTATTGGTACCAATGGGAACTAAATATTTAGTTCCCATTAATTGGTTTCCATTAGAACCCATACTTATAAAAAAAAATTAATTATATTTTTTTACCACAAATATATTTTAAACGTGTTTCGTTTCTCCATTTGTCGATAAAATTTGAATTTACATGCCACATTAGTGTTGGAAAAATAGTTGTTCAAGAAAAAACTGAATTTGAAGTTGTTTTGCATCTTTTGTATAATTGTGCTTTCTTCCCCAATTTTTCTTTTAAACATCTTCCGACATTCTGTTTTGTACGAAATTCGGAGGAACACTCCTATTTTACATATCTTAGTGTACGGTTAAAAAAAATTAAGGATTGAAGGTGTTTCACAACCTTTATGTATGAAAATACAAGTTAGAACTATGTTGTCTATAGGTTTTAAGGATAGGGTTTAGGATTTATAGGGTTTAGGGTTTAGGGTTTAGGGTTTAGGGTTGAAGAGCGATATAGTATTTTATATTATAATATTTGTTTATCGTATTTCGTTACTTCGTTTTGGACGAGATTTGGAATTACACGCTTAAGTCGTGTTTTCAAAGGATTGGTAAAAGAAAAAACTTAATTCAAATATTTTTTTAACTTTTTTATAATTACATAAACCCCCAGTTTATTTGTTTATCGTATTTCGTTACTTCATTTTGGACGAGATTTGGAAGGACACGCGTAATTAGTGTTTTCAAATGATCGGTAAAAGAAAAAACTGATATCGGATATTTCTTTAACTTTTCTATAATTACATATTCCTCCCATTTATTTGTTTAACGTATTTCGTTACTCCGTTTTGGCCGAGATTTGAAATGACACGTGTAATTAGTGTTTTGAAAGGATCAGTAAAAGAAAAACCTGATTTCGGATATTTCTGTACATTTTCTATAATTACATATTCCTCCCGTTTATTTATTTAACATATTTCGTTACTCCGTTTTGAACGAAATTTGGAATGACACGCGTAATTAGTGTGTTAAAAGCACCGGTAAAGAAAAAACTTAATTCAGATATTTCTTTAACTTTTCTATAATTACATATTCTTCCAATTTATTTGTTTAACGTATTTTGTTAATCCATTTTGGACGAGATTTGGAATGAGACGAGTAATTAGTGTTTCCAAATGATCGGTAAAAGAAAAAACTTAATTCAGATATTTCTTTAACTTTTCTATGATTACATATTCCTCCCGTTTCTTTGTTTAACGTATTTCGTTACTCCGTTTTGGACGAGATTTGGAATGACATGCGTAATTAGTGTTTCCAAATGATCGTTAAAAGAAAAAATGTGATTCAGATATTTCTTTAACGTTTCTATAATTACATATTCCTCCCGTTTATTTGGTTAACGTATTTTGTTACTACGTTTTGGATGAGATTTGGAATGACACGCGTAATTAGTATTTACAAAGAATCGGTAAAAGAAAAAACTTAATTCGAATATTTCTTTAACTTTTCTGTAATTACATATTCCTCCTGTTTCTTTGTTTAACTTATTTCGTTACTTCGTTTTGGATGAGATTTAGAATGACACGCGTAATTAGAGTTTTCAAAGGATCGGTAAAGAAAAAACTTAATTCGGATATTTCTTTAACTTTTCTATAATTACATATTCCTCCCGTTTATTTGTTTAACGTATTTCGTTATTCTGTTTTGGACGAGATTTGGAATGACACGCGTAATTAGTGTTTCCAATGGATCGGTTAATAAAAAACTTAATTCGGATATTTTTTTAACTTTTCTATAATTACATATTCCTCTCGTTTAATTGTTTAACGTATTTCGTTATTTCGTTTTAGACGAGATGTGGAATGACACGAGTAATTAGTGTTTCCTAATGATCGGTAAAAGAAAAAACTTAATTCGGATATTTCTTTAACATTTCTTTAATTACATATTCCTCCCGTTTCTTTGTTTAACGTATTTCGTTACTCCATTTTGGACGAGATTTGGAATGACACGCGTAATTAGTGTTTCCAAAGGATCGCTAAAAGAAGAAACTTAATTCGGATATTTTTTTAACTTTTCTATAATTACATATTCCTCCCGTTTATTTGTTTAACGTATTTTGTTACTCCGTTTTGGACAAGATTTGGAATGACACGCGTAATTAGTGTTTCCAATGGATCGGTTAATAAAAAACTTAATTCTGATATTTCTTTAACTTTTATATAATTACATATTCCTCCCGTTTATTTGTTTAACGTATTTCGTTACTCCGTTTTGGACTAGATTTGGAATGACACGCACAATTAGTGTTTCCAAATGATCGGTTAAAGAAAAAACTTAATTCAGATATTTCTTTAACTTTTCTATAATTACATATTCCTCGCGTTTATTTGTTTAACGTATTTTGTTATTCCGTTTTGGACAAGATTTCGAATGACAAGCGTAATTAGTGTTTCCTAATGATCGGTAGATAAAAAAACTTAATTCAGATATTTTTTTTAACATTTTTATAATTACATATTCCTCCTGTTTCTTTGTTTAACGTATTTCGTTACTCCGTTTTGGATGAGATTTGGACTGACACGCACAATTAGTGTTTCCAAAGGATCGCTAAAAGAAAAAATATAATTCGAATATTTTTTTAACTTTTCTATAATTATATATTCCTCCCATTTCTTTGTTTAACGTATTTCGTTACTCCGTTTTGGACGAGATTTGCAATGACACGCGTAATTCTGTTTCCAAAGGATCGGTAAAAGAAAATACTTAATTCGGATATTTCTTTAACTTTTCTATAATTACATATTCCTCTCGTTGATTTATTTAACGTATTTCTTTATTCCGTTTTGGACGAGATTTGGAATGACATGCGTAATTAGTGTTTCCAAAGGACCAGTTAAAGAAAAAACTTAATTCAGATATTGCTTTAACTTTTCTATAATTACATATTTCTCCCGTTTAATTGTTTAACGTATTTTGTTATTCCGTTTTGAACGAGATTTAGAATGACACGCGTAATTAGTGTTTCCTAATGATCGGTAAAAGAAAAAACTTAATTCGGATACTTATTTAACTTTTTTTTTAATTATATATTCCTCCCGTTTCTTTGTTTAACGTATTTCGTTACTCCGTTTTGGACGAGATTTGGAATGACACGCGTAATTAGTGTTTCCAAAGGATCGCTAAAAGAAGAAACTTAATTCAGATGTTTCTTTAACTTTTCTATAATTACATATTCCTCTCATTTATTTGTTTAACGTATTTCGTTACTTCGTTTTGGACGAGATTTGGAATGACACGCGTAATTAGTGTTTCCAAAGGATCGGTAAAAGAAAAAACTTAATTCAGATATTTTTCTTTAACTTTCTATAATTCTATATTTCTCCTGTTTATTTGTTTAACGTATTTCATTAAACATTACGTATTTGTTTAACCCTAATGTGTGTTTTTGGTATGTGTTTAGTGTGTGCGTGAAATTAAAAAAGGGGAAAGTGAATGAATTTTCTGGATTCCACGATTCCTTAACACTATTTTGTTTGTCTTTTTTAATGAATGAGAACTACGGTTTGGTTCCCATTGCGATGAGGTGTCACTAATGGGAACTAACTCTCAAACAGGAACCAAATATTAGTCTCCATTTCTATGTGTATAATTTACTTTTTTCTTTTACACGGATAACAGGCAATGGGAACGGAAATGTCGTTCCGATTAGATAGGAACGCAATCTCGTTCCCATGTTTCCGTCTCCATTGTGGAGATTTCTTGTAGTGGTTATTACACATCATGCACTATCTAATGGGATTTGCTGTCTATTTTTTTTTTCCTTCTGACTGTTTTTACTTTCTACTTGGCCATTTATTTGTTATGGTTTTATTCCTTTTTTCATATCCTTTTACTTTACTATAGTTCGCTTTTAACAGGAATAATACATATATAAAAAGAACTGTGAGAGAAAAACAAACAAACAAATTAAATGTATCTGTACTGTTTTACATTAATTTTACAGTTGTTTAGTCATAATGATCTTCAATTCTTCCACTACAATTATTGATTGGTGCGTAATACGAAATTAACTAGTTTTATAAGAAGAAAAAAAGAGAGGAAAGTAATTAAGCAATAAAATAATACATGGTGAAACTCAATTTGTCCCTGTTATCTGTTGGTCAAATAATGCTAGCCTCCAATCTTGACCATGCGATTCATGCTTGCAGCAATCCCAGCTGGGTGAAAGTGACACTCCACCCTTCTTCCATCTCCTATAACAAGCTGCTACGAGAGAGAGAAATATAGAACGAGAGAGAGATAGAAAACAGAGAAAAGAAGAAAAAGAGAGAAAAAAAGCCATAGAGCTAAATACGAGTGAGTTTCGAGGGTTGGTTTTTTGTAATAGTCGAGTGCGAGAGTTGCTCCTCCTATTGTAATTCGTTCTAGCGTTGAATGAAGAATTTTCCAACCCCAACAATTGGTATCAAGAGCTAAGGTGGCGTTCGTTCTCTGTAAATTTCGTCCAAAATTGTTGGTTCCGAAACTGTGATTTCTTATCACGATTGCGAAGCTCTCGTTCCAACGATTCCGAAAATATAGTTTTTGAAGGATTCCGATCGCCGGAGAGTGGCGTTCGAGGCCGACCCGATTCGACGTCAAAATTTTTCCGTCCCGAAATCGTGTTTTGTTACTACCGTTGCGAAGCTCGTGTTGCAAGGATTCCGAAAATATATTTTTCGAGATTTTTCGGTCGCCGGAAAGCATCGTTTCACGCCGACCGAGTTAACGACGAGTTAACTTGGCCCAACTCGAATTGACGGGCGAAGAAGACGAAGTCCAGATCCGGATCCGACCCGCCCAGATTTTGACCCAACCAGCTGCTGGTCTGACCGGTCAACGACTGGTCCAACCGGATTTGGTCCAGTTCAATTCCCTCCAACTTCTTTTGGTCCGGTTCAACTCAATTCTTGTCGGTTTTTGACAAGGTCAGAACGGTTCCAAAGGTTTTCGACCGTTCCGGATCCAACCGTGTGCTCCGTTTCCCCAAATTCGGCCTCTAAATTTCGGTACAAGCAAGCTTGTTGAATTTTAACATGGAAAATTCAACGTCGGACACGATGATGCGGTTGACGCCAACAAATTACAGCATGTGGAAGTCTCACATGGAAGATTTACTGAATTTGAAGGATTTAGCCGAACCAATTGAGAGTAAGGGTGTGAAACCGGAGAAGAAGGCGGATGAAATATGGACAAAAATGAACAAGAAGACGGTGGCTCAAATCCGTCAATGGATTGACCACAGTGTGTTCCACCATGTTGCGCAAGAAACTAAGGCGTATGATCTGTGGAAAAAGCTTGAGAATATGTATCAAGCAAAGACAGCTCGGAACAAAACTCTGTTGATGAGACGTTTGGTGAACCACAAGCTACGAAGTGGTACGTCTATAACAGAGCATACGAGTCAATTCCAGGACCTCGTGAACCAGCTTGCTGCCGCTGATTGGGTCCTGAAAGACGAGGAACAAGCCATCTTGCTTCTCAGTTCTCTACCTGATAATTGGGAGACGCTCGTCATCACTCTGAGCAACTCTGCTCCTAGCGGTAAAATATCCATGGAGATGGTCACGAACGCTCTCCTGAACGAGGATGCCGAAGGAAGGAGAATCATATTGAAGAGTCATATGCCCTCGTTTATGAGAACAACGAACGAGGCAGAGGACGAGGACGAGGCAGAGGTAGAGGCAGAGGCAGAGGAAGAGGCTAATACAGTGGAAGTCTACCACGAGGATCGAACAACGTCACAGACGACGTTAATCAATTTGAAGGCACGCTGATATGTTATTATTGTGGCATTGAGGGTCACATGAAAAGAAACTGTCGTAAGTTCTTGAGAGAACAACTAGCACAAAGCAGTGAAAATAACAAGTCAGAAAATGGTGATGCGTTAGTCACCTTTGATGATGTGGCATAGTTCGTACGAGAGGGTATACCTTTCTCCATAGTGATGTTGGAGAAAGAGAAAGAAGGAGTACAGAGATTAAATTCTCTATGGTGATTTCCATTCTTTTTTGTTGAGAGAAAAGGGGATGATGGTGTACGGAGAATAATTATATCTCCACGAATGTGTTTCCTTTCTCGATGGGTTTTCGGAGAACGAGATAAGTGTTTGTGTTTCTTTCTTCAGGGTCATACGGAGAAAGATCGAGTATACAGAGATACGCTATATCTCTATGTTTTGGTTGCCTTTCTTCAGGGTTATTCGAAGAAAGATCGGGTATACGGAAATAAGAGATATTTCCATGATCGTTTGCCTTTCTTCAGGGTTATTCGAAAAAAGATTGGGTATACGGAGGTGTTGTATATCTCCACGTTTGTTTGCCTTTCTTCAGGGGATTACGGAGAAAGAGAAGTTTTGAGCAAGGGGGAGCGTTCACCCCTACATGCAAAGTCGTCGAAAGAAAGATCATAGGCGAGTGATAAATTGTGTTCCTTCTTGAAAAGAGAAGAAATAAGAGACTGAGATACGATTGAGGCTCGAAGGGGAGATTGTTGGTCAAATAATGCTAGCCTCCAATCTTGACCATGCGATTCATGCTTGCAGCAATCCCAGCTGGGTGAAAGTGACACTCCACCCTTCTTCCATCTCCTATAACAAGCTGCTACGAGAGAGAGAAATATAGAACGAGAGAGAGAGATAGAAAACAGAGAAAAGAAGAAAAAGAGAGAAAAAAAGCCATAGAGCTAAATACGAGTGAGTTTCGAGGGTTGGTTTTTTGTAATAGTCGAGTGCGAGAGTTGCTCCTCCTATTGTAATTCGTTCTAGCGTTGAATGAAGAATTTTTCAACCCCAACATTATCGTTATATCAAAGTATTGTTTTTGATTACAATATTTATAATTTACATACACCATAAGTGTAACTAAACAAAATTAAAGATCTAACCAAACTAGCAACAGTTTTAGTTAGTTAAGAAGATCGATCTACTAATTAGGACCCCAGCAGCTCAAATACATAACTGTCCGAAGAGAATCATCAGCCTTCTGTGCCTTTTGATCACGGCGACTTTTTTCGTACGCTGAAGTCTTGTGTTTCGCTTGAGAGAGTGATTTGACAATATTATCCTTGGCGCGGTGGTGGATCGATCTCAATGCGTAATTCCATCGGCAGAAGCCTTGATCTTTCAGTGCCTCCACAGCCCCCACGCTTGCCGCCACCATCCACGCTTTGCTTATTGCAACTGACTTACTCATGATATATATATTTTCAGAAATCTGAATGTGTATTAACTCAATGAAGAATATGGATAACTAGATTGAAGTGAGTGGTCAAAGAGTTAAGAATATATGATGTATATATAGAGAGATGAATGGATTTAGCTGAGATTTGTGAAACCATGTCTTTTTATTTATTTATCTGTGGGCTGGGAAGCATGCATTTTCCTGTGGTTTTGGAGGGTGAATCGGACGTTGGTTTTGTTTATAGTGGGCAGTTGTTTTGAAGTGCTCGTCTAAAGACACTTTTGCCCCTTAGCTAGCATTTGTAATGTTGATAATAAGGGGCTATAATTGGGACTTTGACGTATCATGGTTTAGTGACTAGCCAAGCTAGATGATTCTTCTATTCTTCTTATTTTATTTTATTTTGATACTAAGAACTTTCATATATGAAATCAAAAACCAAAGTTCATACACACATGATAAAGCCATGATAAGAACACACCCAAAGACAGACGCGCGCTAACTAAACAAAAAACGCCTAATGGATATTGTTCGTTTGCACTTGAATTGCACCCGGAATGAGTAAAGTTGCATCACGCGCCAACAAATGAGCGTCAACGTTATTATCTCGAGATATCCAATGAAAACCCCATCTCCTCGGCCCCACAACACGCCACGCTCGGACAATGTCTTCAATATATTCGCGTGATCTCCGTTAACGTCATTCGGGAACCACACGTCATGCATTATACCAAGGCAGTCTCCTTCGAACATTACCTTGACCCATTGAGCAAGTTGCGCCCTTTGCACAACTACCCAAAGAGCGTAGGCCTCCGCATTACGCAATTACATACAACCTGTCAAACATCGTTGTTCTCGCTCTACTTGTTGCCCCGACTGAGTTTGCACAATTATCCCCGAATGTACAGAAAAGAGAGTCCAGACCGACATAGGGGTGGAATAAATAGGACTGACAGTGCATGCAAATATAGGGGACATAGTGGGCTGCATATTTGGGAAGACGGTACAGAATCTCAGAGATATGAATCGAATACGCGGTCCAAGGAGTCAGAGGGGAATTCACGAACAACAGGTATTAAGGGGCGACATATTCGTGAAAATCTAAATAACACTGAGGGGCTCGGGAAATGGAAAGAAGTGGAGAGCAGGGCAACAATAGCTGAAACGACTGAGAAGACTGGAAGGGATGAGGTCGGTTTGGAAAAAAGTGGGCTGGAGATGGCAGAAACAACTGGGGACATGGAAGGAACGTGTGACGAGCTAGTCGCGTTGTCAACAAATATAACGATAGAAACTGGGACTGCAAGTAATCAGAGGAAAGTGCGTGTAAAGCGGGTTCCAAAGAAATTCTCGCCTGATGGTTCGAGTGTAGGAGCACAAATTGGGAAATGGAGAAAAAGAAAAGAGCAAGAGGAGGAAAATAAGGGGCCGGTAAATCAGAAAAAACACAAGGGCAGCGAAACAAAACAAACTATCTCAACGGTGGCGACTGCAGAGCAGTCCCGCAGATCACAATGAAAATCTTATCTTGGAACTGTCAGGGCTTGGGGGAACCCTTGGACAGTTCAAGAACTCCGGCGTACGGTAGTTCAGCATAATCCCTCTCTAATTTTCCTAATGGAAACTCGTTTAACCAAAAGGAAAATAGAGATTATTAGAGATAGTTTAAATTCTTTTGGCATAGCCGTTAACGCAGAGGGACAGTCGGGTGGCTTAGCACTATTATGGAAAAAGGATGTTGACGTGCGACTTGTGAGATTTTCAAAATATCATATGGATGCTATGGTTTTTTGCTCTAGACTTCAGAACGAGTGGTGATTCACGGGTTTTTATGGAGAACCCGAAGTAGCGCGTCACAACATATCTTGGGACCTTCTTCGACAGTTGAGTCGCACCTCTTTGAGACCGTGGTTGTGTGCGGGGGATTTTAATGAAATTCTCCATCATAGTGAGAAGTTGGGAGGGAATGCGAGAGCGGTTGGGAAATTAGAAATTTTAGAGCCGATCTTATGGATGTCGGGTTTGAGGGTTCTAATTATACATAGTGCAACAAATGGCCTAGTCCGAGAACGGTTTGGGTGCGCTTAGACCGTGCTTGTACTAATAGCTGGTGGAATACGGCGTTCACTGAAACAACTCCGACCATTGAACACTTATTATTAGTTGCACGCATGAAGATAATCTTTCGACGGTGTGGCAGAAAAAAATCAAATTTCGTTTTGAGGCTGCATGGGCACTTGGGACAGAATGTGGGGAGGTTCTTGAGAATATTTGGCACGCTCCGGGAGGGACGGGACAGCCCTTGATGACGAAATTAGCTTAATGTAGTGCGGGTTTAAAGATGTGGTCGAGTTTGTTGGGGGTTAATTTGAAGAATCGCATTGAGTCCCGTACTTGCTTCCGTTCGGGTATTAGGACCGCGCATTCATGCACCATATGGTAGGCCGCGAATATCTTTTAGATCCACCTCTGTTTCGTGACGTTTGTCACAATCGCACATAATATGCCCCATGACCCTGAAAACGAACAAAAATTCGGAAGGTGTTCATAAGTGAATCGGACTAGCATCTTCTCCCCTTGTGTGTTACGAATTTTCATGCACCATATCAATGGTTTGCGAACGTCAATTTTAACCCGAATGCGCATGGTTTTGCCCCAATGTTCTTTAGGGTCTAATTCTTCGAAAACCCCCATCTTTTGACCAATAATTTCTGCAATTTCAGGAGTTTGTCGGATGATAGGGATGTCATGCAAGCGAACATTGAATAGACACCAGTTGAGATCCACTTGCAACGGATTCTCCTCGGGATCAATAGTGTTCAGAATCAGGATGTGATTATCAAAGAACGATGGACAACCCTCTAGTACTCGTTTACTATCAATGGCGTGATGGAATTAGAAAAGAATTCGTTCGTCCCCAATGTGTTAAATTTACACCCCCTTTCGAGCCTTGAACAGAGATTTCATGACCGAGCAAAACGCATTAAAATTGAAACCCCCAGACTTAAGCAACCGCCCAACGACTAACAATTCTGTCACCCAATTCGTCTTATTCCATGAATCATCCCTAATCGTGACTTGTTCCTCCTCCGTTAAACGTAGAGTTTTATTCAGTTTTTCTATTTCCACCTCCATGCAGACGTCGTTAAGTGGATAAGGGCGGAATTGTTTGAAACGTGATGGAACCAAGGTCTCCAAAAATCTGAATGAAGTCAGCAAATCAACCCTACAGTAAATCAAAAGTAAAAGAGATAGAGAATAAGAAGGACAAGAAATGGATTGAAAGCGAAAAAATCGGACATGGAAAAAAAGAAAGAAAAAAACCCTAACAAAACCCTAGCTTATTTGAGAGATAGAATTCTCCCAAGACGCAGATAGAGGTGTCAAGGTAACGATGATATGTCCACTGTAGTGAAGCCGCCCCGATATGTCACAGAGAGCCTTAATGGTAAGGCACACAACTCTCTCACCGTAGAAGACGGAACCCTCAAGAAGAAAGACGTGAAAAGATATTGATATAACTTTCTTCTTATTATTAAAATGAGGGACAAGCAACAAGAAAACTAAATACTAAATAGTATCCACAACAAAGTTCTATACATACACATCATAGAATTTTTTTGAGTGAAAATTATTAAAGGGAGTTTGGTAATGTGTATTTTAACTTAATAAAAAGGAACATGAACCCAAGAATGTTGTATAACTACGCAAAAGTGATATTGTTATGTTTGTAAGTGCACAATCAAGTGAAAAATTTGTACGTAAATTACGTGTTGAAAATCCTGTCCAAAAAGGACTATGATTCAATCTTAGACTAACTACTTCTATTCTAATTGAAATTCGTGAATACTTGGAGATTGTTGTTTACCTAATAATTCATTGTACATAAACATAACAACTGGCTGAATCGAAATAATATTATCAAATAAGTGAATAGTTTAGATGGATGAGATCGTTCGGCCATCCACAATGTTCATTCATATGCGATGGTTTAAATTTGTGATTTAATAATTCAAGGCTCTTTTCAAAGGCACATCGATAGTTAAGTCATATTTCACTTATCTAAACTGTCAATTTTCAATTATCTCATAAAAATGTATCGTTGTCCGCATTAGTAGTCCCCGATACTAAGTGATCAGTTATAGCAAAACATTGCGCATAATATAGTCGAGATTAACATCAAATCATTGACCGAAAAATAAAGCACAATCTTCACATAATATCAAGCGAACTACCACATAAATTTAAGCATAAAGAAATTAGTTGTTCATCGTTTCAAAATATGAAATCAACAATATCAAAAATAAGTAATTAAACATCGCATAATAGAAAGAGTTATCATATTAATAAGATCTTCACGATAGTCTTTTTGCGAAACTCTTTCGATATTTCTCGGCTGAATTTTACGTTGATATTTGCCTTCTTTAGTTGTGAACTATGATTTGTTATGGTGAAACACTATGATGATGAATTCTTTCTTCCTCGTAATGTTCTCCTCCTTTCTGCACTCTATTTCATCATTTCGTCATCCTTTGTTGTGTGCCCATGTTTTTCTATTTCTATTTTTTTGTGTGGTTTCTAAACTATGATTGCACTTTCAAACTAAGACTAATTTAATCTTAAGTACCCAAGATTTAGCGTAGCGCGAATCACACCATAGGGCTGACGCTAGTCGCGCTACACTTCCATACATGTGGCGCGAGCTATGCATCTGTTGCGCTCCTTTGTGATGTTGAAGCGCAAGCGTGCCCGTGGCGGCGTGAGTCGCGCCATTCTCCTGACAAATGTTTGTCATATTAGGGCAACATCTTGTAGGCCGTGCCTTCTCAAAAATGTTGTAGTGCTAGTCAGACTCCCCTTGTGGCATAACTAGCGCTACAACATTGTTTGTTGAAATGTTGCATTTTGTCTTTTAAACGCATTGTGGGCCATTGTTTCTTCTTTTAGATTCGTCATTCTCGTTGCTATTTTAGATTTGGCATCCGTGAGTATATATGCTCCAACTAGCTCGTTTCACATCCAAATGTTTTGTATCCACCAAACTGAATCTATATTTTGAAACACATAAAATCAGACTTAAATAAACTCAATACCTAAAGAATTTGTAATTTACCTTGTGATAATGAGTGTTTTAGACACTCATCACCCAACCAATTTAAAATGTACACATTACAAGTCAATGAGACGTGACAATCAATGATACGACGCAAATGAGCACAACACAGCTAACAGAAGCTCTGAAGCTCGATAATGGTGGAGATGCAGAAAAGCATCTATCACAATCTCGCAGACAAGACGAAGAATGAACATTCTTTTTCTTCCAAGGCATGCAGCCCAAGGTAGGCTATTAAGAATTATACATGTACATACATACATTGGCATAAAGTTTAAAAGTTATTGAAAGTCGAAGAGTTAAACTTACTATTGAAATGTACAATAATACAACACAACTTACTATTGAAAGTCAAAGAGTCAAACTTACTATTGAAAGTCAAGGTTATTGAAATGTACAAAATTGCAAGACAATGAGATGTGACGATCAATGATGAGGCGCATATGAGCATAACACAACTAATAGAAGGTCTGAAAGTCAAAGAGTCAAACTTACTATTGAAACTCAAAGTTGTTGAAATGTACAAATTACAAGATGATAAGACTTGGCAATCAGTGATTAAGAATTATAAATGTACATACACACATACATACACACATAGGCATAGAGTTTAGAAGTTACTGAAAGTCAAAGAGTCAATCTTACTATTTGTGAAATAGAGCCTAAAAACGTTAAACGGCTATGGATTGTTACATGTGTTAAAAAAATTACTTATGAAAAGAGAAAATCCATTTTTTCTTGAACCGTCGCTTTAGAGCGGCCTTGTGCTATTACCAACTCTTGCACGACAGCAAGGTCGCGCGTGCCTTGCACGCGCCTCAATTGGACAGGCAACGGGACTGGCCATTACACCCTAGACCCTACCACATAACTTTCTTGGTTTTTAGGGACTATCGTGTAAATACAACATTTTTAGGTTCTCCCACACTTGTATAAATTTTTCTATAAAGGGCCTAAAATTGGTCATAATAATGTGTTGATCGAATAATTTAGAAGCTCTTAGCATCATCGTTGGATTAAATTGATTCCAATCGTCCATTTTGACAGACAACTTGTAAAATATAGAGGCCTCTTACTATTTCAAAAGCATCAAGAAATCACTTTTCATCTCACTTTTATACTTTCCCACTTATACTTGTTTTCTTTATGCACATAATCAATCACTTGGGGGTAACTCATGGTGATTTGCTAGTCGACAAGGCTGAGTTAGCAGGGCCGCAACAACTATACTTGAGTGAAAAGTTTTAGCGTGTGACACATGTCGCATGACAATGGTTTTATAACTTACTAATGTTGGGAGATAGATCCTAAAAGTATAGAAAACCAATGCTAAAATTTCATACTTAAGTTATCTAGATCTAAGATTTGAGAGATCTACAACCGTTCACTCTACGACTAGATGGTAGTGATACTTCACTTCGATTTTGAATGTGACACGCATAAATAATTATGTCATTGAGCACATATTGCTCTAACTGGCTTTAGCACTCACCATGGTCATTTTGAGTTTCTGGTGATGCCCTTTGGGTTGTGTAATGCACCAGCAACTGTTCAGTCACACGATGAACTAATTTTTATCCTTTATTTGAGAAAATTTATCTTGGTATTTTTTGATGACATATTGGTTTATAGTCATGACCTGAACGCTCACATTGCTCACCTACACACTACACTCCGCATCCTTAAACAACACCAATAGAATGCAAAGATGTCTAAGTGTAGCTTTGGACATGGCCAAGTTGAATACTTAGGCCATACCATCAATTCAAGAGGAAGGTGAATTGCATGTTGACATGGCCTATTCCAATGACTGTGAAACAACTCGAAATAGCTCATTGTTTAAATGAGTGCAATTTAGATGAGAACATGATATTTTTAGTTTGCCTCCTTCGTCACATTTTCATAATATCTTCGTAGTCAAAAGCCTGTAGAAAATTGCAAATGTGATATAGTAAATTCTAATCAATGTATAATATATGATTGCAAATGTGATTATGTACTGTTGCTGACACACAAACATGCATAGTGGCCAATTTAATATTTTTGGCGGGGACATGCTTTGACGTTTGGGCCAATTTTCTAATTGCACGCGACTATCCCCACCTTTAATTAGTACATATTCTTTATTTCTTTTTAATTCTATTTTTTTGTTGGAATGAAATTGGATTTTTTTATTTTAAAAAAAAATATTGCATTCTTTCTTGTGCATGGTTTCGTCAACCAAATTAAAAGGCCAGTTTGAGTTGACAATATCTCCAACTTTTTTAGTATATATGGGCATTACGTATTAGCGGTAGATAAATCATAGCACAAAGAAATTGAAATCTCCTTATCATTGGCATAATGCTATAGTAATCTCTTTATATGTGGTAAATTATCGGCAGTCGGCACATCCAAGCATGAAAATCAAAAACTTAAGTATCGATATCTAGTTGTGCTAGCATTAGCTCTTTTGGTGATAGGCTTAGAATATACAACTTGGGATATGTATCATTTTTTAACGGTAAAACAGCCTTTCCATTAAAATAAAGTGGCGCCAAAAAACAGCGCCCCAAAACAATGTCGAAGTACATAAAAACGCAAAGAAAACCACACTACACTGCGGCAAACATAAGGTTACTAGGCTCCATAAAATTCATAGTTGTCGTCCGTGCGATATCGCGTGCCAAAGAGTTAACCTCCCTACCAATCCACTGAATCGAGACCCCCACCCCCCTCCGTGCGGCTCAAACAAGCAAACAAGCGTAGAAATCCGCAACAATGTTGATATATGTGGCGTTTGTCTGTGCCCGATGTATAATATAATGGATTATGTTGAGACAACTGCATTCCAACCGCCAACTTAATCGCCCAAAGGGCCGCAAGCGCCTCCACACTTGCTGGATCCATCGACGCCGTAATATTGATCTGTACTTTTGCCAAGATTGACCCAACATGGTCACGTACAACAATCCCGATCCCAATCTCCCCCGCATCCTCAAACGTCGTGCCGTCAAAATTTATCTTGTATCACCCTTCCCGCGGCGTCGTCCAAGCGTGTGAGGTTAAATGAGCCACATGTGTTGGACTACTCCCCACCTCACGCCAAACTCGCGCATACGTCAATGCAAACTCAGCAATTTTCGCTGGAGTGCATGGACTATCTCCAACTAATATGGTATTCCGGTTGCTCCAAATCGCCCAGCAAATCGTGATTGCATCAGCGGCTCGCTCTTTTCCAGTAGTCTTCAACACCCAAACGCCCCAATCCTACAAATTCTCGCCCTCACGAATCATAGATGACGTCGAAAAAAAGCCAACGCCCAGCCTTGTCGAGCAACCGAACAAGAAAAGAAAATATGCTGCGTCTTCTCCTCATCCATACCCCACGTCACACAGGTAGCCAAGTCACATACCTTTCGCCTCATCAAATTTGGTCGTGTAGGTAAAATATCCGAGCAAGCATGCCACCAAAAGACTTTAATCTTACTCGCGCAGCGTAGCTCCCAAATCTTCTTCCATTGCGCATGCTCATTGGAACTCACAACATTCATATCTCCCATAATAAGCAGCCCTTGCGCCATAATCAATTGATAAGCGCTTTGAACCGTAAATCTCCCATTACGTTCGTAATGCCAAACCCTGCAGTCCACGCTCCCAACGCTGCCGAGGGGAATAGAGAGAATTTCTTTCACGTCAATCGCCCAAAAAATATCCCAGATCAGATCAACATCCCACCACCCCATCGTCGCATCAATAAGATCACTAACGCGTGTCAAAACCGTGTTCGCAGGCTTCGATGTAATTGGGCGAAATGTACTCGGTCGGGGCAGCCATGCGTCATCCCATGTCAAAATTAGTTCACTGTTCCCCACTCTCCAACGCATGCCCCGTTTAACCACTGGAATAGCCTCGCAAATCCCCCGCCACGAGAACGAGGGAGTACTACCAGTGCGCGCATCAAACAAAGAGGAATTCGAAAAGTATGTTGCTTTAAGGAGGCGACTAACCAAACTCTCCGGATTATTGAATATACGCCAAGCTTGCTTAGCAAGCAACGCTATGTTAAAAGCCTTGAGGTTCTAAAATCCAAGTCCTCCCTCCTCGTTTTTCCGACACATCTTATCCTCCGCAAGCCAATGTATTTTATTTGGCGTGCCGCTGCCCCACCAATAGTTGCTGATAATGGACCCAATCTCCCTGAAAAGGCCATCCGGAAGCCGAAGCACACTCATCACAAAAGTCGGGATAGACTGCATTACCACCTTAATCAAAACCTCTTTACCCCCACCCGATAATGTTTTACCCTTATATCCTTGTGTCCGTTTTCAAACTCCCTCTCGAATGAAATCGAATTACTCCTTCTTCGACTTGCCAATAATCGATGTAAGTCCCAAATATTTTTCATGATGATCCGCGATCGCAACTCCCAATATCGTCCCCAACTCCTGCGCCCAATCTACTGTCGTGTTCTTACTAAAAGCAATGACCGACTTATCGAGGTTTATTTTTTGCCGCGATGCAGCCTCGTACCGTGCCAAAATATCCTGAATCCCAAGGGCTGCCTCACGTGTTGCCTCGCAAAAAAAAGTGTATCATCGACAAAAAGGAGGTGTGACACCCGAGGCGCATTCCGACACACCGCTACGCCCTTAAGAACCCCTCGTTCCTCAGTTTTGGCAATGAGCGCTGAAAAAGCCTCAGAAACAAATAAGAAAAGGTAGGGGGATAGTGGATCCCTCTGCCTTATACCCCTTTCGGGGAAAAAAACACTAGACTGACGACCATCAATGAGCGTAGAATAAGAAACAGAACGAACACCCAACATAATTAAAGACACGAACTCGGGAGCAAACCCCAACCTAAGCATTACATGTTCCAAGAAGGACAACTCGACCCGATCATACGCCTTGCTCATGTCGAGCTTCAACGTCATAAAACAACGATTCCCCGTCCTCTTGTTCTTATCATTCTAAAAAGTTACGTATAGAAAATAAAATTGCATTAAATGTTGTTTCTGGGGGGTTATGGAAAATTTTATTCAAATGTAACATGTATTGGGAATCTTTTTATTTTCTATTTTTTATAAGAGTATAGGGAATCAAACTATACAATAAAAGAACGAGCGTATCTGAACTCAAATAATTAAACAAAATGAAGTATATTTTATTTCCTTAAGTTGTCATTTTTTTTTCACTTTTGATTTGCTTAGAAAATGATATGATGGAAATTACTTTATTATGGAAAAGTAATATATATATATATATATAGATAGATAGATATTTCAAGCCAAGTAATTAGCACAGTAGAAGTCCGACAAAATAGAAGCCAGAAGACCATAAGTTCTCTTGGAATAACTTGTGGTAATGGTTCGTTAATTTTGAAAAATCTAGGTTGTGGAACATATAAAACCCGGGACCACAACCAACAGTTTTTGTGATGCACAACTAATTCCAGAAATGCCCACACACATTTATTCATCAATAAATATGCCCTACTTTGTGCATACTTCTTTAACTTCCACTTAGATTTATTATTAGTTTACCAAGTAATTGTAGTATTTGCTTCAATCCTCACTTGATACAAACTGATAGGGATAAGATCAGAAAGAAAGAGAAGGGATGTTGAAGAGTTCCGGGGTAAAGCCGCCTTCTCCATCCGAATCCGGCAATCGTGGCCGCGTCAACGGGGTTTATGGCCACAGCTCTGCCGCGGTGGACGTGAGAAAGACTGGCGGTAATAATTATCATGATGTCATGAGACAAGTGAAGGAAGCAGAGAAGGCTGAGAAAATCATGCATCTTGTATGTTGGGGACCTAAATGAAGTGTGTGTTGTTACCAAAAAAAGTTTAAAAAAAAGTGAGTGCTTATTTCCTAGCTACTATATATTGTAATTAAGTGTGTAAATGTGAGAATTATATATGGTCTTCTTTCTTATTTTTGCTTGTGTCTGTATTTCATGTTGTTGATAGAAATATGTTTTCTCGATCTATAAGTGTGTATGTACAGCTTGTTACACGAGTTTTTTAATAGTGAATGAAGTATTAAGCTAGGATTGACTATAAATCTTAATTAGCAGATCGAGGTTGTGAAGCTGGCTCACCTGGTTTTGAGATCATATATTTATTTCTGTTCCAAGTTCCAACCTTATATATATCGCTTCAAGTCCTAAACATCAATATACTTTTAACTTTGTAATACATAACAGAAATAGAAAATGATTTTTTTTTTCATAATAAAATAAAGTTAATACAAGTAAATCATGATGCAAAAATATAGATATCGACATACATGATTTTGATGAGGTAAGTCTCGGATCTTTTCTATGGGGCCATGCCAAGATTCAACCAATTGTTTTTGGGATGAAAGGCGTTTACAAGCGATGAACTTAAACCAATACTTGACCACATCATGTACATGCATGGACGACAACGATTCACTTGGATCTTCCTCTAGCGTTGTTTGTTGCAACATCGGTTTGTCTTCTTTGCCTCCACCAGTTGAAGCACATCCGATTAAAGCCTATGTTTCTTATCCGGAATAAAAATTCAACAAATGAATTGATTTAACACCAAATTTCTCAAAATTAAATGAGCACCTTGAAACTGTGAGTATATGCTTTGATTTCAACGGCTTCAAGGATAATTATTAGAGGGGTTATTAATAATCACGCATCATAGAGCTAATAAGAGTTCAATTGGAGTTGTTGTACAACTCTTGACATACTTTAGTCCAAAAAAATTTGGTGGGAACTAAGAAATCTTCCAACAACGGTTTGGTCAAAAGAAGTATATATGGATTGATCTTTCTATCTTTGCATGCACGATCTTTAGAACTGATAAGGCGTCATCTAAATACGATTCAATACAATGGTAAGTCCGCGACATATGATATGAAATATTCGTTGCTAGGGCCGAATTCCCTTCGGATGGGCTCTAAACCATGCGGCCCATTCCTTATCTTTATTGATATTGTTTTGTTTAAATTATTAGGATTTTGTTAACCAAATTTGGTAATTATCTTAAAGGATATTGGTTTATCTTAAAAGATATGTTATCATCTAAATCATGATTTATATTCCTTATCTTTGTTTAAATTATTAGGATTTTGTTAACCTGATTTGGTAATTATCTTAAAGGATATTGGTTTATCTTAAAAGATATGTTATCATTTAAATCATGATTTATATTCCTTATCTCTTTATTGCACTTGGACTAATAAGCATGCAGGTTCATTAAAAGATCCGTGAAGATCGATTGGAATCCCCTTAATAAGGAAGGACAGTCTCACGGATCTACAAGAACAGCTGTCGTGCTCATCTTACTTGGAAAGAAGATCGCCAGTGGATTGCAACTGAAGATTCGATAGAAGATTCTGGTGCGCCTATATAAAGAGAAGACTCGAGATCGTTACAAGACACTTTGAAAAATATATTAAGCAGTCAGTCTTGTATCGAGTCATTTGAGAAGAACATTAAGTCAGAGTGTCTCTGGAGTAGCTTAGCGTGTCTTCGATTTAATCGTGTTTCTGAAAACAAGTTAAGGGTTAGGTGTTGCAACTGCATATGTTAGAGGGAGTCTAGTATATGAGTTGATTTAAATCCTTCATTGTAATTCTTAAGTAGGAAACAGTTTGAGTCATACTTTGGGTGAAAGCCCCGTGGACTAGGACCATTTGGACCGAACCACGTTAAAAATCTCTTGTGTTCTTTATTGTTTATGTTTTACTGTTTTTCGCAATTGCAACTGCTAAAACTGTTTCAAACGTTAAAGAACTATCATCTGTTATACTTCAGTGTACAGTTGCAACTATTGCTAAGTGCAACTGGACACAGTTACAAGTATTGCAGACACTAAGATCTTTCAATTGGCATCAAGAGCAGGTCACTATATTTACATAGTGTAGATTCTGGTCTAAAAGATCTTTGTTTTGTTTAATTGTTTTTTTCTTACAATGGAAGAAATGAGGGAAAGTCTGTCAACCATCAAGCCACCAATGCTGACGGCTACAAACTACTCCTACTGGAAGAATCGTATGCGAAACTTCATCAAGCAGCAGGATCAGAAGTCCTGGAAGAGCATTCTAAAAGGATGGACCCCACCAACAGATGATCAAGGACGAGTGAAATCCGAGCTGGAATGGACCGATGCTGAAGAACTCTTGGCAAACTATAACTCTACAGCTTTAAACATTATCTTAGTTGCTGTTGATTATGACCAATATAAGAGTATATCTAACTGTGAAATTGGAAAAGATGCTTGGCAGGCTATTGAGAATGCACACCAAGGAAATGACAAAGTGCGCGCATCTAAGTTGCAACTACTTAATGACCAGTTCAACTATGTACGCATGGAAGAAACGGATACCATTGCTCAGTTCTACTCCAAACTCAGGCATCTCGCTAGTGAAGCCACCATCCTTGGAGCAGAGTTCCCTGAATCCAGAATCGTGCTGAAACTCCTATGATCTCTTCCTGGAAGGTTTGCAATGAAAGTCTCAGCCATTGAGGAAGCAAAAGATGTTAACACACTACCTCTGGCTGATCTCATGGGATCACTAACCGCATGGGAAATGAAACTCAAGAGAGAAGGAGACACCATTTCCAAAGCAGTTGCACTTCATGCCAGTCTTCCACAGAACAGTCCCAACTCAGAATTAGAGCAATCCCTAGCACTCCTCACTAAGAAGTTCAACAGAATGAACAAACGTTGGAGTAGAGGTAACTCTTCAAACCCAGTTGTAAGTCCCTCTGATTTATCTAATAATAAGCCTTCCGCTACTAATAGACTTGACAACAAAAGGTCTGGAAAGGGTATTCAATGCAGGGAATGTCAAGGCTTTGGACACATAAGGGCAGACTGTGCAAATCTTCTCGAGAAAAACAAAAGTCGTGCATTACTCGCATGGAGTGAGGACGAATCTGATAACAGTGAAGATGACACAGAAGAAGTCGATGACATTGCATTTTCATCGTTCATTCCTCTTAGAGCCAACATGGGAGTTACAATTCGCAGCAATTCTGACTCCGATTGCGACTCACTTGACAATAATGAGTTGGAACTCATAGAGGATATGGAGGCAATCTGCAGAAGAAACTTCGAATTGGAGGCCCAACTCAAGATTGTTTCTACCTTTGGCAGCCATGTGAGAATGAACAACAGAATCCTCGAACTCGAAAGAAAAGTTCTCGCACTCACCTTGGAGAGAGATCTCGTGTCCGCTGATCTGGAATCGGCACTTAAAGCCCACAAAGCACTTGTTGAAGTATGCGATCTCACCAAGAAAGAATTGGACACACTGGCTAGGAATGTGAAGTTGCTCACACTAGGCACAGAAAATTTGGAAAACGTTCTGGACACCCAGAAAGTTGCAACTGGGAAAACAGGAGTAGGATATGTTGATTCCACTTCACCAAAGTTTCTTGGTAATACCAAGATATCCGTTTCCAAAAAGAAGAGGATACCCAAGGGAGTTGAAATTCCCTTCGACTATCCCAACACCAACAATCAGGTACGTGTCAGTTGTAATTTGCCAGCAACAGTATCTGACCGGAATTTCGTAAACAGGTTTGCAAGAGGAAGATTCATTCCTATCTGCCACCACTGCGGAGTCCAAGGACACATTTGTCCCTACTGCTATCAACTATGGACACCTCGGGACACACCCCCCATCATTGTTCCAGAAGTACAGAAGAAGAATAGGAGAAACCAAAGAAAGAAGAAGATCATACTAGATGCACCCATAGTTGCAACCGTCGTGCCACCACGACAAGTTTGGGCTAAGAAATCTTCTAACCCTCTTATTTGTCTTACTACTTGCAACTCTACCTCTCAAGAAGGATCTTATTCTAACTCTTGGTACTTTGATAGCGAATGTTCTAGGCATATGACTGGAAATAAGGACATTCTTAGCAACTTTGTGCATGAACGAAAAGGGGATGTTGTTTTCGGTGATGGAAACAGAGGAAAAATAATGGGGAGAGGAACCCTAAGCGTTAAAGGCTTCCCCAAACTAAGAGATGTTCACTATGTTGATGGACTATGTGCAAATCTTATTAGTATTAGTCAGTTGTGTGACGATGATCTCTTTGTTCATTTTACCAAAGATGAATGTGAAGTTGTAGATAAATTCTAAAATGTAGCCTTGAAAGGACTACGAAGCACTGAAAACTGTTATACTATGACTAACTGTAAACCTATCCTCGGGTCACTTACTTGCAACTCGAGCAAAGAATCTGTTGCAGAACTATGGCACCAACGGCTTGGACACCTCAATTACAAATCCCTGGCACAACTCTTCAACAATCAAAGTGTGAGAGGATTACCAAAGCTTGGAGCAAAGCCAATTGGAAAATGTGGGTCATGCCTTGAGGGAAAACAGATAAGAGCAAGCCATAGTGAGTTGCAACACATACCATCGGTAAGGATTCTGGAATTGATACATATGGATCTTGTGGGACCCATTCAAAAGGAAAGCATCTCTGGTAAGCGTTACATTTTTGTATGCGTTGATGATTTGTCAAGATTCACCTGGGTTGAATTCCTCAAAGACAAAAATGAATCCTTTGTTTCCTTCAAAAACTTGTGCAACACTGTTGCAACTGAGAAGGATCTAACTGTTAAAAGAATTCAAAGTGATCATGGTAGGGAGTTTGAAAATTCAAGCTTCGTTGAATTCTGTTCTGACAAGGGTATATTTCATGAATACTCGTCCCCCATCACACCACAACAAAATGGGGTTGTTGAAAGGAAGAACAAGACACTAGTTGAAATGGCAAGAGTCATGCTAAACTCAAAAAAACTAGCCATCAAGTTCTGGGCGGAAGCCGTAAACACTGCACGCTATGTCTCTAACCGAGTTTACCTTCGACCAGGTACAACTAAAACTGCCTATGAACTCTGGAAAGGTAAAAGACCAAATGTTCAACACTTTCATGTTTTTGGTTGTGCTTGCTACGTTCTAAATGATAGGGAACCTAGAGGAAAATTTCAATCCAAATCTGACCTAGGAATTTTTGTTGGGTACTCACGGTATAGTCATGCTTATCGCGTATTCAATATGCACACTCAAACAGTAGTTGAATCATCTAATGTTGAGTTTGACGATTACAGGGACTTTGCAGCCACATCATCTGAAGCTCGGAGCACTGAACTGACAGAGGCTGATGATGAGGAGGAATCACACTGCCCACACAAGATTTCACCACCAGTTGCAACTGACTCAGTTACCCAGCGACCTGAGGATACTCCGACGGATAACGTTCCAACAGAAACGGACCCCATTATAGGAGTGCAAACAGAGAACCCACAAGCACCACCACACATTAGGAAGAACCACCCACATGAAGCGATCATTGGGGACATCAGTGACGGGATAAGAACGCGAGACATCCCTCGAAGGAGATATGACCAAATGGTGCGGTTTGTGAGTTACACCTCCAAGATTGAACCCAAGAACGTAAAGGAAGCACTACTGGAAGAAGCTTGGATAGAGGCCATGCAAAAGGAACTGCATCAATTTGAACAAAATGATGTTTGGACACTTGTACCTCGACCAGACAAAGTGAAAATCATCGGCACCAAATGGATATTCAAGAACAAAACCGACGAATTGGGAAATATAGTGCGCAACAAAGCGAGACTAGTTGCACAGGGATACACGCAAGTCGAAGGAGTTGACTATGACGACACATTTGCCCCAGTTGCAAGACTAGAGTCCATTCGTCTTCTTCTCGCAGTTGCATGTGGTTTGCACTTCAAACTCTTCCAGATGGATGTCATGAGTGCATTCCTGAATGGGTACTTGAACGAAGAGGTGTTCGTCGAACAACCTAAGGGATTCACAAACCCACACTTTCCTGACCATGTGCTGAAATTGAAAAGAGCACTATATGGCTTAAAGCAAGCCCCACGGGCATGGTATGAAAGACTCACCGTGCACCTCCTTGAAAAGGGATATACAAGAGGGAGTGTACACAGAACCCTGTTCTATAAACACTTTGGAACATACATTCTTATTGCCCAGATTTATGTAGATGATATCGTGTTTGGTTCTACATCTCAGGATGAGTTGCAACACTTCATTTCTGTTATGAAAAACGAATTTGAAATGAGCATGGTTGGTGAACTAACCTATTTTCTTGGTTTGCAGGTCAAGCAGCAAAATGATGGAATATTTATATCCCAGGCGAAGTATGCTAAGAACCTCATCAAGCGTTTTGGCCTGGAACATGCCAAACCCATGAAAACCCCTATGGGATCTACAGATCGCCTCAGCAAAGATGATAGTTTTAACTCGGTGGATCCCAGTCTTTATCGAAGTATGATAGGAAGCCTACTGTAACTCACTGCTAGCAGACCTGATATTTGCTTCAGTGTTGGAGTATGTGCTCGATATCAGGCCAACCCGAAAGAATCTCATCTCAAGGCTGTCAAGCGAATTATACGTTACATCTCTGGAACATCATATTTTGGTCTCAGTTACAACTTTAATGATAACCTGTCTCTTGCAGGATACAGTGATGCAGATTGGGCAGGATGTGCTGATGATCGGAAGAGTACCACAGGAGGATGTTTTTACGTAGGAACAAATCTTGTGTCATGGTTTAGCAAGAAGCAACACTCAATCACATTGTCCACAACTGAAGCCGAATACATTGCTGCTGGGAGCAGTTGCACCCAACTGGTCTGGATGAAACAAATGCTAGAGGATTACGGTATCTTGCAAAATGAAATACTTCTCTATTGTGATAATACTAGTGCTATCAACATCTCAAAAAATCCAGTTCAACATTCCCGTACTAAACACATTGATATTCGATATCATTATATTAGGGAACTGGTTGAGGCTAAAACTATTGAGTTACGACATGTGTGCACTGATCTACAACTTGCAGATATCTTTACCAAGACTCTGGATGTGTTACGCTTTGAGCACCTTCGCAAGGCGTTAGGGCTCTGCCTTATGTGAATTGCAACAGGAACTGGGTTGCAACTGAGGATGACCAGTGGCTGATCATCTAACCTGTTACTAATCTCAGACAGTCTCCTCATGGTTATTGTTCTCTTACTCAAAAAAAAAAGCTTGAGGTTGAAAAAATTCTCTTTTCTTGAGGTGCAACTGGAAAAAGCTACCTGACCTAGAAGCAGCAAGTGTGAAAGCTAGCAATTCTTATCTCACGCGACCACTCATTGCAAAGAGCTACCTTGTGCACAAATGTGTCAGTGTGAAAGCTACCAATTGCTCTCAGTCCCTGATTTTAGTTGCAACTGAGTACCATTCAGTAAACCGCCTGGAGAATTCTGCGTAAGGGCGGTAACAGGATGGATTTTTCCCACTAATCAGCTTGGTTCTCGTGTTGCTGTATTCAATTCTACTTAACATGCTGGAGCCCTAATTACGCGTGATTGCGCTTTACTGAGTGACACATTGTGAGTTCAGTTTTTTTGGCAAGTTGTTAAGATTTGTACCTTGCGTATCTTGACTAGTTTTAACTCTATCTTTTCAGTTTTTAATATCTTTTATCTTGTGAAAAGAGTATCTAGGGCTTGCTAAGTGTTGGTGTTTTTTTTCCTCCTAAAATTCTAGGGTTTTGGAGAGTCTTATATTATCCCCTGTTGCCCTTTTTTTTTTTTCTCCTTCCTTCCACAGATCTCACGATTTCTCTCTCTCTCTCTCTCTCTCTCTCTCTCTCTCTCTCTCTCTCTCTCTCTCTCTCTCTCTCTCTCTCTCTCTCTCTCTCTCTCTCTCTCTCTCTCTCTCGTCGTTTAGATTTTCTTTCACATGATGGGAGGATCAGCGCGTAAACCAACCGCCACCTTCTCAGAAGAGCCCCTTGACCTTCCTCCTCTCCGCACGATCCACCCACCATCTCCTACGACGGCTCCTGCAACTGCAGTTGACAGAAATACTACCCAATCGACTGAGCAGCCCTCACCTCCTTCACCACCATCTTCCCCGTCTCTGCAGCGCCAATCACCATCTCCTCTGGCGCGCTCCACTGCTCCAGCCAAAGAGAAATCCAAAGTGGAATCCGCCTCCGTTGTGCCGCCACCACCACCTGAGAACAATCCCGCCTCTCCTGCTGCTCCTCATTTCTCCTCTGGTGTGAATACAAGGAAGCGGTCCAAAATTTCGGTCCGTCAGCCTCCCCGCCGTCGACGACTTCACAAGCTCGCCGATGTGCAACCCGACTCTGACACAGATTCAGAGGACAATGCACCTCCACCTGAACCCCCCAAGAAGAAAACCAAATCTTCTGCTCCTCCAAGAAAACCCTCACCTGTGGTGCCCGAGTCTACCTTTGCTCTCCCCGATGTTGCTCCTGCCTCTACCTCATTGAAAGCTGCTAGGGCTCACTCTCAGCGTTTCTACACTACTAACGCAGAAGCCAAAATGCTGGAAATTCGCAAGCGTCCTATGGTTGTGGAACGACCGTTGGACCTCAAGTCCTATGAAGAGACTGGTGTGTTGTACCTCCTTGAACAGCGCGGGTGGCTAGTTGCAACTCAGAACGCCACCAAATACAACAAGGTCCTGGCTCAAGAGTTTTATGCTAACCTCACGACCCAGCTCGATGCGGAAGGGTCACTACAGCGCCATGTCATCTATCTTCGGGGAAATGTCTACCCCTTTACTGCTGAGCTTCTGTCCCAGGCCATGGAGGCACCAATCGTGGACACGGCCGGGCACTCTGAGTTGCGACTGGAGCGCAACATGGACAAAGTTGCATACGAGCTGACTGGCGGATCAATCCGTGTGTGGCCCCTCGACCCTTTCCCACCAGCTCACTCACAAGCCGGTACAACCTGTTGTTCCGTATCCTTGTCAGCCACTGGCTACCTTGCACGCAAACCTCCAACATCCGACCTGAGGTTGCCAGTGTACTGTTTCGTGTTGGAACGGGAGTTGCAATTAATCTGGGGACGCTTGTGTTCGAACGCATTTATCGGGGTACCTTTCCAAATTTCCATCTCTCACTTGGGTTCCCTACACTCATTTACAGGTACTTTGCCTCCAGGCATCCCTCCATCATGCTGGACAAGGAAGACCTTCTCGAGTGTCCGGTCATGTGTGCTAGCACTAAAATTCTTAACAAGCCGCCGCCCTCCCCAGCTGCAACTGGATCCTCCACAAAGAAGCAATCCGGATCCATTCCCGACGCCTCCGCCAGTCTTGATGGGGTGCACCTGGAACTCTCCAGGCTGAGTGGTCTGGTGGCTGAGCTGGTTCAGTCCAATGAGGAGTTGCGCACCTCGATGGCCCTTCAAGCATCCAAGCTTGACTGTCTGTTGCAACACGCTGGTCTCCGCTCTGGGCCTGGTGAATCGTCTGGGCATGGTACCCCTTGATTTGTTGTTTCAAAAAGAGGGAGATTTTGTTTAGGGGAAGTTGCACTTGCACATTTTTTCTCACTAAATCTGGACAATGTCTATCTTATGTTAAACGTTTTGGCGGAAGGTTGCACTGCTGTTGCAACCAGTACATTTCGTACTCCTTGCTTTACTTTTCTGCGCGTACTACTTGCTTATGAATGCTTACTAACGATTGTGCAGAATGGTCAATAATTTTGACAAAACAAATCAAAGGGGGAGATTGTTAGGGCCGAATTCCCTTCGGATGGGCTCTAAACCATGCGGCCCATTCCTTATCTTTATTGTTTTGTTTAAATTATTAGGATTTTGTTAACCTGATTTGGTAATTATCTTAAAGGATATTGGTTTATCTTAAAAGATATCTTATCATCTAAATCATGATTTATATTCCTTATCTTTGTTTAAATTATTAGGATTTTGTTAACCTGATTTGGTAATTATCTTAAAGGATATTGGTTTATCTTAAAAGATATGTTATCATCTAAATCATGATTTATATTCCTTATCTTTGTTTAAATTATTAGGATTTTGTTAACCTGATTTGGTAATTATCTTAAAGGATATTGGTTTATCTTAAAAGATATGTTATCATCTAAATCATGATTTATATTCCTTATCTCTTTATTGCACTTGGACTAATAAGCATGCAGGTTCATTAAAAGATCCGTGAAGATCGATTGGAATCCCCTTAATAAGGAAGGACAGTCTCACGGATCTACAAGAACAGCTGTCGTGCTCATCTTACTTGGAAAGAAGATCGCCAGTGGATTGCAACTGAAGATTCGATAGAAGATTCTGGTGCGCCTATATAAAGAGAAGACTCGAGATCGTTACAAGACACTTTGAAAAAGATATTAAGCAGCCAGTCTTGTATCGAGTCATTTGAGAAGAACATTAAGTCAAAGTGTCTCTGGAGTAGCTTAGTGTGTCTTCGATTCAATCGTGTTCCTGAAAACAAGTTAAGGGTTAGGTGTTGCAACTGCATATGTTAGAGGGAGTCTAGTATATGAGTTGATTTAAATCCTTCATTGTAATTCTTAAGTAGTGTTAACAGGTTTGGAATAATACCCGATTAACCGATTTATTTAGGAGTTCGGAACGCCGTTATCCGTGGTTCAAAGAAAGTAGATGACTATTAGGGAAAATTACGAAAATATCCTTCCTTTATTCCCTGAACTTCTTACTCCCGAAGAGCATAAATATGATCTTATGCTTTTTTCCGAGTGAGTTTTTAGTGTATCTTTCGTCCTCTTTTTTTTCTATCTCTCCTCCTTTTCCCTTATATAGGTATGGGAGGGGGTTTATGTCACTATGAATGTGCTGCATGTATTACAAGTGTAATGCTGCATGTGTTACAAGTGTCTTTCCAAAAGATAAGGTATATCTTGTTGACAAAGCGCTGACTAGGCTGATCTTTATCTTGTCCGAGGGCTGTGGGGAGTTCCGATGGGTTGCTTCTTCTGTTTTCTTCTCTTTGATGGACTGAATCTTCTGTTTTCTTTTCTCCGAGGGGATGGATTTCATGAGGAGGTTCACTAGTTGAAGTGGAGTGAGTATCCGAGGGGTTTTCTGTTCCGGGGACAGCTATTTCCTCGTCGGCTTCTCTGGTAGAGTTCTCCGAGGGGCAGATTTGTTCCTCTAGGCTTGTAAGGTGGGCTCCGAGAGCATCAATTTGCATGTAAGGCTGCATTCTTGTATATGGATCCCCTTAGTATGGGTTCCGAGCGTTTTTGGTCGTTGTGAGAGTAGTGGCTCCTTCAGGAATCATTCTCCGAGGGCTTCTGTCTTTGGCTGAGTAACCTTCTTGGCTTGGGCTTTCGGGGTAAGTGACTTTGGTGATTGGTGCTTTGAGTAGGACGTTGTTTTATGAATTTTAGCCTTCGGGGTGATGATTCCGAGGGCTTTAGGAGTGTTCAGTAAGGAAGTATTCTCGTATAGTGGTCCCTCTTGGCGCAGTGATGGATATCAAGGTCGCGTGGATCCATCGGGGTTTACTCTTTTTCCGATACCACGTTAATATCTTATTTTTGTTCATCTTGACTTTCCAAGGGACGCTTGGGTGTTCACTCGGGTGCCACGTCGTATCCTAGTAGGATATGTGAATTCTGAGGGACTATTATCTCTTCGGGTGCCACGTCATACCATAGTAGGGTATGTGACATACGAAAGTGTTCGTGACGATAATATCGCCCTTGGGATTAATCCCTAATTTAAGGGTTAATCTTTTGTTTAACTTGTATAATCTCTTATTTATTTTTTAGGGTTAACACTAGCCCCCCCAAATTTCGATCATTCTCGTAGAGACGAGTGAAATTTTATTTCTTGGCCTTAATAGGGTAAAATGGGCTTTTTCTTTATTTTTTGGTGATTTTTCCGAGGGGATTGGAATTTCTCCATTCTTTTTATGATTTACGGGGGTATTATATACAAATAAATATATACTTGAAATACCGTGAAGTAAAATTACCGTTATGTTCTTGGGAAGCAGCGGTTCAGATGAAGAGTTACTTTTATAACGGCCCTTCCTAGCCGTTGGATGTTTTAAATGACATTTATCCATCCGTCTGTTAATCTGCAGTAACGGCTAGCGCGTGGAGCGACACGTCGCTTCCTGAGTGGAGACGTGGGGCGTGTGAGACGAGGCACGTCTTTAATGGCGGTTCGCTTATAAATATCCCGTCCGTACTTTTCTCTTCCATTCTCTCTTCACAAATTCTTCAATCTTCCAATTCTCTTTATTTCTCAAATTTTCTTAAGCAAAAAAGAGCGATTTTTGCTCCTCGCTGAGTTTCCTTTTCTCTTTTCTTTTACCAGACTCATAAAATTTTTCTTTTTGCCCCAAAAGAAGATGGCTTCTTCTGCAAATATCTCTTCTGCCGAAACTGCCCCTGTTGACGTTTCTGTTTCTGCCGCAACGACTGTTCCCCTCGTGGGATCTACTGCTGCCCCTCGTAAGAGAAGAGGTACCGTAGCCGAAGGGAGTGGGGCCGCCGCCGCGAAAAAAGCTAGGGTTTCGAAATCAAAGAAACCCCCTCTCCGCGACTTTTCCAAAATTGAGAATGTTCAATCCGTGGTTACTTATGAACAGGTCATGGATTTGTTTGAGGCTACGGGAACTGCAATGGCGAATGTGACCGTTCACATTCCTTCGGAGAATCAGAGGGCATGTTACCCTCCTAAGGGTATGCTCACGGTGTATTTTGCGCAGGTGAATTACGGGTGGCGGGCGTTTATGCCATCCTTTTTCTGCGAAGTCTTCAAGACTTGTGGAATCTGCCCAAGTCAGTTGGTTCCCAACGGCTATGCCGCCCTCTGTATTTACGTGTTCTGGTGTATGGTCAAGGGGTACGAGTACAATGTGGATCATTTCCTGTCTATCTTCGATGTGGGAGTGTCACCTGGGGGTACCCCTTCTATCACGTTCACCACCGAGATCATTCGGCTAACTCTACGAAGAGGATTTTGGGTGCGACGATAAGTTCGCACGGTGTTTGGAAGGACAAGTTCTTTTATGTGAAGCCCGTACGAGGGAAATGGGATATGCCCTTCAAGTGGGGAGAGGGTGTGACTCCGATTCACACCCTAGCTGAAGATATGGTGCTCTCTCCAGTGATTGCCCAGCACGCCCTAATGGAGTCAGAAGATTTCTTGTGGTTATTTGATAAGTCTGGACTTCACTTCGTAGTGGGTGCTAATGACAACGTGGAGAAACCGCTCTTCGTTACGAGCCTGCTCATGCCAGCTTTTAGTAAGTTTTCCTTCTATTGCTCGTATGCTCTTTTATTCCATATCTATTTTCTTCAAGCAGTTTTTCGTATTCTTCCATTACTCGTACTAAGATATTTTGGGGTGGCGCAGAGGAGGTTATGGCGAGGTACTATTTAGTACCTGGTTCCGAAGAAGTGGCTCCAAATGGTCATAGCGGAGCTTCCGAGAAAGGAGATCACGAGGGGGTCGAGGCGCAGTCCGAGGAGGCAGGGATGGGCGCGGAGGCCGAGAATGTTTATGAAAATATTCCGCCTCCTTCCGAGGATGTTGGGGGAGTGCCCCTGGAGGCTGTCCCGTTACGGCAGGTAGCTCCCTCGTCCGTCCTGACTTGGAGATCTGCCTCCGAGTCAGACACTGGTAGTCTTCCGAGGGGCTCGCAAGGGGGGCAATCTCCGAGGGTTGAAGAAGAAGAGTCTTCGTCTCCGGATGTGGTTTTGGTCTCTTCTCGAGATCCCTCGCCCATTATTCCTGGTCCTTCTCCTACTCGTCCTCGTAAGTTTCTTTCTCTCTTTTACTTCCCTTCAAATTATGTTATCATTATTTGACTACGTATTTGGTCCTTGTAGATGTTGATAAGGGCAAGGCCCCTATGTTTCTGGGTGCAGATTTATTCGCTCAATTACTTCACCAGGACTCGGAAGAGCCATCCGAGGGAATCAGTCAAGGTCCTACGGATTTATCGAAGGATTTGGAGGTGAAGAGGGAAGTGTGGGAAGCTTTGTTCCGGGGAGAGGGTCCCTCGGCCACTGCGGAAGCTCCTGAAGCGGTTGTGACGGAGGCAGTGGCTACGACCCTCGCTACTGCTACTCCTTCTCCGATAGGAGATCTCCCGAAGGGGGTTCCTTTGCGGAGGTCAGCTTCCGAGGGAGATTTTTCATCTCGAGTACCCGAGAAGGAGCCTTCAACTGTCGGGGAGGCATACCATGAGATCCTCCACTTCTTCGGATCTTCTCTTGCTGCGCCCGCGGAGGGGTATCAGTTTTTGCGGGCCAGCATGGTTTGGATGGAAACCATCGTAAGTGCTTGTCCTTCGGTTGCTTTATTTTTAAATAATTTTCCCGTATCCTCCCTTATGTTTCTCTTCTTGTCATGTAGTCCAAGAAGACTCGGGAGGTTATCACTGCAGTAGAGCAGCGCCATTCAAGGGAGGTAGCCGAAATAGGATCCCTCCGAGGGCAGGTGACTTCTCTCCGGGCCCAACTCTATGAGGCCGAGTCAATGAGGGATGTTTTCCGGACAAAGTTGGAAGCCAGTGACTTCGCTTGGAGGGAGGATCAGAGAGCCAAGGAAGTGATGCGGCTCACTTTGCAGAGGATGCAGTCGGCTTACGACAAGCTGGAGGCGTCCGAGGGAGCTGTCCGAGTCCAGTTGACTCGTCTGGAGAGGGAGAAGAGGGAGTCCGAGGAGCTTCTTCGTGCTCGGGTGGAAGTTTTGGAGAAGGAGAAATCGGAGTGGTTGGAGCGTGAACAGGAGCTTCAATCTCGGGTCAATGAGTTGGTGGATTTGAAGATAGTCCAAGTAGTGCCACAGGAGGAGGTGCAAGCTCGGATTGACGAGACCGTTCGGTATGCAACAGTGGAGGCAGAGCGCCAATATGCTTCCCTGTCCGCTCGAGAGTCTCTTGGGCATATGCTATGGGGATGGCTAGAGTGCGCCACTGTTGCCCGTGGAGTGATGCCCTCGGGGGCTAATTTTGGCGGCATTTTTGATGTCAAGAAACTTGCCAAGCCGTCTTCCGAGCAGGTTCAGAGTATTCTTGAGATGTATGATGCGATGATGACGCCCAAGGGCTCCCTTGCTCCTCTTCCGACTGCCTCCAAACTTGGTGTTACTGGCTCGAGTGGAGTTCTGCCTTCGCCCCCGCCCCCTCCGAGTACAGGGATTTAGAATAGGATTCCTTCTATCTTTTTTTTTTTATGCTTTTGTAAACGCTTCCGAGAGCTTTCCGGACTTATAAATGAACAACTTGTCCTATTCTTTTCTTTCTATTTTGTTTTACTTGTCCACTAGCTTGAGATAGTAATAAACTATTAGCATGCTTATATATAAAGCTTATTCCCTTTAATCTTCTTCAAAAAGGTAAGCTAAAGACAAAATCCTTTATTTGTTGACTAAGTATATAACTTAGCAGGACGTGTCAAATTATATGCATGCTTAAGAGTTATCTATTCTAATTAAGGACACTCATTAACACGTGTCATGTCCTTAGGAGTGGGTGGGACAGCTCCAGCTTCTCTCCATGAGATTAGCTTATCGTATATAATATGCTAACAGTGGTATTTATATTTACCATTAAAAGCTATCTTGCTTTATCGGATAACTCAGTTTCCTTTCTTTTTTTAGAAATCTATTCTCGCAGGACTTAGTTGTCGCTTTCGTAGTTGTACTCAATACTTTATTTTCGACTTTCATACAAGGGTAAACGGAAAACTTACCATTAAAGATGATGCCGCCACATCACAGGCATGGGGGGTCCACATCATCAAGTAGTTCTTCTCGGAGTCGTACCCGAGGTGTTCCTGGATCCCAGGTTTATAGTGCGTCCTCGGAAAGTTCTTCCCCAGGGCAGCAGAATAGGCTGATGGAGAATCAAGTGATCGTTGGGACAAGCTCGTCTTCAAGGATGGGGAGTAGGTCATCGTATACGGATTCTCGGAGAATGGACCATATAAGGGATGTGTTCTTGGGTAGAGAACCATATTCTCTTGCCGATGAGCGTTCTGTATTTAACTTAATACCTTTGAGCCCCTCAAGGTTGATAGGTCGGGGACGAGTTGGTTCCGCCGTTAGCACTGTATATGGAGAGTCTCTAGTAACCCTTTTTGCGGAATTCAATCTGAATTTCAATGATTTTGATGTGATTGTGCCCTCTCCAGATCAGAGAGCATATGATCCTCCTCCTGGATTCTTAACTGTCTATTGTGATCAAATGCACTGTGGATTACGGGTGTTTTTTCACCCTTTTCTTCGATCACTCTTCCAGTATTGGCAAATCTGTCCGAGCCAGTTAACACCCAACTCGTATCGCCTTTTAGTGGGATACGTTTTATGCTGCGAGCTCCTTAACCTTCCCCTGTCCCCGTATCGGGTGGGGGCAATTTTCATCCTTCGGCCTTGTTCGGACGGAGTCCCCCTTTTCAGCCTGGCCTATCGGGACGTCGAAAAAGCCTTCACTGGTACATCCAGTCCTCGCACTCGTAGGGGGGACTGGAAGCGGAGGTTTTTCTTTGTCCGTTCGAAAGGTCATTCGGCCCGATCGTGGGGAGTACCCATCCGATGGGGCTTGGGATACGTTTCGCCCATATCCGAGACGTTGGGGCGGGAATGGGAGGAACTGAGTCATTCCGGGTTATTTTCTGGCTCGTACGATATTACCGGCCTGCTTGCGTGTCCTGAAGCTCTTATTCTGGCAGGTCTTCAAGAGGGAATATGGAGAGAGAATTCACCAATTCATCCTCTTCATGGCAATTTCTATTTCCGTAAGTCTGAAGATTTGTCGACTTCTCTTTTATCAACTTGTGTGTCCTCGGGATCATCATATACTCTATACTTGCCTTATAGGTGCTGAGATGGCGGCTTTTTCCATAGATCCATTTAATGGTGTTTTTCTGGGACGAGCTCTACACGGTATGCGGCGGGCACCGGAGGGCATTTCCGATACCTTCGTGGCAGTTACGAGGGCTGACTCCTCCTCAGAGAGACCAGAATCGGGGGGTTCGCCCATGGAAGCCCCCCCAGTAAGCTTTGTAATTCCTCCCAAGGTAGAAAATTCAGTTACAGCTTTTTCTCCGATAAACTACCCAGTGCCTCCCTTGGTGTCGCAACCATTTCCTCGGATTTCCGATATCGTGAATGTTGTGGAAGGAGGTCCCGAGCGCATACCCACGTCACTGGGCGGAGAGAATCCTCCTCCCGTGGGTTCCTCCCCTTCGGGTGCGGACCCAGGGTTTTCTCCCCTCGGAGAGGTATCGGGGTTTTGCCGAAACTTTCTTAGCGGTCTACTAAATGTTACGGATTGTGAGCTCATGAGGACCCTTCCTTCCTCCCGTCTTCAGGATTTGGTTTGCAAAAACCTGTGTGAGGTAAATGCTCATTTTATTTGCAAATTTTGGTTACTTACCTTTTATTTCTTCGGTAGTGATTCCTTCGTCTCCATTCAGATTTATATGGTGCTAGATGCCATCGGATCTCGGGGGTGGTCCTCTTCAGATCCTGGCTTGGTTTACCGCCGTCGGGACGAGTTAGAACATGGTTTGTTGGAGGCTCAAACAGAGATTTCCCGCTTGCAGGAAGAGCATGAAGCTGCTAAAGCGATTCACGATATGGTCCTTCAGATTGAGAGGGATAAGTCTTGGGAAGTGGAGCGCCAGTTGATGCTAGAGAGGACCCGGGTAACGAGTTTTCAGGCGAGTTTGGAGGAGTTGAAGAGTCAACTTCGCCGCTCCGATGAGCAATTACTGCAAATGATTCAGGAACGGGATGCGGCAACTCGTCGGGTGCTGGAGATTACTCGCGCCCACGACGTTGCTCTGGTGGTAGCTCGAATTCGAGCTGTTTTGGATATCGCGGGTCCTTCAGCTCTTAGGGAGTCTTTACGTAAGGAGATGCGTGATCTGGTCCGCATCGGGTATCGACTTGGTACGGATGCGGTTCAAATATTGCCAGAGTGCCCCAGGGACTTGGTCATTCCTGAGCTTAATCTTCACCCCATCTTTCCTGAAGATAGTCCCGTAACATCCGAGGGCGTGTTATTGGCGGATCCAATAACCCTATCCGAAGAGCAGCGTCGTCGCCTTATCCGAGAAGGGAAGCGTCCTTTGCGAGAGGAGTAGTAGATAGTGTTTAACTTGTAGTAGGTGGTCTTTTGGAGTCCGATGACTGTCCATCTAGTAGATGGCTCCCTTTTTTGTTTTGCAAACCTATGTACCCTATCGGATTCGAATGTATCGTAACCATCCCTTTATCAACAAACAGTTTTATTCATGTAACAATGAAGATGTTACATTAAGCATAGTATTTTCTAAGATTGAAGGAATTCCACGTATTGCGAAGAGTGGCGCCTTCGGAATTAGCAAGTAGATAAGTTGCGACAATTCCCGCTATTTTGTAGGGTCCTTCCCATCGGGGCTCAAGCTTGCCTACGTTTTTGGAAGCTCCGACTCGTTTTAGCACTAAATCACCTACTTGAAAAGCTCTAATCTTTACCTTGGCGTTATAGTACCGTGCCATCCGAGTTTTGTATTCTTCAGCCCGAACGGCGGCTCGGATTCTTCTCTCTTCTAAGAGATCAAGGGCCAGAGCTAAGTTAGCACTATTGGCCACTTCTTCGTATTCTTTGACTCGCCAACTCTCGATCGAGACTTCAGAGGGTATCACTGCTTCACAACCATAAGAGAGGCTGAAAGGGGTTTCGCCTGTGGCGGTATTTTGTGTGGTCCGATAGGCCCATAATATGCCGGGTATCTCTTCAACCCATTTGGCTTTGTGCCAGTCGAGTCGGGCCTTCATATTTTTCAGGAGAGTGCGATTAGTTCTCTCGACTTGTCTGTTGGCTTGAGGGTATCCCACCGAAGCAAAACGGTGTTTAATCTCCCAATGATCACACCATTTTTCTAACCCTTGGTCAGTAAATTGCAGGCCATTGTCACTTACCAGGCTCCGAGGGACCCCAAAACGTCACAGAATGTTCCTCCACAAGAAGTTAATGACCGCCCCTGCAGTTATTCGTGCTAAGGGCTCCGCCTCCACCCATTTGGTGAAGTAATCTACTGCTACGAGTAGGAACTTCTTTTGACCAGCATCGGGGATAAGTGGACCTACTATGTCTATTCCCCACTTGGCGAAAGGACATGTGGTCAAATGGGGTTCCCATGGAGCCGCTGGCTGGTAAGCCCGAGGGGCATAAACTTGACATGACTTGCACTTTTCCGCGTGGTTTTTGCAATCTTTGGCCATCGTGGGCCAATAATAACCCTGTCGGATTATTCGTCCAGCCATGCTTCCGCCACTAGTATGGCTACCACACACCCCTTCGTGAGTTTCTGCCAGGACAAGTTGAGCCTCCTCCTCGTTTAAACATCGGGCATGAGGGTAAGAGTACGTCCTTCGGAATAGTATTCCGTCTTTGAGGAAATATCGGATGGTCTTCTTAGACATCGTCCATCGGACAGACTTGTCCTCGGAGTATCCTTCAGGATCTTGTAAGTAGGCTTTAATGGGTGTTATCCAACTTATCGAAGGGTTTGCCGCGGTGGCGCTCACCTCTTCAGGTTCAGTCCTCTCTGATTCGCTCATATGTAACAGAGTGATTTTCCGAGTACGAATGGTGGTTAATTGTGCAGCCATTTTGGACAAGGCATCGGCTTCCTGATTATCCCCTCGGGGGATCTGCACTAATTGATACTCATCAAACCAGGCTTTGGCCCGATGGACCACTCGAAGATAACTCTGCATCCTTTCTTCTTTGGCTTCATAGGTACCCTGAACTTGCTGGACAATTAACTGAGAGTCACTATGCAGGCGGACTTTTCGCACTCCGCCTTCCCGAGCGAGCCTCATTCCAACAAGGAGGGCTTCATATTCGGCTTCGTTATTGGATACGGGGTAATCAATTCTAACCGCAAAATGTAGCGCCTCTTCCTCAGCTTCCGTGTTAATCAAGATTACTCCAGCTCCGTCATGCGTATTTACGGAGGAACCATCCACGTAGACATGCCACAGAGGTTCTGTCCTTTCCACTTCGATTCCCGTAAGTTCTACCACAAAGTCTGCTAGCACCTGGGCTTTGATGGAAGGTCTCGGGGCATAGGATATATCATACTCCGTTAGCTCGACGGCCCATTTTATTAGTCTTCCCGAGGTCTCGGGTTTGTTGAGAATTGCTCGTAGAGGGTGCTTAGTCAGAACAGTGATCGGGTGGGAGAGGAAATATGGGCGTAATTTACGCGCCGTAGTAACCAAAGTGAGTACAAGTTTTTCTACCAGAGTATACCTGGTTTCCGCTCCGAGGAGAGTTTTGCTAACTTAGTAGACCGGATGATGCTCTCTCTCGTGCTCTTTGACCAGTACCGCTCCGATAGCCTCCTCTCCTACGGATAGGTATACGAAAAGTTCTTCCTGGGGCGAAGGTTTGACCAGCAAGGGTGGTCTTACCATATATCTTTTCAATTCCTGGAGAGCTTCTTCACTTTGGGAAGTCCACTGGAATTTTTTGATATTCCGAAGGACCTTAAAGAACGGGAGTCCTTTCTCCGCTGATTTGGAGACAAATCGGCTGAGGGAGGCCATTCGTCCGGTCAACTTTTGCACGTCCTTTATGGATTTTGGGGTTGGTAACCCAACAATTGCTTAAGCTTTCTCGGGGTTAACTTCTATTCCCTTCTCGGTGACCATGAACCCCAAAAATTTACCTCTTTGGATACCGAAGGAGCATTTCCGAGGGTTTACCTTCATCCCAAAGCGATCCATGATAGCCAGTGTTTTTCGTAAGTCTTCGGGATGATCTTTCGCAGAACGACTTTTGACGACCGTGTCGTCCACATATACTTCCACAGTTTTCCCAATGAGTCCCGCAAACATGAGGTTCACCAATCGTTGATATGTAGCTCCTGCGTTCTTAAGTCCGAAGGGCATGACTAGATAACAAAAGGTACCTGCGTCCGTAATGAAGCTGGTTTTGTCCTGGTCCGGGAATGCCATCGGGATTTGATTGTATCCTTGGTCCCCGTCCAGAGTCGACAGGAGGGCACAACCGGCGGTAGAGTCGACTAATTGGTCTATGCTTGGTAAGGGATAGCAGTCCTTTGGACAAGCATCGTTGAGATCGGTGAAGTCGACGCACATCCTCCATCTTCCTCCCGACTTAGGGACCAAGACCACGTTGGCCAGCCACTCGGGATACACGACCTCTCGGATTTGTCGTAAGCTGAGAAGCCGTTGAATTTCTTATTGCTGATCCATCCGGGGGGCCTCCTTCCCATGCGAAAAGGTGACAAAATTCCTTTAGAACGGATATCAGTTGGGCCTCCAACTCAGGTTCCATATTAGTGCCCATTTTGATCGCCCTAGCGGGGTTTCCGTCCACAAGTTCTATCATCTTGAGTTCTTCAATAGGTTGGACTCGGGTTTCTTCGACTTTCTGTTTTTTGCCATTATCCGAGGGGTTTTCGTCCTCTTCGGGGAGTAGGGCATTCATTCGGCATTCTCTGGCTCTAGCTTGATTTCCTCGGACTTCCCCGATACCTGCCAAGGTAGGAAATTTTACCTTAAGGTGAAGGGTAGAGGGAATCGCTTCGAATGACCGAATAGAGGGTCTTCCGCATATAGCGTTGTATGTCCTTGACGAAGCCTCCACCACCCAAAATTTGGTGGGTTCCGTTCTTCGTAGGGCTCCCTCTCCCCACGACATTGGCAGGGTCACGGTTCCGAGGGTATTACAGGCTTCGCCAGAGAAGCCTACTAGAGGGACTTCAGCCACCTCCAGTTGCTCCTTCTTCAATCCCATGGCAAGATAGGTTGGAAAAAACAAGACGTCCACAGAGCTGCCCGTATCTATGAGGATACGCTGGATCTCAAATCCATAGATAGTAGCTTCAATTACCAAAGGATCTTCGTGGGGGTAAACTGCCCCTTTCAGGTCTTCGGGTCCGAAAGTGATATTTGGTAATCTGGCCCCTTGGGCGGAGCATACCGGGAGCCCTTGTCCCGCTCGTCGGGCTTCTTTGAGATATTTTGCCTTCTTACCCCGGGGTATTCTGGAAATATCTCCTCCCTCTATCATGTTGATCGTCTGCCCCGAGGAGGGGTTGACCTCGTACGTGTCGGGAGGGGGAGGTAGGTTCTGATACCCTGTGGTCCTTTCCCGTGATTGCCGCGGAGACACAGCGGTTCTTTCTCGGGGGGATCTTTGCCGCTTTCTGGTCTTTTCTTGGGACCTCCGCCGATGTTCCGCGGTTTGTTCTCGTGACTGCCGGCGGGGAGCATCCTCTTCCTCGTCAGGTCCTCCTCGGGACCTTTTCCACACATGCGCTTTGGGCTCTTCGGGATTGTTTCTTTTTAGGTAGTTATGCAGATATCCCGCCTCCAGAAGGCGAAGTATTTCTCTTCGCAGGGTAGTACACTCCTCGGTAGTGTGTCCATAAGTTTTATGGAATTTACAGTACTTACCTGTATCCTTATCTTTATTGGGAAATTTGGCAGGCCGGGGCCAACGCACGTCTTCATTGCCCCGCATCACGTTGAGTACTTCCACGGGAGCTAGGGTCATCGGAGGAAGGGGCACGGGTTTAAGGAATTTCTTGACCGTCTCCCCATCGTCCTTCCGAGGGGGTAGTTTTCCTTCCTTGCCCTTCTCTTTGGTCTTAGTTTCCTTTTCCGTCTGTTCGTGACGTTCATTGTCATCCTTCTCCAGCCCTCTTTTTGTCTGGTCGGCTTCCTCCATAAGAATGTGAGTTTCAGCTTGTTGCATGAGTTCATTCATATCCGTGACATGATTCCCCATCAGGTATCGGAAGAATTCTCCCACTCGGAGTCCTTGTGTCAGAATATCGGCCATAATGGTTGGGCTGACGTTCGGAACATCCAGTGCTTCGTCCGTGAAACGTTTTATATATTCCCGGAGGGATTCATCCTTTCGCTGCTTAATAGTAAAAAGATGAGTGGCCGATTTGGGATACCTACGGTTACAGGCGAAGTGGCGTATAAACAGGTGAGCCAATCAGTCAAAGCTGACCACTGAATTGGGAGGGAGATGGGTAAACCAAGATTGGGCTCGTCCTCCGAGGGTAACAGGGAACACTCGGCACAGGACATAGTCCGGGGCGGATGATAGGTCCATTCCTGCCAAATATTGATGTATATGATCTTGCGGATCTCTCCCATCGGCTTCTCCTGTATACAATGGTACATTAATAGGCCGCATTCCTGAAGGAATCGGGGCAGAGGCTATTTCAGGAATGAAGGGAGATGTCTTAAACGTCGGATCTTCCTTGGGTCCTACAGTTCTCTTGAGATCTCCTACTTCCTTTCGTAGATCTTCAAGGATTCCCCAGAAGGTTGGTTCTCCATTGGGAGTAATAATAGGGGGGGCGATATACGGGGAGAGACCTTTCTTCTCTCTGGATCATCCTCGGAGTTTCCAGATGATCATAACGCCTTAGCGTCCTCCGAGGAGTTTCCAGGTACCACGAGATTGGGGTAGGGCATGGCGCCCCTCTTGCGTAAACTTCGCCTTGTTCCGAGGGATAATCCCCCTGGTACGGAGGTCCTGGGACTGTTTCCAGGGGAGTCTCGAATTCTTGGCGATTAACTCGAGTGGTGGCTTCCACTAGTCTTTCAAAAACGGATCGGGGAACATTGATGAAATCCCTTTCGTCGGAACAGCGATTCGCTACGGTTTCCTCCGAATTGTCCAGATGAGGCGGGTGGATTTCACTGTGAAACAAATTTTCCATAGTTGGTTTGCTTTCTTGAACACGCTCGAGGACAACTTCTACGGCGTTCCCACAGACGGCGCCATTTTGTTAACAGGTTTGGAATAATACCCGATTAACCGATTTATTTAGGAGTTCGGAACGCCGTTATCCGTGGTTCAAAGAAAGTAGATGACTATTAGGGAAAATTACGAAAATATCCTTCCTTTATTCCCTGAACTTCTTACTCCCGAAGAGCATAAATATGATCTTATGCTTTTTTCCGAGTGAGTTTTTAGTGTATCTTTCGTCCTCTTTTTTTCTATCTCTCCTCCTTTTCCCTTATATAGGTATGGGAGGGGGTTTATGTCACTATGAATGTGCTGCATGTGTTACAAGTGTAATGCTGCATGTGTTACAAGTGTCTTTCCAAAAGATAAGGTATATCTTGTTGACAAAGCGCTGACTAGGCTGATCTTTATCTTGTCCGAGGGCTGTGGGGAGTTCCGAGGGGTTGCTTCTTCTGTTTTCTTCTCTTTGATGGACTGAATCTTCTGTTTTCTTTTCTCCGAGGGGCTGGATTTCATGAGAAGGTTCACTAGTTGAAGTGGAGTGAGTATCCGAGGGGTTTTCTGTTCCGGGGACAGCTATTTCCTCGTCGGCTTCTCTGGTAGAGTTCTCCGAGGGGCATATTTGTTCCTCTAGGCTTGTAAGGTGGGCTCCGAGAGCATCAATTTGCATGTAAGGCTGCATTCTTGTATATGGATCCCCTTAGTATGGGTTCCGAGCGTTTTTGGTCGTTGTGAGAGTAGTGGCTCCTTCAGGAATCATTCTCCGAGGGCTTCTGTCTTTGGCTGAGTAACCTTCTTGGCTTGGGCTTTCGGGGTAAGTGACTTTGGTGATTGGTGCTTTGAGTAGGACGTTGTTTTATGAATTTTAGCCTTCGGGGTGATGATTCCGAGGGCTTTAGGAGTGTTCAGTAAGGAAGTATTCTCGTATAGTGGTCCCTCTTGGCGCAGTGATGGATATCAAGGTCGCGTGGATCCATCGGGGTTTACTCTTTTTTCGATACCACGTTAATATCTTATTTTTGTTCATCTTGACTTTCCAAGGGACGCTTGGGTGTTCACTCGGGTGCCACGTCGTATCCTAGTAGGATATGTGAATTCTGAGGGACTATTATCTCTTCGGGTGCCACGTCATACCATAGTAGGGTATGTGACATACGAGAGTGTTCGTGACGATAATATCGCCCTTGGGATTAATCCCTAATTTAAGGGTTAATCTTTTGTTTAACTTGTATAATCCCTTATTTATTTTTTAGGGTTAACAAGTAGGAAACAGTTTGAGTCATACTTTGGGTGAAAGCCCCGTGGACTAGGACCATTTGGACCGAACCACGTTAAAAATCTCTTGTGTTCTTTACTGTTTATATTTTACTGTTTTTCGCAATTGCAACTGCTAAAACTGTTTCAAACGTTAAAGAACTATCATCTGTTATATTTCAGTGTACAGTTGCAACTATTGCTAAGTGCAACTGGACACAGTTACAAGTATTGCAGACACTAAGATCTTTCATTCGTGAATATCTTTCAGTTGTGCAACAATACGAATAATAGGAAAAGCAAAAGATGTTCATCTATGACTATTATTCGGGCGTCGCCAAATCACGATTTTCACTATATTTTAATGAGTTGATATCTTACACTAATTACAATAAGATGACCTTTTATATTCGGCTAAACCTAATACTTGTTTTTTTTTTTACAATACCTTCAAGCTCCACATAGATCCACATGGTGTAGAAAACTCTGAAATAAACGTATGATTTATTCATTATTAATGGGCTATTTGTTAAATGACTTGATATGATCTTGTCCTACATAGAAGGTAATACTTGTCCATGGAAAACCAATTGCCATGATTCATATGTTTTTCTTTTTCTTTAGTTTTACGAATTAATCAAGTGGAAGGATGTAAATATATTAGGATCTAAGATCCTAACGGGTTTTGTTTTATTTCGAGTGAGAACGAAACTCTTAAGAATGAAGATGAGAAGCTAGAATTTAACTAGAAATTATTTAATTAATTTTCTTCTTGCCAAATAGTGTTACAAAATCTTACATAAATAGTGAATAAAAATAACTTCTAAGACCCACTAGTACCGCTACTCCACTGACTTATAACTACAACTTAACTTCTACTAATAACTGAAATTAAATAATTTAGGCTTATAACTACAACTTAACTTCTACTAATAACTGAAATTAAATAACACTAAATTAATTATACATACTAACATGAATAAACGTATCAAAATACTTTGTTCTATAATCATAGCGTTGAACATGTAATTAACTATGAACATGTAATTAAAATCTATATATAATAGGTGATTTAAGTCTGTAAGCACACACATACTCACAATAAAAACTTGAAAACCATAATGCTTAGAAGAACCAACAAAATTCATCGGAACAACGCAGCAACAATGACGGGAGATAATCGACACTCGTATTTTTTCTTTGCTTCCACCTTTACTAGCTCGTCATATAGAGAATAGAACACATATAAATCATATACAGTAACTTACATCATATAACATGCGTTTGCTTGATATATTTTCGGTGCATAGTAGGACCTAAGTGATAAAGTTTTTTTTTCCCTATCTTTTAATATCAAGCGGATCAACAATTTTGTCCCCACAAACTAACCCCATAATGCCCCTCCATTAAGAGTGAATTTGTACCTATTATAGATTGAGAGTAACTAGTGAATAAAATATAAAGTGGAGTAAGATCACGCAATTAAAATACATGGGACATATATATTTTTACTTTCCCAAACGTTAATGGCAGAATCCACAGAAAAATATCCACAAATGTCGGCAAGAATTTGCTTAAGTGTTGAAATAAGTTTGGGTGGTTGGGATGCACCGACACTTAAAAAATTATCCATGCATGTCTTTGCTATATTGTGTCAACGTATTTGTATTCAACACATAATTTTAGTCTAAAATCCTCATTGTCGTGTTCTTATCGAATACCATATAAATGTACATTGAGCCAGGTTGATATAACTTGTCTTATATGATACATGCTATGATGAACGAATATAGATATGCTACGAATACATCAAAACTATTTTTTTTTTAAATATTAGATATCGTAAAACAAGGAAACATCCACAACTCAGCAATACAAATGTAAATCACCAAAGTAGAATATAAAATAAATTAATTTAGAAAGAATTATGATTAACCAAGAGATTTGAGTTTCAATTATAAATAACTTTTATTGCAATATTTTAGGAGAAGTAAGAAAGGGAAAGCGGTTGAACAAAAACAAAATGTCTTTTATTTATATTAAATATCAGATACGTCATGTGACGTATTCAATACATATTCAAAGAATATCGTTACATATTTCGTTTATCAGCTACGTGCACTGTGTAATTTTTTGAAGTACATATCGTATAACGATATCGGTGTACGTATGTATGAGTGTCCGTGCTACACAAAGTCTTATGATTATTTTGACTCTGGAAGGGATGAAAAGGCAAATATCCGATAAAGAATTGTAACAAATATATTATCAAAATCAGAGGGGCTGAAGCTGAACAATGAGAGGTCAGCATCAGACGCAACGTGTCAATTTTTTATTGGCTACAATTCTATTAAGCAGATAATCTTATTATTAAATCTACTCCTCACTTCACTTTCCCTTCTCTCCTCTCCTCTCTCCCCTTTACTTTACCCTTTAGAAATGAAAAACCTCTAAATTATACCCAACAAATCGAAAAAGCTTAAATTCTCGTCAATGGCGGCAGTTACTTCCTTATCCTTCACCGCACTATCTCAATCCTCCGACCGGAAACTATCAACTCCGTCGTCGCCTCTTCGCAGCTGTTTTTCATTCAATGTTGACGCTTTTAAGCTCCGCTTGTCGTACGATTCCTGCAATTTCCGGAGCTTCAGCTCTAGTTCCCGTACGGTCGTTCATTGCATGTCCACTACCACAGGTAACTGTTGATTATAATTGAGCTGGTTACCGTGACTTGTACATTGTGCTTTGAACTGTTGTACCTTGATGAGCTCGGAATAGTTTGCTCTAGATTTGCTTATGATGTGTTCGATAGGTGATTTGTACTGTTGATTATGATTGAGTTGGTAACCGTGACTTGTACATTGTGCTTTGAACTGTTGTACCTTGGCTCTAGATTTGCTTATCATGTGTTTAAAAGGTGATTTGTACTGTTTTGCATGTCCAGTACCACATATGAGTGTCGTTTTAGTACGTTGTGATTGAACTGGTAACTCGGAGTTGTACATTGTGCTTGGAATTGTTGTACCTTGACGAGTTCAGTAGTCGTCGGAATAGTTTGCTCTGGATTTTCTTGTGATGTATTGTACGGGTGATTTGTACTGTTATTCAAGTCCACTACTACATATGATTACCGTTTTACTATGTTGTTGTGATTGAACTTGTAGATCTCAGTTGTGCATTGTTCTTGAAATTGTTGTACCTTGACGAGTTCAGTAGTTCGTTAGTACTTTGCTTAAGATTGGGTTACGGTGTGTTCAATAGGTGCTTTTTGTGTGTTCAGATTTGCCTACTGTGGCTGATACGAAGGCGAACTTCTTGAAGGCGTATAAGAGGCCGATTCCAAGTATATACAACACCGTATTACAGGAGCTGATTGTGCAGCAGCATTTGATAAGGTACAAGAAGTCGTACAAGTATGATGCGGTGTTTGCGCTCGGATTTGTAACTATTTATGATCAGCTTATGGAGGGGTATCCTAGCGATGAGGATCGAGAATCCATTTTCAAGGCTTATATTGAGGCTTTGAACGAAGATCCTGCTCAATATAGGCACGTCTATAATATTCCAATTCATTCTGCCTTTAATGTTAAATGTCTAGATATTTATCATTTAACTGTGACTCCGGGATATCTAAAGAGTAAAATAATTATTCTTTGTTATAGAATTCTATTTACTATGGAAGATTGCAGTAGTGTACGATTTTTGTCAGGGCCTTCTCTGAGATTGTAGTAATGGGTAATGTAGTATCCTAAAGCAAAATTTTACACTGCAGGGCAGATGCACAGAAGTTAGAGGAATGGGCCCGTGCTCAGTCAGCCAGTTCCTTAGTTGATTTTGCATCCAAGGAAGGAGAAGTTGAAGCTATCTTCAAGGACATTGCAGAAAGAGCAGGGAGCAAAGGAGGTTTCAGCTACAGTCGATTCTTTGCAGTTGGCCTCTTCCGTCTGCTTGAGTTATCGAATGCTACCGAACCAACCATTCTGGATAAGGTGAAATTTAATCGGAAATCATCTCTAGTGTTACAGTGAGTATTATTGTTTTATAGTTGGCTGTCTCCATGGGCCCAACCCTCATAGATCGGTAAGTAGTGATTCCGAGATAATGGTGGTAATTGTGGAAGTTGGCTAGGCTTTAGCTTTGGGTTGCCCTGAGATCTTATCTATAGAAACATTTAATCTCATAAGCGACCAGTCTCAATTAAGGTATGGATAAAAGGACTTTTAACTACCCACCATCTTTTCACCAGAAAAAAAAGAAAGAAAGAAAGAAAAAAGTACCCAGCATCAGTGAAACCAACTGAAAGCGTGGTTGATGTTTGTAGAATAACCCGAACCTGATTTCATAGAACCAACTGGCTGGTTCCATCTTAATTCTTAATCATGTATTCACTATTTACAAAAGTTATTTTGCCGCTCAACTCTATTCAAGCAAAACTGAGAAACTAATTTAAGTTCTTTTCTTTAACCATTTTTTAGATCAGAAATAACTTTGATGTACCTCAGCGTCTCTTAGCAGGCTGGGAAACATGGATAGTTCTCGTTCCTGCTCATCATTTCGTGACTAGTTAGATTCAGAATAATGACAGTATTGAAACAATAATTATTTATGCTTAAAGTTGGCTCTATATTGATGGCAAATATACAAAATTAATTTGGCAACCTTTCGGGGACAGATGAACCTCTTAGTTATTAGTTACACCTGTCAGTAAATATTTCATTTAGCATATATCTTTAAACATTTACTTAATTTGGCCATTGTCCTAAACTGACCTAGTTGGACAATTAAAATAGCCACCCAATAACTTTGTCAAGATCACTTTACCCCATTGTAGGAATGCTTTTGCAATTTTGGCTACTCAATGTTGACACTGCAAATGCAGTTGATTTATTTATTTTTTATGTGAAATTATCTTACTTTAATGTGTTTAGTTTCGTTTAGTGATATGGTATGAAAAACTATTTAGTATTTAGGTTTGTAGATAAACTTACACCATTTTTCTCAGGTTGTTACACGAAGAGTTTATTTGGATTTCCTACTGTAATATGAATAATTTATGTCTATACGAAGCTAGATTTATTTCATTAACAGGTTTTCCTTTTCTTTAACTTTCTTTGCCAGTTGTGGTACAATATATTCAACTATGACATACTGTTCCATGCAAACCAATGAAGTCCAATGCTTGACCTATTGACAATTATTCATGCATGGACACCCGTGCATGCATATACACATAGTTGAGAAAATAAGATTGAGAAATTCCAGATATTTTTAAAAGAGTTAAAAATGTCAATCATGTCATCAGTTGCAGTTACAATCTATGGAATGCGACTAGCAGGTTGGTCAATCTGAAGCGTCAGTACAAATCTTTGGTTCATTTCCTATTGGCACTAGATGGAGTTGTGTGGGTCCTTTCCAGTTATTGATTTTCATTTCGATCTGAAACTGTGTGTTTCTTCTTTAGTAAAATTGTGGTTCTCTTGGCCACCGTTGGAGCCTTAAACTCCTCAGACTGTAGTTTCTCTTACCTTGGAAAAATAGAAATCTACTTTATTGTGCTGGGCTTTGCATACCTTCTTACCTTTGCCTGATCATATGGCTTTTCACTAATTTTAGCATGTTAATGTGTAATAGGATACCAAATGCTTATCATTTCTTTCTTCAGACTTCTTTTCCGCAGTCGTAAATTGTTATGCATAGCCTGAACATCAGGTAGTGACTCCGTCTATTTGTCAACTTTCACGACTCCAAACAGAAAAATAGTTACTTTCTATCAAACCTCTAGTTTCTACACCGACAACTTCATTCAAGATTCGCCTTCATTTCAGAATTTTTTGTTCACTGAAATTGATATGATGTATTTATCTTGGCCTTGGGTTCCATATGAATGAATATTTTGTTGACCTCTTTGAAAGGGAGACTTTCTCCCCACTTTCCTGACTATTGTAGTCTGCCAAGTATGTTGGAGCCAAAAGCTTTCCGGATATGTGCTGTTATATTCCAGTCATCAGGGGATTGTTGACCCGTTGAGCCTCTCATAATACCATTCCTTCAGCTTTCATTCCAATTTAAAGCAAATTACAGTGTATTTATTTGTGTGCTCTTTCCATTTATTGTTCTTTTAAAGGGAAACATTTCTTGTTGAAGTGACCGTCCTTTTGTATTTTCAATTTTTGCTAATCAGAACAATGGCGAACTAAATGAATTTTATATGTTTATTTGATGGCGCAACAGCTTTGTGCGGCGCTGAATATAGAGAAGAAAAGTGTTGACCGTGACCTAGATGTCTATCGCAATTTGCTCTCTAAACTGGTTCAAGCGAAAGAGCTTCTGAAGGAATATATTGACAGGTAACAATTTAATCCAATAACTTCCAAAAGAGATAGGCTCATCCATGCTGTAAAGCTTTGCATTGTTCCCAGAAAGCTAAAGACATCGGTACTCCAAAAATATAATCACAGTACTCTTAAATTGTATTCTAATCTTGGGTTGTATCGAGTGATTTTAACTTTTGCGTTGAGACTTTACGTAAACAGCTTTTTATTAGTCATAAGAAACTCCTCATATTTCGTGCAAGTTCTTTGTTAATATGTATTTATATGTGATGTATTGCAATTATTGTCGTTTGATCTGAACAGGGAAAAGAAGAAAAAGGAAGAAAGAGCGGCGACCCAGAAGGCAAGTGAAGCTGTAACAAAGTGCTTGGGGGAGTTCCAATCGGCTGGGACGGTATTTAGTTAATGTACATAGAAAACGTTATTCCTGAAGTCAAGGGATGTGATGATATATTGTTATACTTGGTACAAAGCTAAAGAGTTGAATTTCCGGAATTTCAGGCAAACAATAGTATAGAGGCCACACTTAGTGGTAAGGTTCTGGAGTATTACTTTCCTTTAACTGTAGTCCCATGTGAATCAATGAATTCCATATACGTGTGGCATTGCTTTACTCTTTCAGTCTTTCACTCGTGAGTCGACCTAAAACAGAGTTATGTATATCAGGTTGTATGAATGACTTAATGCTATGTTTCTGTGTTCACGCTCTAGTCATTTGTAATCTGTGTCATTATCCAACTGACATCGTAGGGGGGGGGGGGGGGGGGAACTAACACAAGGTTGTCTTTTATTTTCGTAGTTCTACAATACTAACCATGATGTAACTCCATTTCACCTTTCATATTCAATCTTAGAAAGTCAGTTATACTTTTTTTTTTTTTTTTGGTAAGAAAAGTCAATTATACTTAATAGAGCTATTAGATCCAATGTTAATGAGTTGCCTATATAACATAATCATACACTATAAGATATTAAAATGTGTATCGCTGTGCTATCAAGGAGCTGTTCCAACGTATAGAAAGCTTCCTGCTGACTAGAAGCAAAACTATTTTGATTAGTACCCAGACCTTATTTACCTCGTCAGGTGCTGCGGTTCGCAATAAATTATTCACATCCCCGGAGAGTGGCCCTCTTACTGAATTTATGTGTTATATATTGTTTAGAGTTGTGCTGGGTCGATCTATGATATGTTTGGTATTTGTATGGCGTTGATTTTTATCATCAGTCATCTCGGAGTCGACTTAATCTAAATAAAATTTGTTTATTTAAGCAATCAAATGAGTTATATTCATATATGGGAAAAAACTGTTGTTGACAAAGCTCTCAATCAAACAAAACAAAAGAATCAGCATCAATTAAGTCGTTTCTTAGAGTAAGTTAGACAACCTCAAAGAATCAAATTATCCTAACTGTGCGGAGATTAAGTTGAGCCACAACAATAGGTTGAGCCACAACAAAGAAAGCGGGATGGGAAGGTTCAGCTTAGGCGAGAAATATCAACCTCATCTGGAATTTTGAAGGTCTCTGCTGCCCCAAATTTCCTCCATTCTGCCCCAACAGAAGACTCCTCTTCATTGTCGCTGTCCTTTTCATCTTCGTCCTGAGCTTTTGGAGTGGTAGGGTCAAGATAACTTTTGGATCTGCAGTCATGAGTGGCGAGCATTTTGACTTGGCCAAGATGAGAAATTTCTACAACAACAGTGTCATCGTCTTGTGGAAGTGGCTGTTTCCATGGCTCACCATCAATCCTCATGTACGTACACTCAGCCGCACCTTTGTGGAACTCAAACCGTATACGGTGTGCCTGCCAAAAACAAAGGGTAGGTTCATTTCGTGTAGGTACATATCCAAGAATCCTATATAACAATCTATTTTTCCGATATTCAAGTAAAAAATGAAAAAGTAGCAACAAGATTGTTTAAATTCAACAAAGTAGAGCTCTTCCACTTGGTAAATAGTATAAATAGTACAAATACATGCAAAAATATATTCAAACCTGTGCAAGACGACTTCCATGTCCGTTTGGAGCAAGCAAAACTAGTCCATGCCAGGCATCTCTAAAACCCACGATCTCAATTTGTCCATCATCCACAAAAGGTGGTGTTAGGTCCCTCTGTGCATCAAGTAGAAGAAAGAATATATTAACTATTAATAAAACCCAAAAGTTGTTTCTCAGTTCACAGAAAGGGAACAGGCTCAGGATTTATTATATATATTTTTTTAAATTTCCAGAATACTTACATCACATCTTTTTTTAGAATTTGGCGTCCCCCAAGGATTTAGTCCACCAGAAAAGCTTGGCAAATTAAGGCATACGATTGATCTGATGCTGTAAGGTTATAAAAAAAGAGGTGTGACTGCAATTTCTCATTATTTGTTTTAAGACTAGAAGTTGAAAGCCATTTAAAGTGGAAGCAAATATTGACACAAAAGTATTCGACTCTTTCATAACTGTGTTCATCTGTTGAACATTACTAATACGTCCTCCATACGACTATGGGAGCATGAGAATAGGAGAAACTAAGTTTTGTTCTGGCAAACCAGAGTAGTACCTGTGAGGAATATTGAGATCTTGCCATTCACCACGCTTTTTCATGATCTTTACCTTACAAAGTTGAGCTATGTTCCTGCACGACAGTTATTAAATTCAGAATATAACAGAGAGCGAGGGATAGGAAGAGAAAGGGAAGAATTCCACGAATAAAAGCTTTCACGAGGTGAATAAGCTGAAATTATTAAAGCTCAAGTAAGATGAGAATCTTAGAGAACATGTTCTATTGAGAAGAGTAATTCACCTTGAAGAAGGATGAAAGAGAGAAGCCGCAAACCATCCTTGTGAGCTAGCAAGCTTTGCATATGTACTCTACAATGCGAAAAAATAATTATCTCTTTGCAATGAAAGATGTATAAAAGTTCTATTTTATATAGTTTTAGAATATTAAAACCCATCAATGAAAGCCATTTGCCCCTGGCCTATTGCACAATACATCCTTGTGAACTTGAAGGTACAACGCCTACTTTAAAACAGAAGAAAGAATCATCTGCATAGTCTAACTAGAAAAGAAAATATCTAGCTTCCAGATTCTAACAGGCATGACAGTAATCAGTTCGCCTAAACAAAATTTACAAGTTTCAAATGAATGGCGTTATAAGAAAGAGCAATTCCAGTACACTTTCCTATCTAAGTTATCCATAAATCCTTTCCCCCCTTATTTGGATAACTAGAACTGTGTTTTAACTAGAAATAAAATCAACATCATACTATGAGGATTTTAGAGAAGAAACTTGCGCAGATTTAGATGCTATCCAAAGCATACCTGATTAACTAGCTGATTCTTGAATTTCTCTGGATGCAACTTTCGCTCAGAGTGGAACGCATAAGAAACTTGTGCATCCATTCCTGAAGACCAGAGAAGTATTTCATGTTTCGATATCAGGATTTGGAATTGATAAGATTAAAAATAGTTTCTCAGAGATATATCTTGGTTAATGTCGTCAAACAACATAATGAAGTTGAAAGTGCTAATATTCATGCAATATTAGGGGAGTTTAAAACAAAGGTCTGGAGTGGCGGCTACCAGCTTTCAACTACTGGAAACTAAAACTAAGTTACTAGCCAAGTCCATTTATCTGTAGATCTTAGAGAACGGGGCTTGGATCTCCATCTGTCCTTGGATTGGCACAATAAAAATAAAGATACTTAAAAATTCACCAAGCACTTTGTTTCTCACAGGTACCTCTTCGAATATACCAAAAAGAAAAAGAAAAAAAAAAGGCTTACAAAAGACATAATGAACAAATAAGTACCCTGCCAAATCTGGATAGAAGTTGGAAATTCAGAAGAATAACAAGGCTAAGCTCAGTCAAGAACAAGAAGAAAAGAAATACAGATGATTATTCATATAATACAGAGATAAGGTCATTCTCCATTGATATTCATATAGAATCTTTGCAACTTCGTGAATATTTGCTGCCTATTTGATGATACAAACTGTTCTACAGGGATTTTCTCAAAAATAAGGAAGATGGAATAAGCATCCTTGTGCACAAAACATTCAGACAGACAAATGCTGACAATACCGAAATTTCAACTTGAGTGTTATTTCGATGGTAATGAAATTTGAGAAGCATAATGTAGTAAACCTGCTTAAAAATATATGTGATAAATACATAGGCTTGAAGATGATTTTACGATTTTGTGATTTGGGAGAGGAAGTAAGTTGACCAAATATTAGGAGTACGTGATTGAAATCCAATCTTGATTTATTTAACTTTATTTTAAAGGTCAAGGCTAACTTAAAATGCAGGTGAAAATCGGGACTGAGGTAGTATAAACAGAAAACAGAATGAAAAGGAAGAATACAGCTTCTCAGTCAAGCAACATGATGCTGTTTTCATATAAAGTTCATGATACGGAACAATGACATACAGTTCAGAATAAATATTAAGAATTTCATTATCAACAGGTAGTTTGGTTAAATTTTGCTATTGCCACTCACCCATGCTGAAGTAGTTCCAAAACCCTCCGCGAAACGTCTCACGTCCTTCCTGAAATATTTTAAAACAGAGCGTGAATATGAGTTGCTTCAAGATTTAGCATGGAGTTTTCTAGACTTGAAAAACAGAGAAGTCAGGCTGACAAATTTATTTGCAGTAAGTAACAATTCGAAAGTCTACTCCCATAAACAAGAGTGGATCCAGGTCAAAAATATTCTTTGCTATTATAGTATATCTACACTGCCACAGAATTTTAATTCTCCGAACTCTACTTGGCCAAATTTAGAGGCGCTAGCCTCTTAGAATTCAGCTTGATAGTAAAATCACTCATCAACCAATTATTAGACATTTGATCTTGGCAACTGGATTTGTCATTAACTATTTAACTGTCAATTATTTTGTCCCAAGTGAAACGAAGACTGCCTTTGGTGCCCACTGGAAAAACAAGCAATTTGTGCTGTCCAGTTACCACTTTGATATTACTAAAGGGGAGGCAAGAATTCAAATACAATAAAAGATACTGTTTTCCCAAGAAATAGTTTTTTTTTTTTTTTAACAAAAAGTAAGGAATAAAGAGGTGGAGGAAAGCCATCTAACCACATTGAGATCATCCGATGAAGCGACCCGATGAAATGCATGCAGTGAATGTGGCAATTCCAGAGGAGCAACTGGTTCACAAGTTCCTTCTTTTGGTACTTTCAACTGCATGAGTATGTGCCAACTGACATTTGCATGACAAGATGGAACAAAAGAATTATATTAGTGTTGTAAAGAACGTACTAATTTGCAGCATCACGAACTGTTATCAAAGAAGTAGGCTGCAAAAAGCATGCGCACAAGAAAGAAAGTGCTAATGCTTAATGCCAGGATCATTATATCAGTAGCAAATTCTGGAATCTATTTAACATGCAAAAAGATGACATGCTTTTCTACGTTTTTTTCCAAAACTATATTAGAAATTCAAGATTCACAAATGACAGCTAATTTTACACTCATCATAAGGAAATCAAGCTAATCATACTTTGAGAAAAAACAAAGTTATTAGTAGAAAGAAAATATATAATTTAGTTGAAGATCCTAATATAAGCTTGATATATATGTATAAGACTTGTAAATAGTTTGTACATTCGTTGTTGTTAGTTTAGAAAGGAAATGGAAATCAATAACAAGATAATCAGAAAATATACAGATAAGAAGTTGCAGGTGTGAGTATAACAGAAAAAAACTAAAGCAAGCATTTATATTAACTAATTTACTAGCAAAAGACGAAAGAAAGAAGATGAAAACTCAGAAAAGAAAATGATAATCTCAATCACTAGAAATGAACAATGGCACCAAACCGCTGATGATACGTATTAAAGTTCTGAGCAAGTGTTTTCCTTGTACCAGAACTTCTTTCATAGTTCTACAATCAATATATAAAAAACTAAGGCAATATTCACAGTGGCAACGGAAAAGACCAGACAACGTCCTATAAAGAGAATCCAGAAACTTAGTCCTATACATATCATCTCCAACAATCCTCATGTGCACTAAAGTTTTCAAAAACGACAGCTCTATACACAAGCTGCTATTTTCACTTGGGGGGCCATTTTATATAATACCACATTTTCTTCATGGATGTTACCTGTCTATCTTCATTTCCTTTGCTTTCTGCACTTGATTCATGAATGCGAGAACAGCATTACGATCAGTTCCAGGATTTTTCTTACCCTGAAATTAAAATGCTTAGAGAAAGTCATTTAACTATTAAAGAATTAGATACATCAAATCACGCTGGGAAATAAAATTATAATACACCAATCCGAAAGTAGCAGCACATTTCTTACCCAACCAAATGCAAATGGAAGATTATTTCCAGTTCCCAACGGCACAGTAGCAATTGGTGGTGGCTGAGACAATTTTAAATCAGAAACAACCCCAAGTAGCCAGCCAGCAGTACCATCTCCACCAGCAACCTACACGGTACACTCCATCAGATGCTTCGCCAAAGATATAAAAAAATAGAAATATGCCATTCTACAAGTACTCACAATTATTCTCAATTTCTTCTCTAGTTCACGAGCAAATTCATCACCATTATTCTTAAGCTTTTCAATATTGACAAAAATCCGACGTAAGACGCTATCAGGACTTTCTTCTCCCAAATCATAAACCTGAAAAGAGAAGTCAGATCGTAACATGTCTAAGAGCTTGTCTCTATGTAAAAGGAGACTAGCAGCAAACTACACCTGCGCTTGGTTTGACATTAAAAGCAATGAAATTATGCCCGCATAAGTATCCATCAATACTTAATTGCTCACACCGCACATAACAGTAAAACTGAGCATGCACTTTATTCTCTATAAACATAAGCAAAACGTTTGCCTGATTTACCTGCTTTTCGTTTAGTATGGACCGGTAAGTGATCAGAAGATCTCCACCAAGCTGACCACCACTTCTGGAATTGATAAATACCAAAATAGGGCATTCGGGAACATCAGAGGGACGGTCGACCTCAGCGTTTGGCACAAGTATATAGGTAGGGATGTAAAATTGCTTCAATTTATCAGCATCAAGATCCACACTTGCCATTCTTAACCCCAAGGCAGCAACTGCAAAACAGGTTTCAAGAAAAAAAAATGAAAAAACTGAAATGCCAATATTTAATGGATTATTAACTATCCGAATAACACTCCAAAAACATCATATGATACTCCATAACGGGTCATCGCGTAAACACGAAATTTACCAGCTAATCGATTAACCAAAACCAAACCGTATGATACGACTCCTTAAAGAAGAAAATGCAATTAAAACTGATCCAATTCAGATTGATATTTTCATTGATAACATTAAGCTTCAATCATAACTTTCCGATTACATAAAATTAGAAACACCACCTATAAACATGGAATTGGTATCAATATCCCAAAATTCAGCAACATCATCATAAGAGGATTATAATTGGACCAATTTAGATAATTTAAAACAAGACATAAAATTTGGTGAAAAGTCAAAATTTTACATCTTTTCAAACAGCTACATACAAACATATCACATTAACATTAAAAAAACAGAATTTTGAATGATCTAATCAAATCCCAAATGCATGAAATAATAAAAATTATGAACACATAAATTTTCAGACATGAAGATTGATTGATTGTACGAGGAAGTTAGAAACAGGGGAATCAGGGAACCTGGGACAGAAGAAAAAAATGGGTTCTTGGAGTGGGTGGCAGGTGATTCGGATTCGATTCGGAATTGGGATCTTGACGAAAGTTATGGGATCATATGAATTATTAAAAAGAAGAAAATGGGGTCAGTGAAATAGACAGATTATTAGAGAGATTATAGCTAACGCGTAAAATGTGGGTAAAATAGAATTGTGAAGGGTGGTGGCTATTACCAGTTGACTAATGAAGGAGTAAGGTTCGTTCATACATATTACATATGACTTGGCTATTAAGGATAACAATTATTACACGCGGGCAGGTGTCGGATGAAATTCTTGATTAAGTTTTAGACCTTTCCTATTGTCGCATTCTGTTCTTACAACTAATCCACAACTAATCCACATATTAATATCTATCCATTATATTTAATCGATAATCAATTATATATATCTCCAAGACTCGAACAATGTAGTTAAGAAATCAACACAACGCGAGGTAACTCGACTTCTTGAAGCAGCTCTTTGAAACAATACTTTTACGGCACTTAAGTCCTAAATTATTGAACTTACGCATTTTACAATTTTTGTCGTATCGTGACCTTCAAGGAGCAACTCTTCTCAAAATCTCACTCAAAAGGTGTTGAGTTGGAATCTCAATTCTAACTAATGATTTTTGTAATTATTGAGGTTTGTAAGATAATATTTCTCGATAGGTTTTTCATTAATCAATCAACAGTATATATACTATACAAAGACTCCTCACTTAGGAAAGAGTCCTCGCTAAGGAAACTATGAGTCTTATGACTAAGGAAACTATTTAATCAAAGGCAAATATCTTGCCATATCTTTACATGAGAGAATATCACCATATCCTTACATATCTATTCTAACCTCTGTTGTGAAAGGGCACGCCCGGGCGAAATTCATCTAAAAAAGCCCCTGGGCACAGTGTTGGGGCGCCAAGTTTGTGGGGCGCACGCCTAAACGCCGGGGCGGCGTCCATGGCTTTTATTCACGCCCAACAATTTTTTTTTCAAAAAAAAAAGGCGGCGATTTTTGCCTTTTCTCTTAGTTAGTCCAGCCCTCAAATGAATTAAAAAACAGAAAATAGGCCCAGTTAAAATGGCTCAAGATCATCTACTCCACGCTCCCTCAGGTAAGAGGTTCCCCTCCTCCACTAGCTATTTTGGTGACATGTGTCCCCTAACTAATAAATGTGTTGTCCTTTCCACTTTTCAGTTTTTAGCTCCTTAGCTCACGTGAACTTATTTTGTTAATAATAATTTTTTTATGAATGTTAATTGTAATTAATGCATAATATGAAGAGCAACTAATTGTCCAACTCAACATTAAAATTCATTCCGCTTCCTTCTTTATTTTTCTTAATAGCCAGATGCTTTTAGGGAAAAAAAACTCAGAATTAAAAATCTTTGTATGCATATAGTGTTGAATCTAAACAAGTAGCATAATAATGATTGTAAAATATATTATACTTCTTTAATAGTATCCCTTATTGTTTAATAATCTTTTTTTTTTCAGAGCAGAAAACCTTTGTATTTGTTCTTCAAAATTAAACTCGAACTACCAAGTTTTTTTTTTTTTTTTTTTTTTTTGCAATATATTGACACCTACAAAAGAATATTTTGCAAGAAAATCAATTTCAATATAAAGAATTTGATGTTTTCAATATTTTTATCTTTGTTAAAGTAGAAATGGACATCAATAAAATTTGATAGTTTCATTATTGTCACGTTTTTGTGTCGGTGATAATTATTATCAAAAGAAAGTAGTGATACAAAAAGTATTTATCTATGTAGTTTGGGTTCAATTTGAACAACAAATACAATTTTCTTCTTACTTTTCTTAGATCCAACAAGATATAAATAAAAATCAATTATGAATAATACCCTTTCTTCCATAAACTCATTTAGTTATTAAAATAATTTTCTATACATAAACATTTTTTTTATGAGGAGATGGAAAATTTACTGCTCTCAATGTTATAGCTTTAATTATAATTAACATTCACAAAATAAATTCATAATTATCATAGGCTAAGTCATGTGAGCTGCATAGCTGATTTTTTTTTATAAAGAAGGAAACGTAATAATTTTAATGTGAGTTGGATAATTAACTGCTTTAATTGCTCTCCATATTATTGCATTAATTACAATTAACATTCATAAAAGAATGATAATTCACAAATTAAAGTAAGGTCACATGAGCAAAATAGCTGAAAACTGAAAAGTTAAAAGAACAAAACACATTTATTAGTTGGGGGACACATGTCACCAAAATAGCTAGTGGAGGAGGGAGTGGAGGAGGGAGATGGAGTAGAGGATCTTGAGCCCCCTCCATTACCCCCTAAATACGGGTACAAATCATCTCCTCCAAAATTCCTACAACACTCCCTCCTCCAGTACTCTTTTAAAAGTTAAAACTGACGCGTGTCCAAAAAAGAAAAAGCACTTTTCACTCTGTTTTCTCCCGTTACTCTCTGTTATGTACTTTATTTCCTTCCAATATGCATACAGCCCCAGCTGGACCACCACCTGATAAAAAAGAGAAAAGGTGAAAGAGGAACCAAATTAAGGAGAAACGTTAATGGCGTAACCAATTCCTAATCTCAACATGTATTTCTAATTTATTAATGATTCTTTGTCTTTATTTTCATTTCTAGTTTCTTTTTAATGGTTTTCAGTTTAAGATCATTAGTGATATGTTAACATTAAATCAATTATCTGAAAAACCCTAGAAAAATAATTCTAAAAAATGTCTTCAATGCTATAAACAAGAAAACTCCATATTCATCAAGTGGATTGAAGCCCTTATATTGTAGATTGTGATTTATCCAAACAAACCAATCATATTTTTGAAAAAAAAAAGCTCCAATTTGTTCTGTAACAACAAAAAGGAATATGTTGACATGTTCAGTAACAGAACAAATATATCTCATACCATTACCATTTCAATTAAAAAAAACAGAAAAAACTAAGAGTTTTGAAATAAGAAAATTTATAGAATCAAAACATCAATTGAGGGAATTAACTTATGTCAGTATACTGCTAGTAAACATATCAACGTTTACTAAATTTTCTAAAAACTTTTCAGGATGAATCAACATACAGATTATCGAGAAAATCTTTCGTCACAACGTAAGTTGCAGTTTGAAGAAGATGGTGATATTCCTCTTTTTCAGAATGAAAATAAAGCAAAAGAAGATGAAGTGATCGATCTTGGATATAAAGAAGACGCGGTGATTGAAAATAAAGATGTCACTAGTACCGATTGCACCATGGATCTTCAAGCTGAAACTCCAAAGATCGGTATGGAATTTGATACAGAGGAGTTGGCTTTTCAATTTTATAATGATTATGCATATGCAAGAGGCTTCAGCGTTAGGAGAAATTATATCCATAAAGACAAGAATGGGAATATTATTGACAGGACATTCTGTTGTTCATGTGAAGGAAAAAAAATAGATAAACGAGACGTGACTGTGAGGTCCAACCGACCGGAAACAAGGACTTTTTGTAAAGCACAAATGAAAATTAGTGCTCGCCATTCAATTAAATAAAGGTTGTGAAATACGTGGCTGAACACGACGGGCATAACTTGGTCAGCCCACAAAAATCTCATATTCTAAGGTCTCACAGAAATATAAGTATTGAACAAGCGATACAACTTGATGACATCGAGAAGTCTGGGATACCACCAAAAACATGATTGGAATATATGGCTCAACAAGCAGGTGGACGTCAACATTTAGGATTCATCCTTGAGGATGCCAGAAATTATTTGCGTTCAAAAGAACAATGCAAATGGGAGAGGGGGAGGCTAGAGGGGGGCGATTAATTAATTCATGACAGTGGACGAGTTCAAATTCACATTCACTTCAACATAGGGGGGCAACATATCTTGCACAAAGCCATGCTAATGTGTCTGGAGTAACGCCTCAAATGATACATGTATACTTTACAATTTGTTTCATAGCCTCTTCATAATTACTATGCAGCATTTAGATTTCTAAATTGTCCAAATGAACAATAGCTTTTTTTTTGTGCAATACAGGCTCAAACTCTCCGCCAACAAGAGCATGGAAGGTTCACATTACAAGACTCAACTCTGCAAATTTTGCATCAGAATACCAGCAATGATGATAGTTCAAATGTAATAAAATAGTGAAGCACTTGCTATTAAGTTCAAATACTAAGCTTGACTTATTCATGTTTGATGTCTTTACTCTTGTTCTGTTCCTTGTAAACTGAACTTAATTCTCAACTGCTATTTTTCTTAAGGATGGAAAAATATTTTTTCTCAACTGCAGCTTAGATTAGATGCAAGCAATTGAATATTTAAAGATGCATGTACTCTGATCCATATCTCTTCACAGTCCGTACAATTCAATCAAATCCACATTCCACCATATCACAAAATAGAGCAATCATTACACAATAATTAAATCACTTCGCCACAGTAATTAAACGGTAATTACAAAATTCGAGCTCAGAATCAACAAATAACATCAGATCTTATACCACTAATCAAATCCCGCGAAAACAATATATGAAAATGCGCAAATTAAAAAAATTTAGAACAAATATTTGCAGAAAATTGCTCAATTACAAAATTATAATCTAAAATACCAACATGCAAATACTCACCGGAATTTCATCATAGATTCCGTTGACGTCGTAGATTTCATCATAACCCTCTATATTTTCGAAATAAGAAGAGGACGATGAAGGAGTGTTGATAATTTTGACAAATCGTATATATCGGCCACGATCACCATGGACGATCACCATGAATGTTTTTTTTAGGGAGGAAGAAATAATGTAACAGAGCTTTCCTTCTTTATTATTGTATTATAATATAATAACTCAATGCTTTGTAGGAAAAAACAACTCCACTGACTTTTCCTTTTTTTTTTTTTTTTTTTAATTTACAATGTTGTCCAACTCAGTGGCGTATCCAGGAATTTTATATGGGGGGGGGCTAATTTTTTTTTTTTGGAGAACAGTAGGAAAGAAATAAGAGGGAAAAAATTTGAAATACTAAGTAAAGAAAAAAAAAATTATTTTGAACCCATTTTTTGGAGTTTTAAGAGAAGATGAATGCGTACACGAAAATTTTTGGATCAACTTTTAGTTTTTAACCGAAAAATTCACTAATAAATATGTACAATAACAACAACGATAACCAAACAAACATTTTTTTTTATCAAATATATATTTATCAAGGTAAATATTATTGACTATGTTATAAACTTTTTAAATATATTTGAACGAGATAAAAGCAAAGGAAAATCTGTTACACTTTGTATATATGTTTTTACATATTTTGAAGCTAATGTTTCACAAATATGATAAAAAGTATTCATATATTTAGTTTGAACAACATTGATTATTTGCGTATCGAAGAAATATGTTAAACAAGTACGAATTAATTAAATGTAGAATAAATTGTTTGCTATTAACACCACGAATTTTTTTTTGCAAATTAAAATAACAAATAAGTTATTTTCTTACTAAATATAACAAAAGGGGAGTTTTTGTAATTTACTATTTGATTGGGCTTTTAAATGTAAATACCATAGATCTTCTTATTTTCTCTTTCCCTAATACTATATATATATTTTCGATTTTTTTTCAAAAAAAATGGGGGGGGGGGGGGGAGCCCCCCCTAGCCCCTACATAAATACGCTCCTGGTCCAACTGTAGGGCATTGGGGAAATGAGTAACGGGAGAAAACGGAGTGAAAAGTGCTTTTTCTTTTTTGGACACGCGTCAGTTTTAGAAGAGTGGAGGAGGGAGTGTTGTAGGAATTTTGGAGAAGAGGATTTGAACCCCCTAAGTACGCCCTCAGTGAAACAAGCTTTGAATAGAATAGAATCGTACACGACGGGAATAATAAAAAAAAGTCAGTTTTATGTGCCTGTGTTTGAAAGTACACGGCCATTCATTAATGCCAATCAAAATAGTAACTGCCTCTTGTCATCCAAGCTTGGATTAATGCATGTGCGGTGTGCCTGGTTACATAAACATATACCGTGTTGTTGCCGTCTTTACTCATTGTAGGTTTAGTGCATGTTCCTGGTTACTAGCCCATACTGTGTATTTACATTTATTATATTATCAGTTTTAATCTTTGAAGTAATTTTAGACAAAGATCCGCCTGGAAGTTGTTTTGTAAGACAAGAACATGTAGAATTCATTATTTATATGAATTTTATTTTTGCAACGTGAATACTTGTTTATATAACTATTTAAGTCATAAGTTGTTTAAATAGGGAATAATTATAATGCACCAAGTCCCATGAATTATATATAAGGTCATTTGCTGAATATCCTAAAAGCATTTTCTTCGTTCGCTCACCTCCAAACTATTCGATTTGCGTGATTTACACTTGTTTGACTTTTCGGCCAAAATTTTGCCGCAAGTACAATGCACGAATTCGAGTCATGGGCAGTGTCATAATCCGAAAAAGTGAACCCATCTCAATTGCATGTTCTCGCCCATCGCAGATTCTTGTACTTGGTGTGATTTTTCATATTTATTCATGGTTGGATTCATAATGCGCCTTAACTTTTGACGTAGAATCCCATAATCCAACAATCAACAGAAAAATAACTTCAAGTATTAGCGAGAGAATCACTTGGTCGCCCATGTTAAATAAAAATAGATTAAACAATTCAAATCATTGTTTTGTTCGCGCCGATCATTATCATTGGTGGAGGAAAATTCCTATGCCAATTACTATTAGCGACGAACTTGCCCAACTCTCATTCAAGAAACCATTTCCCTCGTGTTAATTTAACTCCGCTAAAATATCACAACAAGGTAATTAGCATCACTGACCGCCCGAGCGGTCGCTAAAGACCTGGAGGCGGTTGCTAAAGCCACGTCAACGACCACTCGGCAATCGCAAACAACTCTTTGCGACCACTAGACAGTCGTTGAATAATAACGACCATCTAGCGGTCGCAAATCATCACCGACTGCCTATAGGTTGCTAATGAAATCACACTCATTTGCGACCGTTAGGCCGCCCCTAATCATCAACGATAGGAGGCGGTCGCCACTGAGTTGGATATGTTTAGCAACTGCTAGGCGGTCGCTAATTTGTTGAGTGCAATGTCGCTAATAATATTTAATGGATAATATTATGAGCAACCGTCGGTAGGTCGCTATTTTAAAAAAACCCATTTTTTACTTTTTTTTATACGATTTCGATGTGTTTGTGATTTTTTATTAACAATCTTCTTAATACATGTAAAATGAAGTAATCTATAATAATCATTCTACTTGTAATTGAGCTATCAAAATATTAATTTATAGGTAATTAACCAGGTTATGTTCAATTGAACTATTTATGTTCTACAACTAATCATACGAAATTGTTATAAGCGCCTCATATCATTACTATTCATTTCAAATGTAAGTATAAAATGTTATTTTGATATTCAATTAGTATTCCATAAATATATATATATATATATAGTTATTAAGTACAACGTCATTATAATTAGTTAGAAATATCATTATGAATCAGCCCTATAAATGACCATTGAATGTGGAACGAAACTTATTATATGTGTTTATTTAACTTTTTAGTACCTATTATTGTTGTAAGTGATTATCATGTGAAATGCGCAAATTTCTAACATGCACATTATCAGCGACGACGTTGCGGTCACTAATGAGCCATCAAATGCAACCACCCGGCCGTCGTTGTCGTTAGGGTTTAGGATAAGTTTGGCACCACAACAAAACAAGCCTAATGCAAGGAAAAATGTCCTTGCATTAGAGCCAATTTTCGATGCAATTGGCCTAATGTAAGGAAATAATTCAATACAACATTTCCTTGCATTAGGGTTCCTTGCAAGAAGAAAGAAAGGAAAAATTTCGTTGCAAAACTATTATGCAAGAAAATTTTTCCTTTCAACAATTAATTCGATGCAAGGGAAATTCTACAACAAAAAGGGTTATTGGGACACAGAAAAGTATCCCGATAAGCTTATTTTGCAATTCTTATGGAGCTTGGGACGTTTGTTGACTATGTCCCGTATAGTTGTGTCGCAATAGTGTTAGGGACACTTTTCTGACTTTCTATACGCCCCAAAATTAAGATATTGGGACATAAATAATTATCCCATTAGAAGTTGAAGAGTTCATATTATCTTTGTTAAGACATATATTTGCGTCTCATAAGTACGTGTCCCAGAAAAACCTTGGCAAATTTTATTGAAGCACCTATGTCCCATAAGTGACTTTTTGAGACAGAATTTAGTATTGTGAAAGAAGGAAAGTTTTGATAATATATTTTGTTAGGACACTTACTAGTATCCCCAAAACCAAATTATCAAATAATTTGAAAGGACTACTATACGTATTTCTACGATTACTTACATATATATACTAAACATTCAATGTACCCGTAACAAATCTATTCTGATATTACAGCTATAACCAACAACTCGTACATATGCTCATAACAATCTTACAATATAAAGAATAAATTGTTCGTTCGATGTGAAAATGTGAACATTTTTTCATTCTAATTAAACCAGACCAAATGGTTCCATCATCAACATTAATGTTAAGTGAAAAGTCAATAGACCGAAAAATAACTAAAGGTTCATCTGAAATAAGCTTCTAAGTTTTAACTAAAGAAAAAAAATGCTAAATTACATTATCCTTCTAAACTTATTAAAACCATTGTGTCCAACATGCTCCAGTTAACCTCAACTTTCATCTTCATCCAAAGCAACCTACATAGTAATGTAAGAATAAGAATAAGTTAATATAAATTCATGTCTCTCATCACAGATAACAACATTCATCTATAATTTCTATTTCTGCAAATGTTTCTTAAAAATCAGTAAAAGAAGTCAAAACATAAAAGAAAAATAATACATAAAAGCATGTATTTGCTAAATTTAATACATGCTAAACTAATAAAGAAGCACTAATAGCTAACAGTGAACTTACACCATCTTCATAAGTGACAAGGATGGTAAAGAATATCCAACAAAAATTAAGATCATGTTATAGAGGGACACTGATTAAAAACATTCAACAAATTCTGTATAATTTCTCAAAAACCTCAAAGCTTTGACAATCCAAACAAGATACATACCAACAACATACAAATTAGCAAATGTATCGAGCCATTGTGATTCAAAGTTGTAGCCCAATCTCATAACACAAATGAAGAATACAGAATAAAACTTGTAATAACTCATCTGCAAACATCATATACAATCGGCAATTTTAAAATCATGTAATTAAAAGCTACACATTTGGACATTTGACAATGTTAGGAAAGAGAACATACCGAACGCAAAGGCCAGACAACAGGTGCCCCAAGAGCATCACCAATAGTCTGAACACATCCATAAGGGAAAAACAATGATACTTCTTTTTTCACTTGAAACTGAACTGTTATTAGACAGAAGGCGGACCCCAGAGTCATGCTATTGAATCTCACATTTTCCATCTCATTCATGATTCCCTTTGCAACAATTTCATTACTATCTCCAACGTTCTTTAAAACAACACGAGATCCAACCTACGATTTGTAACTTATTACTAACTTTATATAAATTTAGTTATGCAACTTATCTATTTTTAATAAGTTGAAGGGTCTCAGATATTTACCCTAATGCGAGCTTGGCGAGAAGTTGATGGTGATGTGCGTGGGGTACTCGCAGATACAAACGTAGGACTTTTAGAATTATGTACTGTGTTCAGAGATTGCATCGCAGCCCCATCAGTTTCTAGCTGTTCATTAGCGTGTAATTTCTTATCAACATAGGCCTTAAATTCTTTAAATTCTGCACTTAATGCGTCATATTTCTCTTTATAAGTTGTAGACTCTCTAATAAGTGTTGAGCGGCTTGGTTTTCTCCCATTAACATCAGCCGCCGCCACCCATCCCGTACATGAGTGGATAACCATTTTTGTCCTTTCCCATTACCTTCGTAAATGCGTCATTAGGATCACATGTAACCTTACCACTTGTTAAATCTTGGAGATCTGGGGTATTTTGCTCTTCCATTTGATCCTTTAAATAATGAAATGTGGTAAAATTCAATATAATGCATTCAATAAAGATACTCAACAAGAAAAGAACATGGCTGTGAGAATTATATATCTATACTTACAACTAATTTGCGTATTTCTTCCATTTCACGTGAACCATCAGACTTATAATAACACTCTTTAAACAACTCGACCCTTGTCAGATATCTATCCAGAAGCTCTTTCTAGAAAAAGCATCACGTGTTATATAAGTGTATGTTATTAGTTACCAAACTATAAGATTTCAAGAGATGTTACCAGTTTTTCATTCACTTTTGCAATGTTGTTCTTGCCCATGCGGTGAACATACACAAGGTTTTGACGAGTTTCTTTGTTTTTTAGGCTAAGTTCCTAACAAAATGAAGACAATAATATAAATTACAAGGAAAACGACATAAAAAAAGAGATTCAAAAGGATATTGCAAGTTCATACCTCAGTTTTATCCTGCAGCCAGTGGTCAAATAATTGTTCGTATTGATCCTTATCCACTCTATTTGGCAATTCATCTAGTTGTTGTTCAACAATCGTATTAGGACGAAAGTTTGAAGTTTTCACACGACTTTTCCAACTTCTATTTTTTATTGATAGACGCATGATAAAGTCTTCGTGTGCTGGAGGAAACTCAAATCTCTTCTACAATAAACGTCAAAACTTAATTCAGCACGTGGACTGAAAATATATCTTGCTTAGGAAGTAAAAATGCAATGATGTTATTAACCTTGACAATATTTAGCATTTTATCTTTATACGAACTAGGCATGACTCTCCAGTCTTTGTAATGAAGAGGGCAATATCTTGCATGTCGAGCAATTATACCTAAAAAGGAAGCAAGTTTGGAAGAATTTTCTTTATCAATCGGTTGCCCACGATCATTGAATGAAATAACCAAATGATTTTCATGTTGTTGACACCAGAGCTTAGGCATGGAAGTAACTCCCCGTCTCCTCTTTGTTTTGTTGGTACCTGTGTTTATAATATAAATCATATAATAAATATTTTAGATTACACCAATTATTACCTTAAAGTGAACTCACCAGATTTAGTGACATCATTAGTAGATTCAATTGTCGTCGACTAACTAGAGTTTTAGTTGGGTTGTATATCATCTGTTTCAACTGGATTTGTGTTCACACCAAGTTGTTGTACTCCTTCAATAAACATAAGTTCAGATTTACATTAGAATTACAATGATACACTAAGAAGTTGATTTGAAGCATAAATTGATCAACTATCAAATACCGCTTAGGCTATTATGACTAGAAGTTTGTTAGTTTTGTTGTGTCACTTCATGTCTTGCACGATTGCCACTTTTTCTGGTTTGTGGAGGCATGATTTTTACCTGTAATAAGTCATAATTAAATTAGTAACACTTAACAATTATACATGTTAAAAAAAAATCTAAATAAATGTAATAACACTTACCAAGGCGCATATTGGAAACATGAATTCAGTCAAACACACACAAGGTGAGATAATAAACCAAATTGAACAAGTGATAACTAAAAGTAGTTAAAAAATAAAATTATGCAATAAAACATCAAATTCAACAGTCAACAACCAATACATGGCTAAAAATACTAATTAAATTCAAAACTAAATCGTAATTTGTCAAACAACAGTTCCTTCTGCATCTTCCCTAACCCAATTGAGTTCTCCAGTCTCAGTATCTACATGTACATCATTTCATTGGAGTGCATTTGCATCTAAACTCAAGACTGGATCCATATCAAATGAGTCCCTAGGTTTTGTCTTTACGACAACGTGCCACCCGTTCTCACACGGATCTTCGACATAAAAAGCTTGTTGTGCTTGAGAAGCTAAAATAAAAGGCTCCTTATGTGGCCTCAATCTAGAAAAATTAACTAAAGAGAACCCATATTCATCTTGCTTTTGTGCCCTTCCAGTCGACACCCAATCACACTCAAACATAACTATCTTCTTTTCATCATTATATACTAGTTCAATAATATCTTTTAATATGCCACAGTATGTGACATCACCAACAATGGGATTCTTGTCGTTTCTGCTTGCAAAACTACTAGTTTGGGCAGTGACAACTACCCCACTATTTTGAGTTTTTGTTTCAATGTCATAACTCTTGACATTAAATCAAAAACCATTGACATTAAACCCCCTATATCGGTTCCCTGATGGATCTGGACCTCGAGCTAAAGATCTAAGTTCTTTTGACACTTGAGCCCCTGCAAGGTATAAGCTTTCCACCTACAAACAAATAAATCAATTGTTGAGTTTAGCTTAGGAAAAAAACTGAATAATCAAGGTATGAGAAAGAAACTGAATGATATTAAGCAATATGCTAACTTACATAATTATAAAACCATTTGGTAAAACTCTCACAATGAAGGCGTTCAACATCCCTTTTACTAAGGCGGTGGTTTTCACGTATGACTATATCCTTGTGTTCTCTACACAACTTAAATACAATATAATATTACAATGACAATTAAGATAAGAAGTAATAATATTACCCTTCAGCAATACTTACCTTATGAAAGATTCAATTGAATTACAATTGAACAAGACATATTGATGTGCCTTTGTAATTTTTTCATTGTCAAGATTAACACACTTTTGCTTCCCTTTATGATGCCCAAGATTAGAGAATACCGGAAACTCAGTTGTATTCTCAATCCTATTATTGTCATTTCTTTTAATCTTGTTGAACTTAGTCTCGACATCATCCAAATATCTAGAACAAAAGTTCAAGCATTCCTCCATGAGATATCCTTCAGGAATAGAACTTTCTGGATGGCTTCGATTCCGGACATACGATTTAAGTAAAGACCAATACCTAATAGTTCACTCAAGAATATTAGAAACTTAAAATAAAAGATAAAACAATTAGAAACAAATGATAAAAATATTACCTTTCAATTGGATACATCCAACGATATTGCACTGGCTCCCCAACTCGAGCTTCGTATGCTAAATGAATTGGCAAATGAACCATTACATCAAAGAAGGATGAAGGAAATATTTTCTCCAAGTCACAAAGAGTTTTGGAAATATTATTTTCCAAACGAATCAAATCTTGAGGAGTAAGGACTTTCGAACAAAGTTCTCTAAAAAAGCTACACAAATTGATTAGCAGGGTCCGAACATGCTTTGGTAAAACTTTACACAAAGCAATTGGAAGTAACTCTTGCATCAATGTGTGATTGTCATGACTTTTCAAGCCTGAAATCTTATTCTGCTTAACTTGTACGCGCTTGGAAATATTAGAAGCATACCATATGGGACCCTCACCTTTTGAAGGATTTCATAAACAATGTCCTCCTTCTTACTCATGGAAAAACATGTTGCGGGCAAGTATTTTTTTCCAGACTCTAGAACAGTTGGGTGAAGTTCACTTCTAATGCCCATGTCTTTTAGATCAAGACGAGAATTTTCATGATCTTTCGTCTTTCCTTCCAAATTAAGTAATGTTCCAATCACATTATCACATAAATTTTTCTCAATGTGCATTACATCCAAGTTGTGACGGAGTATGCTATCTTTCCAATATGGCAAATCAAAAAATATGCTTCTTTTTTCCATATGGAAGAGATGGATTATCACTTATCTTTTTCCCAAATTTTATATTGAATCCAGCTAACTCTTCCAAAACCATATCTCTAGACAATGCCATATGCGCCGCACGATGTTCTTCATTTCCATCAAATGAATTAGCATCTTTTCGATAAGGATGATAATGATTCAAACACCTATGATGGCCTATATAACACTGTTTACTACTTTTGTACAAGTATTTGGAGCACGTGCCCTTATGGCATGATGGACAAGCTAGCTCACCTTTAGTACTCCAACCAGATAAATTTGCATAAGCCGGAAAGTCATTTATAGTCCACAACAAAGCTGCGCGCATATTGAATTTCTATTTAGCTGATGAATCATATGTTTCAACCCCATCCCACAATTCTTTCAACTCTTCCACTAGCGGTTGCAGGTACACGTCGATATTATTACCAGGAGAAGATGGACCAGGAATAAGTAATGTTAAAAAGAAAAATGGATCTTTCATACACATCCATGGGGGCATATTATATGGGGTTAATATAACAGGACAAGTACTATGAGTAACACTCATAGTTCCAAACGGACTGAATCCATCAGCTGCAAGGCCCAACCTTATATTTTTGGAGTCTTTTGCAAACTCAGGATGTCGATAATCAAACGTTTGCCAAGCAGGAGAATCACTTGGATGCCTCAAACAACCATCCTTAGTGCATTCCTCTTTATACCACCTCATATCTGATGTTGTTTTAGAAGACATAAACAGTCTTTGCAACCTAGGCTTTAGTGGAAAGTATCTTAGCACCTTTGCTGAGATCTTTTTGTCCTTTACTCTATCATCTGCAGCCGCCAGATTGTTTTCTTTCTCAAGATATCTTGGCGAATGATAAACATGACATTGAGTATCTTTCACATGATAACATGCAATCATTAGGACATGCATCAATTTTGATACAAGTGAGTCCCAACGCGCTGATTGCCTTTTTTATTTCTTAGTACGATGTATGTAATGAATCTGTCAGATCAGGAAAAGCCTCTTTCAATAGTTCAAGGAGCGATGTAAATGTCTTATTAGACCATTTTCCCTTGCACTTCAATTGAAAAAGTCGAACAATAAATTTTAGCTTTGAAAATTGCTTGCAGCCTGGATACAACTCTGGTTGAGCATCATCGAGCAACTTATAGAAATTCTTAGCTTGTTCATTCGGTTCTTCTTCAATATTAGTACATGTATTGTTGACTCCAAAAGCATCGTGTACCAGATTATGCATCTCAAACTGATCATTCCTTTGAACATTATCTTGAGCGTTCAAAGAATCTTCCCCGTGTATAATCCAATGTGTATACCCCTTCATAAACCCATCAACTATCAAATGTTCTTTTACAGTCCCTCTTTCTACCCATATTCCATTCTTACAATATTTTCATGGACATATGATTTTACCACTAAGACATACATTACTGAAAGCCATATCCAGAAATTGGTTTACCTCATTTTCATATTCTTTAGATAATCTATGCTTATTCATCCAACTCTTGTCCATTATAAACCTACTAAAAGAAAAGTTATTCATATCAATATCTTAGTAGCAGCAGTATTTTAAACGAAAATGGCCTATTACAATCAAATCATAATATAAGTAATGTAAGTATAAGTCCAAATACTTGTTGATAAAATATCTATTCAAAAGTTTATAAACTTAACTAATGTTAGAAAGACATGCTAGGCAAAGCTTTCAACTAAATCGGGTTGTGCATTAGTTACATTAGATAATGAGTCTTAGTTTAGTATTTCTAAAGATACTTATTTAGTTATGAACATGTAATTTATATTTTTTTTAATGCAAACAAGAATTCTTAATGTTGTAAGTTGAGGCATTTTGCCTCAACCAAGTACAAAAAAATTAACAGATTCAGGGACTGAATCAGACAAACAAAAAGGAAAGAAATATAGTACTCTTCCAAACAACATGCTAATAATCGGAAAATTCTAGAGGTAGAATCAAACAAACAAGAAAAAGAAATATAACACTTCTCCAAAGTACATGTATAGCTCCAGCTCCCCCTACCCATTTATGATGTAAAGATGTGTGTGAACTAAACTCAAGTTGCCTATAAAAAATCGGCATGCTCAAAACAAAGAAACAAACAAAAATTAACCCAGCATAAAGATCAAAATCCCTTATGGGGCTCCATTTGAAAATTATATCCCACCAACCTAGGAGTGCAACTACATATGTCCAAGTTATTTACTGAATCAAATAAGTTAGAGTTAATACCATATATGATATGTTTTATATGTGCAAGCTACATGAACATGCCAATTTGCAACCATGTATGTTTTCAAAAATTAATACAAACCTCTCATTCAAGTGTTAAGCTAAAGAATTTCTAATTTACTAACTCACCACTAATTCTCACTCAGTTAATGAAGTCTTTTTCATAACTATACCTTCAGTTAATTTTAATTAAACTTCAGCTATTTCAAGAACAATTAATTACAAGAACTAGTCGCCAAGTGCTTTTTCATAAAATATGGAGTTCAAAAAACACTTAATTATAAATACCAGAAGAAATTAGCAGCTAAATCCCAAAAGAATTTTCACAAGATGTAACCAATTTACATGAAACATCGAAGCTTTACTTCTCGAGAACCTTCAGTACATGGAAATCCATCAGTTCAATTACCATGTATCACACAATGCCATGACTTGTGCACCAGTTTAATTACCCATAAATCATACAACACATACTTAACAACTACACTAATAATACTAAAATATACATAACCATATACATACAGATGAATTAAATGACCTAATTGAAATTAAAGAGAACAAAGAAGACCTTACCTAGAGCACTTCAAAAATCTTCAATCCAGTAACAATTTTGTTGCCTCTTCAGCGTCAATTCACTAATAATTTTCAACTGTCAAATGTAAAAACACTGAATCATAAGAACTAAACCCAATTATTACAGATATTGAGTAAATACAAGTAATAGAAATCATATATCAGTATAGGCATAGCAAAAAAACCAAAAAGAAAAACTTACCTGTTGATTTTTGGAGGGCGATGAGAAAGTAGAGGAAATCTCTCGTGCTGCTCCAAGAGAATTATAAGAAAATTGAATTTTGGTTGTGGGTGCTTAATTAGGTTAGTGACAAAGTTAGTGGAGAATGAAAGTAATGGGAAAAAAAAGAGGGAATGATATATTAGTGTTGGGCGCCAATACGGGAGTAAGTAATTTCTCTTTTGCAAATTTTGGTGGGGTTTTTTTTTTAGTGTCCCAATAGATAGAGATTATTAGGTTATAATTATTAAATGTCCCAAACTAATCAAATTGCAACACTAATTAAATACTGTCCTAAGTAGAGTGTCCCGATACCCTTTTTTTGTTGTAGCGATTTTTTCCTTGCAGAAAAAGTTGCAAGGAAAAATTCCATTGCATAAAAGGACGCATGCAAGGGAAATTTCTCTTGCAGGCTTTGCTCTGCACCACATCAGAAGCAGCCACGTGGCAGCTTCTGAGTGGTGCAATTCTATGCAAGGGAATTTTTCTTTGCAAACTTCAAGAGCTATAACAACGCTTTTTTTCCTTGCAAAATAATTGCAAGGGAAAATTATCCCTTACATAGAATATATTTCAAGGAAATATTTCCTTGCAATATATTTCTGAAATTTTTAAAAACAAATGTGGCGGGATTCCGCCACATTCAAGATTTTTAATTTATTCAATTTATTATTGTTAATTAATTAGTTATTATTTATTTTGTAATTATAAATACTATTTTATTAGTGTTTTTGTATATACATAAATACTTAAAGGAACGATTAATTATTTTCGTATATGTATAAATACATTGTATTAATAGTATTCCTCTAAATACGTATTATAAAAAATCTCTAAACTATTATTTTAAAATAAAAAAACTTTGAAAATTTAAATTTTATAATTTAGAGGAGGGAGAGGGAGAGAGGAGAGGAAGAGAGGATTGTTGTGTGAATGAGAAATGAATGGGGGGTGGAGGTATTTATAGGAGAAGTAAGAAATTTTGCAAGGGAATTTTTCCTTGCCTATAAAGTTTTGCAAGGGAAAATTCCCTTGTAATTGATACCTGCTATGAATAATTCCCTTGCAGAACTTTTGCAACCAAAATTTTCCTTTCAGCATTATTTTGCATTGAGATTTTTGGTAGCATGTTCTAATTGCTACGAAATATTTTCTTGCATTGCTAATGCATGGAAATATTTCCTTTCATTAAAATAACTACTTTCAAAAATCTCCCTATTTACTAAATTTTGTAATTTGTTTTTGACCCTAAATGTATTTTAAACGTCTTCGTTTTTCCGTTTTTTTACAAGATTTGAATGTATGCTTCATTAATAGTTTTTGTAAATAGTGGTTAAAGAAAAACGGAGATTGGAGTTGTTTTGGAGTTGTTTTGCAATTATGACATAATTAGACTTTCCTCAACAAATATTTTTTAATATGTCTTTCGTTACTCCGTTTTTGACGACATTTAAAGTGAAACACTTATTTCTAATAACATAGTGTATGGTTGAAAAAAAATGCGGATTGAAGGTGTTTTACGATCTCTACATATGAAAATACAAGATTGACATATAGAGTGTACAATGGTATCTAGGGTTTACAGGGTTTAGGGTTGAAAATATATACTCTTTTATGCTTATAACCCTTATTTAATGACTTTTCTTACTCCGATTTGTACGAGATTTGAAAGGACACACATACTTAGCGTGTATAAAGTAATGGTGAAAGAAAACTTGAATTCTAGTTTTTTTGTAACTTTTGCATAATTATATTTTCCTCCCCCCCCCCCCCCCCCCCCCCCCCCTCACCCTCAAATATTTGTTTAATGCCTTTCGTTAGTCAATTTATGACAAAAATTGATATATCACACATACTTATTATGTTTGAAATATTGGTGAAAGAAAAATTGAATTCGAGGTTATTTTGTAACTTTTTATTAATTACATTTTTACCCCAAATGTTTATTTATTGTCTCTTGTTACTCCATTTAAGACGAAATTTGAAAGGACATACATACTTAGCGTGTAGAAAGTAATGGTGAAAGAAAAATTGAATTCAAGGTTGTTTTGTAACTTTTGCATAATTATATTTTCCTCACAAATGTTTGTTTAACGTCTTTCGTTAGTCCATTTATGACAAAATTTGATAAATCACACTGTAGCAACAAATTTTACTAAGTCTTTAAAAATAAAAGACGGAAAAATAGTTGAACAAATAAAATTTGTGAATTTGATGAATTTATAGAGTAACAATCTCTTTGATCATCTGATTCGATTCTACAAGGACAATGAATTGAACTTTTAACAAATCTTAAAGGCGATCTTCACTTCGATCTTCTTCAAAGCAATTGAATATTTGACGAACATCGACACGAGGGCTTGGCAGCTTGATCTCAGATCGAACGGACTTTTGACTTTGAATTTGATTTGAAGATTGTTGAATATGATCTTCGTCTTCAGTTCTTCGAATATGTGGACTTTGATCTTCTTTAAAAATGACTTGATCTTCAAAAACAGTTTGTCGAGGACCTTGCAACTTGTTCTCGAATCAAACGGACTTTCTTGCTTGAAGATTGTCGAAGAACGGTATGAACTTAGCTTGAATTTGTTGAGTTTGTTGAAGCTCGATCTTCCTCGGCAGCAGCGCGATCTTCAAAAATATTTATTTGATGGACTTGAAGTTTGAAACCGGATCAAATGGAGGTTTTCCCTAAGAACACCTTGAATGCCGCGAAGAACGCTTGAAGATTGATGAACTTGGTGGAGCGAAAAACTTGGAGCTTTTCCCTCTTCAACTTGTGAATATTTGTGTCCTTTTCTTTATGAGAGGACCTCTGTTTATAGTTGTGAAAACCTAGAGCTCCTTGCTTGTGATTGGTCGGTTTTATTTCAAGATAAGCATGGATTTAATTTAGTCTTGCTTATCAAGAAACACATCATATTTCCATGTGGCTTTATTTGATTGGCTGCAATTCTCCATCTTTTTCATGTGGCTTTATTTGATTGGTTGCAACTCTTCATCTTTTCCATGTGGCTTTATTTGATTGGCCAACAATATATGTATTAGAAAATCAATTAATTAACCTATTAATAATCGAAATTTAATTTAATAAAATTCCAAATTAAAAATAGAAATAATCAATTTAATTTTCTAAAAATTTAATTTGACACTCGTCAATATTTAATTGGAGTAGACAAAATTTATTTGTCTACAAATGCCCCCTTGCGACTTGTCACGAATAGCATTGTACAAATGCGTCTTGAGGTGAATATGTCGCAACATATTTATTTTCGGGCCATTACTAAGATATATGTACTTCATTTGGAAAAATTCAATTTTTAGTGAGCTTCCATGTCAATCTCCTTTAAGGGGCTATGTTGCAATTTGGGCCTCAACCCCTTTTCTTCATTCACACGTGAATCGTGATTGCTTCCAAATTTTTTTTTGGGTGGTCCATGTGGACCAAGCACATAGAACATTTTCTCTTTCATCTTCCCCATCAAACTTCACGCACACGCACAGCCTTTCTTCTGATTTTGGACTCCTTTTAAGATTCCAACACTTTTAATCATATAATAACCGATTAAGAATCCTAATCAGATATTGATTGACCTCAATCACTCCCTTTTAATTGAACAGAGACTCAACAAAACACGATACATAAATCTGCGAATTTGGATTATCAACACCCGGCTACAAAATTTTAATTCCTGATAAGTTTCGAAATCAATCCTAACTCAATTCCAATTCGAGAATTGGAGTTATACTTGAGCTGGGATTTCTCTTCAAGAAAACTCTCTATATATATAGAGCCAAACCCACGGATTTTCTTCACCACTACAACCTCAATTCATTCTTTGCGTCTCTTTTTTTTCTTCTTCTTCTTCTTCTTCTTTTAAATCGGTCTGTCCCGTCCCGCAACAAAGGCAAGTCGACAATTAGTGGAAATTCGACGAGAAAGGTCGGGATTATTTTTTTACAGCGCCTGTTTTTTTTTCCTTCCTTCTCCTTCTTTCTTTTTCTCTTTTTCTTCTTCTTCCCCTTTTCCCCTTTTTATGTTTTTTCGCTGCTGATCACTCCTTTTTTTTCTTTTCTTCTTTTTTTTTTCCTTCTCTTTTCTTCTCTTTTTCTTCACTGATCACGTTTTTCTTTCTCTTTTTTTGGTCGCAGGTGCAGCAGGTAGGATTAAAATAGGAGTTGGCTAATTGCACTCACTACAATTGCAAAAAGGAAACACAACTTTCTGGTATTATTATTTCTTACCCCCTTTTCTTTTTCCTTTTTTTTTGGATGCCCTTTTCTTTTCTTTTTTTTTTCTTTTTTTTGTTTTTGCTTTCTCTTGCTAATCACTTTTTTTTTCCTTCGATACTTGTCCGCAGGTTGTAGCAGTCAAACTAAAAGGAGGACTTGTTTCAATTCCGACACGAAGGAGACGTGTTCTTCGGGTATATATTTTTTTTTTTTCCTCTTCTTTGCCTTCTCCTTTTTTTTTTTTGATTATTTGCTCTATTCTTCCTCGTCAATTGCTAACTTGTCTCTCCTGTCGTTTCAGAATTGCTACAATGGCTTCGTTCAAGAAGGGCTCTTCCTCATCCGGTGCGGAAAACTTGATCATCATTGACGACGACAACCGATCAACTAGGCGAGACACAATCTTGAAGGTGGGCACTCCGATTGATGGACATTATACGAGCCCATGGCCAACATTGACGAACAACGGTCAACTAAAGGAGTGGACTGAAGAATATCCTCTGTCTTCGAGTAGATCCTCCCGACTTTTGGTGCCCCGTGCCGCGCATCACCAACCTTCAACCGACCACATGACTCTTTCAACTTTGGGACGACGCATCATGCAAGGCAACGCCGCGTGGACAAACGCTTCTCTTCACATTCCTGGCGAAGTTCGCTTCTTTCCTGGATATTGGGAGTGGACAGAAGACATCCTTGTTTGGTGCAGGACCACACTTCAATCCCTAAAGATATACAACTCAGTCTACGCGTCTCTCTTCACGTACGATTGCAACACAGAAATCGTGAAAGCCTTATGCGAAGCATGGTCGCCTTCAACAAACACTCTCCTCACCTCACTCGGTGAGCTGTCAATCTCATTATGGGACTTGGAATTTCTTAGCGGTCTACCATTGCGAGGGTTCATATACGATGAGGTCATGCCCAACGAGAGGGAGCTATGCGGAAGAGACGCAAAAGGAGATCCGTACATTCCACGATCATGCAAAGCCTTGTTCCACGCATTCCACATGTTTTGAGCAGACGGCGATGATAATTCTCGAGTGTCGATCAAGGAGTGGATCAACTTGTGGTCAAAGAAGGGCATCAAGTACAAACCACCTCCAACTCGCAAAGAGAGAAAGATGACAAAGAGTGCACGCCGGCCCATGTCAACACACAACCCTCTTGGTAACCTTGGATCATATGAGAAGTGGTCATCACAAGAAGAGACGCTATTTTCGCGGCTTGACGTCAAAGAAGGCTTGAAGGAAGAGACATATTTAGCCGCGCACTTGGCATGCTGGTTGTGCCTATTCGTTCTCCCTGTCAAAGATGTAGGCTTTATCCGTCCAGACGTATTCAAGATGGCGAGTTTCATGGCAAATAATCAACGCGTGGGCCTCGCAATTCCGGTTTTAGCATCCATCTACAAAGGGCTCAACGCAATATCGAGATCTACACAACCTTCTTACGATCACATCCCTTTTCCAATCCACTTCGTCTATGGCTGGGTGGCACAATACTTCAAGACTCATTTCACTACATATCAAGGGTTGAGCGGGCCTGGAATGACCTCATATTCCGGAGAAGGTGGCGCAAAGGGTTTTGACCCCAGGGAAGACCGCAAGAGGATTCATTGAGCCGACTATGCCAATTGGGTATGCAACGTCCCTTCGCATATCAAGGACGTTACGCTTGTGGAGAATGGCAGCATTAACGAGGCGAAGCGCGACTACTTCATCAACTTTTGTTCGTGCTACCTTACTTTGAGGCAAGGCGAGACTTTTGACATTGAGCCATACAGTCCACATCGATTTAGTCGATAATTTGGATACTATCAAGAAGTCCCAGGTGTACTTAAACATGACCAACGCGAGGCTACTCTAGCAGAGGGAATTCGTTATTGGAGAATGAGTACTTCGTCTAAGACTTGCTCAAAAGCTTGTGTTCTGGGTGTTCCTATTAGCGCCAAAAGGTCTTGCATGGAGGATTACAAAACATGGCTGGTCAAGATCCATGCGAGCTACCTCGAGGACAATGTTGACTCTTCTCCACGAAAGCCCATGATACTTGGTGGGGTTGAAGAAGTTGCAACAAGTGTTGACAAGCAAGCCATTTCTACCAAGAAGAGCACGTGAGACTCATCACATATTGAGGTGGAAGACTCAACGAAGAGGAAAAGTGCCCCTGAAGAGAGTGGTAGCAGCAACGCCGATCGCCATTGGAAAAGATCCAAGAGGGGCTTAAGTTCATCAAATCAAGAAAAGAATGATGCATCTAGCAAGACCATTCGTACTGCAAATTCAATATCCACTGAAAAGGTATTTGGTTGAACTTTGCTTGATTTTCGTTTTGCTTCTCTTTCTAAGTTCTCGTGTTTGTCTGTCGCAGGTGGAGGAAGAAACCATCTTCATTGGTGATGAACAACATGTCCCGGCAAGGAAACACACGACTCCTATTCCCGCTACTTTAGTTTTTGATGGTAAGAGTTTCCTAAGCGACTACGACAAGGAGTATGCCACTGGTTTGTGGGAGCGACTAAGCGAGAGGATTTCACGTACCCCCATTGAAGCCATTTCTTCTATGAAGAGTGAATTTCAATTTCTTCTTGACTCACTTAAGACGAAAGGCATAAACATCTCTCCTTTAGAAGCTTTATTGGAACCTTTGGTCGAGAAAGCTGCTGCTTTTGACAAGGCGAACTCCACGTCCATTGAGCGAGTCGAGGTGCGACGTGGTGAAGTTAAAGACCGTATCCGAGGAGCCACGGAAAGGAAAGACAAAGAAGCAATCCACATCAAATCTACAAAAGATGAGCTTCAAAGCATCACAAAGAGGTTGCAAGGCTTGAAGAAGAAGCAAAAGAAGCTCAACTCTTACTTGAAACGCCAAGAAGAATTATTTAGCGCTGCCGAGGGTGACCTCTCCACCTTTGAAGAAGAACTGAGGGTACTTGATGATCTGATTAACAATGAAGGCTTGGTCACTTTGAGAGCGGAGCTGGAAGCCGCACAACGCGAGTTGACGGATGCGAGACCTTTTGCTTGAGTCTTTTGTTCCTTTCTTTATTTGTTTGCTTTATTTTGTTTTGCTTTTTGCTTTGTACTCATAGTATCATCGAACTTTGAGATTTAATAAGAGCTTTTCCTTTATTTCTCTCGCTTTGAATTATTCTTTCGTATTTGGCATCATCCTTATTTTCCATGAGCAAATGTAGCATAGTGCAACAAAACCAACTTAAGCAAATTTCATGACTAAACTTAGAAAACTTCTAAGCTGCCTACGTACCTTAATAAAAGGATCAAGTCATAACGTAGTTCAAAAAAAATCAAGATTGATTTGGGGGGGGTGCCGTGCACAGTTTATACTCATGCGAGCCATGAGTATTCATTATTTAACCACTTTGAACAAAGTGGGGTACTTAAAATTTAACCACATAAAATACCATTAGTGGGGTAAGTTATCATTTTAACCACATAATTTACCATTGGTGGGTGCCGTGCACAATTTATACTCATGCGGGCAAGGAGTATCCATTTATTAATCACTTCGGACAAAGTGAGTGCCGTTCACATTTTATACTCATGTGGGCCAGGAGTAACATGCAGTTTAAGCTCGTGCGTCATGGAGCATGCTTCAATTATCAAGGGTAGTATTTCTTCAAGAATCTGCCATTTATCGGGCGAATTCTTAAACCATCTTCAGCAATCAACTTATATGCGCCATTTGTGTAGACTTCTTGAACCACATAAGGACCATCCCATTTTGATGTGAATTTGTTCCCAGTGCGATGGGTGATGATGATAGGCCTTCTCACAGCGAGCACCAAGTCACCAACTTGAAATGATCGCAAGCAAACCTTCTTATTAAATGCTCTTGAGATGCGCACTTGATAACATTCCAGTCTTTGTTGCGCCTCCAATCTTCTTTCATCTAGAGCTTCCAATTCTCCCAATCCCAAACATGCATTTTCTTCTTCAGTAAGGCCTTCTTGTATCGCCATTCTGAGAGATGGGATTTGTCGCTCAAGAGGGAGTACCGCCTCAACTTCGTATACCAAGGCGTAGGGAGTTACTTGAGTCGGTGTTCTATAAGTTGTTCTATAAGCCCACAAACCTTCTCCAATTCTTTCATGCCAGTCCTTCTTCAACTTTGCAACCACTTTCTTCAACAGATTGCACAAAGTTTTATTAAAAGCTTCAGCGAGGCCGTTAGCAGCAGCGTAGTAGGCCGAAGAGCTTCTTTGCTTGAACTCAAACTTTTGATAGAGCTTGTTGATGACGCTATTGCAAAATGGTGTCCCATTATCAGTGATGATGTATCGCGGAACTCCATAGCGATATATGATATTATTGTGGATAAAGTCAGCAACATTCTCTTTCTTTACTTCCTTGAGAGGTATTGCTTCAGCCCACTTAGAGAAGTAGTCAGTGGCGGCCAAGATGTACAAATGTCCACCGGAAGACTTAGTCATAGGACCGACGACATCTAATCCCCATACATCGAAAGGCCAAGAAGCTACAGTTGGATGCAAAGGTTATGGTGGTTGATGAATAAAATTTGCGTGAAATTGGCAAGGTTGACATCGACGCGCGTATTCCATGCAGTCAATGACCATCTTGGGCTAGTAATACCACATCCTCTTAATTCGGAAGTGTAACTTAGGTCCAGACTGGTGAGCACCACATACTCCGGAATGAGCTTCTTCCATGGGTTGAGCAGCTTCGTCATCACTTAGGCAACACAAAAAGATCCCTTCGAATGAACGTCTGTAAAGAGTGCCTTTATAATATAGGAAGCAACTAGCACGACGCCTAATATCGACTCTTCTACGTGGGTCATCGGGAAGCTTCTCGTACTTCAAGTAATCGACAAAAGGTTGCCTCCAGTCTTCCTTCTCAATCTCATAGACTTCCACAACATGGTTTTCTTCAGTACTTCTTTCTTCTTCACTCATTGCAGATGGTATCACCCAACTTTGGCATATAGGAACGCTGAACTTCTTTTCAGTCATAACATGGGTCGAAGCAAGTTTCACTAAAGCATCTGCTTATCCGTTCTTTCTCCTTGGTACGTGTTCAATTGATATGCCCCCAAGTTGTTTAACCAACTTTCGAGCATAGTCACAATATGGAAGCAATTCAGGCTTCTTCACTTCATAATCACCAAGTACTTGACTGATCACCAACTTCGAGTCTCCATATACCTCAAGATTCAAATGCTCCATTCCAATTGCTAATTCCAACCCCAATATGAGTGCTTGATATTCTGCAACATTATTGGAACACTTTTGTGTAAGGGTGAAAGAATAGGACATCACTTCTCCATCAGGCGTAAGAAAGAAAATCCCCGCGCCGGCGCCTTCTCGATGAGCGGCTCCATCAAAATACATCTTTCATGGTGGAGTAACTTCAATTAAGAGCACATCTTCATCGGGCAAATCATCAACTAGTTCCCACTCAGCAGGAATTGGGTGGTCAGCTAAGAAGTCAGCCAACACTTGTCCCTTTACGGCCTTTTGAGGGATGTATGCTATCTCGAACTGTTGCAGTTGCAAGTACCACCTAGCAAGTCGATCAGAGAGTACCGGCCTTGACATGACGTTCTTCAATGGATTAGCTTTAGAGACCAAACGAATAGTGTGAGCTTGAAAGTAGTGCTTCAACTTTTGAATCGCGAAGATAAGAGCCAAACACAACTTCTCGATTGGGGAATAGTTCAACTCATTTGGCGTCATCCTTCGACTTAAGTAGTACAATGCACTTTCTTTCCCGCTATCATTTTCTTGGGCCAGCAACGCCCCTGCGGAACTTTCCTGGGGGCAATGTATAGAATTAATGGGCGTCCAGACATTGGCGCAACCAACACGGGCGGCTTCATCAGATACGACTTTCTACGCTCAAAGGCATTGGTACAAGCCTCATCCCACTTGAACGGAACGTCTTTCTTCATGAGACGACTAAACGATTGACATCGTCCGGTTAAATTTGAGATGAACCGTCGGATGTATGCTAGTTTTCCTTGGAGACTTTTGAATTCATGTATGTTTCGTGGCTCTGGCATCTTGAGGATTGCATCAATCTTAGATTGCTCGATCTCAATTCCTTGTTGACGAACAACAAAGCCAAGAAACTTCCCAGACGCCACGCCAAAGGCACACTTCAAACGATTCATCTTCAACTGATATTTTCGCAACCGCTCAAACACTTTTCTCAAATCATTGAGATGGTCTTCTCTTTTCTTCGACTTCACGACCAAATCATCGACGTAACACTCGACATTCTTGTGTAGCATGTCGTCTAAAATCTTTTGCATGGCTCTTTGATAGGTAGCGCCAGCGTTCTTTAGTCCAAACGGCATCACCTTGTAACAATATATCCCTTTTGGAGTTCGAAATGCTGTCAATTCTTCATCCTTTGGGGCCATGCGAATTTGGTTATAGCCGAAGGAGCCATCCATGAAAGACAAGGCTTCGTAACCCGTGGTGGCATCAATCATCAATTCTTGGATTGGTAATGGAAAGTCGTCTTTGGGGCATGCGACATTAAGGTCCCTAAAGTCGACACAAACCCGAATTTGCCCATTCTTCTTCCTCATTGAGACTATACTTGATATCCACGTCGGGTATCTAACTTCTCGAATGAATTCGGCTTCAATGAGTTTATTCACCTCAGCTTCAATTGAAGGGACCAACTCGGGGCGGAACCTTCGTTGAGCTTGCTTGATTGCACGTGTCGTCTTTTTTACAGCTAGTTGATGGACGACAACTTTTAGGTTTAGACGGCATTTCCTTATAAGACCAAGCAAAGACATCTTTAAATTCTCTCAACAGGGTAACATACGCTTGTTCTTCCTCCCTTTTCAATAATGCGCTGACATATATGGGTCGAGGATCATTCTCATCGTCAAGGTTGATTTCCTTCAGTTCGTCAACTGTGTTCTTGATGCCTTCCTCAAGATCTGGGGGTGCTTCTTCGGTATCTTCCTCTTCGATGTTCCCATCTTTCAGAGTTATATGGTGCGATGACCCTACGCTCTCCTCATCGTCTTCTTTCTTGCGTTGAGCTTGCGTAAGTACAATTGTTTGCCACTTAACTTTCATGCATTTATCGTGTGATATAATCAACTCATCATGGCGCCTCATGCGAGAAGGAATTGCACTTTGGAGTCTTTCAGGAAAGCATGGATTTCCCTTTCGACGCCTTGATAAACATGAGGGTCCCAACCTTTGATGCATGGGTCTTTTACGAGGACCAAGTCTCTTAAAGACCGAAGTTCGAGATAATGTCTTACCAAATAGGCCAAGTCTATCAAAGACTGATACTTGTGACAATTTCCCTTCAGTTATCGACAAATTCTCTTCTTCACTGATGTAATTGGCATTGACTCTTTTGATGGTGATACGTATAGGCTCTCGCGGAGGAAACCTTAGACCTACTCCAGGATCTGGACTAACGGCTTCAGGAAGAAGTTTTCCCATGTGAGATATTTCTTGAGGATTATATCCAGCCTTGACCAAGAGTTTAAATGGTTTTGCATCATAACATCTTTCTACTTGTTTCCCGATTGAAGGATCATGTTCGACTTGAGGGCCTTTTGTTGGGCGGACAAAACCTTTAAGAAGAAGAGGAGAAGATGGTGTCTTTATGTCAAGCTTTGTTAAGGGCACAATCAAATCTTCCAATGAGACATCTTGGTTAGAGGACATGTCGCCTTGCGCAGGGCTTCCGTCTAATGAATGAGTTTCATCATTGCTCTTTTCACTTTCCAGATCGCCTGTCTCCTTGGACTCCTCATGAAATGATCTTGCTTCAACCTTTGGCGCATTCATCTGTGAAAGATAGTACTTGGCATCAGCAAAGTGAGATTCGGCTTCAGTGAATGGCTTGTCATCCGCGAGCACCTTCTTTGTTATCCCGTTTTGGCAATATTGAAAGCATTGATGTAGAGTCCAAGGGACAACACCATTCTCATGTATCAAAGGTCATACAAGAAGCATGTTATATGAAGTTTTGGCATCTATGACGTAAAACAATGCGCTTGATGACATATCTCCTATTAACAGCTCCAGTCGTATGATGCCTATAGCCCTTTGCCCCCCTTGGTTGAAGCCTTGTATCATTAAGCGACTACTTGTGAGCTCTTCATTTGGTCTTCCCATTTCTTTCATCACACGCAAGGGTAATATGTTAACGGCTGAACCTCCATCGATCAAGATTCGATTAACCCTTTGCTCACGACTGAATCCAGCTACAAACAGTGGCCTATTATGGGGCTTCGAACCAAGTAAAAGATCTCCATCTCCAAAGCAAATTGTTGCCACACATTGGTTGGTATTCATGGAAGTCTTGAGGCATGATTCATTTGATAAGGCATCTTGTACGTAAGTCACGTTGCATGACTTGCCAATGTCTTCTTCACAAAACCAACTGAGTTCCTTCTCTTTGCTTGCTTCATCCTCCAAAGTCTCGGGAGAGATTGCTGTAAGGTTTGCGGTCGCCTTATCTTCCTCTAGTGTTATCTTGCCTTCACGAGCCAATCGCATAACTTTGTCCTTGAACACGAAGCAGTCCTCAATTGAGTGTCCAAGAAGGCGATGATACCTGCAATACTTTGGATCACCTGAACGTCCGACTTCTTCGGGTCTCTTCATTTCGGGAAATTCAATAAGACCAGATCCAAGTAAGTCGTCAAAAATTCCAGGAACATCGGAGTTAAGGAATGGATACTCTTTTGCTTGCATCTCTTTCAGAGTCAACTTCGTTTGCTCCCTGTCTTGCAAGGAATTCTTCCTTTCAGATGTCACAGATGACTTTTTTCTTTCATTTGCCCTAGTTGAAATCTTGAGAGGTGCGGTAGTCACGACCATGGAGTCTTTAGATGGTGCCTTAGCAAAGAACTTGCCCCCTTCCTTGGCTCCGATTTACTTTGTGCTTTTGTAGGGTCACCAATGAGCGGCCCATCAGCTCCACTTGCAGTCATGCTAAACTCTATGTCATGTGCTCTAGTTGACAGCTCTTCAAATGATCTAGGTTGAATACCTTGAAGTATGTACCGAAGTCCCCAATGCATTCCTTGGATGCACATCTCAATGGCCGAGGTCTCGGATAATCATTCTTTGCAATTAAGGCTCAAGTTTCTCCAACAGTCGATGTAGTCAACGACGAGTTCTTCCTTCCATTGACGAGTGCTAGTGAGTTCAACCATGCTGACAGTTCTTCGAGTGTTGTAGAAACGGTTGAGGAATTCTTGCTCTAATTGATCCCAACAATCAATGGACTCTGCCTCTAAGTCAATGTACCAGTCGAATGCATTCCCTTTGAGTGATCGGATGAATTGTTTCACCAATTGATCCCCGTAAGTCCCCGCATTATTGCATGTCTCCACGAAGTGAGCAACGTGTTGCTTAGGGCTGCCTTTGCCATCAAACTGTTGAAACTTTGGGGGTTGATATCCGCTTGGCAACTTCAGAATGTCAATCCTTATGGTATAAGGCTTTGAGTATGTGAATGAGGACTTAGAACTTCCTCCAACGTTTTCCTTGATTGCTCCCATGATGAACTCTTTCAACTGCGCAGCGTGAATCATGTCGCCGGGAGAGACTTGGAGCTCTTTACTTGTGGACTTTTCCTTTTGAATTGTACTGCGCCTGATAGACGTCTCCCCTTCCTCGAGATGTTGCGGGCACTTTTGTGCTACGTCAGTTGTCTTAACAACTTCTCCTTTGCTTAGAAGTTTCTCAATCTTTGCATCTTGCTCAACAGTACGCCTAGTAAGCCATTCATTGCCTTCGTTATTGCAGCGAGTTGTTCCTCCAAAGTTGTAGCATTTGTTTTCATGGCGGGTGCTACATCTACCGAGGTAGGAGCTTTTGACTTAGTGCGTGGAGATGTTGGAGGAGATTGTTCATCCTTGTCAGACTCTTCATGAAAAGCAGCTTCATCGCATTGATCATCATCGCGTGCAAACTCATCCGTCATCTTTGCCTTTTGGTCTTCCTTTGATTGAGTCCTTGAGCGAGTCCTTATTGAACTCATGTAGATGCGTCTTCTTGTCCTTGATAAAAAGAGATGAAAGGTAGAGATGGTCCCACCGGGAGTGCCAAAAATTTGTAGCAACAAATTTTTCTATGTCTTTAAAAATAAAAGACGGAAAAATAGTTGAACAAATAAAATTTGTGAATTTGATTAATTTATAGAGTAGCAATCTCTTTGATCCTCTGATTCGATTCTACAAGGACAATGAATTGAACTTTTAACAAATCTTGAAGGCGATCTTCACTTCGATCTTCTTCAAAGCACTTGAATATTTGACGAACGTCGACATGAGGGCTTGGCAGCTTGATCTCAGATCGAACGGACTTTTGACTTTGAATTTGATTTGAAGATTGTTGAAGAACGATATGATCTTCGTCTTCAGTTTTTCGGATATGTGGACTTTGATCTTCTTTGAAAATGACTTGATCTTCAAAAACAGTTTGTCGAGGGCCTTGTAGCTTGTTCTCGAATCAAACGGACTTTCTTGCTTGAAGATTGTCGAAGAACGGTATGAACTTGGCTTGAATTTGTTGAAGCTCGATCTTCCTCGGCAGCATCGCGATTTTCAAAAACGGTTATTTGATGGACTTGAAGTTTGAAACCGGATCAAATGGAGGTTTTTGCGCAGAACACCTTGAATGCCGCGAAGAACGCTTGAAGATTGATGAACTTGGTGGAGCAAAAAACTTGGAGCTTTTCCCTCTTCAACTTGTGAATATTTGTGTCCTTTTCTTTATGAGAGGACCTCTATTTATAGTTGTGAAAACCTAGAGCTCTTTGCTTGTGATTGGTCGATTTTATTTCAAGATAAGCATGGATTTAATTTAGTCTTGCTTATCAAGAAACACATCATATTTCCACGTGGCTTTATTTGATTGGCTGCAATTCTCCATCTTTTTCACGTGGCTTTATTTGATTGGTTGCAACTCTTCATCTTTTCCATGTGGCTTTATTTGATTGGCCAACAATATATGTATTAGAAAATCAATTAATTAACCTATTAATAATCGGAATTTAATTTAATAAAATTCCAAATTAAAAATAGAAATAATCAATTTAATTTTCTAAAAAATTAATTTGACACTCGTCAATATTTAATTGGAGTAGACAAAATTTATTTGTCTACAGACACCTACTTATTATGCTTAAAATATTGGAGAAAGAAAAAATGAATTCGAGTTTGTTTTGTAACTTTTTATTAATTATATTTTTACCCAAATAATGTTTATTTATTGTCTTTTGTTACTCCATTTAAAACGAAATTTGAAAGGACACACATACGTAGCATGTAGAAAGTAATGGTGAAATAAAAATTGAATTCAACGTTGTTTTGTAACTTTTCGATAATTATATTTTTTACCCCAAGTATTTGTTTAATGTCTTTCGTTTCTCCATTTATGGCGAAATTTGATAAAGCACACCTACGTATTTTCAAATTTAGCGACCCCCCGACAGTCGCTATTTACAACGGTAAAATAGATTTGCGACCGCCTGGCGGTCACTGATTGTAACAGTTACGATTTGCGACGGCCAGGCTATCGCATATGTCCCGTTTTGCTCTTATAAATAGCCCACTTCATTTACTTCGGGAATTCATTCCAATCTTACACATTAGTTATGGTATTTCTGTTTTTTTCTATAACATCACATTTATTTTTCATTTCAACGATAACTTGTTATTGATATGAACGTTAACTTGATTATTTTGGTTTTTGATTACTAGATATTGTCGTACAACGCAACGATAAGCGTACACAACATTCTTATCGAACGGTTTTCTGCCCTTCAACAAGTACGTATATCTTTTACTTCGTTACTTCCATTATGTTATACCATATTTCTTACTTTTTATATTCAATATTCTTTAGGATAATAAATTGTAATTTTTGGTTTTTTATTACTTAGATGAATAATGGATTATCGCGACGAAAACATCACATTCTTTTCGAAAACATCACATTTCAAGGGAAGTGAAATAATTCTCGATTTACTACTGCCACTATTATAACTAGCGTCGGTGGTGCGATATCATCACCAATGCCTGGTTGTAATTGTGATAGTAATAAATCGAAAATTTCACTTTTGGTAGTACAACAATGGCAGTGAAGGACCGAAGATAGAGTGTATGCGTAGTGAGGCTTGTTATTAGTAGTTGGTTTTTTTGATTGTAATAGATAAATTTTAATTGTTTTGAAATGCATTTATTTTATGCTTTCCATGTTGTGCAATGCTATACCATAAACATAAACATAACCTAATTATTACATTAAAAGTACATCAACATAACTTAATTCGACTAACAGTACATAGTTAGACCTTGCTTACATGAAAATTACATAAACATAACTTCATTACACAAACGGTACATAGATAGAACTTAATTACATGAAAAGTACATATAACATAACTTATTACACAGAAAAATTAAAATTGGTCCTTTATTTTGTCGTAGTTACTATTTTCGTCCTTTATTGTGTCCTTTTTTTCTTAGTCCGTTAATATGCAATTCGTTACGATTTTGGTCCTTCGGAAGAAATCTCAGCAATTTCATAGCAAGCACATTCATGCAATTCGTTAAGATCTTGTTTTCTTTGTTTTCTTTTAATTAGCGCACGCTAAGACCACATTCATGCAATTCGTTAAGATTTTGTTTTCTTTTAATTATACTAGCAAAATAGCGCACGCTAAGACCACATGCAACATAACTGTCATACCATTTAGTATATTTTTATCACTCTTTCAAAAAAAAGTATATTATTATCACATTATTAATTTGTAAAACTTATAAAATAAAAGTATTTGCGCATGAAGCATTATTAATAAAAATAATAGGATTATACATTAATATAATCTTGTGAAGGTGATCAGTTACAATGCTAGAGCACTGTTTTAAAACCCGGACCGGATCGGCTGATTCGACCGATCTGACCGGGAACCGCCAGCTTTATTGGCTCGGTTCAACCCATAAAACGGGCTGCTGGAGCCTGCGAGCGAATCGACGAATTCGACCGATTCGCCCAGAGACCCGGCCGACCCGAACCGTTCGGCTAGCGAACCGGTCTAGTCCTTTTTTTTTTTTTTTTTTTTTTTTGCTTTTTCAATGTTTTTGCTAATTACCTTCTTCGAGTTCAAACATTGGAGGAAGAAGAAAGAAGAGATGGAGAGAGAAAAAGAGACGTGGAAAGGAGAGAGAGAGAAAGAGACGTGGAAAGAAGAGAGGGAAAGAGGGGAAGATGATGTATAAATTATTGGATTAATAATTTGTGTGAGAAGTTGCAAAAGATAGACATACAAATAAGGAATGATATTTAAAAGAAAAAGATATTCATATTTTGATTTAATTTGTTCATCTAACCAAAAATAAACAATAATTATTAAAGAAAGAAGAAAAAGAAAAGAAGCCTGAAGTAATAAAAAAAAGAAAAAAAAAGGAAAAAACATCTAAATTAATGGATTTGTAGGTTGTTGGAGAAGTTGTTAAAAGTAAGGCATAAAATTATAGGAATGATATTTAAGAGAAAAATAGAAGAAAGAAAAAGAAAAGAGGCGTGACAAAAGAAAAAAGAGGAAGAAGGAAAGAACATCTATTTTTTTTTAAATTGGTAGGTTGTTGGAAATTTCGAAAAGTAAGTCATAAAATTAGGGAAGAATTTTTAAGAGATTTTTTTTTTTACACGATTGATTTGTTTTCTATTTATTTAGGAAACTTATTAATTGATAACTAGATCTATTTGATTACATCTTTACTACGGAAATTTTATTGTTTTGAATTTTGATACGTTAATGTTATCTTAGTCATTTGGAAAAAGATGAATTATTTTTTTAGGAATAAACTATTTATTTTAACTTCTTTAAACATAAAATGTTACATGACACACTTATAAAGGATTTGTTTCTCTGACTTATTTTTTTTTAGTAACCATTACAAATTACCTAAATAGAATCATTGAGGACTGTAGTTTATTAAATTCATTAAATTTATTATTTTTAGTATAGTTTAATTAATTTAAGGAAGTATATAGAGTTAAGACTATACCTATAAGAATTTAGACATTATTATGTTTTACATTAGTATGGATTTAGACTCATAGTTTGATTGTAAATAAATAAAGTTATTAACTAATAATCCTATTCTTACATAATTTTTGAAAATTACCTTGTCATTTGATTATATTGCTTAAAACGAACTTCAAAAACTTTAAACTTCAATTGCAAAAACATAGTGTAATATCATATCGACACACAAATTTTATATATATGCCAATTAAATTATTTTGTTTGCTTAGTTAGTGATTAGTAGTGATATACAACAACATGATATGTTTATTTAGAGATTTTGTAGTTGAGAAATTGAGTATTTTATTATGACTTTTGTTATACAATTGAAGTTTGAAACTTTGAATTAGATATTTTATTGAAAGTTGACTAAAGTCAACAAACCGGTCTACCCAGTGGTCCGACCTGCTGACCCACTACCCAGTAGCCTCACTGATTTTGTGACCGAGCCGGATCTGAAAACACTGTGCTAGAGTCAATAAACAAAAGAAACATCTAATCCTTCACTAAGAAGTTCCAACATATATAACTATAATTATATATGAAATAAACATTGATCAATCTAATAACTCCAACCATCATTTAGTTTTCTAATTCAATAAAAATTATATAGAGAAATTGTACTTTAATACTCGAATCAGACATTCATCACAAATTCACCTACTGTTCAAACTTAATTTAAAAAATACACATATACGAATTAAGTTAAAGTATGTATAAATAGCAGCGTGGATAGTAATAAGGGGACTATTAACAACAAAATATATTGATATCAACTTACTGAATTGGAGACAAACAACATTAATTAGGATATTCATATAGAACTAATGTGAGGGAATATTTCATTCTTCCGCACGGCACGCTGTAACACTTGAGATAGTGTATAGGTTGATCTGTGGGACAACAAACTGAGAATCAATTAAAAAAAAAAAAGGTCAGCCCGGTGCACGAAAGCATCCCCGCAATGCGAGGGTCCGGGGAAGGGTCCCACCGCAAAGGTGTATAAGGGACAAGCCTTCCCCTGTCAAATTTGACAAGAGGCCGCTCCTAGGACTTGAACACGTGACCTCTCATTCACACAGCAACACCTTTATCGTTGCGCCAAGGCTCCCCTGCAAACTGAGAATCAATTATTAAAAAGAAAACCGGTTGAAAATATAAGAGAGGAAATTGGTGAAAGAAGTAAAATAATAAACTTATTTTACAGTTACACAAAAGTGAGTTTTGCGATGACATTAAATTCAAAATCATCTTTCCTTATGTGAAAGTGGGGCTATCTTTAAAAATGGAATCTCACGAAGAGATATAATGTATATTAAAAAAATATGAGATAAATCAAAAGAAACTATTTCAATTGTCATTTAGAAGTCCAAAGATCAATATTAAAAAAACAATTGACGGCTTGCTTTAAAATCAAAAAACTACAAATTTAATTCACAACAATACAATCTAATTAACACAATTGATTTCTACAAATCACCTAACCACACCACAAAATCAAGAAATTTACCAGAATTTAATGGTATAGTATGTCTAAATAATGTTGATCGTACTTGACACGAAAACTATAAATATATACAAACAAGAAAATATAATAATAATGATGAAACCCAAGAAGAAACAGAGACTAAATGCACAATTATAACGAGAAAAATGTACAATTAATGCCATGAAGATAAATGAGAAAATGTTACGAACTTGAATTCAATAAACTTATGAGCTATGATGACTAATTTACCTTTTTATTGCATTGAAACCGACAAATTCTCATTTTTGCTGGCCGTGTTACAAAATCGTCATTCAATACCATGAAGCATGCTCATGCGATTATCTTTAGCTGAATCTCACAAAGAGATGTACTGTACATCAATTTGCAGCAAAAGTAGATTTTTTTTTTAATGCGTAAGCAAATAAAGGTAGAAATTAAATGAAAATGGAGACAATAAAATATTTACGTAGGATAATAATAATTTGAAAATAATGTGCTATAAATTAATCTAATTGCGTATATTACATGAAAGTTAGAAATATTCATGATGGGATATTTTAGAAAAGGCCCAATATTTAATATTTATGATGGGGTATTTTAGGAAAGGTCCAATATAAATATTGGGCCGGCCCACGAAGAAAGTACCGTAAAATTGTACATCGAACAGGAGGAATTCGATATTGAATGAGTATCGAATCCGCATGATTCGATTTAAGAGATAGATCGAATCAGCCCGATTCGATACTCATTCCCCAACTACCACCGGGACCCGCGAGACATGGTCTATAAATACCCCGTGCTCTGACAATCTCATGACGCATTCAAGACCAGTTCTCACCTACTTAACATCGAAGCTCTTGTATTCGATACTCACCATTAGATCGAGGCTCATGTATTCGATACTCAGCGTTCAATCGAAGCAACAAAATTCGATACTCAGCAACTTCAATTAATCCTATATCGAAGCATCACAATTCAATATAGGATTCGATATAGGGCAATCGCTGCTACATGACTTTGAAGCTTGACATGAGCAAGGCGTATGATCAAGTCGAGTGGTCCTTCTTGGAACAGGTAATTATTAGATTGGGTTTTGCTTCTGAGTTTGTGTCGTTAATTATGATGGGTGTGCGTACACTGTCTTATTCTACGCTTATTAATGATAGAGAGTCGAGTGTTTTTTTCCCCGAAAGGGGCACTAGGGTGGGGGATCCTCTATCCCCTACCTTTCCTTACTTGTTTATGAAGCTTTCCCAACTCTTATCTCAAAAGCGGAGGAGAGGGGCAGGATCCGGGGTCTCGCTATTAGTCGCAGTGCGCCGCGAGTGTCTCACCTCTTGTTCGCCGACGATACTCTCTTATTATGTGAGGCGACGCGGGACGCAGCATTAGAGATCCGTGACTTATTGCATAGGTACGAAGCGGCCTCGGGGCAAAAGATAAACTTGGAGAAGTCGGTTGTGGTCTTCAGTAAGAATACGACTGGGGAGTGGGCGAATAAGATAGGGACGCTGTTGGGGGTCGCAGTAGCGGAAAGACATGACAAATATCTTGGCTTGCCATCGGTCGTTGGGAAATTGAAGAAAGAGTTATTTGATTATATTCGGGAACGCGTGTGGAAAAGGGCGCATGGGTACAAGGGAAAGTTGTTATCATGTGCAGGGAAGGAGGTGCTGATTAAAGCTGTCATGCAAGCAATTCCGACATTCGTCATGAGTTGTTTCGTCTACCCGACTCACTGATTAATAAAATTGGGTCTATTATTTGTAATTATTGGTGGGGGAGTGGTAACCAAAATAAGATACACTGGGTTGCTTGGAAAACATTATGTCGAAGTAAGGAGGATGGTGGATTGGGTTTCCGAGACTTAAAGGCTTTCAATATGGTGTTACTTGCTAAGCAAGCGTGGCGTCTTCTCTCGAATTCGGATAGTCTTGTAAGTCGTATATTCAAAGCCAAGTATTTTCCTTCCGTTGATTTTTTGGAGGCACGAGTTGGGCATGCGCCTTTTTTCTCGTGGCGTTGTATTTGTGGGACGTTACCTGTACTTAAGCAAGGGATATGGTGGTGTGTTGGGAACGGGCATCTCATCTCGGTGTGGGAGGACAGATGGCTGCCCCGCCGGAGTACTTTTCGGCCGATCACAACGCGTTCACCCGTTTCAGCAATTTCATTGGTTTCGGACCTTATTGATGCAAACACGGGGTGGTGGAATGTCGAACTAGTCGGCGCGGTGTTTTGGGGCCTTGACTCCCATTGCATATTATCGATTCCGCTGGGAGATTTATCTCACGTGGACCGTCGGATTTGGCACTACTCTAAGCATGGGGGATTCACCATGCGAAGCGCGTACTATCTTATAATGGAGAAAGGGTTGATGAATAAAGGAGGCGAGGGGGAGCCTAGTTCGAGTGGAAGTCCGATTTGGAAGAAGATATGGAAGCTATGGTGCGCAAATAAAATAAAAATATTTTGGTGGCGGGCATGCATGGATGCGTTACCAACCCGAGCAAACCTTATGCGGCGGCGCGTATGTGATGAGGATTGTTGCGTCACGTGTGGAGGGGGTGAAGAGACAACACGTCACCTTTTCTTCGAGTGCTCTGTTGCACGACAAGTGTGGGCACTTGCTCACGTCCCTCTTGCAACAAAGATTGGAAAGCATGAAGCGTTAGGTGATTGGTTTGTGCGAAGGGGACAGTTATTCGACAAGGAACAGGTCGGTGGGGTAATCACGACGTGTTGGGGACTATGGAGCAACCGTAATACAATTTTGGCGGGGGGAAGGGAAGCGAGAACCAATGGATATTGTGCAGTTTGCGGCCACATATGTGCCGAATTGGTGCGACATAACAAGAGGGCTGTAAAGGTCGGGATCGCCTAGAACGTTGGATTGGATACCACCGAGGATCGGATGCTTAAAAATCAACTTCAATTGGTGCTGAGTTTACGACGGAAGGGGAGATCGGATTGGAGGTCGTGGTTCGTGATCATACGGGGGCTACTATTGCTACGGTCCAGAAATGATTGGTGTCGACGATGGATGCGGTGTGTGTCAAAGCTATGGTGGCGTTGTGGGGAGTACAGTTGGCCGTTGGTATGCAGTGGACGGAGGTTGTGTTTGAGGGCAATTGCTTAAATATCGTGCATGATATCATTCACCAAATTCAATCGGAGGTGCAATATTTGAATGTTATTAAAAATCTTATTCGTTTGTTTGCGCCAAGAGGGGGTTTTCGCATTCGTTGGGTGAGAAGAGAGGCCAACAATATGGCTCATGATCTTGCTCGCGCGGCGACATGGCTTTCTCTTGTTCCAACGGACCTTACTTTTGCCCGTTGATAGGATTAGCCGTAGGCTTTAGGCGTTATTTGTTTTTGGGGCTTTTTTAGCTGTGGTTGTTAACTTTACGTCTTTTGTGTGTGGTTTTGCACGAGTACCATTAATGAAATTCTCTCTTCAAAAAAAAGAAAAAAGAAGGCATCACAATTCGATACATAGCTCATTCCTATATCGAAGGATCCGAATTCGATATTGGACAACTCGGCATTCCCTGTATCGAACTTACGCGATTCGATACTCCCTAGATCGAATATCTGTAATTCGACGTACTTTTTAGATATTGTAATTTCATTTGTATTGCCTAGTCAGCTTGTAATAGGTGTTCCGGACCTAACTAGTCCGATTTATATTTGATTAACATTATTTTGCAATATAACAAGCCCATTGTAACAGTTAAGGGTGTTTTGTAACCTGGACGAAATAAGAGCAAAAATATTTACCTCCAACTCTTTTCCACAAATTGCAAGGTTAGAAATATTTACCTCCAAATCTTTTTCACAATTTCATTGCATCATATATATCATTTGTCTTCCTTATAAGCCATACCTCATGCTCCCGTTAACCAAAAAAGATTGATTAAATATCTATACAAATTTGAACCATAAAAAAAATCAAAAATATACTTGTATTTCTCAGCATTGTTGTACTTATTCTTCGTCCCTACAACAATAAATACATGTTAGAAAACAATACAATTAATGTTTTCTAGCTGAATATTTAATTAGGCAGGAGTATTGAAAATGCCATGTAACTCTTATATTTTTTGCTTTTTGCCCTGTAACTCTTCGGCCTAATGACAATGCCCAATAACTCTCGTTTTTTTGCCTAAATCTGCCTAGTTGGAATTTTAGCGGGCTCGGATGTTAAAAATGCTCCGTAACTAGTTACATGGCATTTTTAATAATTTGACAATTTTATTTAAAAAGTTTATATTAAATCTTTAACAACTTAAATATTTTTTTTTGATCATTAAAATAAAAGAAACGAAGCAAAAGGGGTGCTCCAACCCCTTACAAAATTTAATCAATCACCCGATTATGTCCAAAACAAATTCATGGTTGGTGACACCAATCATAAAAACTGAAGGTAAATTTCTTAGATTTTGCCACCCCCAAGTTTTAAGTTTAATAAGCTCCACCGTCTCCGAGATAATTGGCTGCTCATTTTGAAAAATTATCATGTTCCTCGCTCGCCAAATCATCCAAGTCACAACACATGCATCACAATCCTTTCCAAAACAATTTGTTCATATCAACATTTCACTTAAATATTATGACAAAAAAAACTTTAAGAAACTTAAAATTAAGAGTAATATTCTTTAAACAACAAAAATACAAAAAAAGTTGTATATTTTTTCTTAATTGAAAAATACATTTCATTTTATTATATATTATTTAAAATATAAAATAATTATTGTATAATTTGTATTTAATTAAAATGATTATCTTATGATATTAAATACTAAATATTGAACACAAATCTACTAAAATGGCATATATTTTAACAATTCATCGTAGATTAACTTTTATCGAAATTATAGAAAACTTATTATATAATTCTAATTCGAATAAATCAATTTCTCAACAACTAATAAACTCAAAAAAAAAAAAAAAAAAAACCAAAAAAAGAAAAGAAGACTCAAAATTTAAGCTCTTCACTCATAAAATTAAAATAATACAAAAGACACCATTAAGATCTAAACTTTACCACTTGAAACCACAAAATTAAGCATAACTTACTAAACGTGAAGGACAAAAAAAACTCGTAATTTGCTTTAGGTGTTTTTCTTCTCTATACTGCAATATAATTATAATAACTAAAATACCTCTCTTTTTGCTTTACTCTCTCAGTTTTTTATATTGTCTTAAAGGTGGGTTTATTATAATCTCAATCCCAAATTTTGGGTACAAACTGAATCTTGTTTCTTTTCTTCTTCTTTTTTCTTAAATTTTATTAGTTATCGAGAAATTAAGTTATTTAAATTATAATGTAATAATTTTTTATAATTTAGAGAAATAAAGTTAATTCTATTGATGAAATGAAAAAACAAATTATACCATTTTCATATATTCATGTTTCATATTTAGCATTAAATATTTTAAGATATACATTTTAATTAAATTGAACTTAAACAATAATTTTTTATGATTTATATAGTATATAATAACATTAAATATATTTTTAATTATTAAAAATATACAAAAAGTCTTTGTATTTTTGTTGTTTAAGGTAATATTACTCTTAATTTTTGGTATTTTTGATGTTTAAAGTAATATTACTCTTAAATTTAAGTTTACTAAATATTTTAAACACGTTCACCTATATCATAAAGTTGTTAAAGATTTAATATAAAAATTATAAATAAAATTGTCAAATTATTAAAATTATAGTACAAGGCATTTTTAAAATCCCGGTCATCTAAAAGCCCAACAGGGCAATTTAGGCAGAAAAAGCGAGACTTATTATGCATTTATATCGGCCAAAAATGGTATAGGACAAAAAGCAAAAATGCAAGAGTTACAGGTCATTTTCAATAATTATGCTTTTAAATTATATGAAGGTAGGAAAACTACCAGTCTACCACTCAGCTCTCTTCCTTGAATAGTAACATGCACAAATCTTCTCTCCATTCACAATCTCAATCTTCTTCCTTACACTACAAGGATTGGCCGCTTTTCCCGATCGAAAAATCCCGACCGAAATCTGGTCGGGAAAATTTCCGACCGCTTCCGACCGGACTCCGGTCGGAAGTCCAAAAATAAAATTTCCCGATCGGATTCCAGTCGGGAAATTTTATTTCCGACCGGGGTCCGGTTGGGAAAAGTATTCCCGACTGGATCCCGGTTGGGAAAAGTACTCCCGATTGGATCCCGATCGGGACCCTTTGGCGGGACAATTTCCCGCCAAAGGGTTGCCGTAATCCTGGCCTAAATTCGGCCCAGCTGGGCCGAGCACTGCCGACTGCACTGCGGTCGGTATTATGGTTATTTTCGACCGCAGTGCGGTCGAAAATGGGGCAGGTATTTTCTCTAAATACCTCCCCCCTCCTCTTCATTTCCCACACAAACTTCTTACTCTCCCCCTCACATTTTCGACCGCACAGTTGCCATTTCCTACGGGATTTCGGTCAAAAATCCGGAGCCGGTAAGTTCTTTTTCGTCTTTTCTCGTTTTTTATGTTATATTTATTGTTTTAATATTTATTTTATATGTTTAATTGTTAGAATTTAATTAGAAAATGCCTTTAGGAATTGTTAGGCTTTAGGAAATGTTAGAGTTTAATAATTATTTATGCCTTTAGGAAATGTTATTCAATTAGACTTTAAATCGTATGTATTTTCTTTATGCATTGTTAGTCTTTAAACTTTATTTATGTTGTTAGGGATTATTTGATATCGTTAGACTTTCCACATTGTTTATGCCCTTTAGAAAATCGATTTATAAATTAGAATTCATGATGCTTTTAGGGAATTACTATATAGTAGAAATGATTATATTTTCAGAATATCTACTTGAAATTTATGTTTTTAGCTACTCTCGAAATATTTATATTTCTTTTTTAGGTAATATTATTTATCTTAGCTTTGTTTTATTTTATATGATTTTTATATGTGTTAATTTATTTATTATGGCGTTAATATTGTGAAATGTTGTTAGATATCTAAGAAATGATAGTTTTTATAACATAGTTCGTGCCTTTAGGAAAACTATATAACTTATTAACGATTAAATTTAGGTCATCTCTATATATATATAAATATTCTAACATAGATGCTTTTACTTTGTATGTAGCACTTTAGTCGACGACATCTCGGGCGATCCTCCAAGTTCATCTCGTGATACAGGCCATGGCCAGCCCTCGAAGAGAGGGCGTAGTGGTCCACCGAGTGCCGGAGGGCGTAGTGGTCCACCGAGTTTAGATCCCCATCTTCGTTTCGTTCATTCTGGCACTACACCACCCGATGCTGTCGATGCCCCTGCTACCGATCCTGCCAAGTCCCCTTCTACTTCTCAGCCACATAGATGTACTACTAGATCGACCGGCGGTACTCCACCAGATCGAGTAGTACCACATCGACTAGATGATGATCACGTAACACCGACGCCACCTACGTCATCTGGATCGAGGAGTAGGGAACCTAGGCCACCATCTACTGATTCTACAGCAGCGGGTCCCAGCACTGCTTCCCCGATAGACGTCGCCGGTGGAGGACTATCTACATCGACGCAGTAGCGACCGGGTCGAGGCATATCTAGAGGCGATCAGGTTTCGTCTGACGCTAGAGGCCTTCGTAGAGTTGTCTTGGATGAGCACGGCGTATTTTTTAAGGGGCTCAAGATATCGACGACGATTACCGAGATCATTAGGTCATTTATAAAGACGTGTGTTCCTTCATACAATGCGGTCGATAAGACAATGAAAGGTCAGATGTGGCTTAAGTTTAAGGTGAGATTTCGAAACTTTATTATATGTATATACATAATAAGATTTTTATTTAACGAAGACTTAATTAAAACCATGTCTCAAAACATAAAAACCTTAATTAATTGCAGAACACAAACAACATTGGGTCGGATGAGTTGGGTCTGGCACATACAGCGTACCAGGCGAAGGCTAGGAATAATTACAAGGAAATAGTGTACAATGCGAAAAAAGAACTACTATGCGAAGAAGGATGATCCGAAGTGGGCGGGGTGTTCGAAGACTGGGTGGATGAACGACAAGTTAGAGGTTGCGTTTGTGGCTCACTGGGAGTCAGAGGAGCATTTGAAGAAATCAGAGACAAGCCAGAAGAACAGGTGAGGAGGAGAGGCCCCACACCCTGATCGTCCTATACGAGGGACTCATGCTAGTGGGATGGTATGCCTTATAAAATTCGATTCTATACGCATAACTTTTGTCTTAAATTCAAATAGTTTAACCAAAAAATTATGTCAATATGCAGGCGAGTCGGAGACCTCCAGGGGTCCCTGCGCCTCGGCACGATGAGATGTATCGTTATCAGCATAAACATGTTCCCAATGATATGCCCGAGGGAGTTCGACGTCGGCGCGTTTGGGTACACCCCGTGTATAGGGCTATATACGTAAGTATTTAACTTGTAAAACATCTTTTGATTACTATATTAACATATGCCTTCATTAATTATGTACTAACTATTCTATCAAAATGAATAGGATTCCTACATATGCTTAATGATCGAGAGGTACGGGGCGGATCGTACCAACTGTCCCTTCATGGATCAGGAGTTGTGGAGTCGGGCGTCTGGAGGAGTGAAGAAGGGGAAGGTTGCGGGCCAACCATCGGATGCACGTCACAATCAGTTTGGTTTCCAGATGAAGAAGGTGCCAGACAAGACACACGCCTACGCGAGGACGTTTGAGGGGGAGAACCGTCGTCTTAGGACTGCTATTGATCAGAGGGTTGACGTCCTTATGGATCACATAGAGCACTTGATGCAGCATATCACCGAGGCGATAGGTACTCCTCCTTCTCGTCGAGCCTACCAGGGTACCGTGCTGAGGCCGCCATCGCCCCCTCGTGATCCTTTTGCCCCTACTGATCCGGATGTTATGTTGTATGAGCCTGAGTACAAGGATGACTATGAGGATGGCGATCTGGATGACACTTGTGATGGTGATGCTACCGATCTTAGTGGTGATGACGATGAGGGTGTTAGAGCCTCTAGAGATGATACATTTGGCTTTGCTGATGAGGACTACGAGGACTAGTAGTATTAGTTGTTAGTTATTTTTAAGTATTGAAAACTGTGATAGTTGTTTGTATTATACAGGATAATGATTTTGAAAATAAACAACCGTACCTTTCGAATGGATACATCCATCTATAATGAACTGGATCTCCAACTCTAGCCTCGTACAGAAGGTGTGTGGCTAAATGTTACATAGAGTCAAAAAATGAAGGAGGAAATAACATTTCCATCTTGCACATGGTAACAATAAACGATTCCTCCAATAGCTCCATATCCTCGGCTGAAACCTCTGAGGCACAAATCGCCTTGAAAAAAGGCTAATCTCAACCAACGTCCCCAAATCTCGGGTTCCAAGAAGTCGCGAAAGGCAATCGGGATCAACCTCTGTATGAAGACGTGACACTCACGACTCTTCATACCACCCGATTTTCCTTGTTGTTTTTGCACACATCGTCCCAAGTCCGAGGCATATCCATCAGGAAACTTCACTTATGTCAGCCAATCAAGCACCATGTTCTTTTTCTCCCTCGTAAGACAATATTTTGCCTTAGGCTTTATATACTCACTTCCTCTGTCAAAGGGTTTTAAGAACAATTCTTTACTGTTTGTCAACAGCTTAAGATCGTGCCTCGACTTAATATTGTCCTTCGACTCAGCATCGTCCAACACCGTATTGATGATGTTCTCAAAAAAGTTCTTCTCACAATGCATGACATCTAGATTGTGGCGAATCAAGCTTGTGAACCAGTAAGGTAGTTTCCAAAAGATGCTTCGACAACACCAATTATGAGTTGTGTTAAAACCCGGAAGCTTTGTGGAGTTTGGCCTAAATCTAACCGATCGTAGCCTATCCACAATTGCCCTCATCTCCGCTCTTGTATTCCTTCGAAAAAGCGCTGCAAGTACCTCCCTATCCTTGTAGAAATCCTTCTTGTTGTACCTCCATTCATGATGCTCTGGTAAAAACCGACAATGACATTCAAACCACGAGGCTTTTCCACCATGCTTAAGTGTAAAAGAATTTGTCTCACCCATGCAATAAGGACACGCCAGCTTCCCATGCGTGCTCCACTGGGACAACATTCCATAACTAGGAAAATTGCTAATAGTCCACATTAAGGTCGCTCACATTTGGAAATTTTCCTTTCGTGAGCTGTCATATGTCCACAAACCATTACCCCACAAATCATTCAACTCATAAATCAACGGTCTCAGCGAAACATCCAAGTTCTTTTCGGGGTTCTTTGGACCATGTATAATAAGGCTTACAAACACGGGCCAACAAGAGTAGTTCTTCCCAGATTGCCCAAACGGTGTGAACCCATCAGTATAGAGACCTAGTCGGACAATTCTAGGCTCTGCTGCGAAGTTCGGATACGTACGATCAAAATGTCTCCACGCCTCGCCTGCAGCTGGGTGAATCATTCTATCAGTTGACTGTCGACATTTCAAATGCCAAGTCTTATGTCTTGAAGTGCCTACAGTATAGAACAACCTCTGTAATCGAGGGCCTAGGGGAAGTACCACAATTTCTTCCTTGCGACCCTAGACTTTCTACCAGCCTTGTACCTATCGGTCTTGCATATCGGACACGATGTGAGATCCTTGTTGGCATTCCCCACGCAGTACAAGAAACAAAAATTCCAACAAACGTCGATCTTTTTGTGCCCTAAACCCAAACCCGCGAGCATCTTATTCATGCTTGGAACTGTATTAGGAAACTTTTCCTCGATCTCTGGGTCCATTAGATCTTTAGACAACCTTAAGTACTTTTTGCAAGCGACATTAGCTACTCTGTGCATTGTCTTGATAGTCAAGAACTCGGCGAACCACTCGAGCACAGTCTTCGGCTTCTTACTATGCATTTGTATGCCTCCCAAATGCATCAATTTGTAGAACTCCTTCGCCTCGGGACTTGGATCTTCGTTGCGCACCTCTCCCTCAACAAATCAACCCCCATATGCATCCACCACCAATTCTCTAAACGAAGTATCAATATGAACTGGACTATCCATGTGAATACTAGTAGACGGTGATGCAGGTACGTACGATGTGGATGCCCCGCTCGCCTCCTCTCCATGCAACACCCATACCCAATATTGATACATAAAGCCCGACTTATGAAGATGATCCCGTACTACGTTTTGATCAAAAAACTTTAAATTGTTGCATTTCTGGCACGGGCACCTAATACGATTTCTTAGATCTAAGTAATCTCTCTGTTGTGAGGTATATTGTATGAATGCACGAACCCCAACCACGCAATGTTGATTCAAATAACAAGTATTACTATCTATCCTATCGTACATCCAAGATCTATCGGCAAGATAATCCATTTCTAATCTAAGAAAATTAAAAAGAAATTGTTACAATTAATTCCACCAATCAATATCTTTATCATCTATATTAAATTTCTAAAACATGAGTACATGGAAGTCAAATCAATACTTACTTGTTGTAGCGTAAAAAATACTTAGATCAAGTATTATTTGCACACACACGCCCCTCGTTGCATTTACCACAATATCTAATAATACACAAACAAACATATAAAAAAGTTAAGAGTGATCGTTTTACTTTGTGGAATCTCATATTTCATGCAGGGATATGTCCTAATCAGATATTACGGAAGTGTAGAAAATTGCACGAAGAATTTGGGGAGTATTCCCATAGATATATGTTTAACACATCGCCCTCTTACAGGTACATAACCCGAAGGGTCACACATTACTATGTCCAAAAAGGACATAGGGAATATTAAACCCTCTCCTTTCAAAGAAGGGATTAAGGGACATCACCCTAGATTATTGAATATTATCCATCTAAACAGGTGCAACAGGTACAAACAGGTACAGCAGACACGTTAGAACACGACGGAAGAACCTTTTGTTTCATAAAACTGAAATTCCTAGATTGAGGGAACATTCTGCAGATAACACATGCGCATCATTTCGTGCTTTTACATAAGTTTTTACATCGAAAAACCTTTCTTGTCTGTGATGTTTTACAGGGCCTAACGACCCATAGACTCCATAACGACAGAGTCACCAAGGGACATAGACAAAAAGACAAAAGGCAGGCTCCTACCCATGAGCGGTAACGGGACCTGTGATAACGGGCGGGCTCCTACCCATGAGTGGTAACGGATCACCTACAAAGAAAAGGCAGGCTCCTACCTATGAGCGATAACGGGTCCCCTATGATAACGGGCGTGCTCCTACCCATGAGTGGTAACGAGTCACCCCCCCAAAAAAAAAAACTCCTACCCATGAGCGGTAACGGGTCCCCCTGTGATAACGGGCGGGCTCCTACCCATGAGTAGTAACGGGTCACCTAAATCTAAAGACAAGCTCCTACCAATGAGCGGGGGCAGATTACCTATGTTTCTACCAACACCGAGGAAACTCAAATCATCCCTTGATGACAATAAGCAGATTAAAGAAATCTCATCAATACGAGAACGAAGTGAATGCAGGGTCAGATATCGAAATACTGCATACTCTATCATCATGACAATAAAAAGTCAACAAGTTATGAAATAACAAGGGCACACAGAGTCACATATTATGAAGATAACAGAGAAATAAATATTCAGTTACAGCACCACGAATTGGAAATAGTCCGGAAATGGATAAATTCAAGTTACAATAAAAGCAGCAAACAGCTACCCCTAGGAGGACCCTTTAGTCTTCTTCTCAACAACCTCAGAAAACACGTCAGGCTCGGCCGGACCCTCCTCCACCTCGTCTAGTCCACCAACCGGCAGGTCGTTATAATCATGCCATGGGTTCAACCCACTTAGTTCGAGGGAGTCCTTGAAACCGTCATTTTCAATACTTGCCCTACGCAAGCATGAAATGCTGCCTCCCGAACCTTCAAAATTAAGTCTCGGAAGCTCAAGCTTTCTATAAACTTCTCTGCTCCAACCCAGAGGAGATCAGGACGACGTTCCTACAAATTGAACTCTATTAAATACATGAGGCAAAAATAGAAGCAGATATCGTAAACAAGATATATACCAAGTCCAAGGGAGCTGATTTGGCAGTGGAGAGCTCCAACGAGAGACGTTCGTTAGCGGCCTTCACCGCCACCACCTCAGCCTTTAGTTTCTCCAGCTCTTTGTTGGCCGCAAGCTCACGCGCCATTCCTTGATCAATCTCAGTCACCAATATTTTGAAGTTGCCCTTCAACAAATCATACTCCTCCCGGGGCTTACGACATGTCTTCAGGGCATCCTCTTTGTCAGCCTCCAACTTCTCTAGCACCATGGGGCTGAACTCCCCCATCCTCAAGATATCAGCCTCGAGCTCGGCAGTGACGGCGTCAGGATCACCCTGGGACTCGCAAATTGTCTTCAGACACGAGACCGCCAGCTTTGCCGTCTGCACAATACAATCAGTAACGTTATGTTAAACAGACAAATAAAATCAATCGACGTCATGCTAAGATACGTACACTCTCAAACATATGAGTGCTGCGACAGATACTCTGGGCCCGCCCGAATTCTGTAAGCACCCGCACATTTGCTGGAGGAGGAAAAGCCAGCATCATTCCCCGCACATCGTCTGCTTCAGGGAATTCTACTCGCTTGGAGGATTTAACTGCACCCACTTTCTTGGTGCCCGAACTTGAAGACGAATAGACATTGTTGACGGTCCCGTCACGAGACCTTTTATTACCCGATACCCTATCCGAGTCAACGGCAGGCTTCGTAATCTGAATTCCAGGAAAGATTGGGGCAAAGTCCCCCCAATATCGAGGGCTCCTGCACTGGCCCTTTACCCTTGTCGGTCGCACCTGAAACAAGTGCCTTTCCCTTGCCACTAACAGGGTTAAGGCTCGAATCGCCCGACCCTATGGTAAAGGGCACATCCACTGAATCACCCAAGTTGACATAGGCATTCGATCTCGAACCACCAACGCTCTCGGTCAAAGGAATGTCGGCCACCGACTCAGAACGTGGAGCTACGTACTCACCAGAATGAGACCTAGCATCTGTTCTCTCAGTCAACACAATCCCTTCAAGCAGATGAACCACACCCTTCTGTTTCGAGGTCAACACCTCCAAGATATTGGCCGCACCGTGCAGGCCTCCCACCACATCAAGGATGTCCTGGCTAAAGGACCAACGGTTGCAAGAACATTTTCAAGACATTCCTTATTAATACTTTCAAGTACTACAGTGCTAGGGGGAGGTTGTTCAACTCCCGATGCCTCTGGCAGAACCTCAGTTGTGTGAAACCCATTCTCACGGGATATCTCAAAAAATAAAATATACCTGCAGAATAATCGGAATATCAACATGAGAAAATAATAAGAAATCAAGTACAACAGCGAGATCGAAATACACATCGGGAAATATATCGAATATAATTACCGATATACATACCGATGTAGTTACACTGAACGACAGAGAAAACATAGAAAACTATGATTCTCAATGTCTCTTACAAGCCCTACTTATAGGCGAAAGCTTTAACTATATCGAAAGATACCTTTGACATCATATCGAATATGCGTTTCGACGTCATATCGAGGATGAAACCCGATATGCTATCCTATTACGCAAAAAATCCTCGAAAATATAACAATTGCACTGGCGGGTCCATCACAATTTTCAAAGTGCAATTCCCATATTTATAAGAAATTCAAATCCCGAGGAACATAGAATTCAAACGAGGACCTCAAACTATGCGTCCACTGCACTAGGGGGTCCGTCGAAGTTCATCACAAAGGGCATTCCCCGCAAATTTGATCTCCGTCATTTGAACTGGCGGGACGAAGAGTGCAGGTAACCCATAAATTCAAAATTAAATTTGCGAATTCTTATCTCTAAGATAAGAATTTCCAAATTAGGGGACTACATGATATGGGCATTTCCCGCATATTGGACCTGGCCCAAACCAGGCCCATATTTAACCATATCGGGGACCACTTTCGATATCATATCGGTGATAATCATCGATATAACGCTATGGTCCCCGGATCCCGAGGTCTATAAATACGCGATGCCCGGAGTCCAAAGTCATTTGAATTGGCGGGACGAAGGGTGCAGGTAACCCATAAATTCAAAATTAAATTTGCGAATTCTTATCTCTAAGATAAGAATCCCCAAATTGGGGGACTACATGATATGGGCATTTCCCGCATATTGGACCTAACACTATGGTCCCCGGATCCCGAGGTCTATAAATACGCGATGCCCGGAGTCCAAAGTAAGCAATTATTATCTCGCAGCTACAACGCATCACATCGAAGGAGATTACCAATCTCACTCTCGATATCGTATTCGATATCGAGATAACCCACGTGCTCCTATGACACGTCAAACCCCCGCACTACCGATATCATATCGAGAGTTATCCCCGATATCATATTGAAGACGATTACCGATATGCATCCGATATAATTACCGATATACCCCCGCCGTCTAAGCATCAATGCGTTAGATCGAGGTGTTCCGGACCAAGCCTAATCGAGACACATAGATTATGCCTAGTTTGTTAAGATATATTCGTTGTATTTCCCTTGTACTCCATTGTAACCGACCCATACTTATATAAATGATCTATTGTCAAACTAGAATTATTCCACCAAAATCCCCAAACTATAGGCGCTTTATGGGTTCAGGGTCAATCTTTGTTTTTAGACCGAGTGAGGTCTAAACTTTGGCAGTTTGTGCAAATTGTCTCATTTTCTACTTTTCGACAATTTTCCAACCAAAAATTGTTTAGAAAAATATTTAAAATTTGACTATAATTTTTCCCTTGCCGAGACGATTCCGATGGTGGTGACGGGTGTTGCAAAATTCAAAGTAATAACACGAGAATCTTAATTTAAGTTCGATACACTTAAATTAAAATTCCTGTGTATTGACTTTGAATTTTGCGACACCGATACTGTCTCAATAGGCCTAGGGGAAAGATTCTAGTCAAACTTTAAATATTTTTTATGACGATTGTTTGTCAAAAAATTGCTGAAAAATTAAAAAGGAGACAATTCGCATAGACTACCAAAGTTTAGACCTCACTATGTAAAAATAAATCTGACCTTGAACCCATAAAGTAACCATAGTTGAGGGGGTTTGATAGAATAAATGAATTAACTAAAACACAACTCGAGTACTACGTAACCGTTATTCTTGATTAATTTATATTCAATATATATAATGTATTATACTATGTTCAATTGAATCACAATATTTTAACTTGAAGTGAGATTCTTTTTGGTAAGAACTGTTTAGATATATTATAATTACTTGTCTAAGTATAATTTTTCTATTTTACTAAACGCTCAGTTGTATGTTAGAAAGAAGCCTGTTGTTTGTTTTCTTCTTTCGTAAAGCAAATGATTCCACAAATTATTGGAACTCTTTATTTCAATGTTTCAGGTCAAATACTTTGAACCAAGTTTGGATTATTCCGTTAGATAGCATTGCCATTACATTTTATTTACAGTTAAAGTAACTATGAAAATTACTTTTGTGCGTTTAAAAAAAAAAAAGGGAAGAAAACATCTATGCAAGTGAAATACTTAAGTGTATTTCACATTGAATGCATTTGCATGAGGTCGACCAACACTCTTAAAAAAAAAAGTTGCGTTAAAAACTTATATCCACTAATTACGTACAATAACAATTTAGGAATCAGAATTTAAGGGATTTGGTTTGAAAATTCAAACGAATTTGGTATTGGCAAACATGAGAATTTCTAAGAATTTGCTATGTTATTAGCAGATGTGCCATGCATCTCTATGATTCAATCTACGTTACCTAGTGGAGAGTGTCTAGTGCACTCACATGGGTTGTGGGACCAATACATGTGGGGCCCACCAGTCTCTCACGATTGGACACAACATCCATAGAGTAGCATAGATAAAATTGCATCTCTATATCACTTGCTTTATATTAAAAGGTTGAAAAACGGGCTCACCAAGCCAAAACCACAAGCAATATGGCAATTGTAAAAACATGTCATGAGCAACACCATTTTTCCATGTTCTTTATGTGCATTCTCCTTGCAAATAATTATTCTATAATTACTTCTCACGAGTTTCAGTATTTCAAGCTTGTTCTTCAATGGCCAAACGCCTACTGCAGCCATACTAAGTTCCGCTGCCAAAGAACTCTTCCAAAAGATTTCACAATCCACGGGCTCTGGCCGGATAACTACAGTTGGCCGCCGTTGAACGACTGTCCATTGCCTGTTAACTTTCAAGAAAAAATCGTACTATACACAACCCATCATCTTTTTTACTTATATATTTTATAAATAATTAAAGTTACTCAGTTGCTGTCCAAACTAACCTTCTTGATTAATAACTTGTGAGGCCTGCCGTCGCAGGACCAAGAATTAATACCAAAGCTAGAAAGAAGCTGGCCCGACCTCACAATACAACAAACACAGCGCCGTAGTACGGATTTTTGGCTGACACAATGGAGAAAACATGGATCCTGTGCTTTGGCTACATACAGCATGTACGATTACTTCATCACAGCATTGACATTGAGGCAAAGGTTCGATATCCAGCGTAATCTCCGCAAGAAAAGTGTTTTGGCGCCTGGGCAATTCGCAGCCAGTTCCTTAGTAAATAATTCCATTATTCAATTAACCAATGGAATTCCAATACTGAAATGTCCCAAGGGGCACTTGACAGAAGTCATTATATGCCTCGAACCTAGTGCAACCAATGTCATTAATTGCCCGCAACCATACTTTTGCAAGGAGATTGACGTGGAGTTACTCAAATCCGTCCGTAGGGTAGACTTCCGGATCGACTAGTATATATTTATAGGGATGATCAGATATACGGCAAATGAATACACTATAAAAAAAATTGCGTGTTGTGACCATTTCTTGTGACGAAAAATAAATTCGTCACATGAGTAAACGCTCTTGTGATGAAAGACAAATTCGTCATATAAAACAGATGATTTTGTGGCGAAATGCATTTTCGTCACAACAATTCAACATTATTGTGGCGAAAGAAAAATTCGTCATATAAAACAAATCCTCGTGTGACGAAGTAGAGTTTCGTCACAACAGTTCAACATTATTGTGACGAAGATTAAGCATCGTCACAACAGTGCACGTGGTAATTTTCTTAAAATTATTTAAAATATTTATGTGACATACGTATCGTAACGATATTAATATTGTCACATGTGCTCATGCTATTGTGACAAAACTCGATTTCGTCACAAGGCAATATCTGTTGTGACGGAATTTTTCGTCACACCTACGATAACAAAGGCGGGAATTTTTCCCTCCATCTATTTTATGTTCCCTCCTTGAATCCTTCTCTTTCACGATCTCTGTTGTGAAAGGCGCGCCTCGGGGCACGCCCGGGGCACGCCCAAGGCTGTTTTGGCCTAAAAACGCCCTTGGGCACTGTATTGGGGCTCTACTTTTGTGGGGCGCACGCCCCAAACATTGGGGCTTGCGTCCGAAAACCAAAAGGCACATGGGCTTGCGCCCTATATCATTGTAAACGCCCCACAAACTGCTGCATTTTCTCTTCTTCTTTTAATTTTCCAGCCCAAATAAATATAAAACATAAAATTGGCCCATTTACAATATTGTAGGTCCAAAAGAGAAGTAAAGAAAAAAAAGAAAAAGAAAAGGGGTTGCAATTAAGATTCTTGGCAGAATCTGAAAAGTCATATACGTGGACTGCTTTCTTTTTCAAATTTGTTTCCCTTTTATTATTTTAAACTTCCTTCCATAACATGATCATCTAAAAGCATGATATGAATATGATCACCTCTTTTGCTTAACTCAAGTTTACTTTTTGGTTTTACTCCATATTTTTTTGTATTATTATATATTTGTTTTATAATATTATGCTTAAAATCAATTAAAATTCAATATTTATTTGGCTTACGCCCCACGCCTCGCCTCTAGTTCTGAAAAACGCCTAACTTACGCCCAACGCCTTTAACAACACTGTTCACGATTCCTTCTAAATTATTATTTTGGTTTTTGTGACGACTCGAATGTCGTCACAAGAGCTCCCCAATGTAGTGACGAAATTAAGGTTCGTCACAATGGCAAGCGTTGTTGTGATAAAATTATTTCGTCGCAGTGTTGAAAAAGAAAGCGGAGATTTTTTAACATTATTTTTGTGTTCCCTCCATCTATTTAAGTTGATATAATTTGGCTCCAAATTATTATTTTAGTTGGTGTTACAAAATCTAAAATTGTCACTACATCTATAATGACGAAATGTATTTTAGTCACAATCTCAACTATTTGTATATATATGTGTGCCATATATATTACTCGAAAATGAATTCACGAGTTGTTTTCATTATTTTTACATAAAATAAATTATTATTATTATTATTATTATTATTATTATTTTCAACAACAGGTACATCCATATTATTAAACACTTGATAATAAGTATGTATTTGTATAATATTTAATACAAGGTACATTAATTTTCACTATTCAATAGATACATCAAAGTGGAGTTTTGATCTACTAAAACTCGACTTATTCCACAAGTTTCGTCCTACAGGTTTCGAAGTGCTTTTTTTTTATCTATAATCTAAATCAATTCATCTTTCAATTTGGATCTCTCGTAATTTTGATCAACCTCATTATATTTTAAAAACTATAGCCCCCACTATAGATTAGAGACTACAAAGGCTATTATAGACTTATGCTTCATAGTTCAAACATATAACGAGTCTCAACTTAGTTCAGATCTACTTAATCCAGATCTGAGCTAGATCCACTAGATTGAAAATGGATTTGGATTCGTGAAGATCCAAATGCGGATCTTCACGATCCGTCCAGATCTGCTTGTTGATCTACTTAGATAAGCGTGAATCCGAGTTTGGATCCGGACAAATTCGCCACTATCGTACAGATCCACCAATATTTATTGGAATTCATAAATAATTAAAAAATAATATTAACTAGTGATAATAACTAATAAGAAGACATAGTTTTAACAAAAAACCAAAATAACAAGTAGAAAGCAAAGGATATAGTCGGATTTGCCTATGGATCCATGTGGATCCGACCTAAAATGGTGTTGATCCATCTATATGTGAATGATATCACTAGTATAGTAATAATATCATGTATGAATTATGTATCATGTACGTATGCGATCGAATTGACTAAAATAGTAGACTGAGTCTTAGGAAAACAATCAAACTTGAGACTTTTTTTTTTTTGCTAAGCTCACTCCCTCCACGTGTTTAGGTGCCCTATACAATTCTGGAACAATTGCGCTCTAGTGAGGGCACTATGCAGAACCACGCCTTCCAATCGGAGGTGTTTGACTCTTGGCATCTGAAGGCTTTTTTTTTTCAGCGTGTCAACCGTCGACTGCCCAAGGTACTTTTCATTTAATTATACTATATTCTGAACTTACCTCCTTTCTTAGAAGGGATAACTCCACCAAACCCCCAAACTATAGGCACTTTATGTAAACAATGTTATATTTATTTGTTTTTTAATTAGCTTTGGTACAGTACAAACTATTAGTATACATGCGGTTTGCTCTATTTTCCATTTTTTGACAGTTTTCTGACAAAACATTGCCAAAAATGTTACCTAAAGTTTGTACAGAATCTTTCTCTCGTCAGGGCGGTTCCGATGGTGGTGATAGTGTCCCAAAATTCAAAGCCTATCCCGAGAAATTTAATTCAAGTGTATTGAACTTAAATTAAAATTTTCGTATAATAGCTTTGAATTTTGCAACGTCGTTACTACCATTGGTATCGTCTCGACGAGAGGAAGACTCTGTTCAAACTTCAAATAATTTCTTGTCGATTTTTTGCCGAAAAACTGCTGAAAAGCACAAAATGGGGCAAATCCCACAAAAACCAACAATTTGTGCCCCCATCGAGCTAAAAAAATTTGTTACCGTGTTTGCATAAAGTGTCTCTAGTTTGGGGGGTTTGGTGGGTTGATCTTTTTTTATAATTAAGAAAGCAACATCAGAAGAATTTGTTTGCCTAATCTTAATGATTATGCTTTTACTTTGCAATTAACATTGCATTTTTCTAATATTACTGCATCTTGAATAGTCATATTCTTATTTTAATTATGATTTTTAGGAGAAAAAGCATCAAGCCCCCCAACGTTTGAGATCATTTACAGAATATTTCCATAACTTAGGTCTTTGGCGATCAACTCCCTAACTTTTGCAATTTTGTGGGAACATTTAAGCCTTAGAATTTGCAGACGTGTCATCATTTTTTACTGTTCGAGATCGGCGAAATAGAGAAGTTCGTACAAAATTACAAGGGTTGTGAAGTTAATCGTCAAAGACCAAAATTATAGGGTTCGATGCAAATAGGGTCAAACGTTGGGCGGTTTGATGCTTTTTCTCTAAATTTCTAGTAGATCATTGAACACCGTACTTTGTACGGGACACTAGAATTCTTCGAATACCAACAAAAAGATGCAGGGTCGACACACCTCAATTAATTATTATTCAGTTCCATATCAATACACTCAACCATAAAAGTGGTCAGGCCAAAGTAATCTCCAGCTCCTCGAATGTCTCAGTTACTAGTACTGCCTTTCATTCTTCTTTCCCAAATGGTTTTCCTTCCAAGATCTGCAGAATAAGCTGTAAGTTCTCAGAAACTATTGGAAAGAACTACTAAATAATGATAATACATTCATTACAAGAAAAATAAAACAATAGCATGATGATTATTGATCTAAGATGCCATCAATTAAAATTTCTGCAGAAAAATCAACTTTTTACCTTCTTGACACTTATTAAGCTCGGGTAGTAAACATGAGCAGACAAGGTATCCTCCCACCCATAAATAGGAAATGTCTTGTACTCCTTTAAATTGAGGTCTAAAGATGCCAATTGACCTGGATCATGTACCACAAACATGCACTCATGATTCATCGAGCACAGGAACCTAAATATGAGTTGTTCAGGCTCCAGTACATATTGTCTGGTCCAAGACTCTTTGATGCCATACTCTTTCATTGCCCAAACCTCTATCTTATATGGCCCTGAGCCCCATTGATTATGAATAAATGCAAGGCAGTCATTCAATATGAACAGAAAATTCGTCTCTCGTAATATCATAGAGTCAGAGTACTCAAGTTCACTGAAAACCTCATTTTTCAGATCAAAAGTAAGAATATATTCTGAACGGGTTGGAACATTATTAGGTTGCGCGTTCCAATGGCATGCTCCTCTAAAGAAGACTCCAATAAAAGGATGGCAGAAAACAATTTTGTTGACCAGGGGATGATCATCCATTTCCCTCCATGAGTTGGTGCATGAATTGTACAAAAGGATTAAGCTTCTAGACTCATCGGAAATATATCCGTTGTCGAGTCTCCCAACCAGAATAAATTTGAAATCTCTGATAGAAATACTACCAAATCCGACACCTCCATCGTCCAGAGAATAACCCTTCTGGCAGGTATACCTCTTTGGAAGTTTGGCGAATTCCCTTAATGATGGATTACTAATTAAAATATGTTCATCAATACAAAATATGCCGATGAGCCCGTTGCTGGGGCCTAAAATAAAAACAGTTTTATGGTAACGCGATCGGCGATAATCATATTTATCATTTAGATCCTTCAAGAAAGGAATTACTACGTTTGGCCACACCTCATCCAGCTCTGGTGAATTTAAATCATGGAAAGACAACACGTCTTCGTCTGGTTGTGGTGCTACATATCTCTTCACCATAAGCATCCTCCCATTCCTCTGTTGTTTGAGAAGGTGGCTGTTAATAAAGGCAGGGCTTTTAATCAGACAGCACCAAGATTTTGAAACACACCTAAAACGTTCGATTGATTTCACGGGTAGGCATACAAAAACTTCCATCAGCAAATCCGTTGGTACTCGTCCATCATCCATTGATATGAAACAATTTAATTAATTATATGATGCTTCAGTATTTATGAAACTCCTCAATCGTTCGTATTGGAATGAGCACGAAACAAATTAGCTAGTATAACGAAATTATAAGTGAAAATATTGTAAAAATGAAAAAGGTCAGTATAAGCAAACAATTTCACAATCAGATAGGGTTCACCCAAACAAATAGAAGAGGTGTTGTAGGATCTAGAATGAATGGTTGTGAAACATGTCTTGCAGTCTTAAGAGAGAGATTTTCTTTTGGAATCTAATTTATGAGAGATAAAAGAAAACATATATCATGAAAAATAAAAGTTCAAATTTCTTATCACGTGCATATATATATAATTAGGGATAATAATAGCTGCCTCTTCAGGATGCTTGTACATAATTACATAATTGTTCTATTTATAACGGACGCAGACACGAAACTATTAATACAGCGAGATACATTCTTAGAATAACAAAACATAGCACATAGCTGAATTTTATACTGGGTATCATTATAAGTTTATAACCACCACAAATAATATTTGGAATTTCCATGGATTTATTTAGATTCAAATTAAATGAAGTGATGATGTTCATGCTTGAAGACTAAAGGGGCTAATAATGAATGGGGGATAAAGTCATTCGATGTGAATTTATGTCTTATACCTTTATCGATCGGGTTGATTAGTTTTACGAAATTGTTACAAATTTCTTATTTTCTATTTGTCAATCTGTAATCTTTTTTAAAATAAAAGGGAAAATAACACTTAACTCCTACATCTGCGCTATGCACCACGGCTTCATCACGATGACCCCTTCCAATTATAAAATCCGGTGCCCCCTAGTTTATCAGAATTTCGTCTGGATTACACGAAAAATAACAAGTACAAATGGGCCTTAATTATACAAAATTATGCCAACCTAATAAAGATATATACTAACTTTGTCTTGAACACCACTGAACACGGAAGAATGTCTGAAATGCGCTGAAATCATTAATATTAGGGGTGTTCATAAACCCGCACACCCGCCCGACCCGCCTAAACCGACCCGTACAAACCGCCACCCGCATGTTTTTATTTTTCTAACTTCTTCCACGGTTGGAAAAGATGGCAACCCGCCCTTGAGCGGGTGGGTTGCGGGTTGAGACGTGCACCCGCCCGCCATCTGCCCACCCGCATATGAAAAAAAAAATATATTAGTTCATTTCTCTAAACACTTCAATGAGAAAAGAAAGTAATTGTGTACTAGCAAAATAATAGAGATAACTACACAACACTCTAGTTCATTTATGACGTGAAAATTTAATACTTTGATGCGTATTAAGAAAAAACTTTACATACATATAGTTGAAACTAGATATAATAATGCATAAATTGAACTTGTAAATAGTATAAACATACGAACGAAAAAATAAGAAAAAGAATGAGAGGATATTTCTTAAATACGAATAATATAGGATCATTGCGGCATATAATTTGTACGTTTTAAAACATGAAAGTTTTTTTTATTATTTGTGATTTAATGTATAACATAACCCGCCAACCCGCTCGTCAACCGCCCGCACGCCCCTAACCCACAACTCGCATGGTCTTCAAAATAAATTCACCCGACCGGTTGGAAAAATTGGTAAACCGCAAGTGTTGGGTATGGTGTCTTTTCTTATGACAACCCGCCAAAACCCAAACGCGAACAACCCTAATTAATATAACCTCGAAATTACAGAGTCTTGAAATTGTTTCTGTCGTACCCCGATATTTTAGTTTACATTGAAATAGTATTTAAGTCGAACTTTTAGTATAATAAATTGTTGCATGATACTTTTGAGCTCAAATTATCAATATTAATTAAACAAATTAGTTATACGTTAATATTAGTGCTATGTAAGTCTTAAGTTTTCTAATCATCAAAGAAGTCATAAATAATACTCTATGGGACGCAGTGACGTTTAAGCATAAAACTAAATGTGATTTGAAATATAGGACTATTAGTTCATTTAATTAATACATACATATATAGATGTGTGCCTTATATGTGGACCAAGTCAAACAATGTGCCCTTGCATGCCACCTCCAGATACATGCGCCACTCGTCACCTTCTTATACAATTGCACATGCACATGCATTATATCTCTTAGTCATTCCTTCCAAATATAAAGATAGTGGTGGCTGAAAGCTTAACATTTGTGATATAATATAAACGGTCTCCATTATATTCCCCAAGATCTGTTGCTGTAACATACGCACAATGAAAGAGAAGATAACAGGCCGCTTATTATGATCAAAGAGCTGGTTTCCAGTAAAGATAGCGACATCGACGGCAAACACGACACTTTGGTTAAGAACTTCATATTTTTTATTTTAACCCCTTTAATTCTTACCATCCCTTGTATAGACTTGAAAGAGTTCGTAAGTTAATTGAGAGTATTACTTGACGGATGTACTAAAGGTTTTAGATTGATTAAATTTTCCAAGTGATTACAACGTAACCAAGATTGATGAACAATTACTTGATGAAATAGTAAGTAAGCAACCTGAATCGGGTCATGTCTTCAGCTCCCACAAATATCTGTTAATGGTATTACAATAGGCTAGGATACCCTTTAGGATAGATAGGCGCGTCTCTGTTATTCTGAAACGCTAGTAATCTCCTTAATCCTAACTTGACCAACCTGGCCCGTAATTATCACGATAAGTGGTTTTGTAAATTAATATTGTATATCCACCAATTCAAAGAGTTCACATAGAATTGAAACTTGAAATCTGAGTTAAGTACCAGGCTTGGGTTAATGTTTATTTGTTAACAGAGTGTTTTAGACCAAAAAGGGATGGAGTTTGGTTGCGGAACAACGCATGAGAAATACTTTAGCACTAGTAGTACTTTATTTCATCATTATGCAATATCGATAAACTTCATGCTATAAATAGACGTTCCTATTATACGGGCAGTGCCCATTGATTATGTCACTATATATATAAATATAAGATAACAGAAACAATCTATTGAATTACATGAGGCACTTAGTTAAAAGTCTAGGTTTAGGCCGATAAATTAGTAGGATTCCTTGTATTTAGTCTGGTGAGGTTATTGTTATTTGATTACGAACATGTACTGCCAATGTTTAAATCTGATGTGGGCGTTAAAAAAAAAAACCTTATTGTAGGAACTTAGAGTTGTGTCGTTGGTGAGTCATCGAACTCCTTGTCGTCCGAATTACACGCAATATGCTTCGTATCAAGGTGAGACTAAAATTATATATTTTCTCACTGGAATGAAAATTACACCTATTATGTACAAAATGTTTTATTATTACGAATGCACGTGATTTGACAGAATAATTGTTCATACATCTTATGAATTCAAAGAAGGCTCAAGAACTTGTTTACAAATCATGAGTTTGTTGTTGATATTATGGCAATTATATTATATTAAATTATCCCTTGATGATCTATGTACTGAGCTTCTTATTTTAAAAGCATGCCAATATTGTACATGAAATTAGTTTCATGATTGATCAATTCTTAAAGCACTTTGATGGCTAAATTACTGCCACTTGATGGCATGCTGCTTGACGGCTATTGATTGGGCTCTGGCATGGATGTGTGGAATTCTCTTGAATAGCATAGGGCTATCAGGTAGGTTTCACAATCCAGCGCCGCTTTGAGCAAACTCTATTCTACGTCTGGACGGAGCGTTCCAGCGGGGTGAATCAGAGTTGAGGCGTGTATCTAGGCACATCATCACCTTTATCCGGGTCGCTCCTGGAGGGGAGGTATAAGGTCGGGGGTTATATGGCTGGATTGTAATGACATGATTGATCTAAAAAGTGTTATAATTTGGCATGAATGTATAAACTAATTTGAAAAGCATTCTCGTACGATCATGTTTTACAAAAATATATTTTATAGAAAATCCTCATGCATTAAATCTCACTGAGTCCTTTTGACTCATAAAAATATTTCTATGTTTCCATTCCAGATTGAGACAGGAAAAGCTTATAGCTCATTGTATGGGACAAGCCTAGTCGAACATCAATAGAAGGTAACTCACAATTGAAGGTATTGAAATGAGACCTTTTGGATACTAGCTTCCGCACTCTGGTTATTTGGGTAATAGTGTTCTCAAATGAACTTTGTAGTAGCGGTGCTTCGAACCGAGCATGGTGCTTGGGTTGGAGCGTTCGGGTATTAGCTTCCGCTCTATGTTATTTTGGATTAGCTGCAACTTTCAAAAGAGAAGCGGGTTGTTCTCTAATGAATTTTGTAGCGGTGGCGCTTCAAGCCGAGAAGGGTGCTTGGTTTGGGGCGTTACAGTTTCTCTCGAAATAGAGTCTCTCAAACTAGGCATGTCTCGAAATATAAGACTAACGAAATGAAATTAACTCGAGATACTCTTGTCTCGATACAAATTTCCCGAAGCCCAAGTAACTCGAAAGTGCAAGTGTCTTGAAAAGGATCTCCCCAAAGAACTCTCGAAACAAGAGCGTATGGTTGCTACAGTATTAATGAAATATGTATTTCTTGGGATCTGGAATATTTATAAGTCTCCGGAAGCTGGACTCTTTTTCGGATTTCACGAGATGAGTATTGAAATATCATTGTCTCGAAACAATGTTTCGAGGAATTCATAATAGTGTTTCCAGACATTTCTCGTTGGGCCTTTGAATAAGGCAGCCCAAACTGTTACAATGGGCCAACCCAATTAGCACACACCATATAGAGGCGCGCGACTTGTTCTACTTTGGCATAATGCGACACGACCTACACTATGCCATCGACAGACGCACGACATGGAGCGCGACTTGGTGCACGACATCGAGGAAAAGGGCGGTTGAAGCTAAACCCTAGGACAACAGGTTCAAAACATAAAAACTATAAAAAGGAGGAGATCAACAATCACAAAACAGCTGCCTTCAATTGTGTTCTACAACCATCCATTACAATACTCACATTCCATAGCAAAGTTTTTCCATTCATCACGATCAAAGTTTGAGAAAAAAAGGTGGTTAAAGCAAGATCATAATCATCCAGAGTAGCAAAAATGAAAATTGAGAAAAAGACGCGCCGACATCTCACCCAGATGAAGAGATTAGTATTTTATTTTTTGTTAGTGCGATGCTAATGATAAATTATTATTTTGAATCTTCGATCATGAGTAGTTAATAATAATATACCCCAAGGTATGGGCTAGTATATAATTATCTTAGTGAATACACAATGAGCTTATGTTTTGTTGTTTATGCTACTTTGTATATATTACACGTATTTGTTTTTAAGAAGCATTTTAAACGTTAAACTATCATGTATTATCCAAATTGTACATAGGATATTGTTAGCACAATTCTTGCATAGTAGATCACACAAACAAACATAAACCTTCTTGTCACTAGCATGTCACAAAGAATTTAGATTAAGTTGTCCAACTCTAGTTCTTTTTAAAACTATGTATGAATGACTTAGTGAACTTTTGGAGGGTAGAGCCAACCTAGTGGCTTGAAGAAATTAAGGGGCTAGAGGATTCTTTAGGTGATGCAAGACAAGACTTAATTTATCATGACATTTTGAGTACAAAATAAGAATCAACTGAGAGAAGCCTTACAAAGGAACATTGGTATTATGTCTATGAAATACTCATATTTGAGATTAGTTAACTCCCATTCCTGGACACACTTTATGTTAATTGGCAGCACAACCAATCAACTAATCAAGTCAATTTTGTCTTCTAGTCAATGTAGGTTCTTTAGCCTAATAGTCTATTAGTTTCATTAGTCTCTCGATCCCACCAATTCACTAGTTTAGAGTAACTTGTAATTGTCCTTTTTGTAGGGATTCGATGCATGCGAATGAATACTCTTTCTTTTTTATTATTACTTGACCGTGCACTTGAAAATAGGTAGGCGAAGCATATTATTGCATTCAACATTTAAAAAATGCATTCGCCACGCATTAGTGAACATCACTAGAAAGAAAAAGAAAACATTAAACTCTTAATCTTGGTGAGATGTCGACGTCTCTTCTGTTTGATTCTCTTTTGCTCTACCCTGAATGGTTTTGATTAATCTTTAATCATCTTTTGCATCAAACCATGATTGCAATGAATAAATTAGTAAATGACGCAATTATGCTAAGGAATATGTGTTAAAAGATTTTTCATCGATGATTCTCATGGTGACTAACCTCTCTTTTTTATAGCTTTAAGATTTGAACCATGGTTGGGTTAGGAGTTTGATCTCAGCCGTCGTTTTCCTCCATGTCGCACGTATCCTTGTGATGCAACGTGTGTCGTGTTTCCTGTGACGCTCTTCATTTTCCTCTCTAAAGATGTGGCGCTGGTCACACTATATGTTGCCCAAGTGTTTTGGGTCGCTTCGGTCGCCATATGGGGGTTCGCTACTGCTAGGTCACAAACTCCTCTGGAAATGTCTATTTTTCTTTTGATGCATTTTAATGAGAAATTCGCCTCAATAACGCATCATTTCGCTCCAACTCGACTCTAAACTACAAAATAACAAAACAATACATAAACTAGTAAAAATGCTACGTGAATTAATCAAAAATATAAGAAATTAGGTACTATGATAACGTCTACTTAGCGCTCATTAGCAAGTAATGAAAAACCTTACCCTTCAAGCGAGTCTATATGAAGCACTAACAAAAATCATAGCACCAACAACCTTCAAGTAAAAGACATTCCACGAGCAACTACAAGAGGCATAGTATATATGATTGTAAAAATAGTAATCAGAATTGGTCAATTCAATTTAAGGAGATAAATGAAACAATCTGAAATACCAATGCCAACCAATGGATGCAATTTAGAGAACTTTCAAAATGGTGAGCAATAAAGAGGAAGCTTACCATTCAAGTCACTACAAAAATCCGGGGTAATCCGTGACCGCCGAGCGGTCATGGTAAACAACCCCGTGACCACTAAGCGGTCACAGGATGCCATAGGCGGGAAACTTCCTGCCTGTGGCTGCCTAGTGGCATCCGCGACTACCCAGCCGTCGCAGATGCCATAGGCCGTCAAAGCGACCGTGCAGCCGTCACGGATGCCATAGGCGGGAATTTGACCGCCTATGGCATTCGCGACGGCCGGGCGGTCGCGAATGCCTGTCATCCGCGACCGCTCGGCCGTCACGGAAGAGGGGGGGTTTTCTATATAAACCCCCATCCTCCTCTCTCATTCCTCACACTTGTAAGTCCTTCTCTCTCTCTTAAGTATTTATCTTTCTAGTTTTTTAATTATCTTTTATATTTAATGTTTTAGTAATAATTTTAATTGTTAAATTATTAGTTTAGTTTTATTAATGTTAAACTTAGAAATAATGCCTTTTGAAAATCTTTATAATTTAGGAATAGTCCATTTAGGTGGTTTTTATAACTTAGAAATAGTTCATTTAGGAAATCTTTATAATTTAGAAATAGTGCATTTAGGTGGTCCTTATAACTTAGAAATAGTGCATTTAGGTAGTCTTTATAATTTAGAAATAGTGCCTATAGGAAATCTTTATAATTTAGAAATATAGTGCCTTTAGGTGGTTTTTATAACTTAAAAATAGTGCCTTTAAGGGAATCTTTATAACTTATAGATAATTCTTTTAGAAAATATTTATAACTTAGAAGTAATGAAACTAGGTGATCTTTATAACTTAGAAATAATATCTTTAGAGAATATTAATTTAATATTAAATTGTTAGTTTAGGTAATTTAATGTATTATTATTAGTTTAGGTAATTTAATGTTAAATTGTTAGTTTAAATGCATGTTAAATTATTGGTTTATTTTATTTAATGTCTTTTGTAGAAATAACGCCTTTAGGGAACTTTATAACTTAGAAATAAGGCCTTTACAGAATCTTTATAACTTAGTACAAATAATTTTTAGGGGTTCTTTATAACTTAGTATAAATGATCTTTAGGGAATCTTTATAACTTAGTAACGACTGAATTTTAGGGAATCTCTCTGAATCATATAACTTAGATAATTTTTCGTAGTTTTCTAGCATATATTCGCCATGTCAGGCATTCGTCGGGGTGGCAGTGGTCAACAAAGTTCGAGTTTTCTGATGTTCCTGATGATCCCGATGTTCCTGAGGTTCCCGATGTTCCCCTTGCTGCTAGTGGGCGAGGTAATCTTGGACCTCGTATAGTTATCACACATGGCGGTCATAGTCACGATGTCGCGGCCCCCAACGCGTCTACATCGTTGACTCCTTTCCTACAACGCCGACTTTCTTTTGATACCGCTGCCATGCCCGATGTCGCACCCACTGCATTAGGATCTAGGGCTAGAGCCCCATCTTCCGCTGGTTCTACCAGAGCTGGCCCGAGCGAGAGGCCGAGTAAGACTCCAGCATCGGGAGTATTCAGTGTCACGCAGCAGCGCCCAGCTAGAGGCACCTCCAAAGGTGCACAACAACCCAATGACCAGACTCATAGGCAGATCATTACATTGTGTGCTCGTGGCCTGTTTATGAACCCCACTAGCAACGAGGTTGCGACGACGATCACGGAGTTGATCATACAGTTCATGAAGGAGTTCTGGCCTACCTACTTGTCGATGCCCGAAACTGTGCGAGCCAAATGTTTGTTAAATTTTCGGTGAGGAATTATTTCACAAATATATCATATTATTTAATTTAATATATTCATAAATCAAATGACGTACTAAAAATAATCTTAAAATTCTATTAATTGGCAGAATATATATGGTATTCGTGTGAGAGAAAAATACGCAGTACAACGGGCCTACGAAACGAATGCGAAGTCGTGTTATAAGAATTTGATGTACAAACGAAGAGACAGTACTTTGAGAGGGGTGTGGATCTGAAATGGGCCGGGAAAGACAAGACTTGGATGCACGACGGGTTAGAGGCGGCGACGATTAAGCATTGGGCCATCGAGGATCATCAAGAGGTGTCGCGAAAGTCTAAGAAAAACAGGAGAGGAGGCGAGGAGCCAAATGAGGGGATGACGGCACCTCCCACTTTTTGGGGTGGATCCCTCGACATAGAGGAGATCAGACGTTGGCTGGTATGACTTATTAAAATTAACAATATGAGTGTAATTAAGTAATCTGAATATATGTGTAAGCCAAGTTTGACGTACTCTTTCTTGAAATGTGTAGGCTGAGGAGGAACCTTTGCGAAAAGACCCTATTTGATATAATGAGGCCTACAGACGTTGTCACACGCAGAGGGTGAAGGGGACGGGCGGTGACACAGAAGTTCCAGCTCGGCGGACTTGGGTAGATGCGGTGAAGGAAATTTATGTAAGTTATTTCAATCTCATACTCCTTTATTTTTTCCTCAACTAGCTTTAAATTACTTATTCTAATATAAGTATTGATTCTTTCAAATGTTAATGTAGAAAAAGTACATGCATCTATTGAGGAAGAGATATTCGCCCCCAGCTAAGCTCCCGGTGTTCGATCCCGACTGTTGGACCGAGACATTTGGTCCTGTGAAGAAGGGGAAGGCGAAGGGCTTACCGAGGGATGCACGCCCGGAGGCGTTCAACATTAAATACAGAACAAGAAGATTATTCACAGGCCTGCATCGACGAATTACAAACACAGAATGAGCGGGTTATTTCGTGCGCAGATCAAAAGATGACTGATATGAAAGCCACTATGGAACTATGGAGGTGCTTGCTTAAAGAGAAGATGGACGTGGACCTTTCACCGGTACCAGATACACAATTCATGGGGAATGCACGTAGGACCAGAGCTGAGCATGTGATTCCACCAGTTTCTAGGTCGCCGCGTCGTAGACCAGATCCATTTGCTTCTAGTTCTTCCAGTGGGCCTACGTATATTGAGGAGTACTCTGATGGCGATGACGACGACGATGAGGATGAGATTCTCGCGCCGATTCAGAATGACGATTATGTAGCTTTGGGTGTTGAGGATGGTGAGCAGGATGATGGTGAGCAGGATGATGGTGAGGATGATGTCGCGACTGCACGTGGGGCGGTTTATAGTTCGGATGATTATTAGTATTTTCCTTATTGTAAAATGGGACTGTTAAATTTTCCTTATTGTAAGATTGGACTATTAAATTTTCCTTATTGTAATGTTGGATTGTTAAATTTTCCTTATTGTAATGTTGGACTGTTAAATTTTCCTTATTGTAACGTTGGACTGTTAAAATTTTCATTATTGTAATATTGGACTGTTATTGTAATTTTTATTTTTAATTGAAATTCATAATGTCAAATTATGTAGTGTACTTTTATCACATATAAAATGTTATTTTTAAAAAAATCTAATACAACTGTCTTTTACAACACTAACAAATCGTTACAAATAAAGTGCGTCACAAAATAATGTTGGACTGTTAAATTATTCCAAACAGTTGAACTAATCAGTATCACTATTTAGCTCCATGTTTTCACTTTCTTCGTCTTCCTCTTCAGCTTCATTTTCTACTCTATCTTGTACATCTTCGACGATCTCAAACTCATCTCCCCGACCCAATTGTATATCCATATCACACGGCCAAAGGCTACGAACCTATTAATCCCTACAGATGTGTTCTCTTGGAACATTTCCGCTGGCATCCCTGTTTCTGTTTCTGTTTCGCTCGAATCACTTAGTGACGACATGTCGATCACGTACCTAGCCGGTATAGTAGATACAGCCATCCATCCATTTTGACCTGGTCGACCATTCGTAAGTTGTGGATACGGGGTGTAGTACGACTGAAGGGCCTGATTTGCAAAAATAAAAGGCTCGTTGGTTGTGAGAGATCATCGTGGGTTAATATCAACCAGTTTGTACGTCTCGAGAACACGAGTCCGTCGAGCTCTAATATCATACCACCTACACTTGAATAATACAATGTATAACGGTCTTCTGTGCCCCTAATATTCCACCTCTATGACTTCGTTCAATCTCCCGTAGAAGTTGGTGGCGTGGGATCCTCCCATGTTTCCCTCCACATAAATCCCGCTACAATCACTCTTCTTAGGGCCCAAACCTTCACAATGTTTGAAACCGGAACCCATGCACAATGTAACCTTCATAGTACAACGTTGAGTTGAGAGGACCTGCGAGCAACGGCTTAACACGATCGTCTGTCATGTACTTTCCACTCGAGTACGTCTGCTTGAACCATGCCACGTACTCCGTGTTTCTTTTCTTTTGTACCTCCATGGGAGTAAGTCCACCACACTCCTCCTCAATAAACAACCTGCGAGTTACACACAAAACAAGTTAGAAATACATGATACATACAAGTTAAAATCAAACATACGAAGATGAAGATGATCACGGACTTGGTAAACGTCATAGAAGTGGTGGTAAACTACTCTCCATGCAAAACCCACTCAAAATATCCATGCGTAAATCCCGACTTATGAAGATGATCACGGACTTCGTATCGATTAAAACTTTAAATTGTAATATTTTTTGCATGGGCACCTAATACGCCCCCCAAAATCTAAATAGACATCTTGTTGCGAAGCAAATTCTATGAATGTGCGAACCCCCACCACAAAACTATCACGCAAATAACCATTGCTCTCGAATATATCGTACATCCAATTTCTATCTACTTGATAGTCCATTATTTCTCTAAGATGTAAATTTTAAAGGAAATAATTAATTACAATTAATACTCCAAACAATTAACAATTAACAATTTAAAACGTAACAATTATCATGCACGATAAGGTTGTAGAGTGATAAATTGATCAACTTACTTCTTGAAGCTTGAAAAAATGATCTTCAAGAATCATGTGTCCTCTACTAGTACCCTCGAAGCGTTTACGACAATATCTATCAAGAAACGAATAAAAAAGTTAACTTATCATACCAATATTTAGTATTGAAAAATATAGTTGACCATCTAAATGAAAAAAACGAGAATATCTTAAGAAATAGTGAAGATTGTTGTGAAATATGAAAGTAAGGGAAAGGGTATTTATAGTTGAAAATCTGGCAGTTCGTGACCGCCGGGCGATCGCGAATGCAACTAGCCTTTGGCATTCGTGACCGCCGGGCGATCGCGAATGCAACTAGCCGTTGGCATTCATGACCGCCATGCGGTCGCAGAATCTTACGTGACCGCTCGGCGGTCACGAAAGAGGGGTCATTCGTGACCGCCCGTAGGTCACGAATAACATTCATAAAAAAAAATTGATTTTATGGATCCATCTTGATGTGTTTATCATTTTTAACAATAAGTCTCATTACTACATGTTAATTGAAGTAATAATGTAGTACAATATTAGTAATTAACATATTAAAATGGTAGATTAGATGTGATTAGGCGAGTTATGAACGAATAACCTATTTTATGTTCTACAACTAATCATCATATACACCAAGTTGTTTTAGATGTAATGTGCGATTTTGTGATAAAATCCCTTTTAATTTACTTAGTATTAATGATTTTATCAATTTAACGAACACCGCACCTTAATTAAACAAACGAAAATCAAAAAATTCGAATGAGACTTATTCGTGACCGCTCGGCGGTCACGAATAAGGGTCTTTCGTGACCACTGGTAGGTCACGAACCTAGAGGGGTCATTCGTGCGGTCACGAATAATATTCATAAAAACAAATTTGATTTTATGGATCCATCTTGATGTGTTTATGATTTTTAACAATAAGTTTCATTACCAGATGTGATATTTAGTACGACATTAGTAATTAACATATTAAAATGGTAAATTAGATGTGATTAGACGAGTTAGGAACGAATGACCTATTTTATGTTCTACAACTAATCATCATATACACCAAGTTATTTTAGATGCAATGTGCGATTTTGTGATAAAATCTCGTTTAGTTTAGTTAGTACTAATCATTTTATCAATTTAACAAACATTGTACCTTAGTTAAACAAACGAAAATCAAAAATTTCGAATGAGACTTAAGGGTCTTTGGGATGAACGCCCGACGGTCACGAAAGACCCCTCGTGACCACCGAGCGGTTGCGAAAGACCTTGGAATTGGTGGAGAAATTCAATTTTTTTAAAAATTCAATTTTTTCACCCGAATTCTATATATACCCATTCCACCCACTAATTTTCACTACACTCAAATTATCTTCTCTAAAAAAACCTAACACTTTCTCCTCCTTTCTTCATTTCCCAATTCAAACAAAAACACCAACAATTTATCTTCTCCTCTTTCCTTATATCTCCAAAAAATAAAACACCAACAATTTTTCTTCTCCCCTTTCCTTATATCTACAAAAAACAAAAAAAACACCAACTCTCTTATTTTCTTCCTTTCTTTACGTATAACCCAAATCATTCTCTTAAATGATGCTTTATAAAAAAAATCGCCCAACCATACATTCTATTCGCAAAAAAAAATATATATTCCGGCATTTTGTCGAAATATAATTCTTTTACGTTTAATATCATCCGTGACCGCAGATGGTCATCTGCGACAGCCAGAGGGTCAATCGCGACCGCCCAGGTGGTCACGGATGACCCCTTTTTCTTGTAGTGAGTTCCACGAGAGATCTCTTCGCTAAATGCTTGATGAGGGGAGAACATTGTCTAATTTTGTTTTAGGGTGGGAAGCTACCCTTTTGTATTTTTTTAGATGCTTTTAGAGTCTAGCTTGCGAGTCTTATTTCATTTATATATATATATATATAGTAAATTCTAAACAAGTTTTAGTTGATATATACATAATATTGTATGAATGTTGAGATACTAAGAGTGTACGTGTGCGATTAGTTGAACATCTTGCTTAATATTATCAAAAGCATGCTTATTTTATATATACTCTCAGCGTGTTACATGATTAAAAGACGTTGACTTTATTTGTTGTTATTTCATGGTAACATAGGCTTGCGCAAGTAGTAAACAAAAAGTATCTCGTGTTGAGGCGGATACTAATAATGATACCATTTTACTAGGCACACTTTAAAATAAGCACTTTTACCACGTGGCAATGAAAGATGCAAATTTTCTTATTGTGTTATAAATTGGATAAAATTACACATATATCACTATAAAAGTATATAATGAATCATCCAGAATGTAGATATTGTTAGAGATTATATTATAAGTAAATAAATGTCTACTCTATGTAATATCTTAACCGTTCAGATGAGAAAACAAATTTAATTTAGTGTGAAAGTTCGGGCCAACGAGGTCACCGCCACTCAATTATCAAAAAGAAGTGTCAAGTGACATGTTTAACAAAAACAATTGCAACATTCATATGGTAAGGAAATTACTATCTTATTCATATTACTCCCGTGAGCGTGTTGGAATTATATTATAAATAGGTAAATGTTGTAATTTACCTAATTATTACTCACGCAAGGGGAAATTACTAGCTAATTTATTAGAATAAATTGGTGTAAATTGCCATCTTATTATATGAGGTTAATTGTATATGTAGCTTGAGAAAGATATTGCATTAGATGCTTCACGAATGGTATATTGGGAGAATAATTTAAGTTTTGTATGCTTTCCAATTATGGATTCAATGCTAATTAGGCTCTCCTTGCAAATTAGTGCACAAAGGCTTCTCTTATTTCCATAAATTTGAAATGCCTTACGGCATTTGTATGGACTGCAAAAGATGCCAATTGGCCATCCAGGTTTTCTGCTAACAGCCACTCGTCATCCTTCCAATAAGAAAGGACACAAATAGCATGGTAAGGACCTATCTCAAATAGCTTAGTCAAAGATTCTCTGACATCATATTCTTTCATCACCCAAATTTCAGGGCAATCGTCCATTCTTTAAACCAAATAATGGAAAGGCAATGATCACTTTCTAGGAAATTCATAAAATATTCTGGATACCCACATTGTGTGAAAATCTCTGTATTTACATTTAAAGATATGATGGAGTCACGAGCAATACGTGATTTCCGGCTAAATGCGTTCCAGTGGCAGGCGCCATTGAAGAAGACATCAGAACAAGTATTGTGCATCATCGTCGGAAAATCAGTATCATCAAAATTATTTTCCACGAGTTGATTCTTGAATTATATAAATGAACCACTTGGCGAAATTCAACATAAGTGCTACCAGGGCTATCTCTAGAATCGACTCTCCGAATGAGTACAACTACAAGATCATTTGAGTATGTACTACCAAATCCATGTCCTTCGACATAAACATAAAAACCCTCTTGGAAGGTGTTGTACCATAATTTGTATTGCTCGCGTGTAATCCCATATGCTCGTGCGAACTTCCAATAACAACAAATCAAGCCATGGGCCATATGCCGTTGGAAAGACATGAGTCTCTAGTTTCTAACACTAAAATCGAATCCCAATTCCGATGAGTATTTAAGAAGTTATGATCAAATTAGTAAACTCACGCATAATTGACCAAGAAGGGCCCAAGCCCATCAAGAAAGGCCCATTACAAAAGCCCATCAAGAAAGGCCCATTACAAAAGCCCATTACAAAAGCCCATCAAGAAAGGCCCATTACAAAAGCCCATTAAGAAAAGCCCATTACAAAAGCCCATCAAGAAAAGCCCATTACACTCCTATAAATACCCCCATTAATCACAATCGGGGGAACACTTTTTCCAGAACTCTCAAGTCACTACACGTATTACAGTTGGACCTGCAGGTGTTACAGTTGGACTTGCACGTGTTACAGTTGGACGTGCACGTATTACAGTTGGAGCTGCAGGTGTTACAGTTGGACCTTCAGGTGTTACAGTTGGAGCTGCAGGTGTTACAGTTGGACCTTCAGGTATTAAAGTTGGACCTGCACGTGTTACAGTTGGACCTGCACGTGTTACAGTTGGACCTGCACGTGTTACAGTTGGACCTGCAGGTGTTACAGTTGGACTTGCACGTATTGCAGTTAGACCCCTGAGACCTGCTGAGGGCTAACCAAGGATATCTCTTAGAGCTAATGTGTTACTGTCCGAAGTGGAATTTCCGGCTTAAGAGCTTCTTTATTCACTGCTATTATTATTCACCTCATTATTTGAGCTATACTTGCTTATAGTCTCACCCCTCAATGGGCATCAACTGACTTAGGCATCGGAGTGCCTTCGCGGGGTCAGCCCCCGCCTAGTTCACGTGCCGTGTTTCCAGTGCATGTTTCCGAACTCAAAGCTAGCTAGGGATCAATCAGGAGCTCGAGTTAGTATGACGCGGAGGGACAGGTCAGCAGAAGAAAATACCCCGCATCAGAAGGTATAGTGACAAGGTGGAGTCTCCCAAAATTCACGCAGCGTTGGGCTGCAAAAAACAACACGGCGATCACACCCCATGCACAAAATACAATCAATGGGGCCAAAGAGATAAACATCCCCGTTGAAGAATTCCATGTATTCTACTTTATGCAACATGGATAAAGACAGCTTTGGGCGGACTTCTTTCAATTCTTCAGAATGCATATCGTGGAAAAATAGCATATCGTCAGGTCTTTCTAATTCCTTATTAGTTGAAGTAGTTCGCCTCACTAGTAGTACAGTGTCATTCTCACGACGTTTGACAAGGTGACGGTTGATAAAGTATGAGGATTTGATTAGATTACACCACCACTTGGAGACACTTCTAAACCGAACTAGTGAGCTTACTGGTAGATTTTCTAGAATATCTATCATCACAACCTCAATAAGTTGTCATCTAACTTTCATTTTTGTGTTGGATAGCAAGGATCCACAAATTTTTTCTTTCCTTCATGTAAAAGACAAACAATTTCTCTCTTTTGATTCTTCTCAAGGAAAGAAAATCAAATTGTAAACCAAATATTTCAATGATTGTATTAATACTGCAAGAACTTGAAGGAGCGAGACTCAGTGTCAATGAGATGCACATAATATCTCAACCTAGGGAACTTAGGTTGTGGATAAGTAAAAATAAAAGAGATAGTATAGGATCTGACCGGTTCTTTTGTCGTATAAGTAAGGAATGTAGGATCTGATCATCATAATATATATATATATAAATATATACACGTATATAATTTATTTCACTGTACATGATGTCAGTCACTCAATTAAGATTCATGTGTTTAATTCAACTTGCAACTCACGAGAGAGACAAGATAAAATATGACTCAAACTTTTAATTACTTATTCAACATTAACTACAATATTCCGTGCTTTTAACCAGTGTTTTTATAATCGGACCGGACATTGCACCGATAAACCTACTCGTTACAGGTTTGAAATGTTGGGCCGATTGAATCACTGATCATTAAACCACGGGTTAAACCGCTAAACGATTATTTATATAAAATTATATATATTAATGTATGTCTCATATTTTTCGAGTTATTGATTTTATAAAATATATCATCACCCTTAGGTAATATATATTTCCATTAATTACATCAATCCATGCACACAACACTATAAACACTACAACAAAACCTATCAAAAGCATGGAAATTCATGCATCCGAAATTCCATTTTTCGGATGCATGACAAAAAGAATCGGAAAAATCCGATGCAAACTCAATTGCATCGGATGGTTCAGATGCAGCCACATAGGCTGCATCCGAAAAATACGATGCAGACTTTGCATCGGATTTTTTGGATGCAGCCTACGTGGCTGCATCCGATCCGTCCGATGCAACAACATTGCATCGGATATATCCGATGCAATTGCTATTGCATCGGATATTTCCGATGCATAAAATAAAATAAAAAAAAAACCCATGCCCATCCCTCTTTCACGATTTCACACACACAAAAAAAAAAAACCATTTTCGAACTCCATTGACCGCCGCCACCGTCGCCGAAAATCACCCAAAAACACCGATAAGCAATTCTCCTCTACTCAAGGATCAATTTGATGTAACTTTTATTATTTTTCATCCATTATTTACACTTGTGCGATTTTTAAATTATTGATAATTTTGATTATTGCCATTGAAATTGTGATTATTGTAGTTATTTGTTAATGTGAATATGATTATTGAGTTGTTATGTTGAATTCTTGAAATAGTTTTGTGCTAATTTTGAGATTTTGAGATTTTGGGCCTTAATTTGTAGTTTAACAAAAGATTTAGGGTATAAATTATAGTTTAAGAAACTTGAGGGTGGATATAGTAGTTTTGCGAAAGTTATGGTCTCAATTTGAAGTTTAAAATTTTTGTGGTGTTGAATGAATTTAGTAGAGTTTATTGTAGGAATAAGATTATTAATTAGAAGATTTGGGCTTGTTTGCAAATATCTAGAGTATTTAGTTTATAATATTGAACTTTAGAGAGGTTACTTTGTAATTTAGAAAATGTGTGTTGAAATAAAATTAGGACTCAATTGTGTTGTTTAAAGTATTTGTAGGGCAAACGTGTAATTTTTGGGGAACTTTCTTGTAGGGACATGATAAATAGAAAAATTGACTTTGAATGGAAATATTTGGGGAGTTTGGAAAACTATAGAGTACAAAGTGCAATTAGATGATTTTAGTTCTTATTTGATTGTTAATATTATATAGTAGTTTAGAAAATGTAGCTTATATTAACTTTATTGTAGGAATAAGATTAATAATTCGAAGTTTTGGGGTTATTTTCGAATATGCAGTGAGTTAACAGAAAACATATAGATCGATTGGAAATTTCAATTAATTATATTTCTTATTAGGACCGAGTTGTGAAGAATAACTTTTTTGTAGTGTTGAAATATAATTTAGTAAAGTTTAGGGACGATTATATTGATTTTTTGTCGGATAATTTAGATGGCAGATAGAGACCGGGGATCATCTAGGGGTGGAGGTCGTAGGGAGAGGCGTTTGGGGAAGGAACATGCATCTACTAGTCAGCAGCCACGTAGACCCTCGATGCACCAGTTTAACCCACTTGATGATGATGATGATATGCTGGTTCACCCTAGGGACTATGACCCGTATGGGTTTATTGTTGACCTCGAGATAGAGCCTCTTCCACCGATCAGCACTGCCACCACCGAGTCACCGCATGGAGTTCCACCCTCACCGTCTGCTGCTTCAGTCAGGCCGACATCGTCTCGAGGGCCCGCCGAGGCAGGACCATCACATTCTCCCGATGACGATGAGGAGAGAAATGTTCTGGGGCAGGACAAAGGGGCACCTGTACCAGATGACCCCAGAAATAGGGAGTGGATCACATTTTGTCCATATACCGGAGCGTTGAGGAGCCAATCGTCCATTAGTGCTTCGATTTCGGCTACCTTGAAGAAGTTGTGTAAGGGCCCGTGGTTTCGATTCAAGGATTTTCTTTGAGTTTATAGGGACAGCGCATGGGATGAATTTAAAGTAAGTTTTTTAATGAAATTATTATCAGATATTAAAAATAGTTAATTAAAATGCTTATTTATTTCATTTATTGTTGTTTATTTTTTCATATGTTGTTGTTTTTAATTATTTATATTGTTTAAAATTCGCAGAGTCAATATCAGTGGGATGACGTCGATGATTATCGAGTTAGGAGTGTTTGGAAAATGATTGGCAACAAGCATTATGCCGAATGTTTGAACTCACAGAAGAGAGTATTGTTGGCGATAAGGGACAAGCACGAAGATCGTGGTAGACGTGATATATGGATTCCAAAAGAACATGAGCAGGAATTCATGGATTACTAGGATGGGCCTGAACACAAGAATAGGTGCGCAAAAGCCAAGATAAACAGGGACATGGCTCCGAAGAAAAACTGGTTCGGTGGGAGGCGTTCGGGCCACCAAATGGCGGAAAAAGTGGTAATTTTTTTTGTCTTCGGTCGTTAAAATACATATTAGGGTGTTGTATTAATTTGTCGTATTAAAATTTGGCCCGTTAAAATTTGTCGTATTGATTTTTTAATTGTTTTGTGAAACATGCTGAAGATGAGGGTGTTACGATTAAAGAATTGTCGATAGCAAGGATATACAAGCTTGGCCAAGTGAAGAAAAACAAGACTATTGGGGATGAAGAGTGGGTATCAGATGAAGCTCACCAGGCTTGGGTAAGTAATCAATTTATACTATAAATATAGTTTTGGAGTTAGAAATTCCATGTGCTCTTCAGTTTACTTATTGAATTTTGGGAATTTTACCTTCTTTTTTATTTGCAGCTTAAATATCTGCAAGAGCTCCTGAGGAAATATGGGCCGGACAAGAAAAAGTGGCCTCCATGGGACTTCGACACCTGGTTCAAGGCTCAACCAATGAAGAAAAATAAGGTAAAAACATTTGCTACTACTGCAGTTGGTCCAGTTTTTGGGGGTAGAAACCCATTCGCATTTTAGAGGTGAGTCCTCTAGTAGTCGTAGTGCATCTGCGGATAGGAAGGCGGCGCACCGCGCGCAGATGGCGACAATGAGGGATGAGTAGCGTCCGGCATATGCGAGGTATCAGGCGGGGCTGAGGAGGTCGTACGAGAACTCGTTACGATCGTGGGAGCATAGCAAGCTACTCACGGATACCTTGAGAAACATGGGGAGGCAGAACGGACATGAACCCCCAGATATACCGTACCCGGATAGGCCAGAGCCACCAGAGGGCCTAGACGATCTCTTTTATGGTGATGATACACCGCTGAGTCGCTCTCCTGCAGTTTTGTATAGTTGTTCGCCTACACAGCGGCACCAGCCGCCGCAACCTTCTTGGAGAGGGAGTCCCACCCAGCGTTCGCAGCCCCACACTTCTGAGACCCCACGACGTACGCATCCGCCTCCTCAGGCGAGTACACAGTATACACAGCGGTCGAGATCATTCTCGCTGCATCATGATGACTATGACACATACCCTGAGACCGGTGTGTACTACCCAGACACATCACAATTCCTTCGTCGAGAGCGAGAGTCTGAGCATACGACATATCAACGGCCACATCAGGAGTCGACATACCAGTACCTGCCCTAGCGTATGACATATCAGCGACCACGCCAGGGTCTAGGGGATGTGCAGTACCATGAAATGAGTAGGGCGAGGACTCATGACCGAGGGGAGGTGCCGTATCAGGAGGTGGGTAGACAGCGGTCTCAGGGTCAAGGAGATGTTCAGTATCAGGACGTGGGTAGGCCGAGGCCTTAGGTGTGAGTGGATGTGCAGTATCAGGATGCTGGTAGGTCGAGTCCTCGGGTTCGAGCACATTAGGATGCCGATAATTTTTTACAGCAGCCGACGCAGTAGCAGCTTGATGGGAAGTTTGGCATTTTGCCACCAGATCTTGAGACGTTGTGCCAGCAGCTTAGAGACGAGATTGAGCCTTCTGGCACCCAGTCGAGTATCCCACCTCACGCCGATTAGGTGTATTATGAGATGTGTTAGCCCAATGTCCTAGTTTGACTATTTCCACTATAAGACTCTCTTTTGTAAGCATTGATAGATGAATTGTAATTTGTAATATTGTGGATCTTATGTGGTATGTTGTAACTTTTATTCCGAGTATGTTGTAATTTGTAATATTGGGACTATTGTTATTTTTTGTAGTGTCCTTATTTTTATTAATGCCTATCATTAATTTATTTTGACAAAAAAAAAAGTCATAAAATTGAGACACAGCCAAACAATATAATGAAACCATACATGAGATTGAAATACAAGTACATAATAGAACTAAACATAATATGGGTCGCTACTATCATCATCTTCTTCCTCCTCCTCAACACTCTCCTCGTCATCCTCGTCGACCTCCTCGTTATCATCGTCTTTGTCACTGCTCACTGCAATGGGTTCCTCCTCAATTTTCATTGGGATATATTGGCCAGCCACGGCTAACTCCGTCAAGTTAAATGATGTAAGGTCAACGAACAATCTAGACACAGGAACATCTGCTTCTTGGAATATCGTTTCAGGAACACTTGGAACTCCTGTCTCGTCTGCCGTTTTATTAGTCCTAGAACTTATGTTAACCACGTGTCTCGTAGGAGTGTGAATCACTACCCACCATCCCCTTCTTTGTCTGTTCTTTTGACATGCATATGGCGTATAGTACACTTGTTGTGCCTGGCTAGCTAGAATGAATGGTACGGTTTCCCCATATGGCGTATAGTGTAAAAATACGTGTCTTCCTGCTCGTCACTGCACCACTTCACGCATACCCCACTATTCGTCGTCTTTTTCCCAACGGTGTATCTTTCGGTGTGAAAACGAAGACCGTTTACCACATAGCCATTTTCTCACTAATCACCTGATTCTTTGGTCCAATGGCTAGGTTTCGCAGCAGCGGATCATAATCGTGGCGTTAGGTGAATACCATATCCTTGAACCATCGTACAAATTGTTTCGTTCCATCTTTGGTTGATTGCATCATCGGCTAACCCAACGCACATCTCCTCATCGAAAACACTGATACAACACAATTTGGAAAATAGGTAATATATTTATTTTATTAAATGAAATAACCCATATAGTATTTATCACTAACCGTATCCAGGGTTCGACCTCTGTGCAATTTAAAAAGATATACAACCCGGCGACTGATGTAGCGAGCGGAAGCCATAAGGAAAAATGAAATAACACAAGAAATCAAAAGCTCGTTGATTCCGCAGAATACCGAGAAATTGACAAAAACTAAGAAAACTCTCTAGTTCAATTTTTTTATTCAATCAACAACTGACTACAATGACTCAAAGACGACTAACTTATAAAGTGAAAAACCCTAATTAAGAAAAATGTCAAAATTACAAAAGACTCTTAAAATAACTAAATAAAATATAAAAATCCCGCTGGAAATAATAAACTGCAGTTTTCACCCTCTAAACCTTCGAATTTACCTAAAATCACGTGGGCGTAAAGACTTAGATCTTTACGTTTTGCTCAGGAGGCCGTTTCCACTTGGAAAAGTGATATCTTTTGTCAAAAACGGGCCCCGTTGACTTTCTTGTCAAAACTCGACTCGCTTGAACCTCCGGTTGATTATTTTCGATCAAGAGATACCCATATTTCTGATCTCCATCATTCTCCCCTCGTTGAAATAGATTCGACCTCGAATCTGAATCGTGTTTAGTAACTTTAGCACCACAATACAAAATAATATTTGGAACTTGAAAAAGCTCAAAACCCCGAGAGTGAACATCTTTAATTGTGGCAACAACAATATGTTTATTCTCTTCGTCGACCACTATCACACCTACATTCTTCTTTTCCTCTTCAACACCTTCAAGCATATCAACTTTTTTTTCAACCTCGTACCTTCCCGACATCTCCATCTCTTTCACTGGGTGCGCCACCGGGATCTCCTCATCCAAACCCTCCATGAAAGCTTTTAACCGAGACATCTCAAACTCATCAACAATACCGTCACCATTGCTATCATAAACAACATCATGTGAAGATTCACAATCCTCTTCATAATCACCATGTAAATTTAGAATATTACCTTGAAACTCTGATTTCCAATGTTTTTCCTCTAGATCATCTTGTCTCTGGTGAATAGGCGGAATCAATGGTTGTTCTAGTGGTACAAATGGATTCTCCATGAAATCCGCAAACAATGGAGCTTCAGGTGTCGGTGCGGGTTCAGGCTGCCGAGCAACCATCACCGCCATTTGTTGCGTCAACAAGTGAATTTGTTGACGTAACTTTGTGTATTCATCACATCTATCATCTTCTACCGGAACATCATGGACTACAAAGTTTCTCCTTGCCGCCATGGTGAAGGAACGAACCTGTCTCTGATGCCAACTGATGTAGCGAGCGGAAGCCATAAGGAAAGATGAAATAACACAAGAAATCAAAAGCTCGTTGATTCCGCAGAATACCGATAAATTGACAAAAACTGAGAAAACTCTCAAGTTCAATTTTTTTTATTCAATCAACAACTGACTACAATGACTCAAAGACGACTAACTTATAAAGTGAAAAACCCTAATTAAGAAAAATGCCAAAATTAGAAAAGACTATTAAAATAACTAAATAAAATATAAAAATCCTGCTAGAAATAATAAACTACCGTTTTCACCCTCTAAACCTTCGAATTTACCTAAAATCACGTGGGCGTAAAGACTTTAGTCTTTGCGTTTTGCTCAGGAGGCCTTTCCACTTGGAAGAGTGATATCTTTTGTCAAAAACGGGCTCTGTTGACTTTCTGGTCAAAACTCGACTTGCTTGAACCTACGGTAGATTATTTTCGATCAAGAGATACCCATATTTCTGATCTCCATCAACGGCCTTAAGCTCTGTGCGCTTAATCGATGTTTATGAGACGCTTGTCCTACTGGAGAACCGATCTTTCGAAAGACGGATAGTCGATGAGAATCATTAGGATCAACTTTTGTCTCGTTTCTACTCAGGCGGACCAGACGTGTATCAAAATCATGCTCAAAATAATGATCGCATAAATTGGTTATCTCGGACGCCAGGTACGCTTCAGCAATAGATCCCTCGATTCTCGCCTTGTTACCGACACTACCCTTCAAATCGGACATACTCCTAAAAGTATAAACAAATAATTATATATGAACGATATGATCATCTATGTAAATAATTGTAAATTCAGTTGTTGAATACCGCTCGAAGGGATACATCCATCGGTAGTGCACCGGTCCTCCCATTTTTGCCTCCCATGGAAGATGAATAGCTAAATGCTCCATGGAGTGAAAAATGTTGGTGGAAATATCAGCTCCAGTTTATACATTGTTTCAACAATCGCAACCTCTAGTCGAGCCATATCTGATTTTCTAATGGTGGTTGTGCACAATGCCCTAAAAAAGTTGCTAACCTCCACTAGCGCACCCCATACATCATCTTTTAAGAAGTCACTGAAAACAATAGGAATTAGTCTTTGCATAAACACATAACAGTCGTGACTTTTCATTCATGTTACTTTTAGATTATGCATTTGTACGCACCGACCAATATCTGAAGCATAACCGTCGGGAAACTTCAAACTGCACAACCATTCACACACTTGCCTCTTTTGATCCTTTGTTAGACAATATATTGCATGAGGTTTGTGTGTACGTCGATCCGCAAATCCAGATGCGCATTCATGTTGTCTTTTGTCTTTTCTGCGTTATCCATGACCGTATTCTTTATGTTGTCGAAGAAGTTCTTCTTGCAATGCATCACGTCTAGGTTATGACGTATCAAGTTTGTTGACCAGTAAGGGAGCTCCCAAAATATACTCCGACGACACCAGTTGTGCTTAGTTCCAGCCCATTGGATGGTCCCCCTTCCTTATCCAAAACCGACATTAGGGAGGCGATCAACGTGACGTTTCATTTCCGCCCCTGTCCTCCTACGCAATGGTGGTTATTCTCTACGCGTTCCTTGTAGAAATCAGTATCATTGTGCCTCAATTCGTGATCTAACGGAAGGAATCTGCAATCGAAGAAGCTTTTCTTCCTACCCTTCTTAAGCTGGAATGCTTTCGTGTAATCCATACAATAAGGACACAACAGCTTTCCGTGCGTACTCCATTCAGACAACATCCCATACGCTGGAAAATCACTACTAGTCCACGTAACAGCAGCACATAACTGAAAATTCTGTTGTCTATAGCTATCCCACGTATGTACACCGACTTGTCACAAAGAGACTAGCTCATCAATCAAGGGGCAAAGGAAAACATATAGGTTCTTGCCAGGGCTATTAGGTCCAGGAATGATAAGACTTAAAAATATGTATTCTTGTCTCATGCACATATCTGGTGGGAGATCGTACGGTGTTACGAAGACAGGCCAACAAGAATAAGGACCCAAAGAGCTGCCAAAAGGGGCGAATCCATCAGCGCACAATCCTAGCATTACATTTCTATCCTCAGCGGCAAAGTCAGGATGATGATTATCAAAGTATTTCCAAGCATGGCCGGATGCCGGATGTATCATTTGATCCATATTCTCACGACAATTGGTATACCATGTCATGTGCTGAGCAATTGATTGAGATATGTATAACCATTGGAGTCTGGGAGTTAGCGGAAAATACCACAACTTCTTACGAGAAATTGGTTTTGTTAGAGGTTCTTTATTTTCAGGAGATTTTTGGGGTGGGAGTGTACGCTTTTGCCTGAGTTTGAAGAGAGGTGTTGTTATTGTGCTTTTATTCCCCCCAAAAAAGTATATATTCTTTCTGCTTTCTCCTTCCCTTTTTATAGGAGGCAGTTTTAATATGGGACAAGTGGGATGTTTATAGGTGTCACCTTCGTGTGAACCGTTATCTTCTTTTATGATAAAGACGACTAGCCGGCGTGGCTTCCCGGGGTCTGCAGGCGTCCGGATGGGAGACAGGTGTTTGAAGGAGCTGACATAGCTTAGCTGGATCCTTATCCGTCCATCGGGATAAGGATGACACGAGCGCTACGAGGGCTCCTTTATTTTGAGATAAGAATGGGAGGTATGTGTGCTCTGAGGGCTCCTTTCGGGAGGTGAGGGACTTTCTGAGAGTTCTTATTTGGGGAGTTTTGTAGGGATACTGATCCAAGTGACACGATAGGTGCAAGAGTATCGTATACCTGGGGGATGTTCCGGGAAGCTATTTAAAGTTCCCGACATCTCGCGCGGTATTTGTACTCTGTGAGATATCCGTCGTAGGGAGGGGTGCACCATTCATGGTCATCTGGGGTGTTTAAGAGGGTATAATTTTAAGGGTTAACATTAGCCCCCCCCCCCCCCCCCCCAATTCCGATAGCTCTCTCTTTAGGAGAGGCGGGAGGAATTTTGGGTTATGATCTATCGGGGGATGTTTTTTCGATAGCCCTATAATTTTATATTTATTTTATATATATTATATGACGTGGCGTCATTAAAGCCACGTTTTCTTGGAACGGGGCGTAACGGACGGTCACGACTTTTCATCGTGGGTAATGGTCTGAATATCTTGAGCGCCTTGCGATTAATGATTAGGTGTAGGTTTTAATGTGAGGTAGTGGGGAGTTTAATGAGGGGTTTTAATGGGTAATTAATACCCGATTCCCTTGGGTTATAAATACCCCTTTCCTTTTCTCTCACTTCTCACTTTGGCAAAAATTATTCCTGCTCTTCTTCTTCTCCGCGAAAAAACCCTTTCTCTTTGCTTTTCAAAAAGCTTGCAATCTTTAATCCAATGGCGTCGCAATCCACTACGAACCTGGTATCTGCTGTTTCCGGTACCGGCGCTGCTTCTTTTTCCCCTGCTACTGACCTCCCCGCAGTGACAGGAGCTGCTTATGTGGTTACTCGCGAGCGAGGCGCGGCGACGGAAGCCGGTGGCAGTGGTAAGAAGAGTAAGAGAGCTCGTCGTTCTACTGATAAGGGCGGTGCCGTTCGTAATTTCCAGAAAGTGGAGACCACCATTAGCACCGCCACCATGGAGGAGGTCACGGCGTTATGCCGAGAATTCAGGGTGTCGGGATGGAATACGTCGGTGAGGATTCCTACGGGTGACGAAAGAGGCAACGCGCCTTCGGCCAAGCACGTTACAGTGTACTATTCTCAGGTTAGGGCAGGGTTGCGTTCTTTCTTCCCCCCCCCCCCCCCCCCCCCCTTACTGTGAGATTTTCAATTTCTGCCAAATCAGTCCGAGTTGACTTACTTCAAATTCGTTCATGACCTTGGCTTTGTTCGTGTTTTGGTGCTTGGTTCGAGGGATTGAGTGCACGAGGGATAGGTTTTTTGCTATTTTTGAGTTGAAACCCTCGCCGGGAGGGGCTCCTTTTTATTACTTTAGCCATCAGAGCAAGGGTGATAGGATCTTCGGGGGGAGGGGGGGTAAGTTCTCACAGCACCTGGAAGAACAAGTTTTTCTTTATCTGCCCTACCACGGGTGGGGAGTGGGACATGCCTTACGCTTGGGGGAAGCCGCGAAATTCCGAGAGGGTTCTGGATGATACTTTGGAGTTTTCGCCGGTATTCTTGGCGAAGACATTGATGGAGTCGGATAAGTTTGTTGGGCTCTATCGGACGGCGGGTTTGTGGACCATTTTGCCCTTGGATCGGGCCGAGAGGCCTTTGGCTATTCCTACTGGGTATACCACTATTTTTGGTAAGTTTCTCTCTTTTGTTTGTTTTCATAGGTTTTTATCTCTTTTTGTTTTTGCAACTAACTTTGAATGCTTCCCTTTTGTTGTAGTTGAGCAGTTGAAGTCCTTTATGAAGGAAGGCATTAATCTCCCTGGCAGGGCCAGATCTTCCGAGGGTGCGGTGGTTTCAGAAGAGACGCTTATGAGAGTATTCGATGCCGAGGGTGTTGTCGCTTCGGGGCCCCGATCTTCGAGTTGGACGTCGGACGTTCTTGAGGAGGAAGAACATGATATAGACTTAGGGGAGGCGGAAGTCACATTTTCTTTGGAGGGGATCGAGGGTGATGTAGGGCTAGCGGGGATGCCTTTGCCCCCCATTTTTCCGGTGGCTCCATCAACGATGCCAACCGCCCCTGCTATTCCTGCTAGTGCTCCGGTCTCTGCCTTAGAGGTTATGGAGATAAACTCCTCCGGTAAGTCCATGGCGTCAATGGACTCAGTGGATCTTTTATTGGCGACACCCCCTTCTAGCCCGACGTGTGCTCCTGGTAAGTGTTCTCCCTAAATCCGTTAGTGTAGGAAGGTATGGTGTTTTGAACTTTTCAAAAATATGTTTTATTTTATGATAGATAAAGGTAAGGCTCCTATGAGGGAGGTGGAAGGGTCGGCGTTAGAGGCTGTTTTTGACTTTGGTAACTCCTTTTTACTTGAACTGATATATCGCCTTCTGCCCCCTCTTTTATCTCAAGGAATAGTGGCCTTACCTTTCGTTTGTTTACGTGCAGCGGGGGACTTATATGGTATCGCAGGGAGTGCCTCACTGCCAACTTCCGACACTTTGCCTTTAGAGCCTCTTTTCGAGGGGGCTCCGTCTTGGATGGACGAATTGATGGGTGCACTTCTGCCTCGGGAGGCCCTCCTACTTCTGTGCCCCTGGCCGCTCTGTCATCCGATAGTCCGTTGGTGACTTCGGTTCCCCTTTCAGGCAAACTGCCGCTGAGGGGTCCGTCCTCTTCCGTCCTTCCTTCATTTGGGCCGGTTCCCGATAATGAGGGAGTTGAGGCTGCTCTTGCTACAATCTCCCGGTTCTTGGCCTCTACTAACTCGCTTCCCATGAGTGGGTGGCAGTTCCTTCAGATTTGCACCAATTGGATGGCCTTAATGGTAAATCAAGACCTCTCTTTGCTTCATTTTCTACATTTTCGTTTAGGTTTTTATGTTTTCCTTTGATTTTTAGGCGCCTAAAGTGCTTCCTCTTGTCTTACTTGAGGTCGAGAAGCTCCAGTGGAACGCGGTCGTGGCCGAGGACGGAGTGCGGAAGTTAGAGGAGGAGAACCATTTGTTGCGAGAGCAGGCAAAAAGACAGAAAACCGCTTAGGACAGGCCAGCAAGCGATTGTTCAAATTTGAAAACGAGAACCAACACCTCCAGTGCCAAGTTTTGGAGTTGAAATGCTCGGGGTTGGAGTGGAAGGAGAGGGTGGAAGTCTTGGAGAGGGAGAAGGCTGCGGACACCCTTCGGAGGGAAAAGTTGGAGCAGGATCTATCTCAGGCGCTTCTCCGAGTGGAGGCGATAGCGGAGGAGTTAGCCAAGGCTCCGGTGTGAGCGGGAGTTCCTCTCCAAGAAGTGCAACATAAGTTGGATGCGGCCGCCCGGTTTGCCCGAGATGAAATCATCAAATATTGCAGTGCCATTTATGCCCGGAAGCATCGTGGGCATATGGTGGGGCATCTGATGTGGGGCTTCTCTCAGTGTTTTGGGCAGGTGAAGCAACAGGTTCTACATGCCGATCCGTGGGTGTTAAGCATCCAGAAGATGAAGCTACCTTTTATGGAGGAGGTGTATAATCTTTTTATGAGGTATAGGGGGAACTTTCCTCCGCCCGCCGCTCCGGGTACCGGGGCTTCGGCGTCCCATACCGCAGAAGGGACTGCTCCAACACCCCCTTCTTCTGCCTCAATGCCTCCTTTGCCTGTTTCCGAGCCCACGGCTGGTCCCTCCGATGACTCTTTGTCCACCCTCGCGGACGTACCTCCTCCATCCCAAGCCTAGGATTTTTTTTCTTCTTTTTTCTTTGTCTTCGTAGTGTAGGGAGAAGGTTTTACTATGTACAAAACTCATTTCTTTTGCTAATGAATTTGCTCCCTTGTCGTGGATTTGTTTTTCATGGATGTTGTCTTTATTATGTTTTATTTTTATCATGTTTTGTCTTCATTCCATCTGTCAAGATAGACTTGACATAAATATGGTAGGTGTGTCTTGTCTGACCTGGGGATCCATGTTCCTCTTTCAATGTTTCTAAGAACTTAGAATATTCTGACTTTATTTTGAAGCAATTGATGATAATAGCTGCGTGTCTCTCGTCCCTCGCTGCATGGGGTAGGTAGGAGTTGCCTTTTAGTTGACTTCAGAGGGTTACGACACGTGGAGTTTCATACTTCTTTTTTATTGGTTGCGGGAACCGTAGAACCCGGGTGGTCCTGCCTTTGGCTGTGGGCCCACTGTGCTTGCTATATATTGCTTTACCCTGAACCTTCATTTTCATCAGGTTCGCTTGGATTCCTCTTTTCATAAAGGACAATTTGTCTTGCTAATTTCACTCCAAAAGTTAGTTTTTGTCCTTAATTGCTTTGTTTTAGAGTGCACTTTCTAAGAAGAGTTTAGTAATCTAAACCTGCCATGACACTTCCCCGTTCTTCTCATTCCCGATGGGGCCTCACTCTGCCTCGTAGAACCCCATTGGTGTACACGGTGCGATGTGTTCCGAGTGAAACTCTTAGGCCAGGTCCTCGGCGAGGGGAGGGTGGTTCACCTTTTGTTCTGAGTGTCTCTACTCTTCCTCCTCCAGTGCAACTACATGCGGATATGTTGTTGTCGCACAATATAAGGGATGTGTTTATGAGCAGGGAAGCGTACCTCCTGATAGACCGACTATTGGAGTTTAATACGATTACGGTGAACCCCTAGATGTTGATAGGCGGAGGCCGACTCGGATCAGCAGAAAGTACGGAATCTGTGGATTCAGTGGCGGCCTTGTTCGTTGAGTATAACTTGGATCTGGGCGGGTATGACGTTGTTTTTCCTAGAGCTGATCAACGGGCGTACGATCCTCCGGCTGGGTACATGACAGTGTACTCGGATCAGATACGCTGCGGTTTACGCTTGTTCTTTCACCCGTTTTTTCTGCTATTGGCAACTTTGTCCCAGCCAACTAACGCCCAACTCCTATCGCTATCTGGTGGGTTATGTTCTTTGTTGTGGGCTTCTAGACTTGCCCTAAACCCCTTACCGAGTGGGGAGCGTCTTCCTCTTGCGTCCTTGTCCCGGGGGTCTACCCTTCTTCAGCTTGGTGTATCGCGATCAGCGTCGTTCTTTTACGACTATCACTAGACGGATTACCCCCGGGATGATTGGAAGAACCGCTTCTTTTATCTGAAGCCTCGTGGGATGATGCCTAGTTCGTTGGGAGCTGGGGTACGAGGTTCCTACTTCGTAGGCGGTTATACATGAAATGGAGATTTTGCAAGAGTCTTTGCTGTTTGCGGGGAGCTATGACATATGCGGTCTGCTGGAGCTATCCGACGCTCTTTCTCTCGCTGGCCTGCAAGAGGGGTCAGCGGCGCGAGAGCTTTCTCCTCGCCCTCTGCATACCAATTTCTTTTTCCATAAATGTTTTTCCCTTGGTATTCATTCGAAAAGTTTTCGTTGAGGTAGTACCCAATATTTATATATTTTGTTTCTTCTTATAGGGTCTGAGATGGATTTCTGTGTCGTGGGAAGGTCGGGAGGAGTTTTTGGGATCAGTTATTCCGAGGACGTGTCTAGCGGCAGGGAGGGGAAACTAGCCCCATTAAGGGGAGGTTCAGATCGCTTTCCCTTGCGATTGGTGAGTACTTCCTCTTCCCAAGTTGTTCCCGGAGAGGGGGGATCTAGGGCTGTTGTGAGCCCGTTGCTTTCATTGAGGTTGGGTTCCCGGACCCTTGGGGAGAATGGTAATCAAGAGGGTCGTCCCCCTGGCTTTCCCAGGGATGCTGTTACTGCCATAGAGGAGCGAGTGCCTTCTTCTCCCAATACTCCGCCTCCCACCGCGGTGGTGGAACAGGGGGAAGGTTCGCGAGTGGCCGAGCGGTTTCCTGGAATAAACTTGGACGTGCTCTTTTGCCGCAGTTTCTTGAGAGGGCTGTTGAACGACCTAGATTGCACCCAGTTGGATGCTCTTCCGTTGTTATCTTTACAAGATTTGGCTTGTAAGGATCTTTGCGAGGTAACACCTTACTTTCTCTTGATTTCGGATGTAATTTTTGGTCCGACATTCCCTTGAGTTTTCCTTTGATGGGGTTTTTCAGCTTTTTATGGTAATCAATGCCGTGGGATCCCAAAGGGATCAAATTGCATCCGAGGCGGGGTTGATCTACCGTCACCGAGATGACCTTGAGAGGGAGCTTTTGCTGGCCAGGCAAAAGGTAGAGCAGCTTCGGGCGGATAGGGAGGCGGTGCAGGAGAATCATCATGGCGTGGTAAAGGATTTGTTCGAAAAGTCTTGGGATATGGAGAGGCGTCTGTCGCTGGAACGGGCACGAGTGGTATGCTTGGAAGAGAGAGTGGAGGATTAACGAGGACAGTTGCGTGTCTTAGAAGAGCGGCTGTCTTTGACCTCGGAGGAGAGGGACGCAGCTGCTCGGAAGCTGTTGGAAGTAATACAGAAACAGGAGGTGGCTCCGATGTTGGCAAGAACTCAGGCACTTATGGATATTTCTAACGCTCTTGCCCCTCGGGATGTGCTTCGAGAGAAATTTCGGGACATGGTGCGCATCGGATATAATCTACGTGAGGAGGCGGTGCGATCGCTGCCTGGGTTCCCCAGCACACTAGTGATCCCGCGTTTGAATATAGTGCCTGAATCTCCTGTTACTTCCTTGGCAATGACTTCGGAAGCAATACCGATGTTGGAGGATTCGGCGGCTCCTTCCATGGATATAGCGGAGCCGATGGATCTTACGGAGGAGCAGCGTCGTCGGTTGATTAGAGAGGGGGAGCGACCTCGCTAGGATCCCTAAGTATCGTGGCGTGTATTCGGAGTACCCGATAATGTATAAATTGTTGTTTTGGTCTTTCGCCGATAGGCGGATTTGTTTTTTTTTTTTTTTTTTTTTGTAACGAATGGCCCCATAAGGTAGGGTTGTCGGTGGTACTTAGGGGGAGTATTTTCTTGTATCGACAAGTCTACCCCTTTGTTCAAATAATAAAATGAGATCCATCTATTGTAAACATAGTTTTATTCAGGCATATCTTATTTATATACAAAAGGTGACCGGTGTTTCGCACCAGACAAGTGTGGCATCAAGCGTAGTACTTTATTAAGTTGTACGCATTCCAGGTGTTGTGGAGGGTTCTCCCTTCATGATTTTCCAGGAGGTAGGTAGAACCTCCGACAATTTTAGCTTTCTTAAAAGATCCTTCCCACTTGGGCTGGAGCTTCCCTATGTTTTTGGAAGCTTTTGCTCTTTTTAGTACGAGATCTACGACTTGAAAGGGTCGGGATCGGACTTGTGTGTTATAATGTCGTGCCATGCGCAGCTTGTACTGCTCCATGCGAACGGCGGCGCGGGCTCTCTTTTCTTTGAGGTGATCCAAAGCTAAGGCTAGATTGGAACTGTTATTAACTTCCTCGTATTTTCGGACTCGCCAGCTCTCTACTACCACCTCCGGGGGTATAACCGCTTCACTCCCGTAGGTAAGACAGTAAGGGGTTTCTCCCGTGGCGGTCCTTTGAGTAGTTCGATATGCCCATAGAATCCCTGGGACCTCTTTGACCCACCGGGTCTTGTGCCAACCCAATCTGGCCTTTTGGTTTTTTAATAGGGTTTGGTTGGTTCTTTCCACTTGGCCGTTGGCTTGGGGGTATCCTACGGAGGTAAAACAGTGTTTTATCTCCCAATGATTGCACCAATTTTCCAACTCTTGGCTTCTGAATTGGAGCCCGTTGTCACTGACCAAGTATCGGGGGATGCCGAAACGACATATAATGTATCTCCATATGAAGTTGATTACCGCTCCTGAAGTTATCTTGGCTAGGGGTTCAGCCTCCACCCATTTGGTGAAGTAGTCTACGGCTACGAGTAAAAACTTCTTTTGACCTGCAGTGGGGATCAGTGGTCCAACGATGTCAACCCCCCATTTAGCGAAGGGATACGAAGGCGGTCCGGACACCCAGGGCACCGCAGGTTGGTGCACCCGGCGAGCGAAAGTTTGACACGGTCGACAGTGTTTAGCGTGTTCCTGGCAATATTTCTCCATAGTGGGCCAATAGTATCCTTGACGGAGTATTCATCCCATCATACTTTCCCCTTCCGTGTGGCTACCGCATGTTCCTTCATGCGTCTCCCGGATGACCTGCTCGACCTCCGTGCGGTCTAGGCATCTGGCGTGAGGATGGGAGTAAGATCATCGGAACAAGATCCCATCGTGGAGGAAGTATCTTGCTGTTTTCCGTGCCATCAATTGTTGCTCCGTTTTGTTGGCCGCATACTCCTCGGGGTGCTTGAGGTAGGTTAGGATTGACTTCATCAATCCGTCTTTTGTAAACTGTTGTGTTGTACACACCTCCCTAGTTTCGTATTTTTTTGAGATCGTGGTTTGAAGGAGTGTAATATGACGGGTGTGGATGGTAGCGGTCTGGGAGGCTATTTCGGATAAGGCATCCGCTTCTTGGTTATTGTAGCGGGGGACTTGTGTAATTTCGCAGCTCTCGAACTATGCACTTATGTGCTGCACTGCTTGTACATACTCGGGCATTCTTCCCTCTCGGGCCTCATATGCGCCTTTTATTTGTTGTACGATTAGTTGGGAGTCACTATGTGCAACCACTCTTCTAACCCCTCCATCCTGGGCTAGCCTTAAACCTATTAGAAGGGCCTCGTATTCGGCTTCATTGTTGGATAAGGGATAGTCAAGCCTAACGGCGAAGTATAGGGTTTCATCCTCTACTTCAGCGTTGGATAGGACGATTCCTGCTCCGCCGTGAGTGGCCGTGGCGGACCCGTCCACAAATATATGCCACAAGGGGGGTTTTGGGTAGCCTCCATGCCTGCCATCTTTACCACAAAATCAGCCAAAACCTGGGCTTTAATGGAGGGTCGGGGGTGTAGGTGATGTCATACTCGGTAAGCTCGATGGCCCATTTTATGAGTCGGCCCGAGGTTTCAGGTTTGTTGAGGATGGTTCTCAAGGGGTACTTGGTTAACACCGTTACGGGGTGGCAAAGGAAGTAGGGGCGTAACTTTCACGCAGTAGTGATGAGGGATAGCACTAATTTATCGGTCTGGGTATATCGCCCTTCCGCCCCTTGTAGTGTTTTACTGACGTAGTATATCGGGCGATGTTCCTGATTATGTTCCTTGACTAGAACCGCACTTACGGCTTCCTCCCATATTGCTAGGTATACAAACAGTTCTTCTTAGGGTGTAGGCTTCATTAGCAATGGGGGCGAGTTAGATAGTCTTTTAACTCCTCGAGAGCCTCCCCGCATTGTTCAGTCCATTCGAAATTCTTAATGTTTCTTAAGGTTTTGAAGAAGGGTAGCCATTTATCGGCTGATTTGGAGATGAATCTGCTTAAAGATGTCATCCTTCTAGTGAGTTTCTGGACATCTTTGACCGTCTTGGGAGTGGGCATGTCTAAGACTGCCTTGACTTTTTCTGGATTCATTTCTATTCCCTTTTTCTGTGACCATGAACCCTAAAAACTTACCCCCTTTTTATTCCGAAGGAACACTTCCGAGGGTTAATTTTCATTCCAAATTGGTCCATAATTGCCAGTGCCTTACGGAGGTCCTCCGGATGATCTTCAGCCCTAGGGCTTTTGACAATCATATCGTCTACGTATACCTCCATTGACTTCCCAATTAGGCCAGCGAACATCAGATTCACAAGGCGCTGATATGTAGCGCCCATGTTTTTTTTAATCCAAATGGCATTACTAGATAACAGAAGGTACATACCTCGGTGATGAAGCTGGTCTTGGCTTGGTCTATGGCGGCCATCGGTATTTGGTTATATCCCTGATCCCCGTTCATTGTGGATAATAAGGCGCACCCAGCCGTGGAATCTACAAGTTGATCTATGCTGGGGAGGGGATAACAATCCTTTGGGCAGGCCTTGTTCAGATTGGTAAAGTCGAGGCACATACGCCACCTTCCTCCTGCCTTCGGTACGAGGACCACTTTGGATAACCATTCGAGGTAACGTACCTCTCGGATCTGATGCAAGTTGAGCAGTCGTTGGATCTCGGACCGGATACTTCTGTTCCTATCTGGTCCCATATTCTTTTACTTCTGTTGTACGGGCTTGGCTCCGGTCTTAACATTGAGGAAGTGTTGACATACATGGTCACCTATCTTTCCCGGGGGTCCGCCTTCCCAGGCGAAGATGTGGTTGAATTCTTTGAGCGTAAGGGTTACTCTTTCCTCTATTTCTGGACTCATGCCCATCCCTATCTTGACAGTCTTAGCTGGGCCTCTTTTACTATTTTAATCATCTTCAGTTCTTCTACGGGTTGTACCTTCAATTCTTCCTCTAATTTTTGTTTTTTGGCTGGCAAGGTGATCTTCGCTTCATTTTCAGATGAGATAGCGTTCATACGGCATTCCCGAGCTTTGACTTGACTGCCCCGGACTTCCCCAATACCCGAGGGGGTGGGGAATTTAACCTTCAGGTGTAAGGTGGAGGGGATGGCCTCAAAGGTTCGTATTGACGGCCGTCCGCATATTGCGTTGTACGTTCTAGAGGAGGCTTCCACTACCCAAAACTTGGTGGGTTCGGTGCGCCTCATGACGCCCTCTCCCTAGGACATGGGTAGGGTAATAGTTCCTATGGTGCGACATGCATCCCCAGAGAATCCGACGAGGGGAACTTTGGCCGCCTCCAGGCGGTCTTTATTTAATCTCATTGCTAGGTAGGTTGGGAGGAAGAGAACATCAACAGAACTTCCCGTATCAATTAAGATGCGTTGGATCTCGATGCCAAATATCGTAGCTTCTATTACTAGGGGGTTTTCATGGGGGTACACAATGCCTTTCAAGTCTTCTGGACCCAAGGTAATAGTAGGTAGCCGGGCCCCTTGCACGGAGCACACAGGCGGTCCTTGCTCCACTCGTCTTGCCTCCTTCAAATATCTCTTCTTTTTTCCCGGTGGGGATACAGAGATGTCACCTCCTTCAATCATGTTTATAGTTCTACCCGAGGGAGGGTTGTCCTCGTAGAATTCTGGGGGAAGTGGTAGCCTTTGGCGAGGGGTATCTTCCCGATTCTTGGTGTCGGTCCTGGGGGCACCGCCTCTCTCCTCCATAGGTCCCTCGGACCATATTCTCTTCCAAACATTGGATTTGGGGGCTTCTTGATTATTTTCTTGCAAGTAGTTACCCAAGTATCCTGCGCTGAAGAGTCGGTGTATTTCGGTTTTCAAGGTGGTACAAGCATCAGTATCATGTCATCATGCTTTGTGATATTTACAAAATATGCCAGAATTTTTCTTGTCGTGGGGTCTCCTGACGGCGCAGGGCCACTGGAGATCGGTGCTTCCTCTCATAACGTTGAGCACTTCGGTTGGGGAGATGATTAATGGGGTAGCGGTATGGGCTGGAGGTGCCGCTTTACTACTCCCCCTCATCCCTCCTCTTCGAAGATGTTTTTCCTTCCTTAACTTTGTCTGGGGCCCCCTTCTCCTACTCTAAATCATTGCGCTCTGCCCAGATTTTGGAGTTTTCCGCTTCCTCCATGATGATATAAGTTTCTGCTTTGTGCATGAGCTCATTCATGTCTCTAACTTGGTTACCCATGAGGTATCGGAAAAAATCCCCGGCTCGGAGCCCCTGGGTCAGAATGTCCGCTATGATGGACTGATTGGTGTTGGGTACATCCAAGGCTTCGTCCGAGAAGCTTTTTATATATTCTCTAAGGGGCTCATCCTTGCGTTATTTTATCGTAAACAGGTGGCTAGCAGACTTCGGATATCTCCGGTTGCAAGCAAATTGGCGTACAAACAAGCACGCTAGTTGATCAAAATGGGAGATCGTGCTGGGTACTAGCTGGGAAAACCAAGCTTGGGCTCTACCTGTCAGGGTGGTGCGAAACACTCGGCATAGAACAAAATCCGACGCAGAGGCTAGGTCCATGGTAGCAATATATTGATGGATGTGGTCTTGGGATCTCTTCCATCCTTCTCTCCCATATATAGAGGGAGATTGATGGGGTGCATCCCGGGTGGGTCCAGAGCGCGAGCTATTTCCGGGACGAAGGGGGACCCGTGATATACAACTTCTTCGCCTGGGGCGAGATTTCGTTGTAGGTCTCTCATCTCCCTTCTTAGGTTGGTAACCATGCTCCATAGAGAGTGATCCTCGCCAGGGGAAATAATTGGTAATTGGTGTCCTCAGGGATAGGGGAAATTGGTTTCCTCCTTGCCTCGAGGCACTCTGTCCATAGCGTCTCCGCAGGGGTTTTGTCGTTCTCTGGCGAGATGGGAGGTATCCTGGCGTAGAGGGGCCGATCGGAAATGCGTTCTTGGGCGAGACTCATACTCTTCCGAGTAAGTTCATTCCCCGTGGGTTCGCGGAGGAAAGTCGCTCCGGGGGTAGGTCGTTTTGGGTATATCCCTCCGGGTTGCTCCTTCTACCAGACGTTCGAACACGGAGCGGGGGATGTTTATGAAATCCCCCCTTTCCGTGGTTGGTGATGAGTGTGTTTCCGAGTGTTCCCTTTTTTTTGTAAAGAAATCTCTTAAAACGTTCTCAAAAGCAAGATTCTATGGCGTTCCCACAAACGGCGCCATTTTGTTAACGGTTCTTTATTTTCAGGAGATTTTTGGGGTGGGAGTGTACGTTTTTGCCTGAGTTTGAACAGAGGCGTTGTTATTGTGCTTTTATTCCCCCAAAAAAAGTATATCGTCTTTCTGCTTTCTCCTTCCCTTTTTATAGGAGGCAGTTTTAATATGGGACAAGTGGGATGTTTACAGGTGTCACCTTCGTGTGAACCGTTATCTTCCTTTATGATAAAGACAACTAGCTGGCGTGGCTTCCCGGGGTCTGCAGGCGTTCGGATGGGAGACAGGTGTTTGAAGGAGCTGACATGGCTTAGCTGGATCCTTATCCATCCATCGGGATAAGGATGACACGAGCGCTCCGAGGGCTCATTTATTTTGAGATAAGAATGGGAGGTATGTGTGCTCCGAGGGCTCCTTTCGGGAGGTGAGGGACTTTTCGAGAGTTCTTTTTCGGGGAGTTTTTTTAGGGATACTGATCTGAGTGACACGATAGGTGCAAGAGTATCGTATACCTGGGGGATGTTCCGGGAAGCTATTTAAAGTTCCCAACGTCTCGCGCGGTATTTGTACTCTGTGAGATATCCATCGTAGGGTGGGGTGCACCATTCATGGTCATCCGGGGTGTTTAAGAGGGTATAATTTTAATGGTTAATAGGTTTGTATTTATTTCTTAGATTTCGAAAGGGTTTGAAACGAGGTTCCTCACAAACCGAACACGCCATATGTTTGATAGACTCGAACTCCCCGTAGAACAAGAAACAGTTATTTATGCACGCGTCATAAGTTTTTACAACTAAACCCAAACTTTTCATAAGTTTTTTTCATTTGGTAAACAGATTCAGGTACTTTAGCCCGATATTCAGGAGGAAGCAAGCAGTGAATTATTTTGATTGTGTTGTTACAAGATACATTACTAAGCTTTTGTGATACCTTGTTCGACATAAACTGAGAAACCCATCTTAGTACAGTGGTCGGACTCCCTATGAATACCGGTTCTTCTGCATCACTAAGCGTTTTAAAGAAAGCCTTTGCCACACTATTGGGCTCCTCGATTGCACTTGCCATATTAGAAGTAACGTTAATAAATTGACCGCCAAATGCATCATATGCCATATTCCTCATTCGGTCATCTCCTTCACCCCTATGACACTACAAGAAATTTGTCCATCCTCAACGCCTTGATTTTCCTAGCACCTCTTGTAAGTGCTGGTAAAAACATTCGGCACACAATACACTAGCGCCATGTTATTAAAATAACCCTAAAAATAGCGCTGGTATATGGATCCCCAGCGCAAACAACACCAGCGCTAGGCAGTGCTGGTAAAAGTTTTTCCCAGCGCAAAAGGGCGCTGGCAAAGCTCCTAATAATGCGTTGGTGAAACTGTATTTTCAGTAGTGTGACTATGTGATGATGACCCTATTTCAACGTTTGAGTATATATTACCCCCCGAGGTGTCACCTAACTCACCGTGATAAGCCCATATCATATAGTGTTGCACGAACCCCCACTTATACAAGTGCATATGAATAGTATGCCTATTTTAATATTTTGCGTTGGTGCATTTTCTACATGGGCAACGAGCTCGACCACGATTCAAATTACAACTCTGCGAGAATGCATAATCGAGAAAGTTTGACACACCAACCTCAAAATGATAATTCAAGTTTTTGCTTTCGTCTAGCAGCTCATACATCCAACGTCGATCGGACCACCAACAACTCATCCCTCTTATCATTTACTGTCAAAATAACGTTATATGAAATTAATAACCAATTATTTATTAAAACATAAATATTGAATAATTGCATAATTGACAAAGGTAGAAATAATGAACAAACCTTCAAACGTAGGCTAGTTTAATTGAGCTTCAATGATTATACGATAATTTATTAAAAATTGTGAGAGATTCAAAAAAGTAGTGAGAGATTGAAGAAGAATTTGTGAATGGTTCAAATGGTTCAGTTTGAGTGCTTAAATAGAGTGAGAAATGGGGTAGAGTTCATAGTTGCATGGGATATTTTCAATGCATAATCACTTGTATGGAAAAATTCTCATGCAAAGATAGTTGATGAATCACAAAACTGCGATGCAAGAGAACATTGCATGGAAAATTTTCCATGCATTAAACAATTGCATGGAAATTATAGCAATTGCATCGAAAAATTCCCATGCAAAGATTGTTGATGAATCACAACATTGCGATGCAAGAGAATATTGCATGGAAAATTTTCCATGCATTAAACAATTGCATGGAAATTATAGAAATTTCATCGAATAATTTGGTTGCAACAAAAAAATACAACAAAATGAATTAAACCTTTCGGGTTAAAAATGTAATTATTCATAAGTTGCAAAATAACTCAAATTTAACTTTTTCTTTCACCAACATTTTCTAAACAATAAGTGGGAGTGTTCTTTCAAAACTCGTCAAAAACGGGATAACACACGACGAAAACAAACATTTTGGGGTAAAAATATAATTATTCAAAAGTTGCAAAACCACTAAAATTTAAATTTTTCTTTCACCAACATTTTCTAAACAATAAGTGGGAGTGTTCTTTCAAGTCTCTTAAAAACGGGATAACACACGACGAAAACAAACCTTTTGGGGTAAAAATATAATTATTCAAAAGTTGTAAAACAACTCAAATTTCACTTTTTTCTTTCACCAATATTTTCTAAACCACAAGTAGGAGTGTTCTTTCAAATCTCGTCAAAAATGGGATAACAAAAGACGCAAACAAAACTTTTAGGGTAAAAATATAACTATTCAAAAGTTGCAAAACAACTCGAATTTCACTTTTTCTTTCACCAACATTTTCTAAACCATAAGTTGGAGTGTTCTTTCAAATCTCGTCGAAAACGGGGTAATAAAAGACGCAAACAAAACTTTCGGGGAAAAAATATAAGGGCGAATTATTATTTCTGCCCGACAACTTTGCAAAAAACTACTTTCTGCCCTTTTTTCCGACTCCCACTTTTTCTGCCCTGCTAGTTTTCATTTTTCTATCAAAAATGCCCAATTTGAGCCAAATTAGCTAAATTGCTGATGTGGCTGCCCAGTCAAGAAAGTGCTACGCCTAGTCAATAAGTTGTTATAGCCACGTCATATTTTTCAGACCTAAAAACGTTTTTTGGACTAATCCTTGTAATATTAAAAATTGCACTTGAACCCTAAACCCTAAAACATAATATTGTTCATCGGTACTGTTCACCGCCCGGTACTGTTCACGGCACGGCGCTGTTCATCCCCGCCCCAGTACTGTTCACGTCACCCACCACTCCATCCCGCCGTCACCATAATCTTCACCCCCACCCCCCGCCCGCCGTCGCTATACCAACTACGCCAATTTCTCCGTGAATCCGATTTCTCCGCCGTCGCGAATCCGATTTCTCCGCCGTCGAATCTGATTTCGCCACCGTCGAATCCGATTTTGTTGTGTGCTGGATTGATGAGTGATTGGGTTGATGGTGGTGGAGGCGGGGCAACGGTGGTGGTGATGGGGGGTGGTGGTGACGCCGGTGAAGTGAAGGAGATGATGACGGGAGTAATTTTTTTTTAATTGTATTTTTTTTAATTTACCTTTTTTCAATTTTTAATTTTTGTATATTGTTAAAATATTTATTATTTATAAATAGTTACATATATATATATATATATATATGTTTATTATTATTATCTATATATAGCTTTTTATTATTATTTATATATATGTTTATAATTATTATTATGTATATAGCTTTATTATTATTATTTATATATGTATATATTATTTTTTTGGGTTCAAGTGCAATTTTTAATATTACAAGGATTAGTCAAAAAAAATGTTTTTTTGCTGAAAAATATGACGTGGCGTGACAACTTATTGACGTGGCGTAACACTTTCTTGACTGGGCTGCCACATCTGCAATTTAGCTGATTTGGCTCAAATTGGGCATTTTTAATAGAAAAATAAAAACTAGCAGGGCAGAATAAGTCAGCTGGGGAAAAAAAGGGCAGAAACTAGAAAGTAATTTTTTGCAAAGTTATGGGGCAGAAATAATAATTCACCCAAAATATAATTATTCAAAAGTTGCAAAACAACTCAAATTTCACTTTTTTCTTTCACCAACATTTTCTAAACCATAAGCAGGAGTGTTCTTTCAAATCTCGTCAAAAACGGGGTAACAAAAGACGCAATAAAACTTTCGGAGTAAAAATATAATTATTCAAAAGTTGCAAAACAACTCGAGTTTCACTTTTTCTTTCACCAACATTTTCTAAACCATAAGTAAGAGTGTTCTTTCAAATCTCGTTAAAAACGGGGTAACAAAAGACGCAAACAAAACTTGTGGTGTAAAAATATATTTATTCAAAAGTTGCATAACAACTCAAATTTCACTTTTTCTTTCACCAACATTTTCTAAACCATAAGTAGGAGTGTTCTTTCAAATCTCCTCAAAAAAGGAGTAATGAAAGACACACAATAAACAATGTGAACACTATATGATCTTCAATTCTAAACCCTAAATCCTATATACATATACTAAAGCAAAATTGTATTTTCACATGTAGAGAGTGTCAATCAATTCCACTTCCAATTTTTTTTACCATACGCTATGTTATTAAAAATAGCAGTGTTCTTCAAAATTTCGTCAAGATCGGAGTAAGGAAAGACGTTTAAAAAATATTTAGGGTAAAATATCTAATTATGCAAAAGATGGAAAATAACATCAAAACTTCGTATTTTTTTAACCACTATTTTAGTAACACTTATGTGGCATATGTCCTTTCAAAATTTGTCAAAAACGCGTAACGATAGACGTTTAAAATATATGTTTGGGGTCAAAAATATAAATACAAATTTAATAAGTATAGGTTCTTAATAAATATTAATAAATTTCGCATCGGAAATTTTTTATGCAAATTATACCTGATTCCACTTGCATTGAAAAATTGCCATGCAATTTGTACCATATAGAGGTTGCATCGGAATATTGCCATGCAGGATCTGTTGCATGGGAAAATTCTGATGCAAAATCTGCTTTTTCCTGTATGCATCGGAATTTTTCCATGCAGAACAAAGCCTGCATGAGAAATTTTCAATGCAAGCTGCTTACCTTCACCTATAAATACCCCCACACCCCATTCACTCCTCATTCATCACTTCATCTCTTCCTCCTCTCTACAACTCTCTACAACTCTCTTTCTCTCTAAGATGTTTTTTTTTTTATTTTTTTTAATATACCTATACGAAAAATATAAATACTATGTATAAAAAATCATATAAGAATATTTTACAAATACTTATATTTATAGAATAAAATATTTTTAGATTATAGTATAAATAGAATGTGTATTTATAATGAAAATTAATCAATATGAATAAATTATTATAAAAAATGTATTTCTTTTATAAAAATAATACTTTAAAACTTAAAAAAAATATTTTAAATGACTTTTTTATATTAATAAAACAAAAAAAAAAGTGGCGGAATAATCCCGCCACTTTTTTTAAAAATTATTTCGAATGATGTTGCATGGGAATATTCCCATGCAACATATGTATTGCATATGAAATTTCCCATGCAATTGCATGGAAAAAAATCCCATGCAATTGCTGGGAAGTTTCCTATGCAAGACACGGACCAACCAAACTGCGGCGATGCTGACTTTAGGCTCTGCATCGGAAATTTTCGATGCAAGCGCTTTCTTGCATCAGATTTTTTCGATGCAAAGCTTTTTGCATGAGAAATTTTCCATGCATGTCTGCATGAGAAAATTCCGATGCAGAGACTAATTGCATCGGAATTTTTCGATGCAGTTCTCTTGCATGGACACCAGAGGCATGGAAACTATGCATCCGATTTTTTCCATACAATTGATCAATTGCATGGATTTTTTTCCATGCAATTGATGGATTTTGTTGTAGTGAAACAATCGCATTAAAATATGAAGTTAAGAGTAACATATTAATATCCCCACATATAGATTAAATATACATATGTCATAATTATTCTAAATATTAAATATATATATATATATGGTGTGCTTGGTTGATATTTTAAATTAAAAATATTCGTTCATTTAGTTAAATTACTAACTCTATATTTATATTTATTTAGAGACTCTTAAATAAATAAAAACAAAAAATTCAAAGCCAACAACATAAATCACATTGTATAATTATTTCTTTTTTTAAGCTGCATTGTTGTAAATTTCTAAAATTAATATTTGTCAAAGGCCCAAAAAAAATGAAAGGCCTAACAAATTTTGAATAGGGCCCACAACAAGAATCAAAGCCTTAAGTTTACCACATAAAATAACTAGGAAGCTCGCCCGTGCGGTTTAATTTAATTAAAATGACGTAATTCTATGTTTAAGAAAATATTGTTTAGATTTTACCGATAATTAATTTCAATATTTGTTTAAGTATTCTTTTGGAGAATGAAATGATCCACTGAATTTTCATAGAATTAGTATGAATTGGAATGCCTCAGTTTTCCTATTAATGTTTTCCTAATTCTTTTTTTATTTTTTAAATCATGTTGGTTAGCTTTGATTTTACAATATGAATCCTAACAATAATTCCAACATAAAAAATAAAGGGAAAGTTGTTTTTTTGGTTAACAGAAGATTAAGCAAAAGAATTACAATGAAAATAACCATTCCATTGATTAGGATTTGCCCATTTGGCGAGAATATGAGGCTTCATACGATTTTTGTGCAATTTATACGTCCAAGTGTAGAAGGTAAAGCAAGCAAAATAATAATCGAACATTTGTTATGATATTCAATAATTATGAAGTTTGGGATTCATGCGTAATATCTAAATTAAATTAGCAACGGTGACTTTTAAAAGTAATGATATTTTTGTACAATTGTTATAGTTATTTTGTAAGAAAATTATGAAGGTTTGTTGTATCTTTTAAAAATGGACGAAATATTAAAACTGCCCTGTAATTTTTTTTCAAAAGTTAAAATGCCCGTTTTTTTCGGGCCTTGCCAAAATGCCCGGTATCTTTTAAAAAATCTTGCAAAAATGCTCGATGGCCTAATTCGGGCTAAATCTGCCTGCGTGGCGGTACAGTGGCTGCCACGTCAATAAATGCCATGCCACGTCATATTTTCAGTTTAAAAATATTTTTCAAACAAACACTTCTAATTTTAAATATTGTATTTGCACCCCATAGTAAATTACACTTTGCACCCCAAAAAATATATATATATATATATATAAAAATAATAATAATAAAGATATATATAACTATTTATAAAAATATCAAACATATATATAAATAATAATAATAATAAACATTTATGTATAAATAATAATAATAAATATATAATTATTTATAAAAATATTAAACATATATATAAATAATAATAATAATAAATATTTATGTATAAAAAATAATAATAAACATATATATAACTATTTATAAAAAAATAAACATATTTATATATAAATAATAAACACATTTATGTATAAATAATAATAATAATCAACATATATATATATATAAATAATAATAATATAATTTTAACAATATATCAAAAAAACAAAAAATAAATCATCTTCATCACCACCACCACCACCGCCGGCGGCCACCCCCCCGCCGGCCAACCCCCCCACCCCTCCCCCGCCGTCGTCGCCGCCACCGCTGACCCCAAACGCGATCTTCACCACCACCACCATCTTCATCACCACCACTAGCACACCACCAACTTTGAATTCTTGCAGAGATTTGAGCTCGAAATCGGATAGATCTGAAAGCGGCGGGTGACGGTGACGGATCTGAAATCGGACAGAAGATGGGTTCTCTTCTCCGGCGGTGACGGTGACGGTGACGGTGACGTGCTCCTCCGACAGAGGCGATTCTGGCGACGCTGATTGAAGCTAGCGGCGGCTCGGGTGGTGGTGTTTCTTGTTCCGGCGCCGGAGGAGGAGCGGCGGAGTCTGCCATTTTTTTTTTTGGGTTTTTTTTTCCTTTTTTTTAAGTTTATTATTTGTTGAAAATTAAGTTTATTAAACCTTTTCAGATAAACTTTTTTTTATTAATTTTTTATATATTTTTATATATATATGTTTGTTATTGTTTTTATATATATGTTTTATTTTTATAAATGGTTATATATAATATATATATATATATATATATTGGGGTGCAAAGTGCAATTTATTTTGGGGTATAAATACAATATTTAAAATTAGAAGGATCTGTTTGAAAATTATTATTTAAACTGAAAATATGATGTGGCGGGGCAGTTTATTGACGTGGCAGCCATTGTACCGCCACATAGGCAGATTTAGCCCGAATAAGCCCATCGTGCATTTTTGCAAGATGTTTTAAAAGATACCGGGCATTTTGGTAAGCCCCGAAAAAAATGGACATTTTAACTTTTGAAAAAACGTTACAGGGCAGTTTTAATATTTCGTCCTTTAAAAATTTATGAAAGGCTAAGTAAAAATACAAAATATATAGGACATTACCGAGAAAAAAAAAGATGGGAATAATTACAGATACTTTCTATGAGGTTTGGTATAGTTACATATTTTACCCCCGAGGTTTTAATAATTACCATCACCTCACCTCAACCATACAAAAAGCTTATCTATAGGTCCCGTCTGTTTTGATTTGCCGATGAGTGGTCCTACCAAAACTTTAGAATAAATGCCCCATTATGCCCTTAATTAGCGATCATGACCACTATTTTGGCTTAAGTTTTGGGATAAACTTGTCCTCGTGCTTCTGAATTGGTATAATCTTTAATGGTGGAAATGTCTTTCATAATATTTATAAAATTTTCAGATTTCTTGAAATTAACTCATCGTACGTTTAATATATGTATATGTAGATAAATAATTATTTTCTATTAATAGTTTATGGATATTTAACACTACAAGACTGGAGGTCCATCAGGGAACGCCAGCCGGCGACCGCCGGGCGGTCGCAACTCATCGGCGACCGCCAAGCGGTGTTGAACTAAAAGACGACCGCCGGCCGGTCGCAGCGTAACAGTCGCGATCGCCCAGCGGACGCCCACCTTTGGCGGAATTAGGGACCGCCATGTGGTCCTGATACTAGTATCAGGGACCTGATAATATTCATCCTACAAATTTTGATATTATGGAATATTTGGGGTGACTCGTTGTTTGTTTAGTTAATAATTATCCTAATAATATTTAAAATGACCATAATTACCACGTTTCATTGCAAATCCAAACATTATATATAAGGGAAGGTCTGTTTTGAAGATTCTAACTATTTTAAACGACAATGGTCGTAATGCCCAGATACTTATATATATATATACACACACGTAATAATTTAGTTGATCTATTAATTGAACCTCTTAATGATATCTATACTTAAATGTGTGACGTATAGCACAAAAACTAATAACAACTATAAGTAATAGATTTTTTTTTAATAACTATAAGTAATAGGTTTTAGTGATGATTAATTGTAGAACATAATATATGTTCAACGTTAATTACTCCCTCAATCTCATTCAATCTATTATTTCATAACTAAATTACTAGTTTTGTAATCATTTATTACTTCAATTCACATGTTATAATGAGGTCCGTTGCTAAGAATCACAAACACATCAAGATCGTTCAATAAAATGAAAAATTGATGGATGAATATTATTTGTGACCGTCGGGCGGTCACAAATACATGTAATAGCAACCGTCGGGCGGTCGTTATAACCTCTTGGTGACCGTTGGGCGATCAAAAGTTATTTTTTGTGACAGCCCGACGGTCGTTAAAACCCAAAAATTAGGCGGAATTTGGGGAAAATTTTGAATTTTCCAAAAAATAAAAAATTTCATCCTAACTACTATATATACCCACCACTCTTCACTCTAATTTTTATTACTCTCCAAAAAAATCCAACACAAACACTCTTCTCTTCTTTTCTTTTTCCAAATCCAAAACAAAATTCACCAACACTCTTCTCTTCTTTTCTTTATAAGTTATTTGTACAAAAAGAAAACAATAATATTCCGATACCGGAATATTATTATTTTTATTTCCCGCAGACTATTAGAGACTGTGGGACGGTCCCTAATAATATTCAAAGTGTTAGAAACTGTCAAACGGTCCCTAATAATATTCAAAGTATTCGCGACCGCTCAACGGTTGTCCCCTATGAATATTACCAGCAGTCCCTAAAAAAACTTAGACTAATAGCGACCGTTGGGCGGTCGCTATTAGTTCTAGACTTTTAGCGACCGCCCGACGGTCCCTGTTTTCAATGCCGCTGATAATGTCATCCGCGACCGCCGAGCGGTCGTAGATGAGAAGCGACCGACCTCATCTGCGACTACTCAATACCAACAGTTGGGCGGTCGCTATTAGTCTTCAGGGACCGCCCAAGGGTTAAGGTTAGTAAATATTTACATATATATATATTCACAATATTATCTTTATGTTGATGACAATTATGCATCAATAAAAGGGGTGCAACTGAAATAATTGGTTTGCGTACAACTAAATTTATTATGATTAAATTCAAAATGAGTGAATTAAACAAAAGCAATATAATTTTAAATAAACGATAATATTAAACTAAGCTATATTATTTTCAGTAAAAAAATAGACTAATAAATCAAAAGTCACTATAATCAGTAAAAAGAAGTTGGTTCGACTAAAATTAAGAGAAATACAAGTCATTTTAAAGAAACATAAATTTGACTTTTCTATTAAGAGAACAACACTTTTTATTTTTAAAATCGTAAAATGTAAGGCACTTATGTTTAATAACGAAACGTAGGGGATTTCTTACCTAACATTAACGTTAGAGTCCACAACCCCCTTTTATGGGCATGGGTGTGGGTCCCACATCACTTTTGGTGTGTTGTGGGCCCCACACCCATGCCAATAAAAGGGGGTTGTGGAGTGGAGGAGGGAGATGGAGTAGAGGATCTTGAGCCAGTTAAAATACTCTAAAGCCCAAATAAAAATAATAATAAAGAAAGCAAAAAAAATTTGCTTTGTCAAAGAAATTGAAAAGTCAGCAACATTACCAACATTACCGTGACCTCGTGCTCTTCTTCAAATCTATGAGTTCGTGTAATTTATATGATCAGTCCCTTTGTCACGGTTAATCCCAATTTCCTACAGGTATGTTCTAGTCTTGCGGTCACACATTTTTTTTTTTTCAATTTTTGCCTTCTGTTTCTTTGTAGTTTTTACTTTTAGTCAAGAGTTCAACACTCCCTAATGTACATGTTTAATTGGTTAAAGATTTCAGTATTCATTGTATTTGTATTTTGTATGAGCAGCTTTTAGCAGGTATTAAAGGTCTTAGTTTCATTATCGAATTCATTGCTTTTTTACTATTTAATTTCAAATCTTCTATAAACTTTCTTCTTTAAGTTGTTATTCTTACTTCTTAGTATCATGCTAACAACAATTAGTTTTAGTTTTACCCTTAAAGTTAAATACTGATTTTGATGCATGTATTATATATCTATGTGTATACTTTTTTTTCTTCATAATATGAAAATATATATGGTTGTTGTTCAAATCTAAAAAATTATACCTGATGCAAAACAGTTAAATTTTTCAGTTTTATATTTAAGTTATCTTCTAGAATGACTAAAAATGAAGTTGAAACTCAAAGAAAGAACAAAAGAAAGGATTTTGCTTGGGCTTATGGAACTTCGATCCCAAATGCAACCTCAAGCCAGCAATATGTTCGGTGTAATTTTTGTTAGGATGTATGTAGCGGCACTATCTATAGGCTCAAACAACATTTAGCTGGTATACACAAAGGAGTACTCATTTGCAAACTTGCTCCTGATGAAGTTAAAGAGAAGTGCAGAAATGCACTAACTCAAGATGAAGAGAATAAAGTCCAACGTAATGCCGTATTGACAGATATAGGATAAGCTGCTGAAGGGCATCATGAAACACCAACAGAACATGGAGATCGAGCTTCACAACCTCGAGTAAGAGGTCCAATGGATAATTTTGCCAACTTTAATGCACGACAAACTACTCTGAATTCTAAATGAAAAAAAAAGGAAAGAAGTGTGTCGCAAGATTAGAAGATTCTTTTTCTCAGCTGGTCTTGCATTTAATGCTTCACAAGATCCACATTTTATGCCCATGTGCAAAGCTATTCCTGATTTTGGGCCTGGATTTACACCACCTTCAGTTCATGAGTTGAGGACTTGGATACTGAAGGGGTCGAGGTAGATGATATAAAGAAGATGATGGAAGAGCATAAAGCAGCATGGAAACAATAAGGATGCTCTATAATGTCAGATAGTTGGACCGATGGTAAGGGTAGATGCCTTATTAATTTTCTTATTAATAGTCCTGCTGACACATGGTCTTTGAAATCTATTGATGCATCCGATTCCATAAAAAATGGCAAGCTATTGTTCAATTGTCTTAGCACGGTGATAGATGAAGTTGGAGAAGAGAACGTTGTTCAAGTTATTAGCGACAATGGTTCCAACTATGTGAATGTTGAAAAAAGGCTGATGGAAAATTACGAGAATTATAAGAGGATTATAATTGGACCCATTTAGATAATTTAAAACACCAGATAAAATTTTGGTGAAAAGTCAAAATTTTACATCTTTTCAAACAGCTGCATACAAACACCACATCAACATACAAAAGAGAGAATTTTTAATCATCTAATCAAATCCCAAATGCATGAAAATATTAAAATGTTGAACACATAAATTTTCAGACAAGAAGATGATTAATTGTACGAGGATGTCAGAAACAACAGAACTAGGGAACCTGGGATAGAAGAAAAAAACGATTTCTTGGAGTGGGTGCCAGGTGATTCGGATTCGATTCAGAAGAGGAATTGGGATCTTGACGACAGTTATGGGATCATAATATTATTAGGTGCAGCCGTTGTATGTGCATCCACTACCAATACACGGTTGGGATAGGGAGTTGGGTGGTTATTCCTATTCCTACAATTTAGAAATCTTTTTTAATCTCAACCATCTGTTGTACATACAACAAATGTATATAATAATTTATCGTGAAGTAGACAAATATCATAGAGTTTATAACTAACGCGTAAAATGTGTGCGGAATGTGAAGGGTGGTGGCTCTTACAACAAATCCACATATTAATTTATGTCCATTTGATTTAGTTGATAATCAATAATATATCTTAAACAATGTAGTTAAAAACTCAACATAAGGCGAGGTTTAATTTACAGGTAACTCGACATCAAATCGTCTTAAAGCAGCTCTTTGAAACAATTCTTTTACGGCAATTCAATACTAAATTATTGAACTAATAATTTTTCTTTTGTTATTCAATGAATGGAGTTAAATATAAAAACATGAGAGATCTTATATGATAAGGAAACTATCACTCACTAGGAAAGTATTTATCGCTAAAAAAACTATTCTATCAATAGAGATATGTATCAATCAATTACAATATATTCCATAAATCACTACAAAAATTTGCAGTCGGTCACGGATGCTTTCGTGACCGCCCAGCGGTCACGGGCAACAACCCCATGATCGCCCAGCGGTCACGGGACCCAACCCCATGACCGTTGAGCGGTCACAGGATGCCATAGGCAGAAAACTTCCCGCCTATGTCTGCCCTTGTGGCATCCGCGACTGTCGTGCCGTCGCAGATGACAGGCATGCGTGACCGCACGAATAATATTCATAAAAAAAAAATTGATTTTTTATGGATCCATCTTGATGTGTTTATGATTTTTAACAATAAGTCATTACTACATGTGAATTGAAGTAATAAATTAGTACACCATTAGTAATTAACATATTAAAATAGCGGATTAGATGTGATTACGCGAGTTATGAACGAATAACCTATTTTATGTTCTACAACTAATCACCATATACACCAAGTTGTTTTAGATGTAATGTGCGATTTTGTGATAAAATCCCTTTTAATTTACTTAGTAATAACAATTTTATCAATTTAACAAACATCGCACCTTAATTAAACAAACGAAAATCAAAAATTTCTAATGAGACTTATTCGTGACCGCTGGGCGGTCACGAATAAGGGTCTTTCGTGACCACTGGGCGGTGACGGAGTAGATTCGTGACAAACAGGCGGTCGTGGAATCTTTCGTGACCGCTCGGCGATCACGAAAGAGGGGTCATTCGTGACCGCTCGGCGGTCACGAATAATATTCATAAAAAAAATTTGTTTTTATGGATCCATCTAGATGTGTTTTTGATTTTTAACAATAAGTCTCATTACTACATGTGAATTGAAGTAATAAATTAGTACAACATTAGTAATTAACATATTAAAATATAAGATTAGATGTGATTAGACGAGTTATGAACGAATAATCTATTTTATGTTCTACAACTAATCATCATATACAGCAAGTTGTTTTAGATGTAATGTGCGATTTTGTGATAAAATCTCTTTTAATTTACTTAGTAGTAACTATTTTATCAATTTAACAAACATCACACCTTAATTAAACAAACGAAAAATCAAAAGTTTCGAATGAGACTTATTCGTGACCGCTGGGCAGTTACGAATAAGGGTCTTTCGTGGCCGCCAGACGATCACAGAATCATTCGTGACCGCTCGGCGATCACGAAAGAGGGGTCATTCGTGACCGCCATAATATTCATAAAAAAATTGATTTTATGGATCCATCTTGATGTGTTTATGATTTTTAACAATAAGTCTCATTACTACATGTGAATTGAAGTAATAAATTAGAACAACATTAGTAATTAATATATTAAAATAGCGAATTAAATGTGATTAGGCGAGTTATGAACGAATAACCTATTTTATGTTCTACAACTAATCATCATATACACCAAGTTATTTTAGATGTAATGTGCGATTTTGTGATAAAATCCCTTTTAATTTACTTAGTAGGAACTTTTTATCAATTTAACAAACATCGCACCTTAATTAAGCAAACGAAAATAAAAAATTTCGAATGAGACTTGTTCGTGACCGCTGGGAGGTCACGAATAAGGGTCTTTCGTGACAGCTAGGCGGTCGTCACGAAGTAGGTTCGTGACCGCCAGGCGGTCGCGGAATCTTTCGTGACCGCTCGGCAGTCACGAAAGAGGGGTCATTCTTGACCGGCCGGCGGCCACGAATAATATTCAAAATAAAAAATTAATTTTATGGATCCATCTTGATGTGTTTATGATTTTTAACAATAAGTCTCATTACTACATGTGAATTGAAGTAATAAATTAGTACAACATTAGTAATTAACATATTAAAATAGCGGATTAGATGTTATTAGGCGAGTTATGAACGAATAACCTATTTTATGTTCTACAACTAATCATCATACACACCAAGTTGTTTTCGATGTAATGTGCGATTTTGTGATAAACTCTCTTTTAATTTACTTAGTAGTAACTATTTTATCAATTTAACAAACATCGCACCTTAATTAAACAAACGAAAATCAAAAATTACGAATGAGACTTATTCGTGACCGCTGGGCGGTTACGAATAAAGGGTCTTTGGTGACCGCCAGACAGTCACGGAATCATTCGTGACCGCTCGGCGATCACGAAAGAGGGGTCATTCGTGACCGCCATAATATTCATAAAATAAATTGATTTTATGGATCCATCTTGATGTGTTTATGATTTTTAACAATAAGTCTCATTACTAAATGTGAATTGAAGTAATAAATTAGAAAAACATTACTAATTAATTTATTAAAATAGCGAATTAAATGTGATTAGGCGAGTTATGAACGAATAACTTATTTTATGTTCTACAACTAATCATCATATACACCAAGTTATTTTAGATGTAATGTGCGATTTTGTGATAAAATCCCTTTTAATTTACTTAGTAGGAACTTTTTATCAATTTAACAAACATCGCACCTTAATTAATCAAACGAAAATCAAAAATTTCGAATGAGACTTGTTCGTGACCGCTGGGAGGTCACGAATAAGGGTCTTTCGTGACAGCTGGGCGGGTTCGTGACCGCCAGGCGGTCGCGAAATCTTTCGTGACCGCTCGGCAGTCACGAAAGAGGGGTCATTCTTGACCGACCGGCGGCCACGAATAATATTCATAAAAACAAATTTAATTTTATGGATCCATCTTGATGTGTTTATGATTTTTAACAATAAGTCTCATTACTACATGTGAATTGAAGTAATAAATTAGTACAACATTAGTAATTAACATATTAAAATAGCGGATTAGATGTTATTAGGCGAGTTATGAAAGAATAGCCTATTTTATTTTCTACAACTAATCATCATATACACCAAGTTGTTTTAGATGTAATGTGCGATTTTGTGATAAAATCTCTTTTAATTTACTTAGTAGTAACTATTTTATCAATTTAACAAACATCGCACCTTAATTAAACAAACGAAAATCAAAAATTACGAATGAGACTTATTCGTGATCGCTGGGCAGTTACGAATATGGGTCTTTCGTGACCGCCAGACAGTCACGGAATCATTCGTGACCGCTCGGCGATCACGAAAGAGGGGTCATTCGTGACCGCTCGGCGATCACGAAAGAGGGGTCATTCGTGACCGCCATAATATTCATAAAAAAAAAATGATTTTATTGATCCATCTTGATGTGTTTATGATTTTTAACAATAAGTCTCATTACTAAATGTGAATTGAAGTAATAAATTAGAAAAACATTACTAATTAATTTATTAAAATAGCGAATTAGATGTGATTAGGCGAGTTATGAACGAATAACCTATTTTATGTTCTACAACTAATCATCATATACACCAAGTTATTTTAGATGTAATGTGCGATTTTTTGATAAAATCCCTTTTAATTTACTTAGTAGGAACTTTTTATTAATTTAACAAATATCGCACCTTAATTAATCAAACGAAAATCAAAAATTTCGAAGGAGACTTGTTAGTGACCGCTGGTAGGTCACGAATAAGGGTCTTTCGTGACAGCTGGGCGGGTTTGTGATCGCCAGGCGGTCGCGGAATCTTTCGTGACCGCTCGGCAGTCACGAAAGAGGGGTCATTCTTGACCGGCCGGCGGCCACGAATAATATTCATAAAAAAAATTAATTTTATGGATCCATTTTGATGTGTTTATGATTTTTAACAATAAGTCTCATTACTACATGTGAATTGAAGTAATAAATTAGTACAACATTAGTAATTAACATATTAAAATAGCGGATTAGATGTTATTAGGCGAGTTATAAACGAATAACCTATTTTATGTTCTACAACTAATCATCATACACACCAAGTTGTTTTAGATGTAATGTGCGATTTTGTGATAAAATCTCTTTTAATTTACTTAGTAGTAACTATTTTATCAATTTAACAAACATCGCACTTTAATTAAACAAACAAAAATCAAAAATTACGAATGAGACTTATTCGTGACCGCTGGGCGGTTACGAATAAGGGTCTTTGGTGACCGCCAGACAGTCACGGAATCATTCGTGACCGCTCGGCGATCACGAAAGAGGGGTCATTCGTGACCGCCATAATATTCATAAAAAAAATTGATTATATGGATCCATCTTGATGTGTTTATGATTTTTAACAATAAGTCTCATTACTACATGTGAATTGAAGTAATAAATTAGAATAACATTAGTAATTAATTTATTAAAATAGCGAATTAAATGTGATTAGGCGAGTTATGAACGGATAATCTATTTTATGTTCTACAACTAATCATCATATACACCAAGTTATTTTAGATGTAATGTGCAATTTTGTGATAAAATCCCTTTTAATTTACTTAGTAGGAACTTTTTATCAATTTAACAAACATCGCACCTTAATTAATCAAACGAAAATCAAAAATTTCGAATGAGACTTGTTCGTGACCGCTGGGAGGTCACGAATAAGGGTCTTTCGTGACAGCTAGGCGGTCGTCACGAAGTAGGTTCGTGACCGCCAGGCGGTCGCGGAATCTTTCGTGACCGCTCGGCAGTCACGAAAGAGGGGTCATTCTTGACCGGCCGGCGGCCACGAATAATATTCAAAATAAAAAATTAATTTTATGGATCCATCTTGATGTGTTTATGATTTTTAACAATAAGTCTCATTACTACATGTGAATTGAAGTAATAAATTAGTACAACATTAGTAATTAACATATTAAAATAGCGGATTAGATGTTATTAGGCGAGTTATGAACGAATAACCTATTTTATGTTCTACAACTAATCATCATACACACCAAGTTGTTTTAGATGTAATGTGTGATTTTGTGATAAACTCTCTTTTAATTTACTTAGTAGTAACTATTTTATCAATTTAACAAACATCGCACCTTAATTAAACAAACGAAAATCAAAAATTACGAATGAGACTTATTCGTGACCGCTGGGCGGTTACGAATAAAGGGTCTTTGGTGACCGCCAGACAGTCACGGAATCATTCGTGACCGCTCGGCGATCACGAAAGAGGGGTCATTCGTGACCGCCATAATATTCATAAAATAAATTGATTTTATGGATCCATCTTGATGTGTTTATGATTTTTAACAATAAGTCTCATTACTAAATGTGAATTGAAGTAATAAATTAGAAAAACATTACTAATTAATTTATTAAAATAGCGAATTAAATGTGATTAGGCGAGTTATGAACGAATAACTTATTTTATGTTCTACAACTAATCATCATATACACCAAGTTATTTTAGATGTAATATGCGATTTTGTGATAAAATCCCTTTTAATTTACTTAGTAGGAACTTTTTATCAATTTAACAAACATCGCACCTTAATTAATCAAACGAAAATCAAAAATTTCGAATGAGACTTTTTCGTGACCGCTGGGAGGTCACGAATAAGGGTCTTTCGTGACAGCTGGGCGGGTTCGTGACCGCCAGGCGGTCGCGAAATCTTTCGTGACCGCTTGGCAGTCACGAAAGAGGGGTCATTCTTGACCGACCGGCGGCCACGAATAATATTCATAAAAACAAATTTAATTTTATGGATCCATCTTGATGTGTTTATGATTTTTAACAATAAGTCTCATTACTACATGTGAATTGAAGTAATAAATTAGAAAAACATTAGTAATTAATTTATTAAAATAGCGAATTAAATGTGATTAGGCGAGTTATGAACGGATAATCTATTTTATGTTCTACAACTAATCATCATATACACCAAGTTATTTTAGATGTAATGTGCAATTTTGTGATAAAATCCCTTTTAATTTACTTAGTAGGAACTTTTTATCAATTTAACAAACATCGCACCTTAATTAACTAAACGAAAATCAAAAATTTCGAATGAGACTTGTTCGTGACCGCTGGGAGGTCACGAATAAGGGTCTTTCGTGACAGCTAGGCGGTCGCGGAATCTTTCGTGACCGCTCGGCAGTCACGAAAGAGGGGTCATTCTTGACCGGCCGGCGGCCACGAATAATATTCAAAAACAAATTTAATTTTATGGATCCATCTTGATGTGTTTATGATTTTTAACAATAAGTCTCATTACTACATGTGAATTGAAGTAATAAATTAGAAAAACATTAGTAATTAATTTATTAAAATAGCGAATTAAATGTGATTAGGCGAGTTATGAACGGATAATCTATTTTATGTTCTACAACTAATCATCATATACACCAAGTTATTTTAGATGTAATATGCGATTTTGTGATAAAATCCCTTTTAATTTACTTAGTAGGAACTTTTTATCAATTTAACAAACATCGCACCTTAATTAATCAAACGAAAATCAAAAATTTCGAATGAGACTTTTTCGTGACCGCTGGGAGGTCACGAATAAGGGTCTTTCGTGACAGCTGGGCGGGTTCGTGACCGCCAGGCGGTCGCGAAATCTTTCGTGACCGCTCGGCAGTCACGAAAGAGGGGTCATTCTTGACCGACCGGCGGCCACGAATAATATTCATAAAAACAAATTTAATTTTATGGATCCATCTTGATGTGTTTATGATTTTTAACAATAAGTCTCATTACTACATGTGAATCGAAGTAATAAATTAGTACAACATTAGTAATTAACATATTAAAATAGCGGATCAGATGTTATTAGGCGAGTTATGAAAGAATAGCCTATTTTATTTTCTACAACTAATCATCATATACACCAAGTTGTTTTAGATGTAATGTGCGATTTTGTGATAAAATCTCTTTTAATTTACTTAGTAGTAACTATTTTATCAATTTAACAAACATCGCACCTTAATTAAACAAACGAAAATCAAAAATTACGAATGAGACTTATTCGTGACCGCTGGGCAGTTACGAATATGGGTCTTTCGTGACCGCCAGACAGTCACGGAATCATTCGTGACCGCTCGGCGATCACGAAAGAGGGGTCATTCGTGACCGCTCGGCGATCACGAAAGAGGGGTCATTCGTGACCGCCATAATATTCATAAAAAAAATTGATTTTATTGATCCATCTTGATGTGTTTATGATTTTTAACAATAAGTCTCATTACTAAATGTGAATTGAAGTAATAAATTAGAAAAACATTACTAATTAATTTATTAAAATAGCGAATTAAATGTGATTAGGCGAGTTATGAACGAATAACCTATTTTATGTTCTACAACTAATCATCATATACACCAAGTTATTTTAGATGTAATGTGCGATTTTGTGATAAAATCCCTTTTAATTTACTTAGTAGGAACTTTTTATTAATTTAACAAATATCGCACCTTAATTAATCAAACGAAAATTAAAAATTTCCAATGAGACTTGTTCGTGACCGCTGGTAGGTCACGAATAAGGGTCTTTCGTGACAGCTGGGCGGGTTTGTGATCGCGAGGCGGTCGCGGAATCTTTCGTGACCGCTCGGCAGTCACGAAAGAGGGGTCATTCTTGACCGGCCGGCGGCCACGAATAATATTCATAAAAAAAAATTAATTTTATGGATCCATTTTGATGTGTTTATGATTTTTAACAATAAGTCTCATTACTACATGTGAATTGAAGTAATAAATTAGTACAACATTAGTAATTAACATATTAAAATAGCGGATTAGATGTTATTAGGCGAGTTATGAACGAATAACCTATTTTATGTTCTACAACTAATCATCATACACACCAAGTTGTTTTAGATGTAATGTGCGATTTTGTGATAAACTCTCTTTTAATTTACTTAGTAGTAACTATTTTATCAATTTAACAAACATCGCACCTTAATTAAACAAACGAAAATCAAAAATTACGAATGAGACTTATTCGTGACCGCTGGGCGGTTACGAATAAAGGGTCTTTGGTGACCGCCAGACAGTCACGGAATCATTCGTGACCGCTCGGCGATCACGAAAGAGGGGTCATTCGTGACCGCCATAATATTCATAAAATAAATTGATTTTATGGATCCATCTTGATGTGTTTATGATTTTTAACAATAAGTCTCATTACTAAATGTGAATTGAAGTAATAAATTAGAAAAACATTACTAATTAATTTATTAAAATAGCAAATTAAATGTGATTAGGCGAGTTATGAACGAATAACTTATTTTATGTTCTACAACTAATCATCATATACACCAAGTTATTTTAGATGTAATATGCGATTTTGTGATAAAATCCCTTTTAATTTACTTAGTAGGAACTTTTTATCAATTTAACAAACATCGCACCTTAATTAATCAAACGAAAATCAAAAATTTCGAATGAGACTTTTTCGTGACCGTTGGGAGGTCACGAATAAGGGTCTTTCGTGACAGCTGGGCGGGTTCGTGACCGCCAGGCGGTCGCGAAATCTTTCGTGACCGCTCGGCAGTCACGAAAGAGGGGTCATTCTTGACCGACCGGCGGCCACGAATAATATTCATAAAAACAAATTTAATTTTATGGATCCATCTTGATGTGTTTATGATTTTTAACAATAAGTCTCATTACTACATGTGAATCGAAGTAATAAATTAGTACAACATTAGTAATTAACATATTAAAATAGCGGATCAGATGTTATTAGGCGAGTTATGAAAGAATAGCCTATTTTATTTTCTACAACTAATCATCATATACACCAAGTTGTTTTAGATGTAATGTGCGATTTTGTGATAAAATCTCTTTTAATTTACTTAGTAGTAACTATTTTATCAATTTAACAAACATCGCATCTTAATTAAACAAACGAAAATCAAAAATTACGAATGAGACTTATTCGTGACCGCTGGGCAGTTACGAATATGGGTCTTTCGTGACCGCCAGACAGTCACGGAATCATTCGTGACCGCTCGACGATCACGAAAGAGGGGTCATTCGTGACCGCTCGGCGATCACGAAAGAGGGGTCATTCGTGACCGCCATAATATTCATAAAAAAAATTGATTTTATTGATCCATCTTGATGTGTTTATGATTTTTAACAATAAGTCTCATTACTAAATATGAATTGAAGTAATAAATTAGAAAAACATTACTAATTAATTTATTAAAATAGCGAATTAAATGTGATTAGGCGAGTTATGAACGAATAACCTATTTTATGTTCTACAACTAATCATCATATACACCAAGTTATTTTAGATGTAATGTGCAATTTTGTGATAAAATCCCTTTTAATTTACTTAGTAGGAACTTTTTATTAATTTAACAAATATCGCACCTTAATTAATCAAACGAAAATTAAAAATTTCCAATGAGACTTGTTCGTGACCGCTGGTAGGTCACGAATAAGGGTCTTTCGTGACAGCTGGGCGGGTTTGTGATCGCGAGGCGGTCGCGGAATCTTTCGTGACCGCTCGGCAGTCACGAAAGAGGGGTCATTCTTGACCGGCCGGCGGCCACGAATAATATTCATAAAAAAAAATTAATTTTATGGATCCATTTTGATGTGTTTATGATTTTTAACAATAAGTGTCATTACTACATGTGAATTGAAGTAATAAATTAGTACAACATTAGTAATTAACATATTAAAATAGCGGATTAGATGTTATTAGGCGAGTTATAAACGAATAACCTATTTTATGTTCTACAACTAATCATCATACACACCAAGTTGTTTTAGATGTAATGTGCGATTTTGTGATAAAATCTCTTTTAATTTACTTAGTAGTAACTATTTTATCAATTTAACAAACATCGCACTTTAATTAAACAAACAAAAATCAAAAATTACGAATGAGACTTATTCGTGACCGCTGGGCGGTTACGAATAAGGGTCTTTGGTGACCGCCAGACAGTCACGGAATCATTCGTGACCGCTCGGCGATCACGAAAGAGGGGTCATTCGTGACCGCCATAATATTCATAAAAAAAATTGATTTTATGGATCCATCTTGATGTGTTTATGATTTTTAACAATAAGTCTCATTACTAAATGTGAATTGAAGTAATAAATTAGAAAAACATTACTAATTAATTTATTAAAATAGCGAATTAAATGTGATTAGGCGAGTTATGAACGGATAATCTATTTTATGTTCTACAACTAATCATCATATACACCAAGTTATTTTAGATGTAATGTGCGATTTTGTGATAAAATCCCTTTTAATTTACTTAGTAGGAACTTTTTATTAATTTAACAAATATCGCACCTTAATTAATCAAACGAAAATTAAAAATTTCCAATGAGACTTGTTCGTGACCGCTGGTAGGTCACGAATAAGGGTCTTTCGTGACAGCTGGGCGGGTTTGTGATCGCGAGGCGGTCGCGGAATCTTTCGTGACCGCTCGGCAGTCACGAAAGAGGGGTCATTCTTGACCGGCCGGCGGCCACGAATAATATTCATAAAAAAAAATTAATTTTATGGATCCATTTTGATGTGTTTATGATTTTTAACAATAAGTCTCATTACTACATGTGAATTGAAGTAATAAATTAGTACAACATTAGTAATTAACATATTAAAATAGCGGATTAGATGTTATTAGGCGAGTTATGAACGAATAACCTATTTTATGTTCTACAACTAATCATCATACACACCAAGTTGTTTTAGATGTAATGTGCGATTTTGTGATAAACTCTCTTTTAATTTACTTAGTAGTAACTATTTTATCAATTTAACAAACATCGCACCTTAATTAAACAAACGAAAATCAAAAATTACGAATGAGACTTATTCGTGACCGCTGGGCGGTTACGAATAAAGGGTCTTTGGTGACCGCCAGACAGTCACGGAATCATTCGTGACCGCTCGGCGATCACGAAAGAGGGGTCATTCGTGACCGCCATAATATTCATAAAATAAATTGATTTTATGGATCCATCTTGATGTGTTTATGATTTTTAACAATAAGTCTCATTACTAAATGTGAATTGAAGTAATAAATTAGAAAAACATTACTAATTAATTTATTAAAATAGCGAATTAAATGTGATTAGGCGAGTTATGAACGAATAACTTATTTTATGTTCTACAACTAATCATCATATACACCAAGTTATTTTAGATGTAATATGCGATTTTGTGATAAAATCCCTTTTAATTTACTTAGTAGGAACTTTTTATCAATTTAACAAACATCGCACCTTAATTAATCAAACGAAAATCAAAAATTTCGAATGAGACTTTTTCGTGACCGCTGGGAGGTCACGAATAAGGGTCTTTCGTGACAGCTGGGCGGGTTCGTGACCGCCAGGCGGTCGCGAAATCTTTCGTGACCGCTCGACAGTCACGAAAGAGGGGTCATTCTTGACCGACCGGCGGCCACGAATAATATTCATAAAAACAAATTTAATTTTATGGATCCATCTTGATGTGTTTATGATTTTTAACAATAAGTCTCATTACTACATGTGAATCGAAGTAATAAATTAGTACAACATTAGTAATTAACATATTAAAATAGCGGATCAGATGTTATTAGGCGAGTTATGAAAGAATAGCCTATTTTATTTTCTACAACTAATCATCATATACACCAAGTTGTTTTAGATGTAATGTGCGATTTTGTGATAAAATCTCTTTTAATTTACTTAGTAGTAACTATTTTATCAATTTAACAAACATCGCACCTTAATTAAACAAACGAAAATCAAAAATTACGAATGAGACTTATTCGTGACCGCTGGGCAGTTACGAATATGGGTCTTTCGTGACCGCCAGACAGTCACGGAATCATTCGTGACCGCTCGGCGATCACGAAAGAGGGGTCATTCGTGACCGCCATAATATTCATAAAAAAAATTGATTTTATTGATCCATCTTGATGTGTTTATGATTTTTAACAATAACTCTCATTACTAAATGTGAATTGAAGTAATAAATTAGAAAAACATTACTAATTAATTTATTAAAATAGCGAATTAAATGTGATTAGGCGAGTTATGAACGAATAACCTATTTTATGTTCTACAACTAATCATCATATACACCAAGTTATTTTAGATGTAATGTGCGATTTTGTGATAAAATCCCTTTTAATTTACTTAGTAGGAACTTTTTATTAATTTAACAAATATCGCACCTTAATTAATCAAACGAAAATTAAAAATTTCCAATGAGACTTGTTCGTGACCGCTGGTAGGTCACGAATAAGGGTCTTTCGTGACAGCTGGGCGGGTTTGTGATCGCGAGGCGGTCGCGGAATCTTTCGTGACCGCTCGGCAGTCACGAAAGAGGGGTCATTCTTGACCGGTCGGCGGCCACGAATAATATTCATAAAAAAAAATTAATTTTATGGATCCATTTTGATGTGTTTATGATTTTTAACAATAAGTCTCATTACTACATGTGAATTGAAGTAATAAATTAGTACAACATTAGTAATTAACATATTAAAATAGCGGATTAGATGTTATTAGGCGAGTTATAAACGAATAACCTATTTTATGTTCTACAACTAATCATCATACACACCAAGTTGTTTTAGATGTAATGTGCGATTTTGTGATAAAATCTCTTTTAATTTACTTAGTAGTAACTATTTTATCAATTTAACAAACATCGCACTTTAATTAAACAAACAAAAATCAAAAATTACGAATGAGACTTATTCGTGACCGCTGGGCGGTTACGAATAAGGGTCTTTGGTGACCGCCAGACAGTCACGGAATCATTCGTGACCGCTCGGCGATCACGAAAGAGGGGTCATTCGTGACCGCCATAATATTCATAAAAAAAATTGATTTTATGGATCCATCTTGATGTGTTTATGATTTTTAACAATAAGTCTCATTACTACATGTGAATTGAAGTAATAAATTAGAAAAACATTAGTAATTAATTTATTAAAATAGCGAATTAAATGTGATTAGGCGAGTTATGAACGGATAATCTATTTTATGTTCTACAACTAATCATCATATACACCAAGTTATTTTAGATGTAATGTGCGATTTTGTGATAAAATCCCTTTTAATTTACTTAGTAGGTACTTTTTATCAATTTAACAAACATCGCACCTTAAGTAATCAAACGAAAATCAAAAATTTCGAATGAGACTTGTTCGTGACCGCTGGGAGGTCACGAATAAGGGTCTTTCGTGACAGCTAGGCGGTCGTCACGAAGTAGGTTCGTGACCGCCAGGCGGTCGCGGAATCTTTCGTGACCGCTCGGCAGTCACGAAAGAGGGGTCATTCTTGACCGGCCGGCGGCCACGAATAATATTCAAAATAAAAAATTAATTTTATGGATCCATCTTGATGTGTTTATGATTTTTAACAATAAGTCTCATTACTACATGTGAATTGAAGTAATAAATTAGTACAACATTAGTAATTAACATATTAAAATAGCGGATTAGATGTTATTAGGCGAGTTATGAACGAATAACCTATTTTATGTTCTACAACTAATCATCATACACACCAAGTTGTTTTAGATGTAATGTGCGATTTTGTGATAAACTCTCTTTTAATTTACTTAGTAGTAACTATTTTATCAATTTAACAAACAACGCACCTTAATTAAACAAACGAAAATCAAAAATTACGAATGAGACTTATTCGTGACCGCTGGGCGGTTACGAATAAAGGGTCTTTGGTGACCGCCAGACAGTCACGGAATCATTCGTGACCGCTCGGCGATCACGGAAGAGGGGTCATTCGTGACCGCCATAATATTCATAAAATAAATTGATTTTATGGATCCATCTTGATGTGTTTATGATTTTTAACAATAAGTCTCATTACTAAATGTGAATTGAAGTAATAAATTAGAAAAACATTACTAATTAATTTATTAAAATAGCGAATTAAATGTGATTAGGCGAGTTATGAACGAATAACCTATTTTATGTTCTACAACTAATCATCATATACACCAAGTTATTTTACATGTAATGTGCGATTTTGTGATAAAATCCCTTTTAATTTACTTAGTAGGAACTTTTTATCAATTTAACAAACATCGCACCTTAATTAATCAAACGAAAATAAAAAATTTCGAATGAGACTTGTTCGTGACCGCTGGGAGGTCACGAATAAGGGTCTTTCGTGACAGCTGGGCGGGTTCGTGACCGCCAGGCGGTCGCGAAATCTTTCGTGACCGCTCGGCAGTCACGAAAGAGGGGTCATTCTTGACCGACCGGCGGCCACGAATAATATTCATAAAAACAAATTTAATTTTATGGATCCATCTTGATGTGTTTATGATTTTTAACAATAAGTCTCATTACTACATGTGAATTGAAGTAATAAATTAGTACAACATTAGTAATTAACATATTAAAATAGCGGATTAGATGTTATTAGGCGAGTTATGAAAGAATAGCCTATTTTATTTTCTACAACTAATCATCATATACACCAAGTTGTTTTAGATGTAATGTGCGATTTTGTGATAAAATCTCTTTTAATTTACTTAGTAGTAACTATTTTATCAATTTAACAAACATCGCTCCTTAATTAAACAAACGAAAATCAAAAATTACGAATGAGACTTATTCGTGACCGCTGGGCAGTTACGAATATGGGTCTTTCGTGACCGCCAGACAGTCACGGAATCATTTGTGACCGCTCGGCGATCACGAAAGAGGGGTCATTCGTGACCGCTCGGCGATCACGAAAGAGGGGTCATTCGTGACCGCCATAATATTCATAAAAAAAAATTGATTTTATTGATCCATCTTGATGTGTTTATGATTTTTAACAATAAGTCTCATTACTAAATGTGAATTGAAGTAATAAATTAGAAAAACATTACTAATTAATTTATTAAAATAGCGAATTAAATGTGATTAGGCGAGTTATGAACGAATAACCTATTTTATGTTCTACAACTAATCATCATATACACCAAGTTATTTTAGATGTAATGTGCGATTTTGTGATAAAATCCCTTTTAATTTACTTAGTAGGAACTTTTTATTAATTTAACAAATATCGCACCTTAATTAATCAAACGAAAATCAAAAATTTCGAATGAGACTTGTTCGTGACCGCTGGTAGGTCACGAATAAGGGTCTTTCGTGACAGCTGGGCGGGTTTGTGATCGCCAGGCGGTCGCGGAATCTTTCGTGACCGCTCGGCAGTCACGAAAGGGGGGTCATTCTTGACCGGCCGGCGGCCACGAATAATATTCATAAAAAAAAATTAATTTTATGGATCCATTTTGATGTGTTTATGATTTTTAACAATAAGTCTCATTACTACATGTGAATTGAAGTAATAAATTAGTACAACATTAGTAATTAACATATTAAAATAGCGGATTAGATGTTATTAGGCGAGTTATAAACGAATAACCTATTTTATGTTCTACAACTAATCATCATACACACCAAGTTGTTTTAAATGTAATGTGCGATTTTGTGATAAAATCTCTTTTAATTTACTTAGTAGTAACTATTTTATCAATTTAACAAACATCGCACTTTAATTAAACAAACAAAAATCAAAAATTACGAATGAGACTTATTCGTGACCGCTGGGCAGTTACGAATATGGGTCTTTCGTGACCGCCAGACAGTCACGGAATCATTTGTGACCGCTCGGCGATCACGAAAGAGGGGTCATTCGTGACCGCCATAATATTCATAAAAAAAAATTGATTTTATTGATCCATCTTGATGTGTTTATGATTTTTCACAATAAGTCTCATTACTAAATGTGAATTGAAGTAATAAATTAGAAAAACATTACTAATTAATTTATTAAAATAGCGAATTAAATGTGATTAGGCGAGTTATGAACGAATAACCTATTTTATGTTCTACAACTAATCATCATATACACCAAGTTATTTTAGATGTAATGTGCGATTTTGTGATAAAATCCCTTTTAATTTACTTAGTAGGAACTTTTTATTAATTTAACAAATATCGCACCTTAATTAATCAAACGAAAATCAAAAATTTCGAATGAGACTTGTTCGTGACCGCTGGTAGGTCACGAATAAGGGTCTTTCGTGACAGCTGGGCGGGTTTGTGATCGCCAGGCGGTCGCGGAATCTTTCGTGACCGCTCGGCAGTCACGAAAGGGGGGTCATTCTTGACCGGCCGGCGGCCAAGAATAATATTCATAAAAAAAAATTAATTTTATGGATCCATTTTGATGTGTTTATGATTTTTAACAATAAGTCTCATTACTACATGTGAATTGAAGTAATAAATTAGTACAACATTAGTAATTAACATATTAAAATAGCGGATTAGATGTTATTAGGCGAGTTATAAACGAATAACCTATTTTATGTTCTACAACTAATCATCATACACACCAAGTTGTTTTAAATGTAATGTGCGATTTTGTGATAAAATCTCTTTTAATTTACTTAGTAGTAACTATTTTATCAATTTAACAAACATCGCACTTTAATTAAACAAACAAAAATCAAAAATTACGAATGAGACTTATTCGTGACCGCTGGGCAGTTACGAATATGGGTCTTTCGTGACCGCCAGACAGTCACGGAATCATTTGTGACCGCTCGGCGATCACGAAAGAGGGGTCATTCGTGACCGCTCGGAGATCACGAAAGAGGGGTCATTCGTGACCGCCATAATATTCATAAAAAAAAATTGATTTTATTGATCCATCTTGATGTGTTTATGATTTTTAACAATAAGTCTCATTACTAAATGTGAATTGAAGTAATAAATTAGAAAAACATTACTAATTAATTTATTAAAATAGCGAATTAAATGTGATTAGGCGAGTTATGAACGAATAACCTATTTTATGTTCTACAACTAATCATCATATACACCAAGTTATTTTAGATGTAATGTGCGATTTTGTGATAAAATCCCTTTTAATTTACTTAGTAGGAACTTTTTATTAATTTAACAAATATCGCACCTTAATTAATCAAACGAAAATCAAAAATTTCGAATGAGACTTGTTCGTGACCGCTGGTAGGTCACGAATAAGGGTCTTTCGTGACAGCTGGGCGGGTTTGTGATCGCCAGGCGGTCGCGGAATCTTTCGTGACCGCTCGGCAGTCACGAAAGAGGGGTCATTCTTGACCGGCCGGCGGCCACGAATAATATTCATAAAAAAAAATTAATTTTATGGATCCATTTTGATGTGTTTATGATTTTTAACAATAAGTCTCATTACTACATGTGAATTGAAGTAATAAATTAGTACAACATTAGTAATTAACATATTAAAATAGCGGATTAGATGTTATTAGGCGAGTTATAAACGAATAACCTATTTTATGTTCTACAACTAATCATCATACACACCAAGTTGTTTTAAATGTAATGTGCGATTTTGTGATAAAATCTCTTTTAATTTACTTAGTAGTAACTATTTTATCAATTTAACAAACATCGCACTTTAATTAAACAAACAAAAATCAAAAATTACGAATGAGACTTATTCGTGACCGCTGGGCGGTTACGAATAAGGGTCTTTGGTGACCGCCAGACAGTCACGGAATCATTCGTGACCGCTCGGCGATCACGAAAGAGGGGTCATTCGTGACCGCCATAATATTCATAAAAAAAATTGATTTTATGGATCCATCTTGATGTGTTTATGATTTTTAACAATAAGTCTCATTACTACATGTGAATTGAAGTAATAAATTAGAAAAACATTAGTAATTAATTTATTAAAATAGCGAATTAAATGTGATTAGGCGAGTTATGAACGAATAATCTATTTTATGTTCTACAACTAATCATCATATACACCAAGTTATTTTAGATGTAATATGCGATTTTGTGATAAAATCCCTTTTAATTTACTTAGTATGAACTTTTTATCAATTTAACAAACATCGCACCTTAATTAATCAAACGAAAATCAAAAATTTCGAATGAGACTTGTTCGTGACCGCCGGGAGGTCACGAATAAGGGTCTTTCGTGACAGCTGGGCGGGTTCGTGACCGCCAGGCAGTCGCGAAATCATTCGTGACCGCTCGGCAGTCACGAAAGAGGGGTCATTCTTGACCGGCCGGCGGCCACGAATAATATTCAAAATAAAAAATTAATTTTATGGATCCATCTTGATGTGTTTTTGATTTTTAACAATAAGTCTCATTACTACATGTGAATTGAAGTAATAAATTAGTACAACATTAGTAATTAACATATTAAAATATAAGATTAGATGTGATTAGACGAGTTATGAACAAATAATCTATTTTATGTTCTACAACTAATCATCATATACAGCAAGTTGTTTTAGATGTAATGTGCGATTTTGTGATAAAATCTCTTTTAATTTACTTAGTAGTAACTATTTTATCAATTTAACAAACATCACACCTTAATTAAACAAACGAAAAATCAAAAGTTTCGAATGAGACTTATTCGTGACCGCTGGGCAGTTACGAATAAGGGTCTTTCGTGACCGCCAGACGATCACAGAATCATTCGTGACCGCTCGGCGATCACGAAAGAGGGGTCATTCGTGACCGCCATCATATTCATAAAAAAATTGATTTTATGGATCCATCTTGATGTGTTTATGATTTTTAACAATAAGTCTCATTACTACATGTGAATTGAAGTAATAAATTAGAACAACATTAGTAATTAATATATTAAAATAGCGAATTAAATGTGATTAGGCGAGTTATGAACGAATAACCTATTTTATGTTCTACAACTAATCATCATATACACCAAGTTATTTTAGATGTAATGTGCGATTTTGTGATAAAATCCCTTTTAATTTACTTAGTAGGAACTTTTTATCAATTTAACAAACATCGCACCTTAATTAAGCAAACGAAAATAAAAAATTTCGAATGAGACTTGTTCGTGACCGCTGGGAGGTCACGAATAAGGGTCTTTCGTGACAGCTAGGCGGTCGTCACGAAGTAGGTTCGTGACCGCCAGGCGGTCGCGGAATCTTTCGTGACCGCTCGGCAGTCACGAAAGAGGGGTCATTCTTGACCGGCCGGCGGCCACGAATAATATTCAAAATAAAAAATTAATTTTATGGATCCATCTTGATGTGTTTATGATTTTTAACAATAAGTCTCATTACTACATGTGAATTGAAGTAATAAATTAGTACAACATTATTAATTAACATATTAAAATAGCGGATTAGATGTTATTAGGCGAGTTATGAACGAATAACCTATTTTATGTTCTACAACTAATCATCATACACATCAAGTTGTTTTAGATGTAATGTGCGATTTTGTGATAAACTCTCTTTTAATTTACTTAGTAGTAACTATTTTATCAATTTAACAAACATCGCACCTTAATTAAACAAACGAAAATCAAAAATTACGAATGAGACTTATTCGTGACCGCTGGGCGGTTACGAATAAAGGGTCTTTGGTGACCGCCAGACAGTCACGGAATCATTCGTGACCGCTCGGCGATCACGAAAGAGGGGTCATTCGTGACCGCCATAATATTCATAAAATAAATTGATTTTATGGATCCATCTTGATGTGTTTATGATTTTTAACAATAAGTCTCATTACTAAATGTGAATTGAAGTAATAAATTAGAAAAACATTACTAATTAATTTATTAAAATAGCGAATTAAATGTGATTAGGCGAGTTATGAACGAATAACTTATTTTATGTTCTACAACTAATCATCATATACACCAAGTTATTTTAGATGTAATGTGCGATTTTGTGATAAAATCCCTTTTAATTTACTTAGTAGGAACTTTTTATCAATTTAACAAACATCGCACCTTAATTAATCAAACGAAAATAAAAAATTTCGAATGAGACTTGTTCGTGACCGCTGGGAGGTCACGAATAAGGGTCTTTCGTGACAGCTGGGCGGGTTCGTGACCGCCAGGCGGTCGCGAAATCTTTCGTGACCGCTCGGCAGTCACGAAAGAGGGGTCATTCTTGACCGACCGGCGGCCACGAATAATATTCATAAAAACAAATTTAATTTTATGGATCCATCTTGATGTGTTTATGATTTTTAACAATAAGTCTCATTACTACATGTGAATTGAAGTAATAAATTAGTACAACATTAGTAATTAACATATTAAAATAGCGGATTAGATGTTATTAGGCGAGTTATAAACGAATAACCTATTTTATGTTCTACAACTAATCATCATACACACCAAGTTGTTTTAGATGTAATGTGCGATTTTGTGATAAAATCTCTTTTAATTTACTTAGTAGTAACTATTTTATCAATTTAACAAACATCGCACTTTAATTAAACAAACAAAAATCAAAAATTACGAATGAGACTTATTCGTGACCGCTGGGCGGTTACGAATAAGGGTCTTTGGTGACCGCCAGACAGTCACGGAATCATTCGTGACCGCTCGGCGATCACGAAAGAGGGGTCATTCGTGACCGCCATAATATTCATAAAAAAAATTGATTTTATGGATCCATCTTGATGTGTTTATGATTTTTAACAATAAGTCTCATTACTACATGTGAATTGAAGTAATAAATTAGAAAAACATTAGTAATTAATTTATTAAAATATCGAATTAAATGTGATTAGGCGAGTTATGAACGGATAATCTATTTTATGTTCTACAACTAATCATCATATACACCAAGTTATTTTAGATGTAATGTGCGATTTTGTGATAAAATCCCTTTTAATTTACTTAGTAGGAACTTTTTATCAATTTAACAAACATCGCACCTTAATTAATCAAACGAAAATCAAACATTTCGAATGAGACTTGTTCGTGACCGCTGGTAGGTCACGAATAATGGTCTTTCGTGACAGCTGGGCGGGTTTGTGATCGCCAGGCGGTCGCGGAATCTTTCGTGACCGCTCGGCAGTCACGAAAGAGGGGTCATTCTTGACCGGCCGGCGGCCACGAATAATATTCAAAATAAAAAATTAATTTTATGGATCCATCTTGATGTGTTTATGATTTTTAACAATAAGTCTCATTACTACATGTGAATTGAAGTAATAAATTAGTACAACATTATTAATTAACATATTAAAATAGCGGATTAGATGTTATTAGGCGAGTTATGAACGAATAACCTATTTTATGTTCTACAACTAATCATCATACACATCAAGTTGTTTTAGATGTAATGTGCGATTTTGTGATAAACTCTCTTTTAATTTACTTAGTAGTAACTATTTTATCAATTTAACAAACATCGCACCTTAATTAAACAAACGAAAATCAAAAATTACGAATGAGACTTATTCGTGACCGCTGGGCGGTTACGAATAAAGGGTCTTTGGTGACCGCCAGACAGTCACGGAATCATTCGTGACCGCTCGGCGATCACGAAAGAGGGGTCATTCGTGACCGCCATAATATTCATAAAATAAATTGATTTTATGGATCCATCTTGATGTGTTTATGATTTTTAACAATAAGTCTCATTACTAAATGTGAATTGAAGTAATAAATTAGAAAAACATTACTAATTAATTTATTAAAATAGCGAATTAAATGTGATTAGGCGAGTTATGAACGAATAACTTATTTTATGTTCTACAACTAATCATCATATACACCAAGTTATTTTAGATGTAATGTGCGATTTTGTGATAAAATCCCTTTTAATTTACTTAGTAGGAACTTTTTATCAATTTAACAAACATCGCACCTTAATTAATCAAACGAAAATAAAAAATTTCGAATGAGACTTGTTCGTGACCGCTGGGAGGTCACGAATAAGGGTCTTTCGTGACAGCTGGGCGGGTTCGTGACCGCCAGGCGGTCGCGAAATCTTTCGTGACCGCTCGGCAGTCACGAAAGAGGGGTCATTCTTGACCGACCGGCGGCCACGAATAATATTCATAAAAACAAATTTAATTTTATGGATCCATCTTGATGTGTTTATGATTTTTAACAATAAGTCTCATTACTACATGTGAATTGAAGTAATAAATTAGTACAACATTAGTAATTAACATATTAAAATAGCGGATTAGATGTTATTAGGCGAGTTATAAACGAATAACCTATTTTATGTTCTACAACTAATCATCATACACACCAAGTTGTTTTAGATGTAATGTGCGATTTTGTGATAAAATCTCTTTTAATTTACTTAGTAGTAACTATTTTATCAATTTAACAAACATCGCACTTTAATTAAACAAACAAAAATCAAAAATTACGAATGAGACTTATTCGTGACCGCTGGGCGGTTACGAATAAGGGTCTTTGGTGACCGCCAGACAGTCACGGAATCATTCGTGACCGCTCGGCGATCACGAAAGAGGGGTCATTCGTGACCGCCATAATATTCATAAAAAAAATTGATTTTATGGATCCATCTTGATGTGTTTATGATTTTTAACAATAAGTCTCATTACTACATGTGAATTGAAGTAATAAATTAGAAAAACATTAGTAATTAATTTATTAAAATATCGAATTAAATGTGATTAGGCGAGTTATGAACGGATAATCTATTTTATGTTCTACAACTAATCATCATATACACCAAGTTATTTTAGATGTAATGTGCGATTTTGTGATAAAATCCCTTTTAATTTACTTAGTAGGAACTTTTTATCAATTTAACAAACATCGCACCTTAATTAATCAAACGAAAATCAAAAATTTCGAATGAGACTTGTTCGTGACCGCTGGGAGGTCACGAATAAGGGTCTTTCGTGACAGCTAGGCGGTCGTCACGAAGTAGGTTCGTGACCGCCAGGCGGTCGCGGAATCTTTCGTGACCGCTCGGCAGTCACGAAAGAGGGGTCATTCTTGACCGGCCGGCAGCCACGAATAATATTCAAAATAAAAAAATTAATTTTATGGATCCATCTTGATGTGTTTATGATTTTTAACAATAAGTCTCATTACTACATGTGAATTGAAGTAATAAATTAGTACAACATTAGTAATTAACATATTAAAATAGCGGATTAGATGTTATTAGGCGAGTTATGAACGAATAACCTATTTTATGTTCTACAACTAATCATCATACACACCAAGTTGTTTTAGATGTAATGTGCGATTTTGTGATAAACTCTCTTTTAATTTACTTAGTAGTAACTATTTTATCAATTTAACAAACATCGCACCTTAATTAAACAAACGAAAATAAAAAATTACGAATGAGACTTATTCGTGACCGCAGGGCGGTTACGAATAAAGGGTCTTTGGTGACCGCCAGACAGTCACGGAATCATTCGTGACCGCTCGGCGATCACGAAAGAGGGGTCATTCGTGACCGCCATAATATTCATAAAAAAAAATTGATTTTATGGATCCATCTTGATGTGTTTATGATTTTTAACAATAAGTCTCATTACTACATGTGAATTGAAGTAATAAATTAGAAAAACATTAGTAATTAATTTATTAAAATAGCGAATTAAATGTGATTAGGCGAGTTATGAACGGATAATCTATTTTATGTTCTACAACTAATCATCATATACACCAAGTTATTTTAGATGTAATGTGCGATTTTGTGATAAAATCCCTTTTAATTTACTTAGTAGGAACTTTTTATCAATTTAACAAACATCGCACCTTAATTAATCAAACAAAAATCAAAAATTTCGAATGAGACTTGTTCGTGACCGCTGGGAGGTCACGAATAAGGGTCTTTCGTGACAGCTAGGCGGTCGTCACGAAGTAGGTTCGTGACCGCCAGGCGGTCGCGGAATCTTTCGTGACCGCTCGGCAGTCACGAAAGAGGGGTCATTCTTGACCGGCCGGCGGCCACGAATAATATTCAAAATAAAAAATTAATTTTATGGATCCATCTTGATGTGTTTATGATTTTTAACAATAAGTCTCATTACTACATGTGAATTGAAGTAATAAATTAGTACAACATTAGTAATTAACATATTAAAATAGCGGATTAGATGTTATTAGGCGAGTTATGAACGAATAACCTATTTTATGTTCTACAACTAATCATCATACACACCAAGTTGTTTTAGATGTAATGTGCGATTTTGTGATAAACTCTCTTTTAATTTACTTAGTAGTAACTATTTTATCAATTTAACAAACATCGCACCTTAATTAAACAAACGAAAATAAAAAATTACGAATGAGACTTATTCGTGACCGCTGGGCGGTTACGAATAAAGGGTCTTTGGTGACCGCCAGACAGTCACGGAATCATTCGTGACCGCTCGGCGATCACGAAAGAGGGGTCATTCGTGACCGCCATAATATTCATAAAAAAAAATTGATTTTATGGATCCATCTTGATTTGTTTATGATTTTTAACAATAAGTCTCATTACTACATGTGAATTGAAGTAATAAATTAGAAAAACATTAGTAATTAATTTAATAAAATAGCGAATTAAATGTGATTAGGCGAGTTATGAACGGATAATCTATTTTATGTTCTACAACTAATCATCATATACACCAAGTTATTTTAGATGTAATGTGCGATTTTGTGATAAAATCCCTTTTAATTTACTTAGTAGGAACTTTTTATCAATTTAACAAACATCGCACCTTAATTAATCAAACAAAAATCAAAAATTTCGAATGAGACTTGTTCGTGACCGCTGGGAGGTCACGAATAAGGGTCTTTCGTGACAGCTAGGCGGTCGTCACGAAGTAGGTTCGTGACCGCCAGGCGGTCGCGGAATCTTTCGTGACCGCTCGGCAGTCACGAAAGAGGGGTCATTCTTGACCGGCCGGCGGCCACGAATAATATTCAAAATAAAAAATTAATTTTATGGATCCATCTTGATGTGTTTATGATTTTTAACAATAAGTCTCATTACTACATGTGAATTGAAGTAATAAATTAGTACAACATTAGTAATTAACATATTAAAATAGCGGATTAGATGTTATTAGGCGAGTTATGAACGAATAACCTATTTTATGTTCTACAACTAATCATCATACACACCAAGTTGTTTTAGATGTAATGTGCGATTTTGTGATAAACTCTCTTTTAATTTACTTAGTAGTAACTATTTTATCAATTTAACAAACATCGCACCTTAATTAAACAAACGAAAATCAAAAATTACGAATGAGACTTATTCGTGACCGCTGGGCGGTTACGAATAAAGGGTCTTTGGTGACCGCCAGACAGTCACGGAATCATTCGTGACCGCTCGGCGATCACGAAAGAGCGGTCATTCGTGACCGCCATAATATTCAAAAAATAAATTGATTTTATGGATCCATCTTGATGTGTTTATGATTTTTAACAATAAGTCTCATTACTACATGTGAATTGAAGTAATAAATTAGAAAAACATTAGTAATTAATTTATTAAAATAGCGAATTAAATGTGATTAGGCGAGTTATGAACGGATAATCTATTTTATGTTCTACAACTAATCATCATATACACCAAGTTATTTTAGATGTAATGTGCGATTTTGTGATAAAATCCCTTTTAATTTACTTAGTAGGAACTTTTTATCAATTTAACAAACATCGCACCTTAATTAATCAAATGAAAATCAAAAATTTCGAATGAGACTTGTTCGTGACCGCTGGGAGGTCACGAATAAGGGTCTTTCGTGACAGCTAGGCGGTCGTCACGAAGTAGGTTCGTGACCGCCAGGCGGTCGCGGAATCTTTCGTGACCGCTCGGCAGTCACGAAAGAGGGGTCATTCTTGACCGGCCGGCAGCCACGAATAATATTCAAAATAAAAAAATTAATTTTATGGATCCATCTTGATGTGTTTATGATTTTTAACAATAAGTCTCATTACTACATGTGAATTGAAGTAATAAATTAGTACAACATTAGTAATTAACATATTAAAATAGCGGATTAGATGTTATTAGGCGAGTTATGAACGAATAACCTATTTTATGTTCTACAACTAATCATCATACACACCAAGTTGTTTTAGATGTAATGTGCGATTTTGTGATAAACTCTCTTTTAATTTACTTAGTAGTAACTATTTTATCAATTTAACAAACATCGCACCTTAATTAAACAAACGAAAATAAAAAATTACGAATGAGACTTATTCGTGACCGCTGGGCGGTTACGAATAAAGGGTCTTTGGTGACCGCCAGACAGTCACGGAATCATTCGTGACCGCTCGGCGATCACGAAAGAGGGGTCATTCGTGACCGCCATAATATTCATAAAAAAAAAATTGATTTTATGGATCCATCTTGATGTGTTTATGATTTTTAACAATAAGTCTCATTACTACATGTGAATTGAAGTAATAAATTAGAAAAACATTAGTAATTAATTTATTAAAATAGCGAATTAAATGTGATTAGGCGAGTTATGAACGGATAATCTATTTTATGTTCTACAACTAATCATCATATACACCAAGTTATTTTAGATGTAATGTGCGATTTTGTGATAAAATCCCTTTTAATTTACTTAGTAGGAACTTTTTATCAATTTAACAAACATCGCACCTTAATTAATCAAACAAAAATCAAAAATTTCGAATGAGACTTGTTCGTGACCGCTGGGAGGTCACGAATAAGGGTCTTTCGTGACAGCTAGGCGGTCGTCACGAAGTAGGTTCGTGACCGCCAGGCGGTCGCGGAATCTTTCGTGACCGCTCGGCAGTCACGAAAGAGGGGTCATTCTTGACCGGCCGGCGGCCACGAATAATATTCAAAATAAAAAATTAATTTTATGGATCCATCTTGATGTGTTTATGATTTTTAACAATAAGTCTCATTACTACATGTGAATTGAAGTAATAAATTTGTACAACATTAGTAATTAACATATTAAAATAGCGGATTAGATGTTATTAGGCGAGTTATGAACGAATAACCTATTTTATGTTCTACAACTAATCATCATACACACCAAGTTGTTTTAGATGTAATGTGCGATTTTGTGATAAACTCTCTTTTAATTTACTTAGTAGTAACTATTTTATCAATTTAACAAACATCGCACCTTAATTAAACAAACGAAAATAAAAAATTACGAATGAGACTTATTCGTGACCGCTGGGCGGTTACGAATAAAGGGTCTTTGGTGACCGCCAGACAGTCACGGAATCATTCGTGACCGCTCGGCGATCACGAAAGAGGGGTCATTCGTGACCGCCATAATATTCATAAAAAAAATTGATTTTATGGATCCATCTTGATTTGTTTATGATTTTTAACAATAAGTCTCATTACTACATGTGAATTGAAGTAATAAATTAGAAAAACATTAGTAATTAATTTATTAAAATAGCGAATTAAATGTGATTAGGCGAGTTATGAACGGATAATCTATTTTATGTTCTACAACTAATCATCATATACACCAAGTTATTTTAGATGTAATGTGCGATTTTGTGATAAAATCCCTTTTAATTTACTTAGTAGGAACTTTTTATCAATTTAACAAACATCGCACCTTAATTAATCAAACAAAAATCAAAAATTTCGAATGAGACTTGTTCGTGACCGCTGGGAGGTCACGAATAAGGGTCTTTCGTGACAGCTAGGCGGTCGTCACGAAGTAGGTTCGTGACCGCCAGGCGGTCGCGGAATCTTTCGTGACCGCTCGGCAGTCACGAAAGAGGGGTCATTCTTGACCGGCCGGCGGCCACGAATAATATTCAAAATAAAAAATTAATTTTATGGATCCATCTTGATGTGTTTATGATTTTTAACAATAAGTCTCATTACTACATGTGAATTGAAGTAATAAATTAGTACAACATTAGTAATTAACATATTAAAATAGCGGATTAGATGTTATTAGGCGAGTTATGAACGAATAACCTATTTTATGTTCTACAACTAATCATCATACACACCAAGTTGTTTTAGATGTAATGTGCGATTTTGTGATAAACTCTCTTTTAATTTACTTAGTAGTAACTATTTTATCAATTTAACAAACATCGCACCTTAATTAAACAAACGAAAATCAAAAATTACGAATGAGACTTATTCGTGACCGCTGGGCGGTTACGAATAAAGGGTCTTTGGTGACCGCCAGACAGTCACGGAATCATTCGTGACCGCTCGGCGATCACGAAAGAGCGGTCATTCGTGACCGCCATAATATTCAAAAAATAAATTGATTTTATGGATCCATCTTGATGTGTTTATGATTTTTAACAATAAGTCTCATTACTACATGTGAATTGAAGTAATAAATTAGAAAAACATTAGTAATTAATTTATTAAAATAGCGAATTAAATGTGATTAGGCGAGTTATGAACGGATAATCTATTTTATGTTCTACAACTAATCATCATATACACCAAGTTATTTTAGATGTAATGTGCGATTTTGTGAGAAAATCCCTTTTAATTTACTTAGTAGGAACTTTTTATCAATTTAACAAACATCGCACCTTAATTAATCAAACGAAAATCAAAAATTTCGAATGAGACTTGTTCGTGACCGCTGGGAGGTCACGAATAAGGGTCTTTCGTGACAGCTGGGCGGGTTCGTGACCGCCAGGCGGTCGGGAAATCTTTCGTGACCGCTCGGCAGTCACGAAAGAGGGGTCATTCTTGACCGACCGGCGGCCACGAATAATATTCATAAAAACAAATTTAATTTTATGGATCCATCTTGATGTGTTTATGATTTTTAACAATAAGTCTCATTACTACATGTGAATTGAAGTAATAAATTAGTACAACATTAGTAATTAACATATTAAAATAGCGGATTAGATGTTATTAGGCGAGTTATGAAAGAATAGCCTATTTTATTTTCTACAACTAATCATCATATACACCAAGTTGTTTTAGATGTAATGTGCGATTTTGTGATAAAATCTCTTTTAATTTACTTAGTAGTAACTATTTTATCAATTTAACAAACATCACACCTTAATTAAACAAACGAAAATCAAAAATTACGAATGAGACTTATTCGTGACCGCTGGGCAGTTACGAATATGGGTCTTTCGTGACCGCCAGACAGTCACGGAATCATTCGTGACCGCTCGGCGATCACGAAAGAGGGGTCATTCGTGACCGCTCGGCGATCACGAAAGAGGGGTCATTCGTGACCGCCATAATATTCATAAAAAAAAATTGATTTTATTGATCCATCTTGATGTGTTTATGATTTTTAACAATAAGTCTCATTACTAAATGTGAATTGAAGTAATAAATTTTGAAAAACATTACTAATTAATTTATTAAAATAGCGAATTAGATGTGATTAGGCGAGTTATGAACGAATAACCTATTTTATGTTCTACAACTAATCATCATATACACCAAGTTATTTTAGATGTAATGTGCGATTTTGTGATAAAATCCCTTTTAATTTACTTAGTAGGAACTTTTTATCAATTTAACAAACATCGCACCTTAATTAATCAAACGAAAATCAAAAATTTCGAATGAGACTTGTTCGTGACCGCTGGGAGGTCACGAATAAGGGTCTTTCGTGACAGCTAGGCGGTCGTCACGAAGTAGGTCCGTGACCGCCAGGCGGTCGCGGAATCTTTCGTGACCGCTCGGCAGTCACGAAAGAGGGGTCATTCTTGACCGGCCGGCGGCCACAAATAATATTCAAAATAAAAAATTAATTTTATGGATCCATCTTGATGTGTTTATGATTTTTAACAATAAGTCTCATTACTACATGTGAATTGAAGTAATAAATTAGTACAACATTAGTAATTAACATATTAAAATAGCGGATTAGATGTTATTAGGCGAGTTATGAACGAATAACCTATTTTATGTTCTACAACTAATCATCATACACACCAAGTTGTTTTAGATGTAATGTGCGATTTTGTGATAAACTCTCTTTTAATTTACTTAGTAGTAACTATTTTATCAATTTAACAAACATCGCAACTTAATTAAACAAACGAAAATCAAAAATTACGAATGAGACTTATTCGTGACCGCTGGGCGGTTACGAATAAAGGGTCTTTGGTGACCGCCAGACAGTCACGGAATCATTCGTGACCGCTCGGCGATCACGAAAGAGGGGTCATTCGTGACCGCCATAATATTCATAAAATAAATTGATTTTATGGATCCATCTTGATGTGTTTATGATTTTTAACAATAAGTCTCATTACTAAATGTGAATTGAAGTAATAAATTAGAAAAACATTACTAATTAATTTATTAAAATAGCGAATTAAATGTGATTAGGCGAGTTATGAACGAATAACCTATTTTATGTTCTACAACTAATCATCATATACACCAAGTTATTTTAGATGTAATGTGCGATTTTGTGATAAAATCCCTTTTAATTTACTTAGTAGGAACTTTTTATCAATTTAACAAACATCGCACCTTAATTAATCAAACGAAAATCAAAAATTTCGAATGAGACTTGTTCGTGACCGCTGGGAGGTCACGAATAAGGGTCTTTCGTGACAGGTGGGCGGGTTCGTGACCGCCAGGCGGTCGCGAAATCTTTCGTGACCGCTCGGCAGTCACGAAAGAGGGGTCATTCTTGACCGACCGGCGGCCACGAATAATATTCATAAAAACAAATTTAATTTTATGGATCCATCTTGATGTGTTTATGATTTTTAACAATAAGTCTCATTACTACATGTGAATTGAAGTAATAAATTAGTACAACATTAGTAATTAACATATTAAAATAGCGGATTAGATGTTATTAGGCGAGTTATGAAAGAATAGCCTATTTTATTTTCTACAACTAATCATCATATACACCAAGTTGTTTTAGATGTAATGTGCGATTTTGTGATAAAATCTCTTTTAATTTACTTAGTAGTAACTATTTTATCAATTTAACAAACATCGCACCTTAATTAAACAAACGAAAATCAAAAATTACGAATGAGACTTATTCGTGACCGTTGGGCAGTTACGAATATGGGTCTTTCGTGACCGCCAGACAGTCACGGAATCATTCGTGACCGCTCGGCGATCACGAAAGAGGGGTCATTCGTGACCGCTCGGCGATCACGAAAGAGGGGTCATTCGTGACCGCCATAATATTCATAAAAAAAAATTGATTTTATTGATCCATCTTGATGTGTTTATGATTTTTAACAATAAGTCTCATTACTAAATGTGAATTGAAGTAATAAATTAGAAAAACATTACTAATTAATTTATTAAAATAGCGAATTAAATGTGATTAGGCGAGTTATGAACGAATAACCTATTTTATGTTCTACAACTAATCATCATATACACCAAGTTATTTTAGATGTAATGTGCGATTTTGTGATAAAATCCCTTTTAATTTACTTAGTAGAAACTTTTTATTAATTTAACAAATATCGCACCTTAATTAATCAAACGAAAATTAAAAATTTCCAATGAGACTTGTTCGTGACCGCTGGTAGGTCACGAATAAGGGTCTTTCGTGACAGCTGGGCGGGTTTGTGATCGCCAGGCGGTCGCGGAATCTTTCGTGACCGCTCGGCAGTCACGAAAGAGGGGTCATTCTTGACCGGCCGGCGGCCACGAATAATATTCATAAAAAAAATTAATTTTATGGATCCATTTTGATGTGTTTATGATTTTTAACAATAAGTCTCATTACTACATGTGAATTGAAGTAATAAATTAGTACAACATTAGTAATTAACATATTAAAATAGCGGATTAGATGTTATTAGGCGAGTTATAAACGAATAACCTATTTTATGTTCTACAACTAATCATCATACACACCAAGTTGTTTTAGATGTAATGTGCGATTTTGTGATAAAATCTCTTTTAATTTACTTAGTAGTAACTATTTTATCAATTTAACAAACATCGCACTTTAATTAAACAAACAAAAATAAAAAATTACGAATGAGACTTATTCGTGACCGCTGGGCGGTTACGAATAAGGGTCTTTGGTGACCGCCAGACAGTCACGGAATCATTCGTGACCGCTCGGCGATCACGAAAGAGGGGTCATTCGTGACCGCCATAATATTCATAAAAAAAATTGATTTTATGGATCCATCTTGATGTGTTTATGATTTTTAACAATAAGTCTCATTACTACATGTGAATTGAAGTAATAAATTAGAAAAACATTAGTAATTAATTTATTAAAATAGCGAATTAAATGTGATTAGGCGAGTTATGAACGGATAATCTATTTTATGTTCTACAACTAATCATCATATACACCAAGTTATTTTAGATGTAATGTGCGATTTTGTGATAAAATCCCTTTTAATTTACTTAGTAGGAACTTTTTATCAATTTAACAAACATCGCACCTTAAGTAATCAAACGAAAATCAAAAATTTCGAATGAGACTTGTTCGTGACCGCTGGGAGGTCACGAATAAGGGTCTTTCGTGACAGCTAGGCGGTCGTCACGAAGTAGGTTCGTGACCGCCAGGCGGTCGCGGAATCTTTCGTGACCGCTCGGCAGTCACGAAAGAGGGGTCATTCTTGACCGGCCGGCGGCCACGAATAATATTCAAAATAAAAAATTAATTTTATGGATCCATCTTGATGTGTTTATAATTTTTAACAATAAGTCTCATTACTACATGTGAATTGAAGTAATAAATTAGTACAACATTAGTAATTAACATATTAAAATAGCGGATTAGATGTTATTAGGCGAGTTATGAACGAATAACCTATTTTATGTTCTACAACTAATCATCATACACACCAAGTTGTTTTAGATGTAATGTGCGATTTTGTGATAAACTCTCTTTTAATTTACTTAGTAGTAACTATTTTATCAATTTAACAAACATCGCACCTTAATTAAACAAACGAAAATCAAAAATTACGAATGAGACTTATTCGTGACCGCTGGGCGGTTACGAATAAAGGGTCTTTGGTGACCGCCAGACAGTCACGGAATCATTCGTGACCGCTCGGCGATCACGAAAGAGGGGTCATTCGTGACCGCCATAATATTCATAAAATAAATTGATTTTATGGATCCATCTTGATGTGTTTATGATTTTTAACAATAAGTCTCATTACTAAATGTGAATTGAAGTAATAAATTAGAAAAACATTACTAATTAATTTATTAAAATAGCGAATTAAATGTGATTAGGCGAGTTATGAACGAATAACCTATCTTATGTTCTAAAACTAATCATCATATACACCAAGTTATTTTACATGTAATGTGCGATTTTGTGATAAAATCCCTTTTAATTTACTTAGTAGGAACTTTTTATCAATTTAACAAACATCGCACCTTAATTAATCAAACGAAAATAAAAAATTTCGAATGAGACTTGTTCGTGACCGCTGGGAGGTCACGAATAAGGGTCTTTCGTGACAGCTGGGCGGGTTCGTGACCGCCAGGCGGTCGCGAAATCTTTCGTGACCGCTCGGCAGTCACGAAAGAGGGGTCATTCTTGACCGACCGGCGGCCACGAATAATATTCATAAAAACAAATTTAATTTTATGGATCCATCTTGATGTGTTTATGATTTTTAACAATAAGTCTCATTACTACATGTGAATTGAAGTAATAAATTAGTACAACATTAGTAATTAACATATTAAAATAGCGGATTAGATGTTATTAGGCGAGTTATGAAAGAATAGCCTATTTTATGTTCTACAACTAATCATCATACACACCAAGTTGTTTTAGATGTAATGTGCGATTTTGTGATAAAATCTCTTTTAATTTACTTAGTAGTAACTATTTTATCAATTTAACAAACATCGCACTTTAATTAAACAAACAAAAATCAAAAATTACGAATGAGACTTATTCGTGACCGCTGGGCGGTTACGAATAAGGGTCTTTGGTGACCGCCAGACAGTCACGGAATCATTCGTGACCGCTCGGCAATCACGAAAGAGGGGTCATTCGTGACCGCCATAATATTCATAAAAAAAATTGATTTTATGGATCCATCTTGATGTGTTTATGATTTTTAACAATAAGTCTCATTACTACATGTGAATTGAAGTAATAAATTAGAAAAACATTAGTAATTAATTTATTAAAATAGCGAATTAAATGTGATTAGGCGAGTTATGAACGGATAATCTATTTTATGTTCTACAACTAATCATCATATACACCAAGTTATTTTAGATGTAATGTGCGATTTTGTGATAAAATCCCTTTTAATTTACTTAGTAGGAACTTTTTATCAATTTAACAAACATCGCACCTTAAGTAATCAAACGAAAATCAAAAATTTCGAATGAGACTTGTTCGTGACCGCTGGGAGGTCACGAATAAGGGTCTTTCGTGACAGCTAGGCGGTCGTCACGAAGTAGGTTCGTGACCGCCAGGCGGTCGCGGAATCTTTCGTGACCGCTCGGCAGTCACGAAAGAGGGGTCATTCTTGACCGGCCGGCGGCCACGAATAATATTCAAAATAAAAAATTAATTTTATGGATCCATCTTGATGTGTTTATGATTTTTAACAATAAGTCTCATTACTACATGTGAATTGAAGTAATAAATTAGTACAACATTAGTAATTAACATATTAAAATAGCGGATTAGATGTTATTAGGCGAGTTATGAACGAATAACCTATTTTATGTTCTACAATTAATCATCATACACACCAAGTTGTTTTAGATGTAATGTGCGATTTTGTGATAAACTCAATTTTAATTTACTTAGTAGTAACTATTTTATCAATTTAACAAACATCGCACCTTAATTAAACAAACGAAAATCAAAAATTACGAATGAGACTTATTCGTGACCGCTGGGCGGTTACGAATAAAGGGTCTTTGGTGACCGCCAGACAGTCACGGAATCATTCGTGACCGCTCGGCGATCACGAAAGAGGGGTCATTCGTGACCGCCATAATATTCATAAAATAAATTGATTTTATGGATCCATCTTGATGTGTTTATGATTTTTAACAATAAGTCTCATTACTAAATGTGAATTGAAGTAATAAATTAGAAAAACATTACTAATTAATTTATTAAAATAGCGAATTAAATGTGATTAGGCGAGTTATGAACGAATAACCTATTTTATGTTCTACAACTAATCATCATATACACCAAGTTATTTTACATGTAATGTGCGATTTTGTGATAAAATCCCTTTTAATTTACTTACTAGGAACTTTTTATCAATTTAACAAACATCGCACCTTAATTAATCAAACGAAAATAAAAAATTTCGAATGAGACTTGTTCGTGACCGCTGGGAGGTCACGAATAAGGGTCTTTCGTGACAGCTGGGCGGGTTCGTGACCCCCAGGCGGTCGCGAAATCTTTCGTGACCGCTCGGCAGTCACGAAAGAGGGGTCATTCTTGACCGACCGGCGGCCACGAATAATATTCATAAAAACAAATTTAATTTTATGGATCCATCTTGATGTGTTTATGATTTTTAACAATAAGTCTCATTACTACATGTGAATTGAAGTGATAAATTAGTACAACATTAGTAATTAACATATTAAAATAGCGGATTAGATGTTATTAGGCGAGTTATGAAAGAATAGCCTATTTTATGTTCTACAACTAATCATCATACACACCAAGTTGTTTTAGATGTAATGTGCGATTTTGTGATAAAGTCTCTTTTAATTTACTTAGTAGTAACTATTTTATCAATTTAACAAACATCGCACTTTAATTAAACAAACAAAAATCAAAAATTACGAATGAGACTTATTCGTGACCGCTGGGCGGTTACGAATAAGGGTCTTTGGTGAACGCCAGACAGTCACGGAATCATTCGTGACCGCTCGGCGATCACGAAAGAGGGGTCATTCGTGACCGCCATAATATTCATAAAAAAAATTGATTTTATGGATCCATCTTGATGTGTTTATGATTTTTAACAATAAGTCTCATTACTACATGTGAATTGAAGTAATAAATTAGAAAAACATTAGTAATTAATTTATTAAAATAGCGAATTAAATGTGATTAGGCGAGTTATGAACGGATAATCTATTTTATGTTCTACAACTAATCATCATATACACCAAGTTATTTTAGATGTAATGTGCGATTTTGTGATAAAATCCCTTTTAATTTACTTAGTAGGAACTTTTTATCAATTTAACAAACATCGCACCTTAAGTAATCAAACGAAAATCAAAAATTTCGAATGAGACTTGTTCGTGACCGCTGGGAGGTCACGAATAAGGGTCTTTCGTGACAGCTAGGCGGTCGTCACGAAGTAGGTTCGTGACCGCCAGGCGGTCGCGGAATCTTTCGTGACCGCTCGGCAGTCACGAAAGAGGGGTCATTCTTGACCGGCCGGCGGCCACGAATAATATTCAAAATAAAAAATTAATTTTATGGATCCATCTTGATGTGTTTATGATTTTTAACAATAAGTCTCATTACTACATGTGAATTGAAGTAATAAATTAGTACAACATTAGTAATTAACATATTAAAATAGCGGATTAGATGTTATTAGGCGAGTTATGAACGAATAACCTATTTTATGTTCTACAACTAATCATCATACACACCAAGTTGTTTTAGATGTAATGTGCGATTTTGTGATAACCTCAATTTTAATTTACTTAGTAGTAACTATTTTATCAATTTAACAAACATCGCACCTTAATTAAACAAACGAAAATCAAAAATTACGAATGAGACTTATTCGTGACCGCTGGGCGGTTACGAATAAAGGGTCTTTGGTGACCGCCAGACAGTCACGGAATCATTCGTGACCGCTCGACGATCACGAAAGAGGGGTCATTCGTGACCGCCATAATATTCATAAAATAAATTGATTTTATGGATCCATCTTGATGTGTTTATGATTTTTAACAATAAGTCTCATTACTAAATGTGAATTGAAGTAATAAATTAGAAAAACATTACTAATTAATTTATTAAAATAGCGAATTAAATGTGATTAGGCGAGTTATGAACGAATAACCTATTTTATGTTCTACAACTAATCATCATATACACCAAGTTATTTTACATGTAATGTGCGATTTTGTGATAAAATCCCTTTTAATTTACTTAGTAGGAACTTTTTATCAATTTAACAAACATCGCACCTTAATTAATCAAACGAAAATAAAAAATTTCGAATGAGACTTGTTCGTGACCGCTGGGAGGTCACGAATAAGGGTCTTTCGTGACAGCTGGGCGGGTTCGTGACCGCCAGGCGGTCGCGAAATCTTTCGTGACCGCTCGGCAGTCACGAAAGAGGGGTCATTCTTGACCGACCGGCGGCCACGAATAATATTCATAAAAACAAATTTAATTTTATGGATCCATCTTGATGTGTTTATGATTTTTAACAATAAGTCTCATTACTACATGTGAATTGAAGTAATAAATTAGTACAACATTAGTAATTAACATATTAAAATAGCGGATTAGATGTTATTAGGCGAGTTATGAAAGAATAGCCTATTTTATGTTCTACAACTAATCATCATACACACCAAGTTGTTTTAGATGTAATGTGCGATTTTGTGATAAAATCTCTTTTAATTTACTTAGTAGTAACTATTTTATCAATTTAACAAACATCGCACTTTAATTAAACAAACAAAAATCAAAAATTACGAATGAGACTTATTCGTGACCGCTGGGCGGTTACGAATAAGGGTCTTTGGTGACCGCCAGACAGTCACGGAATCATTCGTGACCGCTCGACGATCACGAAAGAGGGGTCATTCGTGACCGCCATAATATTCATAAAATAAATTGATTTTATGGATCCATCTTGATGTGTTTATGATTTTTAACAATAAGTCTCATTACTAAATGTGAATTGAAGTAATAAATTAGAAAAACATTACTAATTAATTTATTAAAATAGCGAATTAAATGTGATTAGGCGAGTTATGAACGAATAACCTATTTTATGTTCTACAACTAATCATCATATACACCAAGTTATTTTACATGTAATGTGCGATTTTGTGATAAAATCCCTTTTAATTTACTTAGTAGGAACTTTTTATCAATTTAACAAACATCGCACCTTAATTAATCAAACGAAAATAAAAAATTTCGAATGAGACTTGTTCGTGACCGCTGGGAGGTCACGAATAAGGGTCTTTCGTGACAGCTGGGCGGGTTCGTGACCGCCAGGCGGTCGCGAAATCTTTCGTGACCGCTCGGCAGTCACGAAAGAGGGGTCATTCTTGACCGACCGGCGGCCACGAATAATATTCATAAAAACAAATTTAATTTTATGGATCCATCTTGATGTGTTTATGATTTTTAACAATAAGTCTCATTACTACATGTGAATTGAAGTAATAAATTAGTACAACATTAGTAATTAACATATTAAAATAGCGGATTAGATGTTATTAGGCGAGTTATGAAAGAATAGCCTATTTTATGTTCTACAACTAATCATCATACACACCAAGTTGTTTTAGATGTAATGTGCGATTTTGTGATAAAATCTCTTTTAATTTACTTAGTAGTAACTATTTTATCAATTTAACAAACATCGCACTTTAATTAAACAAACAAAAATCAAAAATTACGAATGAGACTTATTCGTGACCGCTGGGCGGTTACGAATAAGGGTCTTTGGTGACCGCCAGACAGTCACGGAATCATTCGTGACCGCTCGACGATCACGAAAGAGGGGTCATTCGTGACCGCCATAATATTCATAAAATAAATTGATTTTATGGATCCATCTTGATGTGTTTATGATTTTTAACAATAAGTCTCATTACTAAATGTGAATTGAAGTAATAAATTAGAAAAACATTACTAATTAATTTATTAAAATAGCGAATTAAATGTGATTAGGCGAGTTATGAACGAATAACCTATTTTATGTTCTACAACTAATCATCATATACACCAAGTTATTTTACATGTAATGTGCGATTTTGTGATAAAATCCCTTTTAATTTACTTAGTAGGAACTTTTTATCAATTTAACAAACATCGCACCTTAATTAATCAAACGAAAATAAAAAATTTCGAATGAGACTTGTTCGTGACCGCTGGGAGGTCACGAATAAGGGTCTTTCGTGACAGCTGGGCGGGTTCGTGACCGCCAGGCGGTCGCGAAATCTTTCGTGACCGCTCGGCAGTCACGAAAGAGGGGTCATTCTTGACCGACCGGCGGCCACGAATAATATTCATAAAAACAAATTTAATTTTATGGATCCATCTTGATGTGTTTATGATTTTTAACAATAAGTCTCATTACTACATGTGAATTGAAGTAATAAATTAGTACAACATTAGTAATTAACATATTAAAATAGCGGATTAGATGTTATTAGGCGAGTTATGAAAGAATAGCCTATTTTATGTTCTACAACTAATCATCATACACACCAAGTTGTTTTAGATGTAATGTGCGATTTTGTGATAAAATCTCTTTTAATTTACTTAGTAGTAACTATTTTATCAATTTAACAAACATCGCACTTTAATTAAACAAACAAAAATCAAAAATTACGAATGAGACTTATTCGTGACCGCTGGGCGGTTACGAATAAGGGTCTTTGGTGACCGCCAGACAGTCACGGAATCATTCGTGACCGCTCGGCGATCACGAAAGAGGGGTCATTCGTGACCGCCAAAATATTCATAAAAAAAATTGATTTTATGGATCCATCTTGATGTGTTTATGATTTTTAACAATAAGTCTCATTACTACATGTGAATTGAAGTAATAAATTAGAAAAACATTAGTAATTAATTTATTAAAATAGCGAATTAAATGTGATTAGGCGAGTTATGAACGGATAATCTATTTTATGTTCTACAACTAATCATCATATACACCAAGTTATTTTAGATGTAATGTGCGATTTTGTGATAAAATCCCTTTTAATTTACTTAGTAGGAACTTTTTATCAATTTAACAAACATCGCACCTTAAGTAATCAAACGAAAATCAAAAATTTCGAATGAGACTTGTTCGTGACCGCTGGGAGGTCACGAATAAGGGTCTTTCGTGACAGCTAGGCGGTCGTCACGAAGTAGGTTCGTGACCGCCAGGCGGTCGCGGAATCTTTCGTGACCGCTCGGCAGTCACGAAAGAGGGGTCATTCTTGACCGGCCGGCGGCCACGAATAATATTCAAAATAAAAAATTAATTTTATGGATCCATCTTGATGTGTTTATGATTTTTAACAATAAGTCTCATTACTACATGTGAATTGAAGTAATAAATTAGTACAACATTAGTAATTAACATATTAAAATAGCGGATTAGATGTTATTAGGCGAGTTATGAACGAATAACCTATTTTATGTTCTACAACTAATCATCATACACACCAAGTTGTTTTAGATGTAATGTGCGATTTTGTGATAAACTCTCTTTTAATTTACTTAGTAGTAACTATTTTATCAATTTAACAAACATCGCACCTAAATTAAACAAACGAAAATCAAAAATTACGAATGAGACTTATTCGTGACCGCTGGGCGGTTACGAATAAAGGGTCTTTGGTGACCGCCAGACAGTCACGGAATCATTCGTGACCGCTCGGCGATCACGAAAGAGGGGTCATTCGTGACCGCCATAATATTCATAAAATAAATTGATTTTATGGATCCATCTTGATGTGTTTATGATTTTTAACAATAAGTCTCATTACTAAATGTGAATTGAAGTAATAAATTAGAAAAACATTACTAATTAATTTATTAAAATAGCGAATTAAATGTGATTAGGCGAGTTATGAACGAATAACCTATTTTATGTTCTACAACTAATCATCATATACACCAAGTTATTTTACATGTAATGTGCGATTTTGTGATAAAATCCCTTTTAATTTACTTAGTAGGAACTTTTTATCAATTTAACAAACATCGCACCTTAATTAATCAAACGAAAATAAAAAATTTCGAATGAGACTTGTTCGTGACCGCTGGGAGGTCACGAATAAGGGTCTTTCGTGACAGCTGGGCGGGTTCGTGACCGCCAGGCGGTCGCGAAATCTTTCGTGACCGCTCGGCAGTCACGAAAGAGGGGTCATTCTTGACCGACCGGCGGCCACGAATAATATTCATAAAAACAAATTTAATTTTATGGATCCATCTTGATGTGTTTATGATTTTTAACAATAAGTCTCATTACTACATGTGAATTGAAGTAATAAATTAGTACAACATTAGTAATTAACATATTAAAATAGCGGATTAGATGTTATTAGGCGAGTTATGAAAGAATAGCCTATTTTATGTTCTACAACTAATCATCATACACACCAAGTTGTTTTAGATGTAATGTGCGATTTTGTGATAAAATCTCTTTTAATTTACTTAGTAGTAACTATTTTATCAATTTAACAAACATCGCACTTTAATTAAACAAACAAAAATCAAAAATTACGAATGAGACTTATTCGTGACCGCTGGGCGGTTACGAATAAGGGTCTTTGGTGACCGCCAGACAGTCACGGAATCATTCGTGACCGCTCGGCGATCACGAAAGAGGGGTCATTCGTGACCGCCATAATATTCATAAAAAAAATTGATTTTATGGATCCATCTTGATGTGTTTATGATTTTTAACAATAAGTCTCATTACTACATGTGAATTGAAGTAATAAATTAGAAAAACATTAGTAATTAATTTATTAAAATAGCGAATTAAATGTGATTAGGCGAGTTATGAACGGATAATCTATTTTATGTTCTACAACTAATCATCATATACACCAAGTTATTTTAGATGTAATGTGCGATTTTGTGATAAAATCCCTTTTAATTTACTTAGTAGGAACTTTTTATCAATTTAACAAACATCGCACCTTAAGTAATCAAACGAAAATCAAAAATTTCGAATGAGACTTGTTCGTGACCGCTGGGAGGTCACGAATAAGGGTCTTTCGTGACAGCTAGGCGGTCGTCACGAAGTAGGTTCGTGACCGCCAGGCGGTCGCGGAATCTTTCGTGACCGCTCGGCAGTCACGAAAGAGGGGTCATTCTTGACCGGCCGGCGGCCACGAATAATATTCAAAATAAAAAATTAATTTTATGGATCCATCTTGATGTGTTTATGATTTTTAACAATAAGTCTCATTACTACATGTGAATTGAAGTAATAAATTAGTACAACATTAGTAATTAACATATTAAAATAGCGGATTAGATGTTATTAGGCGAGTTATGAACGAATAACCTATTTTATGTTCTACAACTAATCATCATACACACCAAGTTGTTTTAGATGTAATGTGCGATTTTGTGATAAACTCTCTTTTAATTTACTTAGTAGTAACTATTTTATCAATTTAACAAACATCGCACCTTAATTAAACAAACGAAAATCAAAAATTACGAATGAGACTTATTCGTGACCGCTGGGCGGTTACGAATAAAGGGTCTTTGGTGACCGCCAGACAGTCACGGAATCATTCGTGACCGCTCGGCGATCACGAAAGAGGGGTCATTCGTGACCGCCATAATATTCATAAAATAAATTGATTTTATGGATCCATCTTGATGTGTTTATGATTTTTAACAATAAGTCTCATTACTAAATGTGAATTGAAGTAATAAATTAGAAAAACATTACTAATTAATTTATTAAAATAGCGAATTTAATGTGATTAGGCGAGTTATGAACGAATAACCTATTTTATGTTCTACAACTAATCATCATATACACCAAGTTATTTTACATGTAATGTGCGATTTTGTGATAAAATCCCTTTTAATTTACTTAGTAGGAACTTTTTATCAATTTAACAAACATCGCACCTTAATTAATCAAACGAAAATAAAAAATTTCGAATGAGACTTGTTCGTGACCGCTGGGAGGTCACGAATAAGGGTCTTTCGTGACAGCTGGGCGGGTTCGTGACCGCCAGGCGGTCGCGAAATCTTTCGTGACCGCTCGGCAGTCACGAAAGAGGGGTCATTCTTGACCGACCGGCGGCCACGAATAATATTCATAAAAACAAATTTAATTTTATGGATCCATCTTGATGTGTTTATGATTTTTAACAATAAGTCTCATTACTACATGTGAATTGAAGTAATAAATTAGTACAACATTAGTAATTAACATATTAAAATAGCGGATTAGATGTTATTAGGCGAGTTATGAAAGAATAGCCTATTTTATGTTCTACAACTAATCATCATACACACCAAGTTGTTTTAGATGTAATGTGCGATTTTGTGATAAAATCTCTTTTAATTTACTTAGTAGTAACTATTTTATCAATTTAACAAACATCGCACTTTAATTAAACAAACAAAAATCAAAAATTACGAATGAGACTTATTCGTGACCGCTGGGCGGTTACGAATAAGGGTCTTTGGTGACCGCCAGACAGTCACGGAATCATTCGTGACCGCTCGGCGATCACGAAAGAGGGGTCATTCGTGACCGCCATAATATTCATAAAATAAATTGATTTTATGGATCCATCTTGATGTGTTTATGATTTTTAACAATAAGTCTCATTACTAAATGTGAATTGAAGTAATAAATTAGAAAAACATTACTAATTAATTTATTAAAATAGCGAATTAAATGTGATTAGGCGAGTTATGAACGAATAACCTATTTTATGTTCTACAACTAATCATCATATACACCAAGTTATTTTACATGTAATGTGCGATTTTGTGATAAAATCCCTTTTAATTTACTTAGTAGGAACTTTTTATCAATTTAACAAACATCGCACCTTAATTAATCAAACGAAAATAAAAAATTTCGAATGAGACTTGTTCGTGACCGCTGGGAGGTCACGAATAAGGGTCTTTCGTGACAGCTGGGCGGGTTCGTGACCGCCAGGCGGTCGCGAAATCTTTCGTGACCGCTCGGCAGTCACGAAAGAGGGGTCATTCTTGACCGACCGGCGGCCACGAATAATATTCATAAAAACAAATTTAATTTTATGGATCCATCTTGATGTGTTTATGATTTTTAACAATAAGTCTCATTACTACATGTGAATTGAAGTAATAAATTAGTACAACATTAGTAATTAACATATTAAAATAGCGGATTAGATGTTATTAGGCGAGTTATGAAAGAATAGCCTATTTTATGTTCTACAACTAATCATCATACACACCAAGTTGTTTTAGATGTAATGTGCGATTTTGTGATAAAATCTCTTTTAATTTACTTAGTAGTAACTATTTTATCAATTTAACAAACATCGCACTTTAATTAAACAAACAAAAATCAAAAATTACGAATGAGACTTATTCGTGACCGCTGGGCGGTTACGAATAAGGGTCTTTGGTGACCGCCAGACAGTCACGGAATCATTCGTGACCGCTCGGCGATCACGAAAGAGGGGTCATTCGTGACCGCCATAATATTCATAAAAAAAATTGATTTTATGGATCCATCTTGATGTGTTTATGATTTTTAACAATAAGTCTCATTACTACATGTGAATTGAAGTAATAAATTAGAAAAACATTAGTAATTAATTTATTAAAATAGAGAATTAAATGTGATTAGGCGAGTTATGAACGGATAATCTATTTTATGTTCTACAACTAATCATCATATACACCAAGTTATTTTAGATGTAATGTGCGATTTTGTGATAAAATCCCTTTTAATTTACTTAGTAGGAACTTTTTATCAATTTAACAAACATCGCACCTTAAGTAATCAAACGAAAATCAAAAATTTCGAATGAGACTTGTTCGTGACCGCTGGGAGGTCACGAATAAGGGTCTTTCGTGACAGCTAGGCGGTCATCACGAAGTAGGTTCGTGACCGCCAGGCGGTCGCGGAATCTTTCGTGACCGCTCGGCAGTCACGAAAGAGGGGTCATTCTTGACCGGCCGGCGGCCACGAATAATATTCAAAATAAAAAATTAATTTTATGGATCCATCTTGATGTGTTTATGATTTTTAACAATAAGTCTCATTACTACATGTGAATTGAAGTAATAAATTAGTACAACATTAGTAATTAACATATTAAAATAGCGGATTAGATGTTATTAGGCGAGTTATGAACGAATAACCTATTTTATGTTCTACAACTAATCATCATACACACCAAGTTGTTTTAGATGTAATGTGCGATTTTGTGATAAACTCTCTTTTAATTTACTTAGTAGTAACTATTTTATCAATTTAACAAACATCGCACCTTAATTAAACAAACGAAAATCAAAAATTACGAATGAGACTTATTCGTGACCGCTGGGCGGTTACGAATAAAGGGTCTTTGGTGACCGCCAGACAGTCACGGAATCATTCGTGACCGCTCGGCGATCACGAAAGAGGGGTCATTCGTGACCGCCATAATATTCATAAAATAAATTGATTTTATGGATCCATCTTGATGTGTTTATGATTTTTAACAATAAGTCTCATTACTACATGTGAATTGAAGTAATAAATTAGAAAAACATTAGTAATTAATTTATTAAAATAGCGAATTAAATGTGATTAGGCGAGTTATGAACGGATAATCTATTTTATGTTCTACAACTAATCATCATATACACCAAGTTATTTTACATGTAATGTGCGATTTTGTGATAAAATCCCTTTTAATTTACTTAGTAGGAACTTTTTATCAATTTAACAAACATCGCACCTTAATTAATCAAACGAAAATAAAAAATTTCGAATGAGACTTGTTCGTGACCGCTGGGAGGTCACGAATAAGGGTCTTTCGTGACAGCTGGGCGGGTTCGTGACCGCCAGGCGGTCGCGAAATCTTTCGTGACCGCTCGGCAGTCACGAAAGAGGGGTCATTCTTGACCGACCGGCGGCCACGAATAATATTCATAAAAACAAATTTAATTTTATGGATCCATCTTGATGTGTTTATGATTTTTAACAATAAGTCTCATTACTACATGTGAATTGAAGTAATAAATTAGTACAACATTAGTAATTAACATATTAAAATAGCGGATTAGATGTTATTAGGCGAGTTATGAAAGAATAGCCTATTTTATTTTCTACAACTAAGCATCATATACACCAAGTTGTTTTAGATGTAATGTGCGATTTTGTGATAAAATCTCTTTTAATTTACTTAGTAGTAACTATTTTATTAATTTAACAAACATCGCACCTTAATTAAACAAACGAAAATCAAAAATTACGAATGAGACTTATTCGTGACCGCTGGGCAGTTACGAATATGGGTCTTTCGTGACCGCCAGACAGTCACGGAATCATTTGTGACCGCTCGGCGATCACGAAAGAGGGGTCATTCGTGACCGCTCGGCGATCACGAAAGAGGGGTCATTCGTGACCGCCATAATATTCATAAAAAAAAATTGATTTTATTGATCCATCTTGATGTGTTTATGATTTTTAACAATAAGTCTCATTACTACATGTGAATTGAAGTAATAAATTAGAAAAACATTAGTAATTAATTTATTAAAATAGCGAATTAAATGTGATTAGGCGAGTTATGAACGGATAATCTATTTTATGTTCTACAACTAATCATCATATACACCAAGTTATTTTAGATGTAATGTGCGATTTTGTGATAAAATCCCTTTTAATTTACTTAGTAGGAACTTTTTATCAATTTAACAAACATCGCACCTTAAGTAATCAAACGAAAATCAAAAATTTCGAATGAGACTTGTTCGTGACCGCTGGGAGGTCACGAATAAGGGTCTTTCGTGACAGCTAGGCGGTCGTCACGAAGTAGGTTCGTGACCGCCAGGCGGTCGCGGAATCTTTCGTGACCGCTCGGCAGTCACGAAAGAGGGGTCATTCTTGACCGGCCGGCGGCCACGAATAATATTCAAAATAAAAAATTAATTTTATGGATCCATCTTGATGTGTTTATGATTTTTAACAATAAGTCTCATTACTACATGTGAATTGAAGTAATAAATTAGTACAACATTAGTAATTAACATATTAAAATAGCGGATTAGATGTTATTAGGCGAGTTATGAACGAATAACCTATTTTATGTTCTACAACTAATCATCATACACACCAAGTTGTTTTAGATGTAATGTGCGATTTTGTGATAACCTCAATTTTAATTTACTTAGTAGTAACTATTTTATCAATTTAACAAACATCGCACCTTAATTAAACAAACGAAAATCAAAAATTACGAATGAGAGTTATTCGTGACCGCTGGGCGGTTACGAATAAAGGGTCTTTGGTGACCGCCAGACAGTCACGGAATCATTCGTGACCGCTCGACGATCACGAAAGAGGGGTCATTCGTGACCGCCATAATATTCATAAAATAAATTGATTTTATGGATCCATCTTGATGTGTTTATGATTTTTAACAATAAGTCTCATTACTAAATGTGAATTGAAGTAATAAATTAGAAAAACATTACTAATTAATTTATTAAAATAGCGAATTAAATGTGATTAGGCGAGTTATGAACGAATAACCTATTTTATGTTCTACAACTAATCATCATATACACCAAGTTATTTTACATGTAATGTGCGATTTTGTGATAAAATCCCTTTTAATTTACTTAGTAGGAACTTTTTATCAATTTAACAAACATCGCACCTTAATTAATCAAACGAAAATAAAAAATTTCGAATGAGACTTGTTCGTGACCGCTGGGAGGTCACGAATAAGGGTCTTTCGTGACAGCTGGGCGGGTTCGTGACCGCCAGGCGGTCGCGAAATCTTTCGTGACCGCTCGGCAGTCACGAAAGAGGGGTCATTCTTGACCGACCGGCGGCCACGAATAATATTCATAAAAACAAATTTAATTTTATGGATCCATCTTGATGTGTTTATGATTTTTAACAATAAGTCTCATTACTACATGTGAATTGAAGTAATAAATTAGTACAACATTAGTAATTAACATATTAAAATAGCGGATTAGATGTTATTAGGCGAGTTATGAAAGAATAGCCTATTTTATGTTCTACAACTAATCATCATACACACCAAGTTGTTTTAGATGTAATGTGCGATTTTGTGATAAAATCTCTTTTAATTTACTTAGTAGTAACTATTTTATCAATTTAACAAACATCGCACTTTAATTAAACAAACAAAAATCAAAAATTACGAATGAGACTTATTCGTGACCGCTGGGCGGTTACGAATAAGGGTCTTTGGTGACCGCCAGACAGTCACGGAATCATTCGTGACCGCTCGGCGATCACGAAAGAGGGGTCATTCGTGACCGCCAAAATATTCATAAAAAAAATTGATTTTATGGATCCATCTTGATGTGTTTATGATTTTTAACAATAAGTCTCATTACTACATGTGAATTGAAGTAATAAATTAGAAAAACATTAGTAATTAATTTATTAAAATAGCGAATTAAATGTGATTAGGCGAGTTATGAACGGATAATCTATTTTATGTTCTACAACTAATCATCATATACACCAAGTTATTTTAGATGTAATGTGCGATTTTGTGATAAAATCCCTTTTAATTTACTTAGTAGGAACTTTTTATCAATTTAACAAACATCGCACCTTAAGTAATCAAACGAAAATCAAAAATTTCGAATGAGACTTGTTCGTGACCGCTGGGAGGTCACGAATAAGGGTCTTTCGTGACAGCTAGGCGGTCGTCACGAAGTAGGTTCGTGACCGCCAGGCGGTCGCGGAATCTTTCGTGACCGCTCGGCAGTCACGAAAGAGGGGTCATTCTTGACCGGCCGGCGGCCACGAATAATATTCAAAATAAAAAATTAATTTTATGGATCCATCTTGATGTGTTTATGATTTTTAACAATAAGTCTCATTACTACATGTGAATTGAAGTAATAAATTAGTACAACATTAGTAATTAACATATTAAAATAGCGGATTAGATGTTATTAGGCGAGTTATGAACGAATAACCTATTTTATGTTCTACAACTAATCATCATACACACCAAGTTGTTTTAGATGTAATGTGCGATTTTGTGATAAACTCTCTTTTAATTTACTTAGTAGTAACTATTTTATCAATTTAACAAACATCGCACCTTAATTAAACAAACGAAAATCAAAAATTACGAATGAGACTTATTCGTGACCGCTGGGCGGTTACGAATAAAGGGTCTTTGGTGACCGCCAGACAGTCACGGAATCATTCGTGACCGCTCGGCGATCACGAAAGAGGGGTCATTCGTGACCGCCATAATATTCATAAAATAAATTGATTTTATGGATCCATCTTGATGTGTTTATGATTTTTAACAATAAGTCTCATTACTAAATGTGAATTGAAGTAATAAATTAGAAAAACATTACTAATTAATTTATTAAAATAGCGAATTAAATGTGATTAGGCGAGTTATGAACGAATAACCTATTTTATGTTCTACAACTAATCATCATATACACCAAGTTATTTTACATGTAATGTGCGATTTTGTGATAAAATCCCTTTTAATTTACTTAGTAGGAACTTTTTATCAATTTAACAAACATCGCACCTTAATTAATCAAACGAAAATAAAAAATTTCGAATGAGACTTGTTCGTGACCGCTGGGAGGTCACGAATAAGGGTCTTTCGTGACAGCTGGGCGGGTTCGTGACCGCCAGGCGGTCGCGAAATCTTTCGTGACCGCTCGGCAGTCACGAAAGAGGGGTCATTCTTGACCGACCGGCGGCCACGAATAATATTCATAAAAACAAATTTAATTTTATGGATCCATCTTGATGTGTTTATGATTTTTAACAATAAGTCTCATTACTACATGTGAATTGAAGTAATAAATTAGTACAACATTAGTAATTAACATATTAAAATAGCGGATTAGATGTTATTAGGCGAGTTATGAAAGAATAGCCTATTTTATGTTCTACAACTAATCATCATACACACCAAGTTGTTTTAGATGTAATGTGCGATTTTGTGATAAAATCTCTTTTAATTTACTTAGTAGTAACTATTTTATCAATTTAACAAACATCGCACTTTAATTAAACAAACAAAAATCAAAAATTACGAATGAGACTTATTCGTGACCGCTGGGCGGTTACGAATAAGGGTCTTTGGTGACCGCCAGACAGTCACGGAATCATTCGTGACCGCTCGGCGATCACGAAAGAGGGGTCATTCGTGACCGCCATAATATTCATAAAAAAAATTGATTTTATGGATCCATCTTGATGTGTTTATGATTTTTAACAATAAGTCTCATTACTACATGTGAATTGAAGTAATAAATTAGAAAAACATTAGTAATTAATTTATTAAAATAGAGAATTAAATGTGATTAGGCGAGTTATGAACGGATAATCTATTTTATGTTCTACAACTAATCATCATATACACCAAGTTATTTTAGATGTAATGTGCGATTTTGTGATAAAATCCCTTTTAATTTACTTAGTAGGAACTTTTTATCAATTTAACAAACATCGCACCTTAAGTAATCAAACGAAAATCAAAAATTTCGAATGAGACTTGTTCGTGACCGCTGGGAGGTCACGAATAAGGGTCTTTCGTGACAGCTAGGCGGTCATCACGAAGTAGGTTCGTGACCGCCAGGCGGTCGCGGAATCTTTCGTGACTGCTCGGCAGTCACGAAAGAGGGGTCATTCTTGACCGGCTGGCGGCCACGAATAATATTCATAAAAAAAATTAATTTTATGGATCCATTTTGATGTGTTTATGATTTTTAACAATAAGTCTCATTACTACATGTGAATTGAAGTAATAAATTAGTACAACATTAGTAATTAACATATTAAAATAGCGGATTAGATGTTATTAGGCGAGTTATAAACGAATAACCTATTTTATGTTCTACAACTAATCATCATACACACCAAGTTGTTTTAAATGTAATGTGCGATTTTGTGATAAAATCTCTTTTAATTTACTTAGTAGTAACTATTTTATCAATTTAACAAACATCGCACTTTAATTAAACAAACAAAAATCAAAAATTACGAATGAGACTTATTCGTGACCGCTGGGCGGTTACGAATAAGGGTCTTTGGTGACCGCCAGACAGTCACGGAATCATTCGTGACCGCTCGGCGATCACGAAAGAGGGGTCATTCGTGACCGCCATAATATTCATAAAAAAAATTGATTTTATGGATCCATCTTGATGTGTTTATGAATTTTAACAATAAGTCTCATTACTACATGTGAATTGAAGTAATAAATTAGAAAAACATTAGTAATTAATTTATTAAAATAGCGAATTAAATGTGATTAGGCGAGTTATGAACGAATAATCTATTTTATGTTCTACAACTAATCATCATATACACCAAGTTATTTTAGATGTAATATGCGATTTTGTGATAAAATCCCTTTTAATTTACTTAGTATGAACTTTTTATCAATTTAACAAACATCGCACCTTAATTAATCAAACGAAAATCAAAAATTTCGAATGAGACTTGTTCGTGACCGCCGGGAGGTCACGAATAAGGGTCTTTCGTGACAGCTGGGCGGGTTCGTGACCGCCAGGCAGTCGCGAAATCTTTCGTGACCGCTCGGCAGTCACGAAAGAGGTGTCATTCTTGACCGGCCGGCGGCCAAGAATAATATTCATAAAAAAAAAATTAATTTTATGGATCCATCTTGATGTGTTTATGATTTTTAACAATAAGTCTCATTACTACATGTGAATTGAAGTAATAAATTAGTACAACATTAGTAATTAACATATTAAAATAGCGGATTAGATGTTATTAGGCGAGTTATGAACGAATAACCTATTTTATGTTCTACAACTAATCATCATATACACCAAGTTGTTTTAGATGTAATGTGCGATTTTGTGATAAAATTTCTTTTAATTTACTTAGTAGTAACTATTTTATCAATTTAACAAACATCGCACCTTAATTAAACAAACGAAAATCAAAAATTACGAATGAGACTTATTCGTGACCGCTGGGCAGTTACGAATAAGGGTCTTTCGTGACCGCCAGACAGTCACGGAATCATTCGTGACCGCACGTCGATCACGAAAGAGGGGTCATTCGTGACCGCCATAATATTCATAAAAAAATTGATTTTATTGATCCATCTTGATGTGTTTATGATTTTTAACAATAAGTCTCATTACTACATGTGAATTGAAGTAATAAATTAGAAAAACATTACTAATTAATTTATTAAAATAGCGAATTAAATGTGATTAGGCGAGTTATGAACGAATAACCTATTTTATGTTCTACAACTAATCATCATATACACCAAGTTATTTTAGATGTAATGTGCGATTTTGTGATAAAATCCCTTTTAATTTACTTAGTACGAACTTTTTATCAATTTAACAAAATCGCACCTTAATTAATCAAACGAAAATCATAAATTTCGAATGAGACATGTTCGTGACCGCTGGTAGGTCACGAATAAGGCTCTTTCATGACAGCTGGGCGGGTTCGTGATCGCCAGGCGGTCGCGAAATCTTTCGTGACCGCTCGGCAGTCACGAAAGAGGGGTCATTCTTGACCGGCCGGCGGCCACGAATAATATTCATAATAAAAAATTAATTTTATGGATCCATCTTGATGTGTTTATGATTTTTAACAATAAGTCTCATTACTACATGTGAATTGAAGTAATAAATTCGTACAACATTAGTAATTAACATATTAAAACAGCGGATTAGATGTTATTAGACGAGTTATGAACGAATAACCTATTTTATGTTCTACAACTAATCATCATACACACCAAGTTGTTTTAGATGTAATGTGCGATTTTGTGATAAACTCTCTTTTAATTTACTTAGTAGTAACTATTTTATCAATTTAACAAACATCGCACCTTAATTAAACAAACGAAAATCAAAAATTACGAATGAGACTTATTCGTGACCGCTGGGCGGTTACGAATAAAGGGTCTTTGGTGACCGCCAGACAGTCACGGAATCATTCGTGACCGCTCGGCGATCACGAAAGAGGGGTCATTCGTGACCGCCATAATATTCATAAAATAAATTGATTTTATTGATCCATCTTGATGTGTTTATGATTTTTAACAATAAGTCTCATTACTAAATGTGAATTGAAGTAATAAATTAGAAAAACATTACTAATTAATTTATTAAAATAGCGAATTAAATGTGATTAGGCGAGTTATGAACGAATAACCTATTTTATGTTCTACAACTAATCATCATATACACCAAGTTATTTTAGATGTAATGTGCGATTTTGTGATAAAATCCCTTTTAATTTACTTAGTAGGAACTTTTTATTAATTTAACAAATATCACACCTTAATTAATCAAACGAAAATCAAAAATTTCGAATGAGACTTGTTCGTGACCGCTGGTAGGTCACGAATAAGGGTCTTTCGTGACAGCTGGGCGGGTTTGTGATCGCCAGGCGGTCGCGGAATCTTTCGTGACCGCTCGGCAGTCACGAAAGAGGGGTCATTCTTGACCGGCCGGCGGCCACGAATAATATTCATAAAAAAAAATTAATTTTATGGATCCATTTTGATGTGTTTATGATTTTTAACAATAAGTCTCATTACTACATGTGAATTGAAGTAATAAATTAGTACAACATTAGTAATTAACATATTAAAATAGCGGATTAGATGTTATTAGGCGAGTTATAAACGAATAACCTATTTTATGTTCTACAACTAATCATCATACACACCAAGTTGTTTTAAATGTAATGTGCGATTTTGTGATAAAATCTCTTTTAATTTACTTAGTAGTAACTATTTTATCAATTTAACAAACATCGCACTTTAATTAAACAAACAAAAATCAAAAATTACGAATGAGACTTATTCGTGACCGCTGGGCGGTTACAAATAAGGGTCTTTGGTGACCGCCAGACAGTCACGGAATCATTCGTGACCGCTCGGCGATCACGAAAGAGGGGTCATTCGTGACCGCCATAATATTCATAAAAAAAATTGATTTTATGGATCCATCTTGATGTGTTTATGATTTTTAACAATAAGTCTCATTACTACATGTGAATTGAAGTAATAAATTAGAAAAACATTAGTAATTAATTTATTAAAATAGCGAATTAAATGTTATTAGGCGAGTTATGAACGAATAACCTATTTTATGTTCTACAACTAATCATCATATACACCAAGTTGTTTTAGATGTAATGTGCGATTTTGTGATAAAATTTCTTTTAATTTACTTAGTAGTAACTATTTTATCAATTTAACAAACATCGCACCTTAATTAAACAAACGAAAATCAAAAATTACGAATGAGACTTATTCGTGACCGCTGGGCAGTTACGAATAAGGGTCTTTCGTGACCGCCAGACAGTCACGGAATCATTCGTGACCGCACGTCGATCACGAAAGAGGGGTCATTCGTGACCGCCATAATATTCATAAAAAAATTGATTTTATTGATCCATCTTGATGTGTTTATGATTTTTAACAATAAGTCTCATTACTACATGTGAATTGAAGTAATAAATTAGAAAAACATTACTAATTAATTTATTAAAATAGCGAATTAAATGTGATTAGGCGAGTTATGAACGAATAACCTATTTTATGTTCTACAACTAATCATCATATACACCAAGTTATTTTAGATGTAATGTGCGATTTTGTGATAAAATCCCTTTTAATTTACTTAGTACGAACTTTTTATCAATTTAACAAAATCGCACCTTAATTAATCAAACGAAAATCATAAATTTCGAATGAGACTTGTTCGTGACCGCTGGTAGGTCACGAATAAGGCTCTTTCATGACAGCTGGGCGGGTTCGTGATCGCCAGGCGGTCGCGGAATCTTTCGTGACCGCTCGGCAGTCACGAAAGAGGGGTCATTCTTGACCGGCCGGCGGCCACGAATAATATTCATAATAAAAAATTAATTTTATGGATCCATCTTGATGTGTTTATGATTTTTAACAATAAGTCTCATTACTACATGTGAATTGAAGTAATAAATTCGTACAACAATAGTAATTAACATATTAAAACAGCGGATTAGATGTTATTAGACGAGTTATGAACGAATAACCTATTTTATGGTCTACAACTAATCATCATACACACCAAGTTGTTTTAGATGTAATGTGCGATTTTGTGATAAACTCTCTTTTAATTTACTTAGTAGTAACTATTTTATCAATTTAACAAACATCGCACCTTAATTAAACAAACAAAAATCAAAAATTACGAATGAGACTTATTCGTGACCGCTGGGCGGTTACGAATAAAGGGTCTTTGGTGACCGCCAGACAGTCACGGAATCATTCGTGACCGCTCGGCGATCACGAAAGAGGGGTCATTCGTGACCGCCATAATATTCATAAAATAAATTGATTTTATGGATCCATCTTGATGTGTTTATGATTTTTAACAATAAGTCTCATTACTAAATGTGAATTGAAGTAATAAATTAGAAAAACATTACTAATTAATTTATTAAAATAGCGAATTAAATGTGATTAGGCGAGTTATGAACGAATAACCTATTTTATGTTCTACAACTAATCATCATATACACCAAGTTATTTTACATGTAATGTGCGATTTTGTGATAAAATCCCTTTTAATTTACTTAGTAGGAACTTTTTATCAATTTAACAAACATCGCACCTTAATTAATCAAACGAAAATAAAAAATTTCGAATGAGACTTGTTCGTGACCGCTGGGAGGTCACGAATAAGGGTCTTTCGTGACAGCTGGGCGGGTTCGTGACCGCCAGGCGGTCGCGAAATCTTTCGTGACCGCTCGGCAGTCACGAAAGAGGGGTCATTCTTGACCGACCGGCGGCCACGAATAATATTCATAAAAACAAATTTAATTTTATGGATCCATCTTGATGTGTTTATGATTTTTAACAATAAGTCTCATTACTACATGTGAATTGAAGTAATAAATTAGTACAACATTAGTAATTAACATATTAAAATAGCGGATTAGATGTTATTAGGCGAGTTATGAAAGAATAGCCTATTTTATTTTCTACAACTAATCATCATATACACCAAGTTGTTTTAGATGTAATGTGCGATTTTGTGATAAAATCTCTTTTAATTTACTTAGTAGTAACTATTTTATCAATTTAACAAACATCGCACCTTAATTAAACAAACGAAAATCAAAAATTACGAATGACACTTATTCGTGACCGCTGGGCAGTTACGAATATGGGTCTTTCGTGACCGCCAGACAGTCACGGAATCATTTGTGACCGCTCGGCGATCACGAAAGAGGGGTCATTCGTGACCGCTCGGCGATCACGAAAGAGGGGTCATTCGTGACCGCCATAATATTCATAAAAAAAAATTGATTTTATTGATCCATCTTGATGTGTTTATGATTTTTAACAATAAGTCTCATTACTAAATGTGAATTGAAGTAATAAATTAGAAAAACATTACTAATTAATTTATTAAAATAGCGAATTAAATGTGATTAGGCGAGTTATGAACGAATAACCTATTTTATGTTCTACAACTAATCATCATATACACCAAGTTATTTTAGATGTAATGTGCGATTTTGTGATAAAATCCCTTTTAATTTACTTAGTAGGAACTTTTTATTAATTTAACAAATATCACACCTTAATTAATCAAACGAAAATCAAAAATTTCGAATGAGACTTGTTCGTGACCGCTGGTAGGTCACGAATAAGGGTCTTTCGTGACAGCTGGGCGGGTTTGTGATCGCCAGGCGGTCGCGGAATCTTTCGTGACCGCTCGGCAGTCACGAAAGAGGGGTCATTCTTGACCGGCCGGCGGCCACGAATAATATTCATAAAAAAAAATTAATTTTATGGATCCATTTTGATGTGTTTATGATTTTTAACAATAAGTCTCATTACTACATGTGAATTGAAGTAATAAATTAGTACAACATTAGTAATTAACATATTAAAATAGCGGATTAGATGTTATTAGGCGAGTTATAAACGAATAACCTATTTTATGTTCTACAACTAATCATCATACACACCAAGTTGTTTTAAATGTAATGTGCGATTTTGTGATAAAATCTCTTTTAATTTACTTAGTAGTAACTATTTTATCAATTTAACAAACATCGCACTTTAATTAAACAAACAAAAATCAAAAATTACGAATGAGACTTATTCGTGACCGCTGGGCGGTTACAAATAAGGGTCTTTGGTGACCGCCAGACAGTCACGGAATCATTCGTGACCGCTCGGCGATCACGAAAGAGGGGTCATTCGTGACCGCCATAATATTCATAAAAAAAATTGATTTTATGGATCCATCTTGATGTGTTTATGATTTTTAACAATAAGTCTCATTACTACATGTGAATTGAAGTAATAAATTAGAAAAACATTAGTAATTAATTTATTAAAATAGCGAATTAAATGTTATTAGGCGAGTTATGAACGAATAACCTATTTTATGTTCTACAACTAATCATCATATACACCAAGTTGTTTTAGATGTAATGTGCGATTTTGTGATAAAATTTCTTTTAATTTACTTAGTAGTAACTATTTTATCAATTTAACAAACATCGCACCTTAATTAAACAAACGAAAATCAAAAATTACGAATGAGACTTATTCGTGACCGCTGGGCAGTTACGAATAAGGGTCTTTCGTGACCGCCAGACAGTCACGGAATCATTCGTGACCGCACGTCGATCACGAAAGAGGGGTCATTCGTGACCGCCATAATATTCATAAAAAAATTGATTTTATTGATCCATCTTGATGTGTTTATGATTTTTAACAATAAGTCTCATTACTACATGTGAATTGAAGTAATAAATTAGAAAAACATTACTAATTAATTTATTAAAATAGCGAATTAAATGTGATTAGGCGAGTTATGAACGAATAACCTATTTTATGTTCTACAACTAATCATCATATACACCAAGTTATTTTAGATGTAATGTGCGATTTTGTGATAAAATCCCTTTTAATTTACTTAGTACGAACTTTTTATCAATTTAACAAAATCGCACCTTAATTAATCAAACGAAAATCATAAATTTCGAATGAGACTTGTTCGTGACCGCTGGTAGGTCACGAATAAGGCTCTTTCATGACAGCTGGGCGGGTTCGTGATCGCCAGGCGGTCGCGGAATCTTTCGTGACCGCTCGGCAGTCACGAAAGAGGGGTCATTCTTGACCGGCCGGCGGCCACGAATAATATTCATAATAAAAAATTAATTTTATGGATCCATCTTGATGTGTTTATGATTTTTAACAATAAGTCTCATTACTACATGTGAATTGAAGTAATAAATTCGTACAACAATAGTAATTAACATATTAAAACAGCGGATTAGATGTTATTAGACGAGTTATGAACGAATAACCTATTTTATGGTCTACAACTAATCATCATACACACCAAGTTGTTTTAGATGTAATGTGCGATTTTGTGATAAACTCTCTTTTAATTTACTTAGTAGTAACTATTTTATCAATTTAACAAACATCGCACCTTAATTAAACAAACGAAAATCAAAAATTACGAATGAGACTTATTCGTGACCGCTGGGCGGTTACGAATAAAGGGTCTTTGGTGACCGCCAGACAGTCACGGAATCATTCGTGACCGCTCGGCGATCACGAAAGAGGGGTCATTCGTGACCGCCATAATATTCATAAAATAAATTGATTTTATGGATCCATCTTGATGTGTTTATGATTTTTAACAATAAGTCTCATTACTAAATGTGAATTGAAGTAATAAATTAGAAAAACATTACTAATTAATTTATTAAAATAGCGAATTAAATGTGATTAGGCGAGTTATGAACGAATAACCTATTTTATGTTCTACAACTAATCATCATATACACCAAGTTATTTTACATGTAATGTGCGATTTTGTGATAAAATCCCTTTTAATTTACTTAGTAGGAACTTTTTATCAATTTAACAAACATCGCACCTTAATTAATCAAACGAAAATAAAAAATTTCGAATGAGACTTGTTCGTGACCGCTGGTAGGTCACGAATAAGGGTCTTTCGTGACAGCTGGGCGGGTTTGTGATCGCCAGGCGGTCGCGGAATCTTTCGTGACCGCTCGGCAGTCACGAAAGAGGGGTCATTCTTGACCGGCCGGCGGCCACGAATAATATTCATAAAAAAAAATTAATTTTATGGATCCATTTTGATGTGTTTATGATTTTTAACAATAAGTCTCATTACTACATGTGAATTGAAGTAATAAATTAGTACAACATTAGTAATTAACATATTAAAATAGCGGATTAGATGTTATTAGGCGAGTTATAAACGAATAACCTATTTTATGTTCTACAACTAATCATCATACACACCAAGTTGTTTTAAATGTAATGTGCGATTTTGTGATAAAATCTCTTTTAATTTACTTAGTAGTAACTATTTTATCAATTTAACAAACATCGCACTTTAATTAAACAAACAAAAATCAAAAATTACGAATGAGACTTATTCGTGACCGCTGGGCGGTTACAAATAAGGGTCTTTGGTGACCGCCAGACAGTCACGGAATCATTCGTGACCGCTCGGCGATCACGAAAGAGGGGTCATTCGTGACCGCCATAATATTCATAAAAAAAATTGATTTTATGGATCCATCTTGATGTGTTTATGATTTTTAACAATAAGTCTCATTACTACATGTGAATTGAAGTAATAAATTAGAAAAACATTAGTAATTAATTTATTAAAATAGCGAATTAAATGTTATTAGGCGAGTTATGAACGAATAACCTATTTTATGTTCTACAACTAATCATCATATACACCAAGTTGTTTTAGATGTAATGTGCGATTTTGTGATAAAATTTCTTTTAATTTACTTAGTAGTAACTATTTTATCAATTTAACAAACATCGCACCTTAATTAAACAAACGAAAATCAAAAATTACGAATGAGACTTATTCGTGACCGCTGGGCAGTTACGAATAAGGGTCTTTCGTGACCGCCAGACAGTCACGGAATCATTCGTGACCGCACGTCGATCACGAAAGAGGGGTCATTCGTGACCGCCATAATATTCATAAAAAAATTGATTTTATTGATCCATCTTGATGTGTTTATGATTTTTAACAATAAGTCTCATTACTACATGTGAATTGAAGTAATAAATTAGAAAAACATTACTAATTAATTTATTAAAATAGCGAATTAAATGTGATTAGGCGAGTTATGAACGAATAACCTATTTTATGTTCTACAACTAATCATCATATACACCAAGTTATTTTAGATGTAATGTGCGATTTTGTGATAAAATCCCTTTTAATTTACTTAGTACGAACTTTTTATCAATTTAACAAAATCGCACCTTAATTAATCAAACGAAAATCATAAATTTCGAATGAGACTTGTTCGTGACCGCTGGTAGGTCACGAATAAGGCTCTTTCATGACAGCTGGGCGGGTTCGTGATCGCCAGGCGGTCGCGGAATCTTTCGTGACCGCTCGGCAGTCACGAAAGAGGGGTCATTCTTGACCGGCCGGCGGCCACGAATAATATTCATAATAAAAAATTAATTTTATGGATCCATCTTGATGTGTTTATGATTTTTAACAATAAGTCTCATTACTACATGTGAATTGAAGTAATAAATTCGTACAACAATAGTAATTAACATATTAAAACAGCGGATTAGATGTTATTAGACGAGTTATGAACGAATAACCTATTTTATGGTCTACAACTAATCATCATACACACCAAGTTGTTTTAGATGTAATGTGCGATTTTGTGATAAACTCTCTTTTAATTTACTTAGTAGTAACTATTTTATCAATTTAACAAACATCGCACCTTAATTAAACAAACGAAAATCAAAAATTACGAATGAGACTTATTCGTGACCGCTGGGCGGTTACGAATAAAGGGTCTTTGGTGACCGCCAGACAGTCACGGAATCATTCGTGACCGCTCGGCGATCACGAAAGAGGGGTCATTCGTGACCGCCATAATATTCATAAAATAAATTGATTTTATGGATCCATCTTGATGTGTTTATGATTTTTAACAATAAGTCTCATTACTAAATGTGAATTGAAGTAATAAATTAGAAAAACATTACTAATTAATTTATTAAAATAGCGAATTAAATGTGATTAGGCGAGTTATGAACGAATAACCTATTTTATGTTCTACAACTAATCATCATATACACCAAGTTATTTTACATGTAATGTGCGATTTTGTGATAAAATCCCTTTTAATTTACTTAGTAGGAACTTTTTATCAATTTAACAAACATCGCACCTTAATTAATCAAACGAAAATAAAAAATTTCGAATGAGACTTGTTCGTGACCGCTGGTAGGTCACGAATAAGGGTCTTTCGTGACAGCTGGGCGGGTTTGTGATCGCCAGGCGGTCGCGGAATCTTTCGTGACCGCTCGGCAGTCACGAAAGAGGGGTCATTCTTGACCGGCCGGCGGCCACGAATAATATTCATAAAAAAAAATTAATTTTATGGATCCATTTTGATGTGTTTATGATTTTTAACAATAAGTCTCATTACTACATGTGAATTGAAGTAATAAATTAGTACAACATTAGTAATTAACATATTAAAATAGCGGATTAGATGTTATTAGGCGAGTTATAAACGAATAACCTATTTTATGTTCTACAACTAATCATCATACACACCAAGTTGTTTTAAATGTAATGTGCGATTTTGTGATAAAATCTCTTTTAATTTACTTAGTAGTAACTATTTTATCAATTTAACAAACATCGCACTTTAATTAAACAAACAAAAATCAAAAATTACGAATGAGACTTATTCGTGACCGCTGGGCGGTTACAAATAAGGGTCTTTGGTGACCGCCAGACAGTCACGGAATCATTCGTGACCGCTCGGCGATCACGAAAGAGGGGTCATTCGTGACCGCCATAATATTCATAAAAAAAATTGATTTTATGGATCCATCTTGATGTGTTTATGATTTTTAACAATAAGTCTCATTACTACATGTGAATTGAAGTAATAAATTAGAAAAACATTAGTAATTAATTTATTAAAATAGCGAATTAAATGTTATTAGGCGAGTTATGAACGAATAACCTATTTTATGTTCTACAACTAATCATCATATACACCAAGTTGTTTTAGATGTAATGTGCGATTTTGTGATAAAATTTCTTTTAATTTACTTAGTAGTAACTATTTTATCAATTTAACAAACATCGCACCTTAATTAAACAAACGAAAATCAAAAATTACGAATGACACTTATTCGTGACCGCTGGGCAGTTACGAATATGGGTCTTTCGTGACCGCCAGACAGTCACGGAATCATTTGTGACCGCTCGGCGATCACGAAAGAGGGGTCATTCGTGACCGCTCGGCGATCACGAAAGAGGGGTCATTCGTGACCGCCATAATATTCATAAAAAAAAATTGATTTTATTGATCCATCTTGATGTGTTTATGATTTTTAACAATAAGTCTCATTACTAAATGTGAATTGAAGTAATAAATTAGAAAAACATTACTAATTAATTTATTAAAATAGCGAATTAAATGTGATTAGGCGAGTTATGAACGAATAACCTATTTTATGTTCTACAACTAATCATCATATACACCAAGTTATTTTAGATGTAATGTGCGATTTTGTGATAAAATCCCTTTTAATTTACTTAGTAGGAACTTTTTATTAATTTAACAAATATCACACCTTAATTAATCAAACGAAAATCAAAAATTTCGAATGAGACTTGTTCGTGACCGCTGGTAGGTCACGAATAAGGGTCTTTCGTGACAGCTGGGCGGGTTTGTGATCGCCAGGCGGTCGCGGAATCTTTCGTGACCGCTCGGCAGTCACGAAAGAGGGGTCATTCTTGACCGGCCGGCGGCCACGAATAATATTCATAAAAAAAAATTAATTTTATGGATCCATTTTGATGTGTTTATGATTTTTAACAATAAGTCTCATTACTACATGTGAATTGAAGTAATAAATTAGTACAACATTAGTAATTAACATATTAAAATAGCGGATTAGATGTTATTAGGCGAGTTATAAACGAATAACCTATTTTATGTTCTACAACTAATCATCATACACACCAAGTTGTTTTAAATGTAATGTGCGATTTTGTGATAAAATCTCTTTTAATTTACTTAGTAGTAACTATTTTATCAATTTAACAAACATCGCACTTTAATTAAACAAACAAAAATCAAAAATTACGAATGAGACTTATTCGTGACCGCTGGGCGGTTACAAATAAGGGTCTTTGGTGACCGCCAGACAGTCACGGAATCATTCGTGACCGCTCGGCGATCACGAAAGAGGGGTCATTCGTGACCGCCATAATATTCATAAAAAAAATTGATTTTATGGATCCATCTTGATGTGTTTATGATTTTTAACAATAAGTCTCATTACTACATGTGAATTGAAGTAATAAATTAGAAAAACATTAGTAATTAATTTATTAAAATAGCGAATTAAATGTTATTAGGCGAGTTATGAACGAATAACCTATTTTATGTTCTACAACTAATCATCATATACACCAAGTTGTTTTAGATGTAATGTGCGATTTTGTGATAAAATTTCTTTTAATTTACTTAGTAGTAACTATTTTATCAATTTAACAAACATCGCACCTTAATTAAACAAACGAAAATCAAAAATTACGAATGAGACTTATTCGTGACCGCTGGGCAGTTACGAATAAGGGTCTTTCGTGACCGCCAGACAGTCACGGAATCATTCGTGACCGCACGTCGATCACGAAAGAGGGGTCATTCGTGACCGCCATAATATTCATAAAAAAATTGATTTTATTGATCCATCTTGATGTGTTTATGATTTTTAACAATAAGTCTCATTACTACATGTGAATTGAAGTAATAAATTAGAAAAACATTACTAATTAATTTATTAAAATAGCGAATTAAATGTGATTAGGCGAGTTATGAACGAATAACCTATTTTATGTTCTACAACTAATCATCATATACACCAAGTTATTTTAGATGTAATGTGCGATTTTGTGATAAAATCCCTTTTAATTTACTTAGTACGAACTTTTTATCAATTTAACAAAATCGCACCTTAATTAATCAAACGAAAATCATAAATTTCGAATGAGACTTGTTCGTGACCGCTGGTAGGTCACGAATAAGGCTCTTTCATGACAGCTGGGCGGGTTCGTGATCGCCAGGCGGTCGCGGAATCTTTCGTGACCGCTCGGCAGTCACGAAAGAGGGGTCATTCTTGACCGGCCGGCGGCCACGAATAATATTCATAATAAAAAATTAATTTTATGGATCCATCTTGATGTGTTTATGATTTTTAACAATAAGTCTCATTACTACATGTGAATTGAAGTAATAAATTCGTACAACAATAGTAATTAACATATTAAAACAGCGGATTAGATGTTATTAGACGAGTTATGAACGAATAACCTATTTTATGGTCTACAACTAATCATCATACACACCAAGTTGTTTTAGATGTAATGTGCGATTTTGTGATAAACTCTCTTTTAATTTACTTAGTAGTAACTATTTTATCAATTTAACAAACATCGCACCTTAATTAAACAAACGAAAATCAAAAATTACGAATGAGACTTATTCGTGACCGCTGGGCGGTTACGAATAAAGGGTCTTTGGTGACCGCCAGACAGTCACGGAATCATTCGTGACCGCTCGGCGATCACGAAAGAGGGGTCATTCGTGACCGCCATAATATTCATAAAATAAATTGATTTTATGGATCCATCTTGATGTGTTTATGATTTTTAACAATAAGTCTCATTACTAAATGTGAATTGAAGTAATAAATTAGAAAAACATTACTAATTAATTTATTAAAATAGCGAATTAAATGTGATTAGGCGAGTTATGAACGAATAACCTATTTTATGTTCTACAACTAATCATCATATACACCAAGTTATTTTACATGTAATGTGCGATTTTGTGATAAAATCCCTTTTAATTTACTTAGTAGGAACTTTTTATCAATTTAACAAACATCGCACCTTAATTAATCAAACGAAAATAAAAAATTTCGAATGAGACTTGTTCGTGACCGCTGGTAGGTCACGAATAAGGGTCTTTCGTGACAGCTGGGCGGGTTTGTGATCGCCAGGCGGTCGCGGAATCTTTCGTGACCGCTCGGCAGTCACGAAAGAGGGGTCATTCTTGACCGGCCGGCGGCCACGAATAATATTCATAAAAAAAAATTAATTTTATGGATCCATTTTGATGTGTTTATGATTTTTAACAATAAGTCTCATTACTACATGTGAATTGAAGTAATAAATTAGTACAACATTAGTAATTAACATATTAAAATAGCGGATTAGATGTTATTAGGCGAGTTATAAACGAATAACCTATTTTATGTTCTACAACTAATCATCATACACACCAAGTTGTTTTAAATGTAATGTGCGATTTTGTGATAAAATCTCTTTTAATTTACTTAGTAGTAACTATTTTATCAATTTAACAAACATCGCACTTTAATTAAACAAACAAAAATCAAAAATTACGAATGAGACTTATTCGTGACCGCTGGGCGGTTACAAATAAGGGTCTTTGGTGACCGCCAGACAGTCACGGAATCATTCGTGACCGCTCGGCGATCACGAAAGAGGGGTCATTCGTGACCGCCATAATATTCATAAAAAAAATTGATTTTATGGATCCATCTTGATGTGTTTATGATTTTTAACAATAAGTCTCATTACTACATGTGAATTGAAGTAATAAATTAGAAAAACATTAGTAATTAATTTATTAAAATAGCGAATTAAATGTTATTAGGCGAGTTATGAACGAATAACCTATTTTATGTTCTACAACTAATCATCATATACACCAAGTTGTTTTAGATGTAATGTGCGATTTTGTGATAAAATTTCTTTTAATTTACTTAGTAGTAACTATTTTATCAATTTAACAAACATCGCACCTTAATTAAACAAACGAAAATCAAAAATTACGAATGAGACTTATTCGTGACCGCTGGGCAGTTACGAATAAGGGTCTTTCGTGACCGCCAGACAGTCACGGAATCATTCGTGACCGCACGTCGATCACGAAAGAGGGGTCATTCGTGACCGCCATAATATTCATAAAAAAATTGATTTTATTGATCCATCTTGATGTGTTTATGATTTTTAACAATAAGTCTCATTACTACATGTGAATTGAAGTAATAAATTAGAAAAACATTACTAATTAATTTATTAAAATAGCGAATTAAATGTGATTAGGCGAGTTATGAACGAATAACCTATTTTATGTTCTACAACTAATCATCATATACACCAAGTTATTTTAGATGTAATGTGCGATTTTGTGATAAAATCCCTTTTAATTTACTTAGTACGAACTTTTTATCAATTTAACAAAATCGCACCTTAATTAATCAAACGAAAATCATAAATTTCGAATGAGACTTGTTCGTGACCGCTGGTAGGTCACGAATAAGGCTCTTTCATGACAGCTGGGCGGGTTCGTGATCGCCAGGCGGTCGCGGAATCTTTCGTGACCGCTCGGCAGTCACGAAAGAGGGGTCATTCTTGACCGGCCGGCGGCCACGAATAATATTCATAATAAAAAATTAATTTTATGGATCCATCTTGATGTGTTTATGATTTTTAACAATAAGTCTCATTACTACATGTGAATTGAAGTAATAAATTCGTACAACAATAGTAATTAACATATTAAAACAGCGGATTAGATGTTATTAGACGAGTTATGAACGAATAACCTATTTTATGGTCTACAACTAATCATCATACACACCAAGTTGTTTTAGATGTAATGTGCGATTTTGTGATAAACTCTCTTTTAATTTACTTAGTAGTAACTATTTTATCAATTTAACAAACATCGCACCTTAATTAAACAAACGAAAATCAAAAATTACGAATGAGACTTATTCGTGACCGCTGGGCGGTTACGAATAAAGGGTCTTTGGTGACCGCCAGACAGTCACGGAATCATTCGTGACCGCTCGGCGATCACGAAAGAGGGGTCATTCGTGACCGCCATAATATTCATAAAATAAATTGATTTTATGGATCCATCTTGATGTGTTTATGATTTTTAACAATAAGTCTCATTACTAAATGTGAATTGAAGTAATAAATTAGAAAAACATTACTAATTAATTTATTAAAATAGCGAATTAAATGTGATTAGGCGAGTTATGAACGAATAACCTATTTTATGTTCTACAACTAATCATCATATACACCAAGTTATTTTACATGTAATGTGCGATTTTGTGATAAAATCCCTTTTAATTTACTTAGTAGGAACTTTTTATCAATTTAACAAACATCGCACCTTAATTAATCAAACGAAAATAAAAAATTTCGAATGAGACTTGTTCGTGACCGCTGGGAGGTCACGAATAAGGGTCTTTCGTGACAGCTGGGCGGGTTCGTGACCGCCAGGCGGTCGCGAAATCTTTCGTGACCGCTCGGCAGTCACGAAAGAGGGGTCATTCTTGACCGACCGGCGGCCACGAATAATATTCATAAAAACAAATTTAATTTTATGGATCCATCTTGATGTGTTTATGATTTTTAACAATAAGTCTCATTACTACATGTGAATTGAAGTAATAAATTAGAAAAACATTAGTAATTAATTTATTAAAATAGCGAATTAAATGTGATTAGGCGAGTTATGAACGGATAATCTATTTTATGTTCTACAACTAATCATCATATACACCAAGTTATTTTAGATGTAATGTGCGATTTTGTGATAAAATCCCTTTTAATTTACTTAGTAGGAACTTTTTATCAATTTAACAAACATCGCACCTTAAGTAATCAAACGAAAATCAAAAATTTCGAATGAGACTTGTTCGTGACCGCTGGGAGGTCACGAATAAGGGTCTTTCGTGACAGCTAAGCGGTCGTCACGAAGTAGGTTCGTGACCGCCAGGCGGTCGCGGAATCTTTCGTGACCGCTCGACAGTCACGAAAGAGGGGTCATTCTTGACCGGCCGGCGGCCACGAATAATATTCAAAATAAAAAATTAATTTTATGGATCCATCTTGATGTGTTTATGATTTTTAACAATAAGTCTCATTACTACATGTGAATTGAAGTAATAAATTAGTACAACATTAGTAATTAACATATTAAAATAGCGGATTAGATGTTATTAGGCGAGTTATGAACGAATAACCTATTTTATGTTCTACAACTAATCATCATACACACCAAGTTGTTTTAGATGTAATGTGCGATTTTGTGATAAACTCTCTTTTAATTTACTTAGTAGTAACTATTTTATCAATTTAACAAACATCGCACCTTAATTAAACAAACGAAAATCAAAAATTACGAATGAGACTTATTCGTGACCGCTGGGCGGTTACGAATAAAGGGTCTTTGGTGACCGCCAGACAGTCACGGAATCATTCGTGACCGCTCGGCGATCACGAAAGAGGGGTCATTCGTGACCGCCATAATATTCATAAAATAAATTGATTTTATGGATCCATCTTGATGTGTTTATGATTTTTAACAATAAGTCTCATTACTACATGTGAATTGAAGTAATAAATTAGAAAAACATTAGTAATTAATTTATTAAAATAGCGAATTAAATGTGATTAGGCGAGTTATGAACGGATAATCTATTTTATGTTCTACAACTAATCATCATATACACCAAGTTATTTTACATGTAATGTGCGATTTTGTGATAAAATCCCATTTAATTTACTTAGTAGGAACTTTTTATCAATTTAACAAACATCGCACCTTAATTAATCAAACGAAAATAAAAAATTTCGAATGAGACTTGTTCGTGACCGCTGGGAGGTCACGAATAAGGGTCTTTCGTGACAGCTGGGCGGGTTCGTGACCGCCAGGCGGTCGCGAAATCTTTCGTGACCGCTCGGCAGTCACGAAAGAGGGGTCATTCTTGACCGACCGGCGGCCACGAATAATATTCATAAAAACAAATTTAATTTTATGGATCCATCTTGATGTGTTTATGATTTTTAACAATAAGTCTCATTACTACATGTGAATTGAAGTAATAAATTAGTACAACATTAGTAATTAACATATTAAAATAGCGGATTAGATGTTATTAGGCGAGTTATGAAAGAATAGCCTATTTTATTTTCTACAACTAAGCATCATATACACCAAGTTGTTTTAGATGTAATGTGCGATTTTGTGATAAAATCTCTTTTAATTTACTTAGTAGTAACTATTTTATTAATTTAACAAACATCGCACCTTAATTAAACAAACGAAAATCAAAAATTACGAATGAGACTTATTCGTGACCGCTGGGCAGTTACGAATATGGGTCTTTCGTGACCGCCAGACAGTCACGGAATCATTTGTGACCGCTCGGCGATCACGAAAGAGGGGTCATTCGTGACCGCTCGGCGATCACGAAAGAGGGGTCATTCGTGACCGCCATAATATTCATAAAAAAAAATTGATTTTATTGATCCATCTTGATGTGTTTATGATTTTTAACAATAAGTCTCATTACTACATGTGAATTGAAGTAATAAATTAGAAAAACATTAGTAATTAATTTATTAAAATAGCGAATTAAATGTGATTAGGCGAGTTATGAACGAATAACCTATTTTATGTTCTACAACTAATCATCATATACACCAAGTTATTTTAGATGTAATGTGCGATTTTGTGATAAAATCCCTTTTAATTTACTTAGTAGGAACTTTTGATTAATTTAACAAATATCGCACCTTAATTAATCAAACGAAAATCAAAAATTTCGAATGAGACTTGTTCGTGACCGCTGGTAGGTCACGAATAAGGGTCTTTCGTGACAGCTGGGCGGGTTTGTGATCGCCAGGCGGTCGCGGAATCTTTCGTGACCGCTCGGCAGTCACGAAAGAGGGGTCATTCTTGACCGGCTGGCGGCCACGAATAATATTCATAAAAAAAATTAATTTTATGGATCCATTTTGATGTGTTTATGATTTTTAACAATAAGTCTCATTACTACATGTGAATTGAAGTAATAAATTAGTACAACATTAGTAATTAACATATTAAAATAGCGGATTAGATGTTATTAGGCGAGTTATAAACGAATAACCTATTTTATGTTCTACAACTAATCATCATACACACCAAGTTGTTTTAAATGTAATGTGCGATTTTGTGATAAAATCTCTTTTAATTTACTTAGTAGTAACTATTTTATCAATTTAACAAACATCGCACTTTAATTAAACAAACAAAAATCAAAAATTACGAATGAGACTTATTCGTGACCGCTGGGCGGTTACGAATAAGGGTCTTTGGTGACCGCCAGACAGTCACGGAATCATTCGTGACCGCTCGGCGATCACGAAAGAGGGGTCATTCGTGACCGCCATAATATTCATAAAAAAAATTGATTTTATGGATCCATCTTGATGTGTTTATGAATTTTAACAATAAGTCTCATTACTACATGTGAATTGAAGTAATAAATTAGAAAAACATTAGTAATTAATTTATTAAAATAGCGAATTAAATGTGATTAGGCGAGTTATGAACGAATAATCTATTTTATGTTCTACAACTAATCATCATATACACCAAGTTATTTTAGATGTAATATGCGATTTTGTGATAAAATCCCTTTTAATTTACTTAGTATGAACTTTTTATCAATTTAACAAACATCGCACCTTAATTAATCAAACGAAAATCAAAAATTTCGAATGAGACTTGTTCGTGACCGCCGGGAGGTCACGAATAAGGGTCTTTCGTGACAGCTGGGCGGGTTCGTGACCGCCAGGCAGTCGCGAAATCTTTCGTGACCGCTCGGCAGTCACGAAAGAGGTGTCATTCTTGACCGGCCGGCGGCCAAGAATAATATTCATAAAAAAAAAATTAATTTTATGGATCCATCTTGATGTGTTTATGATTTTTAACAATAAGTCTCATTACTACATGTGAATTGAAGTAATAAATTAGTACAACATTAGTAATTAACATATTAAAATAGCGGATTAGATGTTATTAGGCGAGTTATGAACGAATAACCTATTTTATGTTCTACAACTAATCATCATATACACCAAGTTGTTTTAGATGTAATGTGCGATTTTGTGATAAAATTTCTTTTAATTTACTTAGTAGTAACTATTTTATCAATTTAACAAACATCGCACCTTAATTAAACAAACGAAAATCAAAAATTACGAATGAGACTTATTCGTGACCGCTGGGCAGTTACGAATAAGGGTCTTTCGTGACCGCCAGACAGTCACGGAATCATTCGTGACCGCACGTCGATCACGAAAGAGGGGTCATTCGTGACCGCCATAATATTCATAAAAAAATTGATTTTATTGATCCATCTTGATGTGTTTATGATTTTTAACAATAAGTCTCATTACTACATGTGAATTGAAGTAATAAATTAGAAAAACATTACTAATTAATTTATTAAAATAGCGAATTAAATGTGATTAGGCGAGTTATGAACGAATAACCTATTTTATGTTCTACAACTAATCATCATATACACCAAGTTATTTTAGATGTAATGTGCGATTTTGTGATAAAATCCCTTTTAATTTACTTAGTACGAACTTTTTATCAATTTAACAAAATCGCACCTTAATTAATCAAACGAAAATCATAAATTTCGAATGAGACTTGTTCGTGACCGCTGGTAGGTCACGAATAAGGCTCTTTCATGACAGCTGGGCGGGTTCGTGATCGCCAGGCGGTCGGGGAATCTTTCGTGACCGCTCGGCAGTCACGAAAGAGGGGTCATTCTTGACCGGCCGGCGGCCACGAATAATATTCATAATAAAAAATTAATTTTATGGATCCATCTTGATGTGTTTATGATTTTTAACAATAAGTCTCATTACTACAAGTGAATTGAAGTAATAAATTCGTACAACATTAGTAATTAACATATTAAAACAGCGGATTAGATGTTATTAGACGAGTTATGAACGAATAACCTATTTTATGTTCTACAACTAATCATCATACACACCAAGTTGTTTTAGATGTAATGTGCGATTTTGTGATAAACTCTCTTTTAATTTACTTAGTAGTAACTATTTTATCAATTTAACAAACATCGCACCTTAATTAAACAAACGAAAATCAAAAATTACGAATGAGACTTATTCGTGACCGCTGGGCGGTTACGAATAAAGGGTCTTTGGTGACCGCCAGACAGTCACGGAATCATTCGTGACCGCTCGGCGATCACGAAAGAGGGGTCATTCGTGACCGCCATAATATTCATAAAATAAATTGATTTTATGGATCCATCTTGATGTGTTTATGATTTTTAACAATAAGTCTCATTACTAAATGTGAATTGAAGTAATAAATTAGAAAAACATTACTAATTAATTTATTAAAATAGCGAATTAAATGTGATTAGGCGAGTTATGAACGAATAACCTATTTTATGTTCTACAACTAATCATCATATACACCAAGTTATTTTACATGTAATGTGCGATTTTGTGATAAAATCCCTTTTAATTTACTTAGTAGGAACTTTTTATCAATTTAACAAACATCGCACCTTAATTAATCAAACGAAAATAAAAAATTTCGAATGAGACTTGTTCGTGACCGCTGGGAGGTCACGAATAAGGGTCTTTCGTGACAGCTGGGCGGGTTCGTGACCGCCAGGCGGTCACGAAAGAGGGGTCATTCTTGACCGACCGGCGGCCACGAATAATATTCATAAAAACAAATTTAATTTTATGGATCCATCTTGATGTGTTTATGATTTTTAACAATAAGTCTCATTACTACATGTGAATTGAAGTAATAAATTAGTACAACATTAGTAATTAACATATTAAAATAGCGGATTAGATGTTATTAGGCGAGTTATGAAAGAATAGCCTATTTTATTTTCTACAACTAATCATCATATACACCAAGTTGTTTTAGATGTAATGTGCGATTTTGTGATAAAATCTCTTTTAATTTACTTAGTAGTAACTATTTTATCAATTTAACAAACATCGCACCTTAATTAAACAAACGAAAATCAAAAATTACGAATGACACTTATTCGTGACCGCTGGGCAGTTACGAATATGGGTCTTTCGTGACCGCCAGACAGTCACGGAATCATTTGTGACCGCTCGGCGATCACGAAAGAGGGGTCATTCGTGACCGCTCGGCGATCACGAAAGAGGGGTCATTCGTGACCGCCATAATATTCATAAAAAAAAATTGATTTTATTGATCCATCTTGATGTGTTTATGATTTTTAACAATAAGTCTCATTACTAAATGTGAATTGAAGTAATAAATTAGAAAAACATTACTAATTAATTTATTAAAATAGCGAATTAAATGTGATTAGGCGAGTTATGAATGAATAACCTATTTTATGTTCTACAACTAATCATCATATACACCAAGTTATTTTAGATGTAATGTGCGATTTTGTGATAAAATCCCTTTTAATTTACTTAGTAGGAACTTTTTATTAATTTAACAAATATCACACCTTAATTAATCAAACGAAAATCAAAAATTTCGAATGAGACTTGTTCGTGACCGCTGGTAGGTCACGAATAAGGGTCTTTCGTGACAGCTGGGCGGGTTTGTGATCGCCAGGCGGTCGCGGAATCTTTCGTGACCGCTCGGCAGTCACGAAAGAGGGGTCATTCTTGACCGGCCGGCGGCCACGAATAATATTCATAAAAAAAAATTAATTTTATGGATCCATTTTGATGTGTTTATGATTTTTAACAATAAGTCTCGTTACTACATGTGAATTGAAGTAATAAATTAGTACAACATTAGTAATTAACATATTAAAATAGCGGATTAGATGTTATTAGGCGAGTTATAAACGAATAACCTATTTTATGTTCTACAACTAATCATCATACACACCAAGTTGTTTTAAATGTAATGTGCGATTTTGTGATAAAATCTCTTTTAATTTACTTAGTAGTAACTATTTTATCAATTTAACAAACATCGCACTTTAATTAAACAAACAAAAATCAAAAATTACGAATGAGACTTATTCGTGACCGCTGGGCGGTTACGAATAAGGGTATTTGGTGACCGCCAGACAGTCACGGAATCATTCGTGACCGCTCGGCGATCACGAAAGAGGGGTCATTCGTGACCGCCATAATATTCATAAAAAAAATTGATTTTATGGATCCATCTTGATGTGTTTATGATTTTTAACAATAAGTCTCATTACTACATGTGAATTGAAGTAATAAATTAGAAAAACATTAGTAATTAATTTATTAAAATAGCGAATTAAATGTTATTAGGCGAGTTATGAACGAATAACCTATTTTATGTTCTACAACTAATCATCATATACACCAAGTTGTTTTAGATGTAATGTGCGATTTTGTGATAAAATTTCTTTTAATTTACTTAGTAGTAACTATTTTATCAATTTAACAAACATCGCACCTTAATTAAACAAACGAAAATCAAAAATTACGAATGAGACTTATTCGTGACCGCTGGGCAGTTACGAATAAGGGTCTTTCGTGACCGCCAGACAGTCACGGAATCATTCGTGACCGCACGTCGATCACGAAAGAGGGGTCATTCGTGACCGCCATAATATTCATAAAAAAATTGATTTTATTGATCCATCTTGATGTGTTTATGATTTTTAACAATAAGTCTCATTACTACATGTGAATTGAAGTAATAAATTAGAAAAACATTACTAATTAATTTATTAAAATAGCGAATTAAATGTGATTAGGCGAGTTATGAACGAATAACCTATTTTATGTTCTACAACTAATCATCATATACACCAAGTTATTTTAGATGTAATGTGCGATTTTGTGATAAAATCCCTTTTAATTTACTTAGTACGAACTTTTTATCAATTTAACAAAATCGCACCTTAATTAATCAAACGAAAATCATAAATTTCGAATGAGACTTGTTCGTGACCGCTGGAAGGTCACGAATAAGGCTCTTTCATGACAGCTGGGCGGGTTCGTGATCGCCAGGCGGTCGCGGAATCTTTCGTGACCGCTCGGCAGTCACGAAAGAGGGGTCATTCTTGACCGGCCGGCGGCCACGAATAATATTCATAATAAAAAATTAATTTTATGGATCCATCTTGATGTGTTTATGATTTTTAACAATAAGTCTCATTACTACATGTGAATTGAAGTAATAAATTCGTACAACAATAGTAATTAACATATTAAAACAGCGGATTAGATGTTATTAGACGAGTTATGAACGAATAACCTATTTTATGTTCTACAACTAATCATCATACACACCAAGTTGTTTTAGATGTAATGTGCGATTTTGTGATAAACTCTCTTTTAATTTACTTAGTAGTAACTATTTTATCAATTTAACAAACATCGCACCTTAATTAAACAAACGAAAATCAAAAATTACGAATGAGACTTATTCGTGACCGCTGGGCGGTTACGAATAAAGGGTCTTTGGTGACCGCCAGACAGTCACGGAATCATTGGTGACCGCTCGGCGATCACGAAAGAGGGGTCATTCGTGACCGCCATAATATTCATAAAATAAATTGATTTTATGGATCCATCTTGATGTGTTTATGATTTTTAACAATAAGTCTCATTACTAAATGTGAATTGAAGTAATAAATTAGAAAAACATTACTAATTAATTTATTAAAATAGCGAATTAAATGTGATTAGGCGAGTTATGAACGAATAACCTATTTTATGTTCTACAACTAATCATCATATACACCAAGTTATTTTACATGTAATGTGCGATTTTGTGATAAAATCCCTTTTAATTTACTTAGTAGGAACTTTTTATCAATTTAACAAACATCGCACCTTAATTAATCAAACGAAAATAAAAAATTTCGAATGAGACTTGTTCGTGACCGCTGGGAGGTCACGAATAAGGGTCTTTCGTGACAGCTGGGCGGGTTCGTGACCGCCAGGCGGTCGCGAAATCTTTCGTGACCGCTCGGCAGTCACGAAAGAGGGGTCATTCTTGACCGACCGGCGGCCACGAATAATATTCATAAAAACAAATTTAATTTTATGGATCCATCTTGATGTGTTTATGATTTTTAACAATAAGTCTCATTACTACATGTGAATTGAAGTAATAAATTAGTACAACATTAGTAATTAACATATTAAAATAGCGGATTAGATGTTATTAGGCGAGTTATGAAAGAATAGCCTATTTTATTTTCTACAACTAATCATCATATACACCAAGTTGTTTTAGATGTAATGTGCGATTTTGTGATAAAATCTCTTTTAATTTACTTAGTAGTAACTATTTTATCAATTTAACAAACATCGCACCTTAATTAAACAAACGAAAATCAAAAATTACGAATGACACTTATTCGTGACCGCTGGGCAGTTACGAATATGGGTCTTTCGTGACCGCCAGACAGTCACGGAATCATTTGTGACCGCTCGGCGATCACGAAAGAGGGGTCATTCGTGACCGCTCGGCGATCACGAAAGAGGGGTCATTCGTGACCGCCATAATATTCATAAAAAAAAATTGATTTTATTGATCCATCTTGATGTGTTTATGATTTTTAACAATAAGTCTCATTACTAAATGTGAATTGAAGTAATAAATTAGAAAAACATTACTAATTAATTTATTAAAATAGCGAATTAAATGTGATTAGGCGAGTTATGAACGAATAACCTATTTTATGTTCTACAACTAATCATCATATACACCAAGTTATTTTAGATGTAATGTGCGATTTTGTGATAAAATCCCTTTTAATTTACTTAGTAGGAACTTTTTATTAATATAACAAATATCACACCTTAATTAATCAAACGAAAATCAAAAATTTCGAATGAGACTTGTTCGTGACCGCTGGTAGGTCACGAATAAGGGTCTTTCGTGACAGCTGGGCGGGTTTGTGATCGCCAGGCGGTCGCGGAATCTTTCGTGACCGCTCGGCAGTCACGAAAGAGGGGTCATTCTTGACCGGCCGGCGGCCACGAATAATATTCATAAAAAAAAATTAATTTTATGGATCCATTTTGATGTGTTTATGATTTTTAACAATAAGTCTCATTACTACATGTGAATTGAAGTAATAAATTAGTACAACATTAGTAATTAACATATTAAAATAGCGGATTAGATGTTATTAGGCGAGTTATAAACGAATAACCTATTTTATGTTCTACAACTAATCATCATACACACCAAGTTGTTTTAAATGTAATGTGCGATTTTGTGATAAAATCTCTTTTAATTTACTTAGTAGTAACTATTTTATCAATTTAACAAACATCGCACTTTAATTAAACAAACAAAAATCATAAATTACGAATGAGACTTATTCGTGACCGCTGGGCGGTTACGAATAAGGGTCTTTGGTGACCGCCAGACAGTCACGGAATCATTCGTGACCGCTCGGCGATCACGAAAGAGGGGTCATTCGTGACCGCCATAATATTCATAAAAAAAATTGATTTTATGGATCCATCTTGATGTGTTTATGATTTTTAACAATAAGTCTCATTACTACATGTGAATTGAAGTAATAAATTAGAAAAACATTAGTAATTAATTTATTAAAATAGCGAATTAAATGTGATTAGGCGAGTTATGAACGAATAATCTATTTTATGTTCTACAACTAATCATCATATACACCAAGTTATTTTAGATGTAATATGCGATTTTGTGATAAAATCCCTTTTAATTTACTTAGTATGAACTTTTTATCAATTTAACAAACATCGCACCTTAATTAATCAAACGAAAATCAAAAATTTCGAATGAGACTTGTTCGTGACCGCCGGGAGGTCACGAATAAGGGTCTTTCGTGACAGCTGGGCGGGTTCGTGACAGCTGGGCGGGTTCGTGAAATCTTTCGTGACCGCTCGGCAGTCACGAAAGAGGGGTCATTCTTGACCGGCCGGCGGCCAAGAATAATATTCATAAAAAAAAAATTAATTTTATGGATCCATCTTGATGTGTTTATGATTTTTAACAATAAGTCTCATTACTACATGTGAATTGAAGTAATAAATTAGTACAACATTAGTAATTAACATATTAAAATAGCGGATTAGATGTTATTAGGCGAGTTATGAACGAATAACCTATTTTATGTTCTACAACTAATCATCATATACACCAAGTTGTTTTAGATGTAATGTGCGATTTTGTGATAAAATTTCTTTTAATTTACTTAGTAGTAACTATTTTATCAATTTAACAAACATCGCACCTTAATTAAACAAACGAAAATCAAAAATTACGAATGAGACTTATTCGTGACCGCTGGGAGGTCACGAATAAGGGTCTTTCGTGACAGCCAGACAGTCACGGAATCATTCGTGACCGCACGTCGATCACGAAAGAGGGGTCATTCGTGACCGCCATAATATTCATAAAAAAATTGATTTTATTGATCCATCTTGATGTGTTTATGATTTTTAACAATAAGTCTCATTACTACATGTGAATTGAAGTAATAAATTAGAAAAACATTACTAATTAATTTATTAAAATAGCGAATTAAATGTGATTAGGCGAGTTATGAACGAATAACCTATTTTATGTTCTACAACTAATCATCATATACACCAAGTTATTTTAGATGTAATGTGCGATTTTGTGATAAAATCCCTTTTAATTTACTTAGTACGAACTTTTTATCAATTTAACAAAATCGCACCTTAATTAATCAAACGAAAATCATAAATTTCGAATGAGACTTGTTCGTGACCGCTGGTAGGTCACGAATAAGGCTCTTTCATGACAGCTGGGCGGGTTCGTGATCGCCAGGCGGTCGCGAAATCTTTCGTGACCGCTCGGCAGTCACGAAAGAGGGGTCATTCTTGACCGGCCGGCGGCCACGAATAATATTCATAATAAAAAATTAATTTTATGGATCCATCTTGATGTGTTTATGATTTTTAACAATAAGTCTCATTACTACATGTGAATTGAAGTAATAAATTCGTACAACATTAGTAATTAACATATTAAAACAGCGGATTAGATGTTATTAGACGAGTTATGAACGAATAACCTATTTTATGTTCTACAACTAATCATCATACACACCAAGTTGTTTTAGATGTAATGTGCGATTTTGTGATAAACTCTCTTTTAATTTACTTAGTAGTAACTATTTTATCAATTTAACAAACATCGCACCTTAATTAAACAAACGAAAATCAAAAATTACGAATGAGACTTATTCGTGACCGCTGGGCGGTTACGAATAAAGGGTCTTTGGTGACCGCCAGACAGTCACGGAATCATTCGTGACCGCTCGGCGATCACGAAAGAGGGGTCATTCGTGACCGCCATAATATTCATAAAATAAATTGATTTTATGGATCCATCTTGATGTGTTTATGATTTTTAACAATAAGTCTCATTACTAAATGTGAATTGAAGTAATAAATTAGAAAAACATTACTAATTAATTTATTAAAATAGCGAATTAAATGTGATTAGGCAAGTTATGAACGAATAACCTATTTTATGTTCTACAACTAATCATCATATACACCAAGTTATTTTACATGTAATGTGCGATTTTGTGATAAAATCCCTTTTAATTTACTTAGTAGGAACTTTTTATCAATTTAACAAACATCGCACCTTAATTAATCAAACGAAAATAAAAAATTTCGAATGAGACTTGTTCGTGACCGCTGGGAGGTCACGAATAAGGGTCTTTCGTGACAGCTGGGCGGGTTCGTGACCGCCAGGCGGTCGCGAAATCTTTCGTGACCGCTCGGCAGTCACGAAAGAGGGGTCATTCTTGACCGACCGGCGGCCACGAATAATATTCATAAAAACAAATTTAATTTTATGGATCCATCTTGATGTGTTTATGATTTTTAACAATAAGTCTCATTACTACATGTGAATTGAAGTAATAAATTAGTACAACATTAGTAATTAACATATTAAAATAGCGGATTAGATGTTATTAGGCGAGTTATGAAAGAATAGCCTATTTTATTTTCTACAACTAATCATCATATACACCAAGTTGTTTTAGATGTAATGTGCGATTTTGTGATAAAATCTCTTTTAATTTATTTAGTAGTAACTATTTTATCAATTTAACAAACATCGCACCTTAATTAAACAAACGAAAATCAAAAATTACGAATGACACTTATTCGTGACCGCTGGGCAGTTACGAATATGGGTCTTTCGTGACCGCCAGACAGTCACGGAATCATTTGTGACCGCTCGGCGATCACGAAAGAGGGGTCATTCGTGACCGCTCGGCGATCACGAAAGAGGGGTCATTCGTGACCGCCATAATATTCATAAAAAAAAATTGATTTTATTGATCCATCTTGATGTGTTTATGATTTTTAACAATAAGTCTCATTACTAAATGTGAATTGAAGTAATAAATTAGAAAAACATTACTAATTAATTTATTAAAATAGCGAATTAAATGTGATTAGGCGAGTTATGAACGAATAACCTATTTTATGTTCTACAACTAATCATCATATACACCAAGTTATTTTAGATGTAATGTGCGATTTTGTGATAAAATCCCTTTTAATTTACTTAGTAGGAACTTTTTATTAATTTAACAAATATCACACCTTAATTAATCAAACGAAAATCAAAAATTTCGAATGAGACTTGTTCGTGACCGCTGGTAGGTCACGAATAAGGGTCTTTCGTGACAGCTGGGCGGGTTTGTGATCGCCAGGCGGTCGCGGAATCTTTCGTGACCGCTCGGCAGTCACGAAAGAGGGGTCATTCTTGACCGGCCGGCGGCCACGAATAATATTCATAAAAAAAAATTAATTTTATGGATCCATTTTGATGTGTTTATGATTTTTAACAATAAGTCTCATTACTACATGTGAATTGAAGTAATAAATTAGTACAACATTAGTAATTAACATATAAAAATAGCGGATTAGATGTTATTAGGCGAGTTATAAACGAATAACCTATTTTATGTTCTACAACTAATCATCATACACACCAAGTTGTTTTAAATGTAATGTGCGATTTTGTGATAAAATCTCTTTTAATTTACTTAGTAGTAACTATTTTATCAATTTAACAAACATCGCACTTTAATTAAACAAACAAAAATCAAAAATTACGAATGAGACTTATTCGTGACCGCTGGGCGGTTACGAATAAGGGTCTTTGGTGACCGCCAGACAGTCACGGAATCATTCGTGACCGCTCGGCGATCACGAAAGAGGGGTCATTCGTGACCGCCATAATATTCATAAAAAAAAATTGATTTTATGGATCCATCTTGATGTGTTTATGATTTTTAACAATAAGTCTCATTACTACATGTGAATTGAAGTAATAAATTAGAAAAACATTAGTAATTAATTTATTAAAATAGCGAATTAAATGTGATTAGGCGAGTTATGAACGAATAATCTATTTTATGTTCTACAACTAATCATCATATACACCAAGTTATTTTAGATGTAATATGCGATTTTGTGATAAAATCCCTTTTAATTTACTTAGTACGAACTTTTTATCAATTTAACAAACATCGCACCTTAATTAATCAAACGAAAATCAAAAATTTCGAATGAGACTTGTTCGTGACCGCTGGTAGGTCACGAATAAGGCTCTTTCGTGACAGCTGGGCGGGTTCGTGATCGCCAGGCGGTCGGGGAATCTTTCGTGACCGCTCGGCAGTCACGAAAGAGGGGTCATTCTTGACCGGCCGGCGGCCACGAATAATATTCATAATAAAAAATTAATTTTATGGATCCATCTTGATGTGTTTATGATTTTTAACAATAAGTCTCATTACTACAAGTGAATTGAAGTAATAAATTCGTACAACATTAGTAATTAACATATTAAAACAGCGGATTAGATGTTATTAGACGAGTTATGAACGAATAACCTATTTTATGTTCTACAACTAATCATCATACACACCAAGTTGTTTTAGATGTAATGTGCGATTTTGTGATAAACTCTCTTTTAATTTACTTAGTAGTAACTATTTTATCAATTTAACAAACATCGCACCTTAATTAAACAAACGAAAATCAAAAATTACGAATGAGACTTATTCGTGACCGCTGGGCGGTTACGAATAAAGGGTCTTTGGTGACCGCCAGACAGTCACGGAATCATTCGTGACCGCTCGGCGATCACGAAAGAGGGGTCATTCGTGACCGCCATAATATTCATAAAATAAATTGATTTTATGGATCCATCTTGATGTGTTTATGATTTTTAACAATAAGTCTCATTACTAAATGTGAATTGAAGTAATAAATTAGAAAAACATTACTAATTAATTTATTAAAATAGCGAATTAAATGTGATTAGGCGAGTTATGAACGAATAACCTATTTTATGTTCTACAACTAATCATCATATACACCAAGTTATTTTACATGTAATGTGCGATTTTGTGATAAAATCCCTTTTAATTTACTTAGTAGGAACTTTTTATCAATTTAACAAACATCGCACCTTAATTAATCAAACGAAAATAAAAAATTTCGAATGAGACTTGTTCGTGACCGCTGGGAGGTCACGAATAAGGTTCTTTCGTGACAGCTGGGCGGGTTCGTGACCGCCAGGCGGTCGCGAAATCTTTCGTGACCGCTCGGCAGTCACGAAAGAGGGGTCATTCTTGACCGACCGGCGGCCACGAATAATATTCATAAAGACAAATTTAATTTTATGGATCCATCTTGATGTGTTTATGATTTTAAACAATAAGTCTCATTACTACATGTGAATTGAAGTAATAAATTAGTACAACATTAGTAATTAACATATTAAAATAGCGGATTAGATGTTATTAGGCGAGTTATGAAAGAATAGCCTATTTTATTTTCTACAACTAATCATCATATACACCAAGTTGTTTTAGATGTAATGTGCGATTTTGTGATAAAATCTCTTTTAATTTACTTAGTAGTAACTATTTTATCAATTTAACAAAATCGCACCTTAATTAAACAAACGAAAATCAAAAATTACGAATGAGACTTATTCGTGACCGCTGGGCAGTTACGAATATGGGTCTTTCGTGACCGCCAGACAGTCACGGAATCATTTGTGACCGCTCGGCGATCACGAAAGAGGGGTCATTCGTGACCGCTCGGCGATCACGAAAGAGGGGTCATTCGTGACCGCCATAATATTCATAAAAAAAAATTGATTTTATTGATCCATCTTGATGTGTTTATGATTTTTAACAATAAGTCTCATTACTAAATGTGAATTGAAGTAATAAATTAGAAAAACATTAATAATTAATTTATTAAAATAGCGAATTAAATGTGATTAGGCGAGTTATGAACGAATAACCTATTTTATGTTCTACAACTAATCATCATATACACCAAGTTATTTTACATGTAATGTGCGATTTTGTGATAAAATCCCTTTTAATTTACTTAGTAGGAACTTTTTATCAATTTAACAAACATCGCACCTTAATTAATCAAACGAAAATAAAAAATTTCGAATGAGACTTGTTCGTGACCGCTGGGAGGTCACGAATAAGGGTCTTTCGTGACAGCTGGGCGGGTTCGTGACCGCCAGGCGGTCGCGAAATCTTTCGTGACCGCTCGGCAGTCACGAAAGAGGGGTCATTCTTGACCGACCGGCGGCCACGAATAATATTCATAAAAACAAATTTAATTTTATGGATCCATCTTGATGTGTTTATGATTTTTAACAATAAGTCTCATTACTACATGTGAATTGAAGTAATAAATTAGTACAACATTAGTAATTAACATATTAAAATAGCGGATTAGATGTTATTAGGCGAGTTATGAAAGAATAGCCTATTTTATTTTCTACAACTAATCATCATATACACCAAGTTGTTTTAGATGTAATGTGCGATTTTGTGATAAAATCTCTTTTAATTTATTTAGTAGTAACTATTTTATCAATTTAACAAACATCGCACCTTAATTAAACAAACGAAAATCAAAAATTACGAATGACACTTATTCGTGACCGCTGGGCAGTTACGAATATGGGTCTTTCGTGACCGCCAGACAGTCACGGAATCATTTGTGACCGCTCGGCGATCACGAAAGAGGGGTCATTCGTGACCGCTCGGCGATCACGAAAGAGGGGTCATTCGTGACCGCCATAATATTCATAAAAAAAAATTGATTTTATTGATCCATCTTGATGTGTTTATGATTTTTAACAATAAGTCTCATTACTAAATGTGAATTGAAGTAATAAATTAGAAAAACATTACTAATTAATTTATTAAAATAGCGAATTAAATGTGATTAGGCGAGTTATGAACGAATAACCTATTTTATGTTCTACAACTAATCATCATATACACCAAGTTATTTTAGATGTAATGTGCGATTTTGTGATAAAATCCCTTTTAATTTACTTAGTAGGAACTTTTTATTAATTTAACAAATATCACACCTTAATTAATCAAACGAAAATCAAAAATTTCGAATGAGACTTGTTCGTGACCGCTGGTAGGTCACGAATAAGGGTCTTTCGTGACAGCTGGGCGGGTTTGTGATCGCCAGGCGGTCGCGGAATCTTTCGTGACCGCTCGGCAGTCACGAAAGAGGGGTCATTCTTGACCGGCCGGCGGCCACGAATAATATTCATAAAAAAAAATTAATTTTATGGATCCATTTTGATGTGTTTATGATTTTTAACAATAAGTCTCATTACTACATGTGAATTGAAGTAATAAATTAGTACAACATTAGTAATTAACATATAAAAATAGCGGATTAGATGTTATTAGGCGAGTTATAAACGAATAACCTATTTTATGTTCTACAACTAATCATCATACACACCAAGTTGTTTTAAATGTAATGTGCGATTTTGTGATAAAATCTCTTTTAATTTACTTAGTAGTAACTATTTTATCAATTTAACAAACATCGCACTTTAATTAAACAAACAAAAATCAAAAATTACGAATGAGACTTATTCGTGACCGCTGGGCGGTTACGAATAAGGGTCTTTGGTGACCGCCAGACAGTCACGGAATCATTCGTGACCGCTCGGCGATCACGAAAGAGGGGTCATTCGTGACCGCCATAATATTCATAAAAAAAAATTGATTTTATGGATCCATCTTGATGTGTTTATGATTTTTAACAATAAGTCTCATTACTACATGTGAATTGAAGTAATAAATTAGAAAAACATTAGTAATTAATTTATTAAAATAGCGAATTAAATGTGATTAGGCGAGTTATGAACGAATAATCTATTTTATGTTCTACAACTAATCATCATATACACCAAGTTATTTTAGATGTAATATGCGATTTTGTGATAAAATCCCTTTTAATTTACTTAGTACGAACTTTTTATCAATTTAACAAACATCGCACCTTAATTAATCAAACGAAAATCAAAAATTTCGAATGAGACTTGTTCGTGACCGCTGGTAGGTCACGAATAAGGCTCTTTCGTGACAGCTGGGCGGGTTCGTGATCGCCAGGCGGTCGGGGAATCTTTCGTGACCGCTCGGCAGTCACGAAAGAGGGGTCATTCTTGACCGGCCGGCGGCCACGAATAATATTCATAATAAAAAATTAATTTTATGGATCCATCTTGATGTGTTTATGATTTTTAACAATAAGTCTCATTACTACAAGTGAATTGAAGTAATAAATTCGTACAACATTAGTAATTAACATATTAAAACAGCGGATTAGATGTTATTAGACGAGTTATGAACGAATAACCTATTTTATGTTCTACAACTAATCATCATACACACCAAGTTGTTTTAGATGTAATGTGCGATTTTGTGATAAACTCTCTTTTAATTTACTTAGTAGTAACTATTTTATCAATTTAACAAACATCGCACCTTAATTAAACAAACGAAAATCAAAAATTACGAATGAGACTTATTCGTGACCGCTGGGCGGTTACGAATAAAGGGTCTTTGGTGACCGCCAGACAGTCACGGAATCATTCGTGACCGCTCGGCGATCACGAAAGAGGGGTCATTCGTGACCGCCATAATATTCATAAAATAAATTGATTTTATGGATCCATCTTGATGTGTTTATGATTTTTAACAATAAGTCTCATTACTAAATGTGAATTGAAGTAATAAATTAGAAAAACATTACTAATTAATTTATTAAAATAGCGAATTAAATGTGATTAGGCGAGTTATGAACGAATAACCTATTTTATGTTCTACAACTAATCATCATATACACCAAGTTATTTTACATGTAATGTGCGATTTTGTGATAAAATCCCTTTTAATTTACTTAGTAGGAACTTTTTATCAATTTAACAAACATCGCACCTTAATTAATCAAACGAAAATAAAAAATTTCGAATGAGACTTGTTCGTGACCGCTGGGAGGTCACGAATAAGGTTCTTTCGTGACAGCTGGGCGGGTTCGTGACCGCCAGGCGGTCGCGAAATCTTTCGTGACCGCTCGGCAGTCACGAAAGAGGGGTCATTCTTGACCGACCGGCGGCCACGAATAATATTCATAAAGACAAATTTAATTTTATGGATCCATCTTGATGTGTTTATGATTTTAAACAATAAGTCTCATTACTACATGTGAATTGAAGTAATAAATTAGTACAACATTAGTAATTAACATATTAAAATAGCGGATTAGATGTTATTAGGCGAGTTATGAAAGAATAGCCTATTTTATTTTCTACAACTAATCATCATATACACCAAGTTGTTTTAGATGTAATGTGCGATTTTGTGATAAAATCTCTTTTAATTTACTTAGTAGTAACTATTTTATCAATTTAACAAAATCGCACCTTAATTAAACAAACGAAAATCAAAAATTACGAATGAGACTTATTCGTGACCGCTGGGCAGTTACGAATATGGGTCTTTCGTGACCGCCAGACAGTCACGGAATCATTTGTGACCGCTCGGCGATCACGAAAGAGGGGTCATTCGTGACCGCTCGGCGATCACGAAAGAGGGGTCATTCGTGACCGCCATAATATTCATAAAAAAAAATTGATTTTATTGATCCATCTTGATGTGTTTATGATTTTTAACAATAAGTCTCATTACTAAATGTGAATTGAAGTAATAAATTAGAAAAACATTAATAATTAATTTATTAAAATAGCGAATTAAATGTGATTAGGCGAGTTATGAACGAATAACCTATTTTATGTTCTACAACTAATCATCATATACACCAAGTTATTTTAGATGTAATGTGCGATTTTGTGATAAAATCCCTTTTAATTTACTTAGTAGGAACTTTTTATTAATTTAACAAATATCGCACCTTAATTAATCAAACGAAAATCAAAAATTTCGAATGAGACTTGTTCGTGACCGCTGGTAGGTCACGAATAAGGGTCTTTCGTGACAGCTGGGCGGGTTTGTGATCGCCAGGCGGTCGCGGAATCTTTCGTGACCGCTCGGCAGTCACGAAAGAGGGGTCATTCTTGACCGGCCGGCGGCCACGAATAATATTCATAAAAAAAAATTAATTTTATGGATCCATTTTGATGTGTTTATGATTTTTAACAATAAGTCTCCTTACTACATGTGAATTGAAGTAATAAATTAGTACAACATTAGTAATTAACATATTAAAATAGCGGATTAGATGTTATTAGGCGAGTTATAAACGAATAACCTATTTTATGTTCTACAACTAATCATCATACACACCAAGTTGTTTTAAATGTAATGTGCGATTTTGTGATAAAATCTCTTTTAATTTACTTAGTAGTAACTATTTTATCAATTTAACAATCATCGCACTTTAATTAAACAAACAAAAATCAAAAATTACGAATGAGACTTATTCGTGACCGCTGGGCGGTTACGAATAAGGGTCTTTGGTGACCGCCAGACAGTCACGGAATCATTCGTGACCGCTCGGCGATCACGAAAGAGGGGTCATTCGTGACCGCCATAATATTCATAAAAAAAATTGATTTTATGGATCCATCTTGATGTGTTTATGATTTTTAACAATAAGTCTCATTACTACATGTGAATTGAAGTAATAAATTAGAAAAACATTAGTAATTAATTTATTAAAATAGCGAATTAAATGTGATTAGGCGAGTTATGAACGAATAATCTATTTTATGTTCTACAACTAATCATCATATACACCAAGTTATTTTAGATGTAATATGCGATTTTGTGATAAAATCCCTTTTAATTTACTTAGTATGAACTTTTTATCAATTTAACAAACATCGCACCTTAATTAATCAAACGAAAATCAAAAATTTCGAATGAGACTTGTTCGTGACCGCCGGGAGGTCACGAATAAGGGTCTTTCGTGACAGGTGGGCGGGTTCGTGACAGCTGGGCGGGTTCGTGAAATCTTTCGTGACCGCTCGGCAGTCACGAAAGAGGGGTCATTCTTGACCGGCCGGCGGCCAAGAATAATATTCATAAAAAAAAATTAATTTTATGGATCCATCTTGATGTGTTTATGATTTTTAACAATAAGTGTCATTACTACATGTGAATTGAAGTAATAAATTAGTACAACATTAGTAATTAACATATTAAAATAGCGGATTAGATGTTATTAGGCGAGTTATGAACGAATAACCTATTTTATGTTCTACAACTAATCATCATATACACCAAGTTGTTTTAGATGTAATGTGCGATTTTGTGATAAAATTTCTTTTAATTTACTTAGTAGTAACTATTTTATCAATTTAACAAACATCGCACCTTAATTAAACAAACGAAAATCAAAAATTACGAATGAGACTTATTCGTGACCGCTGGGCAGTTACGAATAAGGGTCTTTCGTGACCGCCAGACAGTCACGGAATCATTCGTGACCGCACGTCGATCACGAAAGAGGGGTCATTCGTGACCGCCATAATATTCATAAAAAAATTGATTTTATTGATCCATCTTGATGTGTTTATGATTTTTAACAATAAGTCTCATTACTACATGTGAATTGAAGTAATAAATTAGAAAAACATTACTAATTAATTTATTAAAATAGCGAATTAAATGTGATTAGGCGAGTTATGAACGAATAACCTAATTTATGTTCTACAACTAATCATCATATACACCAAGTTATTTTAGATGTAATGTGCGATTTTGTGATAAAATCCCTTTTAATTTACTTAGTACGAACTTTTTATCAATTTAACAAAATCGCACCTTATTTAATCAAACGAAAATCATAAATTTCGAATGAGACTTGTTCGTGACCGCTGGTAGGTCACTAATAAGGCTCTTTCATGACAGCTGGGCGGGTTCGTGATCGCCAGGCGGTCGCGGAATCTTTCGTGACCGCTCGGCAGTCACGAAAGAGGGGTCATTCTTGACCGGCCGGCGGCCACGAATAATATTCATAATAAAAAATTAATTTTATGGATCCATCTTGATGTGTTTATGATTTTTAACAATAAGTCTCATTACTACATGTGAATTGAAGTAATAAATTCGTACAACATTAGTAATTAACATATTAAAATAGCGGATTAGATGTTATTAGGCGAGTTATGAACGAATAACCTATTTTATGTTCTACAAATAATCATCATATATACCAAGTTATTTTAGATGTAATGTGCGATTTTGTGATAAAATCTCTTTTAATTTACTTAGTAGTAACTATTTTATCAATTTAACAAACATCGCACCTTAATTAAACAAACAAAAATCAAAAATTACGAATGAGACTTATTCGTGATCGCTGGGCGGTTACGAATAAGGGTCTTTGGTGACCGCCAGACAGTCACGGAATCATTCGTGACCGCTCGGCGATCACTAAAGAGGGGTCATTCGTGACCGCCATAATATTCATAAAAAAAATTGATTTTATGGATCCATCTTGATGTGTTTATGATTTTTAACAATAAGTCTCATTACTACATGTGAATTGAAGTAATAAATTAGAAAAACATTAGTAATTAATTTATTAAAATAGCGAATTAAATGTGATTAGGCGACTTATGAACGAATAATCTATTTTATGTTCTACAACTAATCATCATATACACCAAGTTATTTTAGATGTAATATGCGATTTTGTGATAAAATCCCTTTTAATTTACTTAGTATGAACTTTTTATCAATTTAACAAACATCGCACCTTAATTAATCAAACGAAAATCAAAAATTTCGAATGAGACTTGTTCGTGACCGCTGGGAGGTCACGAATAAGGGTCTTTCGTGACAGCTGGGCGGGTTCGTGACCGCCAGGCAGTCGCGAAATCTTTCGTGACCGCTCGGCAGTCACGAAAGAGGGGTCATTCTTGACCGGCCGGCGGCCAAGAATAATATTCATAAAAAAAAAAATTAATTTTATGGATCCATCTTGATGTGTTTATGAGTTTTAACAATAAGTCTCATTACTACATGTGAATTGAAGTAATAAATTAGTACAACATTAGTAATTAACATATTAAAATAGCGGATTAGATGTTATTAGGCGAGTTATGAACGAATAACCTATTTTATGTTCTACAACTAATCATCATATACACCAAGTTGTTTTAGATGTAATGTGCGATTTTGTGATAAAATTTCTTTTAATTTACTTAGTAGTAACTATTTTATCAATTTAACAAACATCGCACCTTAATTAAACAAAAAAAAATCAAAAATTACGAATGAGACTTATTCGTGACCGCTGGGCGGTTACGAATAAGGGTCTTTGGTGACCGCCAGACAGTCACGGAATCATTCGTGACCGCTCGGCGATCACGAAAGAGGGGTCATTCGTGACCGCCATAATATTCATAAAAAAAATTGATTTTATGGATCCATCTTGATGTGTTTATAATTTTTAACAATAAGTCTCATTACTACATGTGAATTGAAGTAATAAATTAGAAAAACATTAGTAATTAATTTATTAAAATAGCGAATTAAATGTGATTAGGCGACTTATGAACGAATAATCTATTTTATGTTCTACAACTAATCATCATATACACCAAGTTATTTTAGATGTAATATGCGATTTTGTGATAAAATCCCTTTTAATTTACTTAGTATGAACTTTTTATCAATTTAACAAACATCGCACCTTAATTAATCAAACGAAAATCAAAAATTTCGAATGAGACTTGTTCGTGACCGCTGGGAGGTCACGAATAAGGGTCTTTCGTGACAGCTGGGCGGGTTCGTGACCGCCAGGCAGTCGCGAAATCTTTCGTGACCGCTCGGCAGTCACGAAAGAGGGGTCATTCTTGACCGGCCGGCGGCCAAGAATAATATTCATAAAAAAAAAATTAATTTTATGGATCCATCTTGATGTGTTTATGATTTTTAACAATAAGTCTCATTACTACATGTGAATTGAAGTAATAAATTAGTACAACATTAGTAATTAACATATTAAAATAGCGGATTCGATGTTATTAGGCGAGTTATGAACGAATAACCTATTTTATGTTCTACAACTAATCATCATATACACCAAGTTGTTTTAGATGTAATGTGCGATTTTGTGATAAAATTTCTTTTAATTTACTTAGTAGTAACTATTTTATCAATTTAACAAACATCGCACCTTAATTAAACAAACGAAAATCAAAAATTACGAATGAGACTTATTCGTGACCGCTGGGCAGTTACGAATAAGGGTCTTTCGTGACCGCCAGACAGTCACGGAATCATTCGTGACCGCACGTCGATCACGAAAGAGGGGTCATTCGTGACCGCCATAATATTCATAAAAAAAATTGATTTTATTGATCCATCTTGATGTGTTTATGATTTTTAACAATAAGTCTCATTACTACATGTGAATTGAAGTAATAAATTAGAAAAACATTACTAATTAATTTATTAAAATAGCGAATTAAATGTGATTAGGCGAGTTATGAACGAATAACCTATTTTATGTTCTACAACTAATCATCATATACACCAAGTTATTTTAGATGTAATGTGCGATTTTGTGATAAAATCCCTTTTAATTTACTTAGTACGAACTTTTTATCAATTTAACAAACATCGCACCTTAATTAATCAAACGAAAATCAAAAATTTCGAATGAGACTTGTTCGTGACCGCTGGTAGGTCACGAATAAGGCTCTTTCGTGACAGCTGGGCGGGTTCGTGATCGCCAGGCGGTCGCGGAATCTTTCGTGACCGCTCGGCAGTCACGAAAGAGGGGTCATTCTTGACCGGCCGGCCGCCACGAATAATATTCATAATAAAAAATTAATTTTATGGATCCATCTTGATGTGTTTATGATTTTTAACAATAAGTCTCATTACTACATGTGAATTGAAGTAATAAATTCGTACAACATTAGTAATTAACATATTAAAACAGTGGATTAGATGTTATTAGACGAGTTATGAACGAATAACCTATTTTATGTTCTACAACTAATCATCATACACACCAAGTTGTTTTAGATGTAATGTGCGATTTTGTGATAAAATCTCTTTTAATTTACTTAGTAGTAACTATTTTATCAATTTAACAAACATCGCACCTTAATTAAACAAACGAAAATCAAAAATTACGAATGAGACTTATTCGTGACCGCTGGGCAGTTACGAATAAGGGTCTTTCGTGACCGCCAGACAGTCACGGAATCATTCGTGACCGCTCGGCGATCACGAAAGAGGGGTCATTCGTGACCGCCATAATATTCATAAAAAAAATTGATTTTATGGATCCATCTTGATGTGTTTATGATTTTTAACAATAAGTCTCATTACTACATGTGAATTGAAGTAATAAATTAGAAAAACATTAGTAATTAATTTATTAAAATAGCGAATTAAATGTGATTAGGCGAGTTATGAACGAATAACCTATTTTATGTTCTACAACTAATCATCATATACACCAAGTTATTTTAGATGTAATATGCGATTTTGTGATAAAATCCCTTTTAATTTACTTAGTATGAACTTTTTATCAATTTAACAAACATCGCACCTTAATTAATCAAACGAAAATCAAAAATTTCGAATGAGACTTGTTCGTGACCGCTGGGAGGTCACGAATAAGGGTCTTTCGTGACAGCTGGGCGGGTTCGTGACCGCCAGTCAGTCGCGAAATCTTTCGTGACCGCTCGGCAGTCACGAAAGAGGGGTCATTCTTGACCGGCCGGCGGCCAAGAATAATATTCATAAAAAAAAAAATTAATTTTATGGATCCATCTTGATGTGTTTATGATTTTTAACAATAAGTCTCATTACTACATGTGAATTGAAGTAATAAATTAGTACAACATTAGTAATTAACATATTAAAATAGCGGATTCGATGTTATTAGGCGAGTTATGAACGAATAACCTATTTTATGTTCTACAACTAATCATCATATACACCAAGTTGTTTTAGATGTAATGTGCGATTTTGTGATAAAATTTCTTTTAATTTACTTAGTAGTAACTATTTTATCAATTTAACAAACATCGCACCTTAATTAAACAAACGAAAATCAAAAATTACGAATGAGACTTATTCGTGACCGCTGGGCAGTTACGAATAAGGGTCTTTCGTGACCGCCAGACAGTCACGGAATCATTCGTGACCGCACGTCGATCACGAAAGAGGGGTCATTCGTGACCGCCATAATATTCATAAAAAAAATTGATTTTATTGATCCATCTTGATGTGTTTATGATTTTTAACAATAAGTCTCATTACTACATGTGAATTGAAGTAATAAATTAGAAAAACATTACTAATTAATTTATTAAAATAGCGAATTAAATGTGATTAGGCGAGTTATGAACGAATAACCTATTTTATGTTCTACAACTAATCATCATATACACCAAGTTATTTTAGATGTAATGTGCGATTTTGTGATAAAATCCCTTTTAATTTACTTAGTACGAACTTTTTATCAATTTAACAAACATCGCACCTTAATTAATCAAACGAAAATCAAAAATTTCGAATGAGACTTGTTCGTGACCGCTGGTAGGTCACGAATAAGGCTCTTTCGTGACAGCTGGGCGGGTTCGTGATCGCCAGGCGGTCGCGGAATCTTTCGTGACCGCTCGGCAGTCACGAAAGAGGGGTCATTCTTGACCGGCCGGCCGCCACGAATAATATTCATAATAAAAAATTAATTTTATGGATCCATCTTGATGTGTTTATGATTTTTAACAATAAGTCTCATTACTACATGTGAATTGAAGTAATAAATTCGTACAACATTAGTAATTAACATATTAAAACAGTGGATTAGATGTTATTAGACGAGTTATGAACGAATAACCTATTTTATGTTCTACAACTAATCATCATACACACCAAGTTGTTTTAGATGTAATGTGCGATTTTGTGATAAAATCTCTTTTAATTTACTTAGTAGTAACTATTTTATCAATTTAACAAACATCGCACCTTAATTAAACAAACGAAAATCAAAAATTACGAATGAGACTTATTCGTGACCGCTGGGCAGTTACGAATAAGGGTCTTTCGTGACCGCCAGACAGTCACGGAATCATTCGTGACCGCTCGGCGATCACGAAAGAGGGGTCATTCGTGACCGCCATAATATTCATAAAAAAAATTGATTTTATGGATCCATCTTGATGTGTTTATGATTTTTAACAATAAGTCTCATTACTACATGTGAATTGAAGTAATAAATTAGAAAAACATTAGTAATTAATTTATTAAAATAGCGAATTAAATGTGATTAGGCGAGTTATGAACGAATAACCTATTTTATGTTCTACAACTAATCATCATATACACCAAGTTATTTTAGATGTAATATGCGATTTTGTGATAAAATCCCTTTTAATTTACTTAGTATGAACTTTTTATCAATTTAACAAACATCGCACCTTAACTAATCAAACGAAAATCAAAAATTTCGAATGAGACTTGTTCGTGACCGCTGGGAGGTCACGAATAAGGGTCTTTCGTGACAGCTGGGCGGGTTCGTGACCGCTAGTCAGTCGCGAAATCTTTCGTGACCGCTCGGCAGTCACGAAAGAGGGGTCATTCTTGACCGGCCGGCGGCCAAGAATAATATTCATAAAAAAAAAAATTAATTTTATGGATCCATCTTGATGTGTTTATGATTTTTAACAATAAGTCTCATTACTACATGTGAATTGAAGTAATAAATTAGTACAACATTAGTAATTAACATATTAAAATAGCGGATTCGATGTTATTAGGCGAGTTATGAACGAATAACCTATTTTATGTTCTACAACTAATCATCATATACACCAAGTTGTTTTAGATGTAATGTGCGATTTTGTGATAAAATTTCTTTTAATTTACTTAGTAGTAACTATTTTATCAATTTAACAAACATCGCACCTTAATTAAACAAACGAAAATCAAAAATTACGAATGAGACTTATTCGTGACCGCTGGGCAGTTACGAATAAGGGTCTTTCGTGACCGCCAGACAGTCACAGAATCATTCGTGACCGCACGTCGATCACGAAAGAGGGGTCATTCGTGACCGCCATAATATTCATAAAAAAAATTGATTTTATTGATCCATCTTGATGTGTTTATGATTTTTAACAATAAGTCTCATTACTACATGTGAATTGAAGTAATAAATTAGAAAAACATTACTAATTAATTTATTAAAATAGCGAATTAAATGTGATTAGGCGAGTTATGAACGAATAACCTATTTTATGTTCTACAACTAATCATCATATACACCAAGTTATTTTAGATGTAATGTGCGATTTTGTGATAAAATCCCTTTTAATTTACTTAGTACGAACTTTTTATCAATTTAACAAACATCGCACCTTAATTAATCAAACGAAAATCAAAAATTTCGAATGAGACTTGTTCGTGACCGCTGGTAGGTCACGAATAAGGCTCTTTCGTGACAGCTGGGCGGGTTCGTGATCGCCAGGCGGTCGCGGAATCTTTCGTGACCGCTCGGCAGTCACGAAAGAGGGGTCATTCTTGACCGGCCGGCCGCCACGAATAATATTCATAATAAAAAATTAATTTTATGGATCCATCTTGATGTGTTTATGATTTTTAACAATAAGTCTCATTACTACATGTGAATTGAAGTAATAAATTCGTACAACATTAGTAATTAACATATTAAAACAGTGGATTAGATGTTATTAGACGAGTTATGAACGAATAACCTATTTTATGTTCTACAACTAATCATCATACACACCAAGTTGTTTTAGATGTAATGTGCGATTTTGTGATAAAATCTCTTTTAATTTACTTAGTAGTAACTATTTTATCAATTTAACAAACATCGCACCTTAATTAAACAAACGAAAATCAAAAATTACGAATGAGACTTATTCGTGACCGCTGGGCAGTTACGAATAAGGGTCTTTCGTGACCGCCAGACAGTCACGGAATCATTCGTGACCGCTCGGCGATCACGAAAGAGGGGTCATTCGTGACCGCCATAATATTCATAAAAAAAATTGATTTTATGGATCCATCTTGATGTGTTTATGATTTTTAACAATAAGTCTCATTACTACATGTGAATTGAAGTAATAAATTAGAAAAACATTAGTAATTAATTTATTAAAATAGCGAATTAAATGTGATTAGGCGAGTTATGAACGAATAACCTATTTTATGTTCTACAACTAATCATCATATACACCAAGTTATTTTAGATGTAATATGCGATTTTGTGATAAAATCCCTTTTAATTTACTTAGTATGAACTTTTTATCAATTTAACAAACATCGCACCTTAATTAATCAAACGAAAATCAAAAATTTCGAATGAGACTTGTTCGTGACCGCTGGGAGGTCACGAATAAGGGTCTTTCGTGACAGCTGGGCGGGTTCGTGACCGCCAGTCAGTCGCGAAATCTTTCGTGACCGCTCGGCAGTCACGAAAGAGGGGTCATTCTTGACCGGCCGGCGGCCAAGAATAATATTCATAAAAAAAAAAAATTAATTTTATGGATCCATCTTGATGTGTTTATGATTTTTAACAATAAGTCTCATTACTACATGTGAATTGAAGTAATAAATTAGTACAACATTAGTAATTAACATATTAAAATAGCGGATTAGATGTTATTAGGCGAGTTATGAACGAATAACCTATTTTATGTTCTACAACTAATCATCATATACACCAAGTTGTTTTAGATGTAATGTGCGATTTTGTGATAAAATTTCTTTTAATTTACTTAGTAGTAACTATTTTATCAATTTAACAAACATCGCACCTTAATTAAACAAACGAAAATCAAAAATTACGAATGAGACTTATTCGTGACCGCTGGGCAGTTACGAATAAGGGTCTTTCGTGACCGCCAGACAGTCACGGAATCATTCGTGACCGCACGTCGATCACGAAAGAGGGGTCATTCGTGACCGCCATAATATTCATAAAAAAAATTGATTTTATTGATCCATCTTGATGTGTTTATGATTTTTAACAATAAGTCTCATTACTACATGTGAATTGAAGTAATAAATTAGAAAAACATTACTAATTAATTTATTAAAATAGCGAATTAAATGTGATTAGGCGAGTTATGAACGAATAACCTATTTTATGTTCTACAACTAATCATCATATACACCAAGTTATTTTAGATGTAATATGCGATTTTGTGATAAAATCCCTTTTAATTTACTTAGTATGAACTTTTTATCAATTTAACAAGCATCGCACCTTAATTAATCAAACGAAAATCAAAAATTTCGAATGAGACTTGTTCGTGACCGCTGGTAGGTCACGAATAAGGCTCTTTCGTGACAGCTGGGCGGGTTCGTGATCGCCAGGCGGTCGCGGAATCTTTCGTGACCGCTGGGCAGTCACGAAAGAGGGGTCATTCTTGACCGGCCGGCGGCCACGAATAATATTCATAATAAAAAATTAATTTTATGGATCCATCTTGATGTGTTTATGATTTTTAACAATAAGTCTCATTACTACATGTGAATTGAAGTAATAAATTCGTACAACATTAGTAATTAACATATTAAAACAGTGGATTAGATGTTATTAGACGAGTTATGAACGAATAACCTATTTTATGTTCTACAACTAATCATCATACACACCAAGTTGTTTTAGATGTAATGTGCGATTTTGTGATAAAATCTCTTTTAATTTACTTAGTAGTAACTATTTTATCAATTTAACAAACATCGCACCTTAATTAAACAAACGAAAATCAAAAATTACGAATGAGACTTATTCGTGACCGCTGGGCAGTTACGAATAAGGGTCTTTCGTGACCGCCAGACAGTCACGGAATCATTCGTGACCGCTCGGCGATCACGAAAGAGGGGTCATTCGTGACCGCCATAATATTCATAAAAAAAATTGATTTTATGGATCCATCTTGATGTGTTTATGATTTTTAACAATAAGTCTCATTACTACATGTGAATTGAAGTAATAAATTAGAAAAACATTAGTAATTAATTTATTAAAATAGCGAATTAAATGTGATTAGGCGAGTTATGAACGAATAACCTATTTTATGTTCTACAACTAATCATCATATACACCAAGTTATTTTAGATGTAATATGCGATTTTGTGATAAAATCCCTTTTAATTTACTTAGTATGAACTTTTTATCAATTTAACAAACATCGCACCTTAATTAATCAAACGAAAATCAAAAATTTCGAATGAGACTTGTTCGTGACCGCTGGGAGGTCACGAATAAGGGTCTTTCGTGACAGCTGGGCGGGTTCGTGACCGCCAGTCAGTCGCGAAATCTTTCGTGACCGCTCGGCAGTCACGAAAGAGGGGTCATTCTTGACCGGCCGGCGGCCAAGAATAATATTCATAAAAAAAAAAATTTAATTTTATGGATCCATCTTGATGTGTTTATGATTTTTAACAATAAGTCTCATTACTACATGTGAATTGAAGTAATAAATTAGTACAACATTAGTAATTAACATATTAAAATAGCGGATTAGATGTTATTAGGCGAGTTATGAACGAATAACCTATTTTATGTTCTACAACTAATCATCATATACACCAAGTTGTTTTAGATGTAATGTGCGATTTTGTGATAAAATTTCTTTTAATTTACTTAGTAGTAACTATTTTATCAATTTAACAAACATCGCACCTTAATTAAACAAACGAAAATCAAAAATTACGAATGAGACTTATTCGTGACCGCTGGGCAGTTACGAATAAGGGTCTTTCGTGACCGCCAGACAGTCACGGAATCATTCGTGACCGCACGTCGATCACGAAAGAGGGGTCATTCGTGACCGCCATAATATTCATAAAAAAAATTGATTTTATTGATCCATCTTGATGTGTTTATGATTTTTAACAATAAGTCTCATTACTACATGTGAATTGAAGTAATAAATTAGAAAAACATTACTAATTAATTTATTAAAATAGCGAATTAAATGTGATTAGGCGAGTTATGAACGAATAACCTATTTTATGTTCTACAACTAATCATCATATACACCAAGTTATTTTAGATGTAATATGCGATTTTGTGATAAAATCCCTTTTAATTTACTTAGTATGAACTTTTTATCAATTTAACAAGCATCGCACCTTAATTAATCAAACGAAAATCAAAAATTTCGAATGAGACTTGTTCGTGACCGCTGGTAGGTCACGAATAAGGCTCTTTCGTGACAGCTGGGCGGGTTCGTGATCGCCAGGCGGTCGCGGAATCTTTCGTGACCGCTGGGCAGTCACGAAAGAGGGGTCATTCTTGACCGGCCGGCGGCCACGAATAATATTCATAATAAAAAATTAATTTTATGGATCCATCTTGATGTGTTTATGATTTTTAACAATAAGTCTCATTACTACATGTGAATTGAAGTAATAAATTCGTACAACATTAGTAATTAACATATTAAAACAGTGGATTAGATGTTATTAGACGAGTTATGAACGAATAACCTATTTTATGTTCTACAACTAATCATCATACAAACCAAGTTGTTTTAGATGTAATGTGCGATTTTGTGATAAAATCTCTTTTAATTTTCTTAGTAGTAACTATTTTATCAATTTAACAAACATCGCACCTTAATTAAACAAACGAAAATCAAAAATTACGAATGAGACTTATTCGTGACCGCTGGGCAGTTACGAATAAGGGTCTTTCGTGACCGCCAGACAGTCACGGAATCATTCGTGACCGCTCGGCGATCACGAAAGAGGGGTCATTCGTGACCGCCATAATATTCATAAAAAAAATTGATTTTATGGATCCATCTTGATGTGTTTATGATTTTTAACAATAAGTCTCATTACTACATGTGAATTGAAGTAATAAATTAGAAAAACATTAGTAATTAATTTATTAAAATGGCGAATTAAATGTGATTAGGCGAGTTATGAACGAATAACCTATTTTATGTTCTACAACTAATCATCATATACACCAAGTTATTTTAGATGTAATATGCGATTTTGTGATAAAATCCCTTTTAATTTACTTAGTATGAACTTTTTATCAATTTAACAAACATCGCACCTTAATTAATCAAACGAAAATCAAAAATTTCGAATGAGACTTGTTCGTGACCGCTGGGAGGTCACGAATAAGGGTCTTTCGTGACAGCTGGGCGGGTTCGTGACCGCCAGGCAGTCGCGAAATCTTTCGTGACCGCTCGGCAGTCACGAAAGAGGGGTCATTCTTGACCGGCCGGCGGCCAAGAATAATATTCATAAAAAAAAAATTTAATTTTATGGATCCATCTTGATGTGTTTATGATTTTTAACAATAATTCTCATTACTACATGTGAATTGAAGTAATAAATTAGTACAACATTAGTAATTAACATATTAAAATAGCGGATTAGATGTTATTAGGCGAGTTATGAACGAATAACCTATTTTATGTTCTACAACTAATCATCATATACACCAAGTTGTTTTAGATGTAATGTGCGATTTTGTGATAAAATTTCTTTTAATTTACTTAGTAGTAACTATTTTATCAATTTAACAAACATCGCACCTTAATTAAACAAACGAAAATCAAAAATTACGAATGAGACTTATTCGTGACCGCTGGGCAAGTACGAATAAGGGTCTTTCGTGACCGCCAGACAGTCACGGAATCATTCGTGACCGCACGTCGATCACGAAAGAGGGGTCATTCGTGACCGCCATAATATTCATAAAAAAATTGATTTTATTGATCCATCTTGATGTGTTTATGATTTTTAACAATAAGTCTCATTACTACATGTGAATTGAAGTAATAAATTAGAAAAACATTACTAATTAATTTATTAAAATAGCGAATTAAATGTGATTAGGCGAGTTATGAACGAATAACCTATTTTATGTTCTACAACTAATCATCATATACACCAAGTTATTTTAGATGTAATGTGCGATTTTGTGATAAAATCCCTTTTAATTTACTTAGTACGAACTTTTTATCAATTTAACAAACATCGCACCTTAATTAATCAAACGAAAATCAAAAATTTCGAATGAGACTTGTTCGTGACCGCTGGTAGGTCACGAATAAGGCTCTTTCGTGACAGATGGGCGGGTTCGTGATCGCCAGGCGGTCGCGGAATCTTTCGTGACCGCTCGGCAGTCACGAAAGAGGGGTCATTCTTGACCGGCCGGCCGCCACGAATAATATTCATAATAAAAAATTAATTTTATGGATCCATCTTGATGTGTTTATGATTTTTAACAATAAGTCTCATTACTACATGTGAATTGAAGTAATAAATTCGTACAACATTAGTAATTAACATATTAAAACAGCGGATTAGATGTTATTAGACGAGTTATGAACGAATAACCTATTTTATGTTCTACAACTAATCATCATACACACCAAGTTGTTTTAGATGTAATGTGCGATTTTGTGATAAAATCTCTTTTAATTTACTTAGTAGTAACTATTTTATCAATTTAACAAACATCGCACCTTAATTAAACAAACGAAAATCAAAAATTACGAATGAGACTTATTCGTGACCGCTGGGCAGTTACGAATAAGGGTCTTTCGTGACCGCCAGACAGTCACAGAATCATTCGTGACCGCTCGGCGATCACGAAAGAGGGGTCATTCGTGACCGCCATAATATTCATAAAAAAAATTGATTTTATGGATCCATCTTGATGTGTTTATGATTTTTAACAATAAGTCTCATTACTACATGTGAATTGAAGTAATAAATTAGAAAAACATTAGTAATTAATTTATTAAAATAGCGAATTAAATGTGATTAGGCGAGTTATGAACGAATAACCTATTTTATGTTCTACAACTAATCATCATATACACCAAGTTATTTTAGATGTAATGTGTGATTTTGTGATAAAATCCCTTTTAATTTACTTAGTAGGAACTTTTTATCAATTTAACAAACATCGCACCTTAATTAATCAAACGAAAATCAAAAATTTCGAATGAGACTTGTTCGTGACCGCTGGGAGGTCACGAATAAGGGTCTTTCGTGACAGCTGGGCGGGTTCGTGACCGCCAGTCAGTCGCGAAATCTTTCGTGACCGCTCGGCAGTCACGAAAGAGGGGTCATTCTTGACCGGCCGGCGGCCAAGAATAATATTCATAAAAAAAAAAATTAATTTTATGGATCCATCTTGATGTGTTTATGATTTTTAACAATAAGTCTCATTACTACATGTGAATTGAAGTAATAAATTAGTACAACATTAGTAATTAACATATTAAAATAGCGGATTAGATGTTATTAGGCGAGTTATGAACGAATAACCTATTTTATGTTCTACAACTAATCATCATATACACCAAGTTGTTTTAGATGTAATGTGCGATTTTGTGATAAAATTTCTTTTAATTTACTTAGTAGTAACTATTTTATCAATTTAACAAACATCGCACCTTAATTAAACAAACGAAAATCAAAAATTACGAATGAGACTTATTCGTGACCGCTGGGCAGTTACGAATAAGGGTCTTTCGTGACCGCCAGACAGTCACGGAATCATTCGTGACCGCACGTCGATCACGAAAGAGGGGTCATTCGTGACCGCCATAATATTCATAAAAAAAATTGATTTTATTGATCCATCTTGATGTGTTTATGATTTTTAACAATAAGTCTCATTACTACATGTGAATTGAAGTAATAAATTAGAAAAACATTACTAATTAATTTATTAAAATAGCGAATTAAATGTGATTAGGCGAGTTATGAACGAATAACCTATTTTATGTTCTACAACTAATCATCATATACACCAAGTTATTTTAGATGTAATATGCGATTTTGTGATAAAATCCCTTTTAATTTACTTAGTATGAACTTTTTATCAATTTAACAAACATCGCACCTTAATTAATCAAACGAAAATCAAAAATTTCGAATGAGACTTGTTCGTGACCGCTGGTAGGTCACGAATAAGGCTCTTTCGTGACAGCTGGGCGGGTTCGTGATCGCCAGGCGGTCGCGGAATCTTTCGTGACCGCTGGGCAGTCACGAAAGAGGGGTCATTCTTGACCGGCCGGCCGCCACGAATAATATTCATAATAAAAAATTAATTTTATGGATCCATCTTGATGTGTTTATGATTTTTAACAATAAGTCTCATTACTACATGTAAATTGAAGTAATAAATTCGTACAACATTAGTAATTAACATATTAAAACAGTGGATTAGATGTTATTAGACGAGTTATGAACGAATAACCTATTTTATGTTCTACAACTAATCATCATACAAACCAAGTTGTTTTAGATGTAATGTGCGATTTTGTGATAAAATCTCTTTTAATTTTCTTAGTAGTAACTATTTTATCAATTTAACAAACATCGCACCTTAATTAAACAAACGAAAATCAAAAATTACGAATGAGACTTATTCGTGACCGCTGGGCAGTTACGAATAAGGGTCTTTCGTGACCGCCAGACAGTCACGGAATCATTCGTGACCGCTCGGCGATCACGAAAGAGGGGTCATTCGTGACCGCCATAATATTCATAAAAAAAATTGATTTTATGGATCCATCTTGATGTGTTTATGATTTTTAACAATAAGTCTCATTACTACATGTGAATTGAAGTAATAAATTAGAAAAACATTAGTAATTAATTTATTAAAATGGCGAATTAAATGTGATTAGGCGAGTTATGAACGAATAACCTATTTTATGTTCTACAACTAATCATCATATACACCAAGTTATTTTAGATGTAATATGCGATTTTGTGATAAAATCCCTTTTAATTTACTTAGTATGAACTTTTTATCAATTTAACAAACATCGCACCTTAATTAATCAAACGAAAATCAAAAATTTCGAATGAGACTTGTTCGTGACCGCTGGGAGGTCACGAATAAGGGTCTTTCGTGACAGCTGGGCGGGTTCGTGACCGCCAGGCAGTCGCGAAATCTTTCGTGACCGCTCGGCAGTCACGAAAGAGGGGTCATTCTTGACCGGCCGGCGGCCAAGAATAATATTCATAAAAAAAAAATTTAATTTTATGGATCCATCTTGATGTGTTTATGATTTTTAACAATAATTCTCATTACTACATGTGAATTGAAGTAATAAATTAGTACAACATTAGTAATTAACATATTAAAATAGCGGATTAGATGTTATTAGGCGAGTTATGAACGAATAACCTATTTTATGTTCTACAACTAATCATCATATACACCAAGTTGTTTTAGATGTAATGTGCGATTTTGTGATAAAATTTCTTTTAATTTACTTAGTAGTAACTATTTTATCAATTTAACAAACATCGCACCTTAATTAAACAAACGAAAATCAAAAATTACGAATGAGACTTATTCGTGACCGCTGGGCAAGTACGAATAAGGGTCTTTCGTGACCGCCAGACAGTCACGGAATCATTCGTGACCGCACGTCGATCACGAAAGAGGGGTCATTCGTGACCGCCATAATATTCATAAAAAAATTGATTTTATTGATCCATCTTGATGTGTTTATGATTTTTAACAATAAGTCTCATTACTACATATGAATTGAAGTAATAAATTAGAAAAACATTACTAATTAATTTATTAAAATAGCGAATTAAATGTGATTAGGCGAGTTATGAACGAATAACCTATTTTATGTTCTACAACTAATCATCATATACACCAAGTTATTTTAGATGTAATGTGCGATTTTGTGATAAAATCCCTTTTAATTTACTTAGTACGAACTTTTTATCAATTTAACAAACATCGCACCTTAATTAATCAAACGAAAATCAAAAATTTCGAATGAGACTTGTTCGTGACCGCTGGTAGGTCACGAATAAGGCTCTTTCGTGACAGATGGGCGGGTTCGTGATCGCCAGGCGGTCGCGGAATCTTTCGTGACCGCTCGGCAGTCACGAAAGAGGGGTCATTCTTGACCGGCCGGCCGCCACGAATAATATTCATAATAAAAAATTAATTTTATGGATCCATCTTGATGTGTTTATGATTTTTAACAATAAGTCTCATTACTACATGTGAATTGAAGTAATAAATTCGTACAACATTAGTAATTAACATATTAAAACAGCGGATTAGATGTTATTAGACGAGTTATGAACGAATAACCTATTTTATGTTCTACAACTAATCATCATACACACCAAGTTGTTTTAGATGTAATGTGCGATTTTGTGATAAAATCTCTTTTAATTTACTTAGTAGTAACTATTTTATCAATTTAACAAACATCGCACCTTAATTAAACAAACGAAAATCAAAAATTACGAATGAGACTTATTCGTGACCGCTGGGCAGTTACGAATAAGGGTCTTTCGTGACCGCCAGACAGTCACAGAATCATTCGTGACCGCTCGGCGATCACGAAAGAGGGGTCATTCGTGACCGCCATAATATTCATAAAAAAAATTGATTTTATGGATCCATCTTGATGTGTTTATGATTTTTAACAATAAGTCTCATTACTACATGTGAATTGAAGTAATAAATTAGAAAAACATTAGTAATTAATTTATTAAAATAGCGAATTAAATGTGATTAGGCGAGTTATGAACGAATAACCTATTTTATGTTCTACAACTAATCATCATATACACCAAGTTATTTTAGATGTAATGTGTGATTTTGTGATAAAATCCCTTTTAATTTACTTAGTAGGAACTTTTTATCAATTTAACAAACATCGCACCCTAATTAATCAAACGAAAATCAAAAATTTCGAATGAGACTTGTTCGTGACCGCTGGGAGGTCACGAATAAGGGTCTTTCGTGACAGCTGGGCGGGTTCGTGACCGCCAGGTGGTCGCGAAATCTTTCGTGACCGCTCGGAAGTCACTAAAGAGGGGTCATTCTTGACTGGCCGACGGCCACGAATAATATACATAAAAAAAAAAATTAAATTTATGGATCCATCTTGATGTGTTTATGATTTTTAACAATAAGTCTCATTACTACATGTGAATTAAAGTAATAAATTAGTACAACATTAGTAATTAACATATTAAAATAGCGGATTAGATGTTATTAGGCGAGTTATGAACGAATAACCTATTTTATGTTCTACAACTAATCATCATATACACCAAGTTGTTTTAGATGTAATGTGCGATTTTGTGATAAAATCTCTTTTAATTTACTTAGTAGTAACTATTTTATCAATTTAACAAACATCGCACCTTAATTAAACAAACGAAAATCAAAAATTACAAATGAGACTTATTCGTGACCATTGGGCAGTTACGAATAAGGGTCTTTCGTGACCGCCAGACAGTCACGGAATCATTCGTGACCGCTCGGCAATCACGAAAGAGGGGTCATTCGTGACCGCCATAATATTCATAAAAAAAAATTGATTTTATTGATCCATCTTGATGTGTTTATGATTTTTAACAATAAGCCTCATTACTACATGTGAATTGAAGTAATAAATTAGAAAAACATTAGTAATTAATTTATTAAAATAGCGAATTTAATGTGATTAGGTGAGTTATGAACGAATAACCTATTTTATGTTCTACAAATAATCATCATATACACCAAGTTATTTTAGATGTAATGTGCGATTTTGTGATAAAATCTCTTTTAATTTACTTAGTAGTAACTATTTTATCAATTTAACAAACATCGCACCTTAATTAAACAAACAAAAATCAAAAATTACGAATGAGACTTATTCGTGACCGCTGGGCGGTTACGAATAAGGGTCTTTGGTGACCGCCAGACAGTCACGGAATCATTCGTGACCGCTCGGCGATCACGAAAGAGGGGTCATTCGTGACCGCCATAATATTCATAAAAAAAATTGCTTTTATGGATCCATCTTGATGTGTTTATGATTTTTAACAATAATTCTCATTACTACATGTGAATTAAAGTAATAAATTAGAAAAACATTAGTAATTAATTTATTAAAATAGCAAATTAAATGTGATTAGGCGACTTATGAACGAATAATCTATTTTATGTTCTACAACTAATCATCATATACACCAAGTTATTTTAGATGTAATATGCGATTTTGTGATAAAATCCCTTTTAATTTACTTAGTATGAACTTTTTATCAATTTAACAAACATCGCACCTTAATTAATCAAACGAAAATCAAAAATTTCGAATGAGACTTGTTCGTGACCGCTGGGAGGTCACGAATAAGGGTCTTTCGTGACAGCTGGGCGGGTTCGTGACCGCCAGGCAGTCGCGAAATCTTTCGTGACCGCTCGGCAGTCACGAAAGAGGGGTCATTCTTGACCGGCCGGCGGCCAAGAATAATATTCATAAAAAAAAAATTAATTTTATGGATCCATCTTGATGTGTTTATGATTTTTAACAATAAGTCTCATTACTACATGTGAATTGAAGTAATAAATTAGTACAACATTAGTAATTAACATATTAAAATAGCGGATTAGATGTTATTAGGCGAGTTATGAACGAATAACCTATTTTATGTTCTACAACTAATCATCATATACACCAAGTTGTTTTAGATGTAATGTGCGATTTTGTGATAAAATTTCTTTTAATTTACTTAGTAGTAACTATTTTATCAATTTAACAAACATCGCACCTTAATTAAACAAACGAAAATCAAAAATTACGAATGAGACTTATTCGTGACCGCTGGGCAGTTACGAATAAGGGTCTTTCGTGACCGCCAGACAGTCACGGAATCATTCGTGACCGCACGTCGATCACGAAAGAGGGGTCATTCGTGACCGCCATAATATTCATAAAAAAAATTGATTTTATTGATCCATCTTGATGTGTTTATGATTTTTAACAATAAGTCTCATTACTACATGTGAATTGAAGTAATAAATTAGAAAAACATTACTAATTAATTTATTAAAATAGCGAATTAAATGTGATTAGGCGAGTTATGAACGAATAACTTATTTTATGTTCTACAACTAATCATCATATACACCAAGTTATTTTAGATGTAATATGCGATTTTGTGATAAAATCCCTTTTAATTTACTTAGTATGAACTTTTTATCAATTTAACAAACATCGCACCTTAATTAATCAAACGAAAATCAAAAATTTCGAATGAGACTTGTTCGTGACCGCTGGTAGGTCACGAATAAGGCTCTTTCGTGACAGCTGGGCGGGTTCGTGATCGCCAGGCGGTCGCGGAATCTTTCGTGACCGCTGGGCAGTCACGAAAGAGGGGTCATTCTTGACCGGCCGGCGGCCACGAATAATATTCATAATAAAAAATTAATTTTATGGATCCATCTTGATGTGTTTATGATTTTTAACAATAAGTCTCATTACTACATGTGAATTGAAGTAATAAATTCGTACAACATTAGTAATTAACATATTAAAACAGTGGATTAGATGTTATTAGACGAGTTATGAACGAATAACCTATTTTATGTTCTACAACTAATCATCATACACACCAAGTTGTTTTAGATGTAATGTGCGATTTTGTGATAAAATCTCTTTTAATTTTCTTAGTAGTAACTATTTTATCAATTTAACAAACATCGCACCTTAATTAAACAAACGAAAATCAAAAATTACGAATGAGACTTATTCGTGACCGCTGGGCAGTTACGAATAAGGGTCTTTCGTGACCGCTAGACAGTCACGGAATCATTCGTGACCGCTCGGCGATCACGAAAGAGGGGTCATTCGTGACCGCCATAATATTCATAAAAAAAATTGATTTTATGGATCCATCTTGATGTGTTTATGATTTTTAACAATAAGTCTCATTACTACATGTGAATTGAAGTAATAAATTAGAAAAACATTAGTAATTAATTTATTAAAATGGCGAATTAAATGTGATTAGGCGAGTTATGAACGAATAACCTATTTTATGTTCTACAACTAATCATCTTATACACCAAGTTATTTTAGATGTAATATGCGATTTTGTGATAAAATCCCTTTTAATTTACTTAGTATGAACTTTTTATCAATTTAACAAACATCGCACCTTAATTAATCAAACGAAAATCAAAAATTTCGAATGAGACTTGTTCGTGACCGCTGGGAGGTCACGAATAAGGGTCTTTCGTGACAGCTGGGCGGGTTCGTGACCGCCAGGCAGTCGCGAAATCTTTCGTGACCGCTCGGCAGTCACGAAAGAGGGGTCATTCTTGACCGGCCGGCGGCCAAGAATAATATTCATAAAAAAAAAATTTAATTTTATGGATCCATCTTGATGTGTTTATGATTTTTAACAATAAGTCTCATTACTACATGTGAATTGAAGTAATAAATTAGTACAACATTAGTAATTAACATATTAAAATAGCGGATTAGATGTTATTAGGCGAGTTATGAACGAATAACCTATTTTATGTTCTACAACTAATCATCATATACACCAAGTTGTTTTAGATGTAATGTGCGATTTTGTGATAAAATTTCTTTTAATTTACTTAGTAGTAACTATTTTATCAATTTAACAAACATCGCACCTTAATTAAACAAACGAAAATCAAAAATTACGAATGAGACTTATTCGTGACCGCTGGGCAGTTACGAATAAGGGTCTTTCGTGACCGCCAGACAGTCACGGAATCATTCGTGACCGCACGTCGATCACGAAAGAGGGGTCATTCGTGACCGCCATAATATTCATAAAAAAATTGATTTTATTGATCCATCTTGATGTGTTTATGATTTTTAACAATAAGTCTCATTACTACATGTGAATTGAAGTAATAAATTAGAAAAACATTACTAATTAATTTATTAAAATAGCGAATTAAATGTGATTAGGCGAGTTATGAACGAATAACCTATTTTATGTTCTACAACTAATCATCATATACACCAAGTTATTTTAGATGTAATGTGCGATTTTGTGATAAAATCCCTTTTAATTTACTTAGTACGAACTTTTTATCAATTTAACAAACATCGCACCTTAATTAATCAAACGAAAATCAAAAATTTCGAATGAGACTTGTTCGTGACCGCTGGTAGGTCACGAATAAGGCTCTTTCGTGACAGCTGGGCGGGTTCGTGATCGCCAGGCGGTCGCGGAATCTTTCGTGACCGCTCGGCAGTCACGAAAGAGGGGTCATTCTTGACCGGCCGGCCGGCACGAATAATATTCATAATAAAAAATTAATTTTATGGATCCATCTTGATGTGTTTATGATTTTTAACAATAAGTCTCATTACTACATGTGAATTGAAGTAATAAATTCGTACAACATTAGTAATTAACATATTAAAACAGCGGATTAGATGTTATTAGACGAGTTATGAACGAATAACCTATTTTATGTTCTACAACTAATCATCATACACACCAAGTTGTTTTAGATGTAATGTGCGATTTTGTGATAAAATCTCTTTTAATTTACTTAGTAGTAACTATTTTATCAATTTAACAAACATCGCACCTTAATTAAACAAACGAAAATCAAAAATTACGAATGAGACTTATTCGTGACCGCTGGGCAGTTACGAATAAGGGTCTTTCGTGACCGCCAGACAGTCACAGAATCATTCGTGACCGCTCGGCGATCACGAAAGAGGGGTCATTCGTGACCGCCATAATATTCATAAAAAAAATTGATTTTATGGATCCATCTTGATGTGTTTATGATTTTTAACAATAAGTCTCATTACTACATGTGAATTGAAGTAATAAATTAGAAAAACATTAGTAATTAATTTATTAAAATAGCGAATTAAATGTGATTAGGCGAGTTATGAACGAATAACCTATTTTATGTTCTACAACTAATCATCATATACACCAAGTTATTTTAGATGTAATGTGTGATTTTGTGATAAAATCCCTTTTAATTTACTTAGTAGGAACTTTTTATCAATTTAACAAACATCGCACCTTAATTAATCAAACGAAAATCAAAAATTTCGAATGAGACTTGTTCGTGACCGCTGGGAGGTCACGAATAAGGGTCTTTCGTGACAGCTGGGCGGGTTCGTGACCGCCAGGTGGTCGCGAAATCTTTCGTGACCGCTCGGAAGTCACTAAAGAGGGGTCATTCTTGACTGGCCGACGGCCACGAATAATATACATAAAAAAAAAAATTAAATTTATGGATCCATCTTGATGTGTTTATGATTTTTAACAATAAGTCTCATTACTACATGTGAATTAAAGTAATAAATTAGTACAACATTAGTAATTAACATATTAAAATAGCGGATTAGATGTTATTAGGCGAGTTATGAACGAATAACCTATTTTATGTTCTACAACTAATCATCATATACACCAAGTTGTTTTAGATGTAATGTGCGATTTTGTGATAAAATCTCTTTTAATTTACTTAGTAGTAACTATTTTATCAATTTAACAAACATCGCACCTTAATTAAACAAACGAAAATCAAAAATTACGAATGAGACTTATTCGTGACCGCTGGGCAGTTACGAATAAGGGTCTTTCGTGACCGCCAGACAGTCACGGAATCATTCGTGACCGCACGTCGATCACGAAAGAGGGGTCATTCGTGACCGCCATAATATTCATAAAAAAAATTGATTTTATGGATCCATCTTGATGTGTTTATGATTTTTAACAATAAGTCTCATTACTACATGTGAATTGAAGTAATAAATTAGAAAAACATTACTAATTAATTTATTAAAATAGCGAATTAAATGTGATTAGGCGAGTTATGAACGAATAACTTATTTTATGTTCTACAACTAATCATCATATACACCAAGTTATTTTAGATGTAATATGCGATTTTGTGATAAAATCCCTTTTAATTTACTTAGTATGAACTTTTTATCAATTTAACAAACATCGCACCTTAATTAATCAAACGAAAATCAAAAATTTCGAATGAGACTTGTTCGTGACCGCTGGTAGGTCACGAATAAGGCTCTTTCGTGACAGCTGGGCGGGTTCGTGATCGCCAGGCGGTCGCGGAATCTTTCGTGACCGCTGGGCAGTCACGAAAGAGGGGTCATTCTTGACCGGCCGGCGGCCACGAATAATATTCATAATAAAAAATTAATTTTATGGATCCATCTTGATGTGTTTATGATTTTTAACAATAAGTCTCATTACTACATGTGAATTGAAGTAATAAATTCGTACAACATTAGTAATTAACATATTAAAACAGTGGATTAGATGTTATTAGACGAGTTATGAACGAATAACCTATTTTATGTTCTACAACTAATCATCATACACACCAAGTTGTTTTAGATGTAATGTGCGATTTTGTGATAAAATCTCTTTTAATTTTCTTAGTAGTAACTATTTTATCAATTTAACAAACATCGCACCTTAATTAAACAAACGAAAATCAAAAATTACGAATGAGACTTATTCGTGACCGCTGGGCAGTTACGAATAAGGGTCTTTCGTGACCGCTAGACAGTCACGGAATCATTCGTGACCGCTCGGCGATCACGAAAGAGGGGTCATTCGTGACCGCCATAATATTCATAAAAAAAATTGATTTTATGGATCCATCTTGATGTGTTTATGATTTTTAACAATAAGTCTCATTACTACATGTGAATTGAAGTAATAAATTAGAAAAACATTAGTAATTAATTTATTAAAATGGCGAATTAAATGTGATTAGGCGAGTTATGAACGAATAACCTATTTTATGTTCTACAACTAATCATCTTATACACCAAGTTATTTTAGATGTAATATGCGATTTTGTGATAAAATCCCTTTTAATTTACTTAGTATGAACTTTTTATCAATTTAACAAACATCGCACCTTAATTAATCAAACGAAAATCAAAAATTTCGAATGAGACTTGTTCGTGACCGCTGGGAGGTCACGAATAAGGGTCTTTCGTGACAGCTGGGCGGGTTCGTGACCGCCAGGCAGTCGCGAAATCTTTCGTGACCGCTCGGCAGTCACGAAAGAGGGGTCATTCTTGACCGGCCGGCGGCCAAGAATAATATTCATAAAAAAAAAATTTAATTTTATGGATCCATCTTGATGTGTTTATGATTTTTAACAATAAGTCTCATTACTACATGTGAATTGAAGTAATAAATTAGTACAACATTAGTAATTAACATATTAAAATAGCGGATTAGATGTTATTAGGCGAGTTATGAACGAATAACCTATTTTATGTTCTACAACTAATCATCATATACACCAAGTTGTTTTAGATGTAATGTGCGATTTTGTGATAAAATTTCTTTTAATTTACTTAGTAGTAACTATTTTATCAATTTAACAAACATCGCACCTTAATTAAACAAACGAAAATCAAAAATTACGAATGAGACTTATTCGTGACCGCTGGGCAGTTACGAATAAGGGTCTTTCGTGACCGCCAGACAGTCACGGAATCATTCGTGACCGCACGTCGATCACGAAAGAGGGGTCATTCGTGACCGCCATAATATTCATAAAAAAATTGATTTTATTGATCCATCTTGATGTGTTTATGATTTTTAACAATAAGTCTCATTACTACATGTGAATTGAAGTAATAAATTAGAAAAACATTACTAATTAATTTATTAAAATAGCGAATTAAATGTGATTAGGCGAGTTATGAACGAATAACCTATTTTATGTTCTACAACTAATCATCATATACACCAAGTTATTTTAGATGTAATGTGCGATTTTGTGATAAAATCCCTTTTAATTTACTTAGTACGAACTTTTTATCAATTTAACAAACATCGCACCTTAATTAATCAAACGAAAATCAAAAATTTCGAATGAGACTTGTTCGTGACCGCTGGTAGGTCACGAATAAGGCTCTTTCGTGACAGCTGGGCGGGTTCGTGATCGCCAGGCGGTCGCGGAATCTTTCGTGACCGCTCGGCAGTCACGAAAGAGGGGTCATTCTTGACCGGCCGGCCGGCACGAATAATATTCATAATAAAAAATTAATTTTATGGATCCATCTTGATGTGTTTATGATTTTTAACAATAAGTCTCATTACTACATGTGAATTGAAGTAATAAATTCGTACAACATTAGTAATTAACATATTAAAACAGCGGATTAGATGTTATTAGACGAGTTATGAACGAATAACCTATTTTATGTTCTACAACTAATCATCATACACACCAAGTTGTTTTAGATGTAATGTGCGATTTTGTGATAAAATCTCTTTTAATTTACTTAGTAGTAACTATTTTATCAATTTAACAAACATCGCACCTTAATTAAACAAACGAAAATCAAAAATTACGAATGAGACTTATTCGTGACCGCTGGGCAGTTACGAATAAGGGTCTTTCGTGACCGCCAGACAGTCACAGAATCATTCGTGACCGCTCGGCGATCACGAAAGAGGGGTCATTCGTGACCGCCATAATATTCATAAAAAAAATTGATTTTATGGATCCATCTTGATGTGTTTATGATTTTTAACAATAAGTCTCATTACTACATGTGAATTGAAGTAATAAATTAGAAAAACATTAGTAATTAATTTATTAAAATAGCGAATTAAATGTGATTAGGCGAGTTATGAACGAATAACCTATTTTATGTTCTACAACTAATCATCATATACACCAAGTTATTTTAGATGTAATGTGTGATTTTGTGATAAAATCCCTTTTAATTTACTTAGTAGGAACTTTTTATCAATTTAACAAACATCGCACCTTAATTAATCAAACGAAAATCAAAAATTTCGAATGAGACTTGTTCGTGACCGCTGGGAGGTCACGAATAAGGGTCTTTCGTGACAGCTGGGCGGGTTCGTGACCGCCAGGTGGTCGCGAAATCTTTCGTGACCGCTCGGAAGTCACTAAAGAGGGGTCATTCTTGACTGGCCGACGGCCACGAATAATATACATAAAAAAAAAATTAAATTTATGGATCCATCTTGATGTGTTTATGATTTTTAACAATAAGTCTCATTACTACATGTGAATTAAAGTAATAAATTAGTACAACATTAGTAATTAACATATTAAAATAGCGGATTAGATGTTATTAGGCGAGTTATGAACGAATAACCTATTTTATGTTCTACAACTAATCATCATATACACCAAGTTGTTTTAGATGTAATGTGCGATTTTGTGATAAAATCTCTTTTAATTTACTTAGTAGTAACTATTTTATCAATTTAACAAACATCGCACCTTAATTAAACAAACGAAAATCAAAAATTACGAATGAGACTTATTCGTGACCGCTGGGCAGTTACGAATAAGGGTCTTTCGTGACCGCCAGACAGTCACAGAATCATTCGTGACCGCTCGGCGATCACGAAAGAGGGGTCATTCGTGACCGCCATAATATTCATAAAAAAAATTGATTTTATGGATCCATCTTGATGTGTTTATGATTTTTAACAATAAGTCTCATTACTACATGTGAATTGAAGTAATAAATTAGAAAAACATTAGTAATTAATTTATTAAAATAGCGAATTAAATGTGATTAGGCGAGTTATGAACGAATAACCTATTTTATGTTCTACAACTAATCATCATATACACCAAGTTATTTTAGATGTAATGTGTGATTTTGTGATAAAATCCCTTTTAATTTACTTAGTAGGAACTTTTTATCAATTTAACAAACATCGCACCTTAATTAATCAAACGAAAATCAAAAATTTCGAATGAGACTTGTTCGTGACCGCTGGGAGGTCACGAATAAGGGTCTTTCGTGACAGCTGGGCGGGTTCGTGACCGCCAGGTGGTCGCGAAATCTTTCGTGACCGCTCGGAAGTCACTAAAGAGGGGTCATTCTTGACTGGCCGACGGCCACGAATAATATACATAAAAAAAAAATTAAATTTATGGATCCATCTTGATGTGTTTATGATTTTTAACAATAAGTCTCATTACTACATGTGAATTAAAGTAATAAATTAGTACAACATTAGTAATTAACATATTAAAATAGCGGATTAGATGTTATTAGGCGAGTTATGAACGAATAACCTATTTTATGTTCTACAACTAATCATCATATACACCAAGTTGTTTTAGATGTAATGTGCGATTTTGTGATAAAATCTCTTTTAATTTACTTAGTAGTAACTATTTTATCAATTTAACAAACATCGCACCTTAATTAAACAAACGAAAATCAAAAATTACAAATGAGACTTATTCGTGACCATTGGGCAGTTACGAATAAGGGTCTTTCGTGACCGCCAGACAGTCACGGAATCATTCGTGACCGCTCGGCAATCACGAAAGAGGGGTCATTCGTGACCGCCATAATATTCATAAAAAAAAATTGATTTTATTGATCCATCTTGATGTGTTTATGATTTTTAACAATAAGCCTCATTACTACATGTGAATTGAAGTAATAAATTAGAAAAACATTAGTAATTAATTTATTAAAATAGCGAATTTAATGTGATTAGGTGAGTTATGAACGAATAACCTATTTTATGTTCTACAAATAATCATCATATACACCAAGTTATTTTAGATGTAATGTGCGATTTTGTGATAAAATCTCTTTTAATTTACTTAGTAGTAACTATTTTATCAATTTAACAAACATCGCACCTTAATTAAACAAACAAAAATCAAAAATTACGAATGAGACTTATTCGTGACCGCTGGGCGGTTACGAATAAGGGTCTTTGGTGACCGCCAGACAGTCACGGAATCATTCGTGACCGCTCGGCGATCACGAAAGAGGGGTCATTCGTGACCGCCATAATATTCATAAAAAAAATTGCTTTTATGGATCCATCTTGATGTGTTTATGATTTTTAACAATAAGTCTCATTACTACATGTGAATTGAAGTAATAAATTAGAAAAACATTAGTAATTAATTTATTAAAATAGCAAATTAAATGTGATTAGGCGACTTATGAACGAATAATCTATTTTATGTTCTACAACTAATCATCATATACACCAAGTTATTTTAGATGTAATATGCGATTTTGTGATAAAATCCCTTTTAATTTACTTAGTATGAACTTTTTATCAATTTAACAAACATCGCACCTTAATTAATCAAACGAAAATCAAAAATTTCGAATGAGACTTGTTCGTGACCGCTGGGAGGTCACGAATAAGGGTCTTTCGTGACAGCTGGGCGGGTTCGTGACCGCCAGGCAGTCGCGAAATCTTTCGTGACCGCTCGGCAGTCACGAAAGAGGGGTCATTCTTGACCGGCCGGCGGCCAAGAATAATATTCATAAAAAAAAAATTAATTTTATGGATCCATCTTGATGTGTTTATGATTTTTAACAATAAGTCTCATTACTACATGTGAATTGAAGTAATAAATTAGTACAACATTAGTAATTAACATATTAAAATAGCGGATTAGATGTTATTAGGCGAGTTATGAACGAATAACCTATTTTATGTTCTACAACTAATCATCATATAGACCAAGTTGTTTTAGATGTAATGTGCGATTTTGTGATAAAATTTCTTTTAATTTACTTAGTAGTAACTATTTTATCAATTTAACAAACATCGCACCTTAATTAAACAAACGAAAATCAAAAATTACGAATGACTTATTCGTGACCGCTGGGCAGTTACGAATAAGGGTCTTTCGTGACCGCCAGACAGTCACGGAATCATTCGTGACCGCACGTCGATCACGAAAGAGGGGTCATTCGTGACCGCCATAATATTCATAAAAAAAATTGATTTTATTGATCCATCTTGATGTGTTTATGATTTTTAACAATAAGTCTCATTACTACATGTGAATTGAAGTAATAAATTAGAAAAACATTACTAATTAATTTATTAAAATAGCGAATTAAATGTGATTAGGCGAGTTATGAACGAATAACCTATTTTATGTTCTACAACTAATCATCATATACACCAAGTTATTTTAGATGTAATGTGCGATTTTGTGATAAAATCCCTTTTAATTTACTTAGTACGAACTTTTTATCAATTTAACAAACATCGCACATTAATTAATCAAACGAAAATCAAAAATTTCGAATGAGACTTGTTCGTGACCGCTGGTAGGTCACGAATAAGGCTCTTTCGGGACAGCTGGGCGGGTTCGTGATCGCCAGGCGGTCGCGGAATCTTTCGTGACCGCTCGACAGTCACGAAATAGGGGTCATTCTTGACCGGCCGGCGGCCACGAATAATATTCATAATAAAAAATTAATTTTATGGATCCATCTTGATGTGTTTATGATTTTTAACAATAAGTCTCATTACTACATGTGAATTGAAGTAATAAATTCGTACAACATTAGTAATTAACATATTAAAACAGCGGATTAGATGTTATTAGACGAGTTATGAACGAATAACCTATTTTATGTTCTACAACTAATCATCATACACACCAAGTTGTTTTAGATGTAATGTGCGATTTTGTGATAAAATCTCTTTTAATTTACTTAGTAATAACTATTTTATCAATTTAACAAACATCGCACCTTAATTAAACAAACGAAAATCAAAAATTACGAATGAGACTTATTCGTGACCGCTGGGCAGTTACGAATAAGGGTCTTTCGTGACCGCCAGACAGTCACGGAATCATTCGTGACCGCTCGGCGATCACGAAAGAGGGGTCATTCGTGACCGCCATAATATTCATAAAAAAAAATGATTTTATGGATCCATCTTGATGTGTTTATGATTTTTAACAATAAGTCTCATTACTACATGTGAATTGAAGTAATAAATTAGAAAAACATTAGTAATTAATTTATTAAAATAGCGAATTAAATGTGATTAGGCGAGTTATGAACGAATAACCTATTTTATGTTCTACAACTAATCATCATATACACCAAGTTATTTTAGATGTAATGTGTGATTTTGTGATAAAATCCCTTTTAATTTACTTAGTAGGAACTTTTTATCAATTTAACAAACATCGCACCTTAATTAATCAAACGAAAATCAAAAATTTCGAATGAGACTTGTTCGTGACCGCTGGGAGGTCACGAATAAGGGTCTTTCGTGACAGCTGGGCGGGTTCGTGACCGCCAGGTGGTCGCGAAATCTTTCGTGACCGCTCGGAAGTCACGAAAGAGGGGTCATTCTTGACTGGCCGACGGCCACGAATAATATACATAAAAAAAAATTAAATTTATGGATCCATCTTGATGTGTTTATGATTTTTAACAATAAGTCTCATTACTACATGTGAATTAAAGTAATAAATTAGTACAACATTAGTAATTAACATATTAAAATAGCGGATTAGATGTTATTAGGCGAGTTATGAACGAATAACCTATTTTATGTTCTACAACTAATCATCATATACACCAAGTTGTTTTAGATGTAATGTGCGATTTTGTGATAAAATCTCTTTTAATTTACTTAGTAGTAACTATTTTATCAATTTAACAAACATCGCACCTTAATTAAACAAACGAAAATCAAAAATTACAAATGAGACTTATTCGTGACCGCTGGGCAGTTACGAATAAGGGTCTTTCGTGACCGCCAGACAGTCACGGAAGCGTTCGTGACCGCTCGGCAATCACGAAAGAGGGGTCATTCGTGACCGCCATAATATTCATAAAAAAAAATTGATTTTATTGATCCATCTTGATGTGTTTATGATTTTTAACAATAAGCCTCATTACTACATGTGAATTGAAGTAATAAATTGGAAAAACATTAGTAATTAATTTATTAAAATAGCGAATTAAATGTGATTAGGTGAGTTATGAACGAATAACCTATTTTATGTTCTACAAATAATCATCATATACACCAAGTTATTTTAGATGTAATGTGCGATTTTGTGATAAAATCCCTTTTAATTTACTTAGTAGGAACTTTTTATCAATTTAACAAACATCGCACCTTAATTAATCAAACGAAAATCAAAAATATCGAATGAGACTTGTTCGTGACCGCTGGTAGGTCACGAATAAGGATCTTTCGTGACAGCTGGGCGGGTTCGTGATCGCCAGGCGGTCGCGGAATCTTTCGTGACCGCTCGGCAGTCACGAAAGAGGGGTCATTCTTGACCGGCCGGCGGCCACGAATAATATTCATAATAAAGAATTAATTTTATGGATCCATCTTGATGTGTTTATGATTTTTAACAATAAGTCTCATTTCTACATGTGAATTGAAGTAATAAATTCGTACAACATTAGTAATTAACATATTAAAACAGCGGATTAGATGTTATTAGACGAGTTATGAACGAATAACCTATTTTATGTTCTACAACTAATCATCATACACACCAAGTTGTTTTAGATGTAATGTGCGATTTTGTGATAAAATCTCTTTTAATTTACTTAGTAGTAACTATTTTATCAATTTAACAAACATCGCACCTTAATTAAACAAACGAAAATCAAAAATTACGAATGAGACTTATTCGTGACCGCTGGGCAGTTACGAATAAGGGTCTTTCGTGACCGCCAGACAGTCACGGAATCATTCGTGACCGCTCGGCGATCACGAAAGAGGGGTCATTCGTGACCGCCATAATATTCATAAAAAAAATTGATTTTATGGATCCATCTTGATGTGTTTATGATTTTTAACAATAAGTCTCATTACTACATGTGAATTGAAGTAATAAATTAGAAAAACATTAGTAATTAATTTATTAAAATAGCGAATTAAATGTGATTAGGCGAGTTATGAACGAATAACCTATTTTATGTTCTACAACTAATCATCATATACACCAAGTTATTTTAGATGTAATGTGTGATTTTGTGATAAAATCCCTTTTAATTTACTTAGTAGGAACTTTTTATCAATTTAACAAACATCGCACCTTAATTAATCAAACGAAAATCAAAAATTTCGAATGAGACTTGTTCGTGACCGCTGGGAGGTCACGAATAAGGGTCTTTCGTGACAGCTGGGCGGGTTCGTGATCACCAGGCGGTCGTGAAATCTTTCGTGACCGCTCGGAAGTCACGAAAGAGGGGTCAATCTTGACCGGCCGGCGGCCACGAATAATATTCATAAAAAAAAAATTAATTTTATGGATCCATCTTGATGTGTTTATGATTTTTAACAATAAGTCTCATTACTACATGTGAATTGAAGTAATAAATTAGAAAATAAATTAGTAATTAATTTATTAAAATAGCGAATTAAATGTGATTAGGCGAGTTATGAACGAATAACCTATTTTATGTTCTACAACTAATCATCATATACACCAAGTTATTTTAGATGTAATGTGCGATTTTGTGATAAAATTCCTTTTAATTTACTTAGTAGGAACTTTTTATCAATTTAACAAACATCGCACCTTAATTAATCAAACGAAAATCAAAAATATCGAATGAGACTTGTTCGTGACCGCTGGTAGGTCACGAATAAGGCTCTTTCGTGACAGCTGGGCGGGTTCGTGATCGCCAGGCGGTCGCGGAATCTTTCGTGACCGCTCGGCAGTCACGAAAGAGGTGTCATTCTTGACCGGCCGGCGGCCACGAATAATATTCATAATAAAAAATTAATTTTATGGATCCATCTTGATGTGTTTATGATTTTTAACAATAAGTCTCATTACTACATGTGAATTGAAGTAATAAATTCGTACAACATTAGTAATTAACATATTAAAACAGCGGATTAGATGTTATTAGACGAGTTATGAACGAATAACCTATTTTATGTTCTACAACTAATCATCATACACACCAAGTTGTTTTAGATGTAATGTGCGATTTTGTGATAAAATCTCTTTTAATTTACTTAGTAGTAACTATTTTATCAATTTAACAAACATCGCACCTTAATTAAACAAACGAAAATCAAAAATTACGAATGAGACTTATTCGTGACCGCTGGGCAGTTACGAATAAGGGTCTTTCGTGACCGCCAGACAGTCACGGAATCATTCGTGACCGCTCGGCGATCACGAAAGAGGGGTCATTCGTGACCGCCATAATATTCATAAAAAAAATTGATTTTATGGATCCATCTTGATGTGTTTATGATTTTTAACAATAAGTCTCATTACTACATGTGAATTGAAGTAATAAATTAGAAAAACATTAGTAATTAATTTATTAAAATAGCGAATTAAATGTGATTAGGCGAGTTATGAACGAATAACCTATTTTATGTTCTACAACTAATCATCATATACACCAAGTTATTTTAGATGTAATGTGTGATTTTGTGATAAAATCCCTTTTAATTTACTTAGTAGGAACTTTTTATCAATTTAACAAACATCGCACCTTAATTAATCAAACGAAAATCAAAAATTTCGAATGAGACTTGTTCGTGACCGCTGGGAGGTCACGAATAAGGGTCTTTCGTGACAGCTGGGCGGGTTCGTGACCGCCAGGTGGTCGCGAAATCTTTCGTGACCGCTCGGAAGTCACGAAAGAGGGGTCATTCTTGACTGGCCGACGGCCACGAATAATATACATAAAAAAAAAATTAAATTTATGGATCCATCTTGATGTGTTTATGATTTTTAACAATAAGTCTCATTACTACATGTGAATTAAAGTAATAAATTAGTACAACATTAGTAATTAACATATTAAAATAGCGGATTAGATGTTATTAGGCGAGTTATGAACGAATAACCTATTTTATGTTCTACAACTAATCATCATATACACCAAGTTGTTTTAGATGTAATGTGCGATTTTGTGATAAAATCTCTTTTAATTGCCTTAGTAGTAACTATTTTATCAATTTAACAAACATCGCACCTTAATTAAACAAACGAAAATCAAAAATTACAAATGAGACTTATTCGTTACCGCTGGGCAGTTACGAATAAGGGTCTTTCGTGACCGCCAGATAGTCACGGAATCATTCGTGACCGCTCGGCAATCACGAAAGATGGGTCATTCGTGACCGCCATAATATTCATAAAAAAAAAATTGATTTTATTGATCCATCTTGATGTGTTTATGATTTTTAACAATAAGCCTCATTACTACATGTGAATTGAAGTAATAAATTAGAAAAACATTAGTAATTAATTTATTAAAATAGCGAATTAAATGTGATTAGGTGAGTTATGAACGAATAACCTATTTTATGTTCTACAAATAATCATCATATACACCAAGTTATTTTAGATGTAATGTGCGATTTTGTGATAAAATCTCTTTTAATTTACTTAGTAGTAACTATTTTATCAATTTAACAAACATCGCACCTTAATTAAACAAACAAAAATCAAAAATTACGAATGAGACTTATTCGTGACCGCTGGGCAGTTACGAATAAGGGTCTTTCGTGACCGCCAGACAGTCACGGAATCATTCGTGACCGCTCGGCGATCACGAAAGAGGGGTCATTCGTGACCGCCATAATATTCATAAACAAATTGATTTTATTGATCCATCTTGATGTGTTTATGATTTTTAACAATAAGTGTCATTACTACATGTGAATTGAAGTAATAAATTCGAAAAACATTAGTAATTAATTTATTAAAATAGCGAATTAAATGTGATTAGGCGAGTTATGAACGAATAACCTATTTTATGTTTTACAACTAATCATCATATACACCAAGTTATTTTAGATGTAATGTGCGATTTTGTGATAAAATCTCTTTTAATTTACTTAGTAGTAACTATTTTATCAATTTAACAAACATCGCACCTTAATTAAACAAACAAAAATCAAAAATTACGAATGAGACTTATTCGTGACCGCTGGGCAGTTACGAATAAGGGTCTTTCGTGACCGCCAGACAGTCACGGAATCATTCGTGACCGCTCGGCGATCACGAAAGAGGGGTCATTCGTGACCGCCATAATATTCATAAACAAATTGATTTTATTGATCCATCTTGATGTGTTTATGATTTTTAACAATAAGTGTCATTACTACATGTGAATTGAAGTAACAAATTCGAAAAACATTAGTAATTAATTTATTAAAATAGCGAATTAAATGTGATTAGGCGAGTTATGAACGAATAACCTATTTTATGTTCTACAACTAATCATCATATACACCAAGTTATTTTAGATGTAATGTGTGATTTTGTGATAAAATCCCTTTTAATTTACTTAGTAGGAACTTTTTATCAATTTAACAAACATCGCACCTTAATTAATCAAACGAAAATCAAAAATTTCGAATGAGACTTGTTCGTGACCGCTGGGAGGTCACGAATAAGGGTCTTTCGTGACAGCTGGGCGGGTTCGTGATCGCCAGGCGGTCGCGAAATCTTTCGTGACCGCTCGGAAGTCACGAAAGAGGGGTCAATCTTGACCGGCCGGCGGCCACGAATAATATTCATAAAAAAAAAAATTAATTTTATGGATCCATCTTGATGTGTTTATGATTTTTAACAATAAGTCTCATTACTACATGTGAATTGAAGTAATAAATTAGAAAATAAATTAGTAATTAATTTATTAAAATAGCGAATTAAATGTGATTAGGCGAGTTATGAACGAATAACCTATTTTATGTTCTACAACTAATCATCATATACACCAAGTTATTTTAGATGTAATGTGCGATTTTGTGATAAAATTCCTTTTAATTTACTTAGTAGGAACTTTTTATCAATTTAACAAACATCGCACCTTAATTAATCAAACGAAAATCAAAAATATCGAATGAGACTTGTTCGTGACCGCTGGTAGGTCACGAATAAGGCTCTTTCGTGACAGCTGGGCGGGTTCGTGATCGCCAGGCGGTCGCGGAATCTTTCGTGACCGCTCGGCAGTCACGAAAGAGGGGTCATTCTTGACCGGCCGGCGGCCACGAATAATATTCATAATAAAAAATTAATTTTATGGATCCATCTTGATGTGTTTATGATTTTTAACAATAAGTCTCATTACTACATGTGAATTGAAGTAATAAATTCGTACAACATTAGTAATTAACATATTAAAACAGCGGATTAGATGTTATTAGACGAGTTATGAACGAATAACCTATTTTATGTTCTACAACTAATCATCATACACACCAAGTTGTTTTAGATGTAATGTGCGATTTTGTGATAAAATCTCTTTTAATTTACTTAGTAGTAACTATTTTATCAATTTAACAAACATCGCACCTTAATTAAACAAACGAAAATCAAAAATTACGAATGAGACTTATTCGTGACCGCTGGGCAGTTACGAATAAGGGTCTTTCGTGACCGCCAGACAGTCACGGAATCATTCGTGACCGCTCGGCGATCACGAAAGAGGGGTCATTCGTGACCGCCATAATATTCATAAACAAATTGATTTTATTGATCCATCTTGATGTGTTTATGATTTTTAACAATAAGTGTCATTACTACATGTGAATTGAAGTAATAAATTCGAAAAACATTAGTAATTAATTTATTAAAATAGCGAATTAAATGTGATTAGGCGAGTTATGAACGAATAACCTATTTTATGTTCTACAACTAATCATCATATACACCAAGTTATTTTAGATGTAATGTGTGATTTTGTGATAAAATCCCTTTTAATTTACTTAGTAGGAACTTTTTATCAATTTAACAAACATCGCACCTTAATTAATCAAACGAAAATCAAAAATTTCGAATGAGACTTGTTCGTGACCGCTGGGAGGTCACGAATAAGGGTCTTTCGTGACAGCTGGGCGGGTTCGTGATCGCCAGGCGGTCGCGAAATCTTTCGTGACCGCTCGGAAGTCACGAAAGAGGGGTCAATCTTGACCGGCCGGCGGCCACGAATAATATTCATAAAAAAAAAATTAATTTTATGGATCCATCTTGATGTGTTTATGATTTTTAACAATAAGTCTCATTACTACATGTGAATTGAAGTAATAAATTAGAAAATAAATTAGTAATTAATTTATTAAAATAGCGAATTAAATGTGATTAGGCGAGTTATGAACGAATAACCTATTTTATGTTCTACAACTAATCATCATATACACCAAGTTATTTTAGATGCAATGTGCGATTTTGTGATAAAATTCCTTTTAATTTACTTAGTAGGAACTTTTTATCAATTTAACAAACATCGCACCTTAATTAATCAAACGAAAATCAAAAATATCGAATGAGACTTGTTCGTGACCGCTGGTAGGTCACGAATAAGGCTCTTTCGTGACAGCTGGGCGGGTTCGTGATCGCCAGGCGGTCGCGCAATCTTTCGTGACCGCTCGGCAGTCACGAAAGAGGGGTCATTCTTGACCGGCCGGCGGCCACGAATAATATTCATAATAAAAAATTAATTTTATGGATCCATCTTGATGTGTTTATGATTTTTAACAATAAGTCTCATTACTACATGTGAATTGAAGTAATAAATTCGTACAACATTAGTAATTAACATATTAAAACAGCGAATTAGATGTTATTAGACGAGTTATGAACGAATAACCTATTTTATGTTCTACAACTAATCATCATACACACCAAGTTGTTTTAGATGTAATGTGCGATTTTGTGATAAAATCTCTTTTAATTTACTTAGTAGTAACTATTTTATCAATTTAACAAACATCGCACCTTAATTAAACAAACGAAAATCAAAAATTACGAATGAGACTTATTCGTGACCGCTGGGCAGTTACGAATAAGGGTCTTTCGTGACCGCCAGACAGTCACGGAATCATTCGTGACCGCTCGGCGATCACGAAAGAGGGGTCATTCGTGACCGCCATAATATTCATAAACAAATTGATTTTATTGATCCATCTTGATGTGTTTATGATTTTTAACAATAAGTGTCATTACTACATGTGAATTGAAGTAATAAATTCGAAAAACATTAGTAATTAATTTATTAAAATAGCGAATTAAATGTGATTAGGCGAGTTATGAACGAATAACCTATTTTATGTTTTACAACTAATCATCATATACACCAAGTTATTTTAGATGTAATGTGCGATTTTGTGATAAAATCTCTTTTTATTTACTTAGTAGTAACTATTTTATCAATTTAACAAACATCGCACCTTAATTAAACAAACAAAAATCTAAAATTACGAATGAGACTTATTCGTGACCGCTGGGCAGTTACGAATAAGGGTCTTTCGTGACCGCCAGACAGTCACGGAATCATTCGTGACCGCTCGGCGATCACGAAAGAGGGGTCATTCGTGACCGCCATAATATTCATAAACAAATTGATTTTATTGATCCATCTTGATGTGTTTATGATTTTTAACAATAAGTGTCATTACTACATGTGAATTGAAGTAATAAATTCGAAAAATATTAGTAATTAATTTATTAAAATAGCGAATTAAATGTGATTAGGCGAGTTATGAACGAATAACCTATTTTATGTTCTACAACTAATCATCATATACACCAAGTTATTTTAGATGTAATGTGCGATTTTGTGATAAAATTCCTTTTAATTTACTTAGTAGGAACTTTTTATCAATTTAACAAACATCGCACCTAAATTAATCAAACGAAAATCAAAAATATCGAATGAGACTTCTTCGTGACCGCTGGTAGGTCACGAATAAGGCTCTTTCGTGACAGCTGGGCGGGTTCGTGATCGCCAGGCGGTCGCGGAATCTTTCGTGACCGCTCGGCAGTCACGAAAGAGGGGTCATTCTTGACCGGCCGGCGGCCACGAATAATATTCATAATAAAAAATTAATTTTATGGATCCATCTTGATGTGTTTATGATTTTTAACAATAAGTCTCATTACTACATGTGAATTGAAGTAATAAATTCGTACAACATTAGTAATTAACATATTAAAACAGCGGATTAGATGTTATTAGACGAGTTATGAACGAATAACCTATTTTATGTTCTACAACTAATCATCATACACACCAAGTTGTTTTAGATGTAATGTGCGATTTTGTGATAAAATCTCTTTTAATTTACTTAGTAGTAACTATTTTATCAATTTAACAAACATCGCACATTAATTAAACAAACGAAAATCAAAAATTACGAATGAGACTTATTCGTGACCGCTGGGCAGTTACGAATAAGGGTCTTTCGTGACCGCCAGACAGTCACGGAATCATTCGTGACCGCTCGGCGATCACGAAAGAGGGGTCATTCGTGACCGCCATAATATTCATAAACAAATTGATTTTATTGATCCATCTTGATGTGTTTATGATTTTTAACAATAAGTGTCATTACTACATGTGAATTGAAGTAATAAATTCGAAAAACATTAGTAATTAATTTATTAAAATAGCGAATTAAATGTGATTAGGCGAGTTATGAACGAATAACCTATTTTATGTTCTACAACTAATCATCATATACACCAAGTTATTTTAGATGTAATGTGTGATTTTGTGATAAAATCCCTTTTAATTTACTTAGTAGGAACTTTTTATCAATTTAACAAACATCGCACCTTAATTAATCAAACGAAAATCAAAAATTTCGAATGAGACTTGTTCGTGACCGCTGGGAGGTCACGAATAAGGGTCTTTCGTGACAGCTGGGCGGGTTCGTGATCGCCAGGCGGTCGCGAAATCTTTCGTGACCGCTCGGAAGTCACGAAAGAGGGGTCAATCTTGACCGGCCGGCGGCCACGAATAATATTCATAAAAAAAAAATTAATTTTATGGATCCATCTTGATGTGTTTATGATTTTTAACAATAAGTCTCATTACTACATGTGAATTGAAGTAATAAATTAGAAAATAAATTAGTAATTAATTTATTAAAATAGCGAATTAAATGTGATTAGGCGAGTTATGAACGAATAACCTATTTTATGTTCTACAACTAATCATCATATACACCAAGTTATTTTAGATGCAATGTGCGATTTTGTGATAAAATTCCTTTTAATTTACTTAGTAGGAACTTTTTATCAATTTAACAAACATCGCACCTTAATTAATCAAACGAAAATCAAAAATATCGAATGAGACTTGTTCGTGACCGCTGGTAGGTCACGAATAAGGCTCTTTCGTGACAGCTGGGCGGGTTCGTGATCGCCAGGCGGTCGCGCAATCTTTCGTGACCGCTCGGCAGTCACGAAAGAGGGGTCATTCTTGACCGGCCGGCGGCCACGAATAATATTCATAATAAAAAATTAATTTTATGGATCCATCTTGATGTGTTTATGATTTTTAACAATAAGTCTCATTACTACATGTGAATTGAAGTAATAAATTCGTACAACATTAGTAATTAACATATTAAAACAGCGAATTAGATGTTATTAGACGAGTTATGAACGAATAACCTATTTTATGTTCTACAACTAATCATCATACACACCAAGTTGTTTTAGATGTAATGTGCGATTTTGTGATAAAATCTCTTTTAATTTACTTAGTAGTAACTATTTTATCAATTTAACAAACATCGCACCTTAATTAAACAAACGAAAATCAAAAATTACGAATGAGACTTATTCGTGACCGCTGGGCAGTTACGAATAAGGGTCTTTCGTGACCGCCAGACAGTCACGGAATCATTCGTGACCGCTCGGCGATCACGAAAGAGGGGTCATTCGTGACCGCCATAATATTCATAAACAAATTGATTTTATTGATCCATCTTGATGTGTTTATGATTTTTAACAATAAGTGTCATTACTACATGTGAATTGAAGTAATAAATTCGAAAAACATTAGTAATTAATTTATTAAAATAGCGAATTAAATGTGATTAGGCGAGTTATGAACGAATAACCTATTTTATGTTTTACAACTAATCATCATATACACCAAGTTATTTTAGATGTAATGTGCGATTTTGTGATAAAATCTCTTTTTATTTACTTAGTAGTAACTATTTTATCAATTTAACAAACATCGCACCTTAATTAAACAAACAAAAATCAAAAATTACGAATGAGACTTATTCGTGACCGCTGGGCAGTTACGAATAAGGGTCTTTCGTGACCGCCAGACAGTCACGGAATCATTCGTGACCGCTCGGCGATCACGAAAGAGGGGTCATTCGTGACCGCCATAATATTCATAAACAAATTGATTTTATTGATCCATCTTGATGTGTTTATGATTTTTAACAATAAGTGTCATTACTACATGTGAATTGAAGTAATAAATTCGAAAAATATTAGTAATTAATTTATTAAAATAGCGAATTAAATGTGATTAGGCGAGTTATGAACGAATAACCTATTTTATGTTCTACAACTAATCATCATATACACCAAGTTATTTTAGATGTAATGTGTGATTTTGTGATAAAATCCCTTTTAATTTACTTAGTAGGAACTTTTTATCAATTTAACAAACATCGCACCTTAATTAATCAAACGAAAATCAAAAATTTCGAATGAGACTTGTTCGTGACCGCTGGGAGGTCACGAATAAGGGTCTTTCGTGACAGCTGGGCGGGTTCGTGATCGCCAGGCGGTCGCGAAATCTTTCGTGACCGCTCGGAAGTCACGAAAGAGGGGTCAATCTTGACCGGCCGGCGGCCACGAATAATATTCATAAAAAAAAAATTAATTTTATGGATCCATCTTGATGTGTTTATGATTTTTAACAATAAGTCTCATTACTACATGTGAATTGAAGTAATAAATTAGAAAATAAATTAGTAATTAATTTATTAAAATAGCGAATTAAATGTGATTAGGCGAGTTATGAACGAATAACCTATTTTATGTTCTACAACTAATCATCATATACACCAAGTTATTTTAGATGTAATGTGCGATTTTGTGATAAAATTCCTTTTAATTTACTTAGTAGGAACTTTTTATCAATTTAACAAACATCGCACCTTAATTAATCAAATGAAAATCAAAAATATCGAATGAGACTTGTTCGTGACCGCTGGTAGGTCACGAATAAGGCTCTTTCGTGACAGCTGGGCGGGTTCGTGATCGCCAGGCGGTCGCGCAATCTTTCGTGACCGCTCGGCAGTCACGAAAGAGGGGTCATTCTTGACCGGCCGGCGGCCACGAATAATATTCATAATAAAAAATTAATTTTATGGATCCATCTTGATGTGTTTATGATTTTTAACAATAAGTCTCATTACTACATGTGAATTGAAGTAATAAATTCGTACAACATTAGTAATTAACATATTAAAACAGCGAATTAGATGTTATTAGACGAGTTATGAACGAATAACCTATTTTATGTTCTACAACTAATCATCATACACACCAAGTTGTTTTAGATGTAATGTGCGATTTTGTGATAAAATCTCTTTTAATTTACTTAGTAGTAACTATTTTATCAATTTAACAAACATCGCACCTTAATTAAACAAACAAAAATCAAAAATTACGAATGAGACTTATTCGTGACCGCTGGGCAGTTACGAATAAGGGTCTTTCGTGACCGCCAGACAGTCACGGAATCATTCGTGACCGCTCGGCGATCACGAAAGAGGGGTCATTCGTGACCGCCATAATATTCATAAACAAATTGATTTTATTGATCCATCTTGATGTGTTTATGATTTTTAACAATAAGTGTCATTACTACATGTGAATTGAAGTAATAAATTCGAAAAACATTAGTAATTAATTTATTAAAATAGCGAATTAAATGTGATTAGGCGAGTTATGAACGAATAACCTATTTTATGTTTTACAACTAATCATCATATACACCAAGTTATTTTAGATGTAATGTGCGATTTTGTGATAAAATCTCTTTTTATTTACTTAGTAGTAACTATTTTATCAATTTAACAAACATCGCACCTTAATTAAACAAACAAAAATCAAAAATTACGAATGAGACTTATTCGTGACCGCTGGGCAGTTACGAATAAGGGTCTTTCGTGACCGCCAGACAGTCACGGAATCATTCGTGACCGCTCGGCGATCACGAAAGAGGGGTCATTCGTGACCGCCATAATATTCATAAACAAATTGATTTTATTGATCCATCTTGATGTGTTTATGATTTTTAACAATAAGTGTCATTACTACATGTGAATTGAAGTAATAAATTCGAAAAATATTAGTAATTAATTTATTAAAATAGCGAATTAAATGTGATTAGGCGAGTTATGAACGAATAACCTATTTTATGTTCTACAACTAATCATCATATACACCAAGTTATTTTAGATGTAATGTGTGATTTTGTGATAAAATCCCTTTTAATTTACTTAGTAGGAACTTTTTATCAATTTAACAAACATCGCACCTTAATTAATCAAACGAAAATCAAAAATTTCGAATGAGACTTGTTCGTGACCGCTGGGAGGTCACGAATAAGGGTCTTTCGTGACAGCTGGGCGGGTTCGTGATCGCCAGGCGGTCGCGAAATCTTTCGTGACCGCTCGGAAGTCACGAAAGAGGGGTCAATCTTGACCGGCCGGCGGCCACGAATAATATTCATAAAAAAAAAATTAATTTTATGGATCCATCTTGATGTGTTTATGATTTTTAACAATAAGTCTCATTACTACATGTGAATTAAAGTAATAAATTAGAAAATAAATTAGTAATTAATTTATTAAAATAGCGAATTAAATGTGATTAGGCGAGTTATGAACGAATAACCTATTTTATGTTCTACAACTAATCATCATATACACCAAGTTATTTTAGATGTAATGTGCGATTTTGTGATAAAATTCCTTTTAATTTACTTAGTAGGAACTTTTTATCAATTTAACAAACATCGCACCTTAATTAATCAAACGAAAATCAAAAATATCGAATGAGACTTGTTCGTGACCGCTGGTAGGTCACGAATAAGGCTCTTTCGTGACAGCTGGGCGGGTTCGTGATCGCCAGGCGGTCGCGGAATCTTTCGTGACCGCTCGGCAGTCACGAAAGAGGGGTCATTCTTGACCGGCCGGCGGCCACGAATAATATTCATAATAAAAAATTAATTTTATGGATCCATCTTGATGTGTTTATGATTTTTAACAATAAGTCTCATTACTACATGTGAATTGAAGTAATAAATTCGTACAACATTAGTAATTAACATATTAAAACAGCGGATTAGATGTTATTAGACGAGTTATGAACGAATAACCTATTTTATGTTCTACAACTAATCATCATACACACCAAGTTGTTTTAGATGTAATGTGCGATTTTGTGATAAAATCTCTTTTAATTTACTTAGTAGTAACTATTTTATCAATTTAACAAACATCGCACCTTAATTAAACAAACGAAAATCAAAAATTACGAATGAGACTTATTCGTGACCGCTGGGCAGTTACGAATAAGGGTCTTTCGTGACCGCCAGACAGTCACAGAATCATTCGTGACCGCTCGGCGATCACGAAAGAGGGGTCATTCGTGACCGCCATAATATTCATAAAAAAAATTGATTTTATGGATCCATCTTGATGTGTTTATGATTTTTAACAATAAGTCTCATTACTACATGTGAATTGAAGTAATAAATTAGAAAAACATTAGTAATTAATTTATTAAAATAGCGAATTAAATGTGATTAGGCGAGTTATGAACGAATAACCTATTTTATGTTCTACAACTAATCATCATATACACCAAGTTATTTTAGATGTAATGTGTGATTTTGTGATAAAATCCCTTTTAATTTACTTAGTAGGAACTTTTTATCAATTTAACAAACATCGCACCTTAATTAATCAAACGAAAATCAAAAATTTCGAATGAGACTTGTTCGTGACCGCTGGGAGGTCACGAATAAGGGTCTTTCGTGACAGCTGGGCGGGTTCGTGATCGCCAGGCGGTCGCGAAATCTTTCGTGACCGCTCGGAAGTCACGAAAGAGGGGTCAATCTTGACCGGCCGGCGGCCACGAATAATATTCATAAAAAAAAAATTAATTTTATGGATCCATCTTGATGTGTTTATGATTTTTAACAATAAGTCTCATTACTACATGTGAATTAAAGTAATAAATTAGAAAATAAATTAGTAATTAATTTATTAAAATAGCGAATTAAATGTGATTAGGCGAGTTATGAACGAATAACCTATTTTATGTTCTACAACTAATCATCATATACACCAAGTTATTTTAGATGTAATGTGCGATTTTGTGATAAAATTCCTTTTAATTTACTTAGTAGGAACTTTTTATCAATTTAACAAACATCGCACCTTAATTAATCAAACGAAAATCAAAAATATCGAATGAGACTTGTTCGTGACCGCTGGTAGGTCACGAATAAGGCTCTTTCGTGACAGCTGGGCGGGTTCGTGATCGCCAGGCGGTCGCGGAATCTTTCGTGACCGCTCGGCAGTCACGAAAGAGGGGTCATTCTTGACCGGCCGGCGGCCACGAATAATATTCATAATAAAAAATTAATTTTATGGATCCATCTTGATGTGTTTATGATTTTTAACAATAAGTCTCATTACTACATGTGAATTGAAGTAATAAATTCGTACAACATTAGTAATTAACATATTAAAACAGCGGATTAGATGTTATTAGACGAGTTATGAACGAATAACCTATTTTATGTTCTACAACTAATCATCATACACACCAAGTTGTTTTAGATGTAATGTGCGATTTTGTGATAAAATCTCTTTTAATTTACTTAGTAGTAACTATTTTATCAATTTAACAAACATCGCACCTTAATTAAACAAACGAAAATCAAAAATTACGAATGAGACTTATTCGTGACCGCTGGGCAGTTACGAATAAGGGTCTTTCGTGACCGCCAGACAGTCACAGAATCATTCGTGACCGCTCGGCGATCACGAAAGAGGGGTCATTCGTGACCGCCATAATATTCATAAAAAAAATTGATTTTATGGATCCATCTTGATGTGTTTATGATTTTTAACAATAAGTCTCATTACTACATGTGAATTGAAGTAATAAATTAGAAAAACATTAGTAATTAATTTATTAAAATAGCGAATTAAATGTGATTAGGCGAGTTATGAACGAATAACCTATTTTATGTTCTACAACTAATCATCATATACACCAAGTTATTTTAGATGTAATGTGTGATTTTGTGATAAAATCCCTTTTAATTTACTTAGTAGGAACTTTTTATCAATTTAACAAACATCGCACCTTAATTAATCAAACGAAAATCAAAAATTTCGAATGAGACTTGTTCGTGACCGCTGGGAGGTCACGAATAAGGGTCTTTCGTGACAGCTGGGCGGGTTCGTGATCGCCAGGCGGTCGCGAAATCTTTCGTGACCGCTCGGAAGTCACGAAAGAGGGGTCAATCTTGACCGGCCGGCGGCCACGAATAATATTCATAAAAAAAAAATTAATTTTATGGATCCATCTTGATGTGTTTATGATTTTTAACAATAAGTCTCATTACTACATGTGAATTGAAGTAATAAATTAGAAAATAAATTAGTAATTAATTTATTAAAATAGCGAATTAAATGTGATTAGGCGAGTTATGAACGAATAACCTATTTTATGTTCTACAACTAATCATCATATACACCAAGTTATTTTAGATGTAATGTGCGATTTTGTGATAAAATTCCTTTTAATTTACTTAGTAGGAACTTTTTATCAATTTAACAAACATCGCACCTTAATTAATCAAACGAAAATCAAAAATATCGAATGAGACTTGTTCGTGACCGCTGGTAGGTCACGAATAAGGCTCTTTCGTGACAGCTGGGCGGGTTCGTGATCGCCAGGCGGTCGCGGAATCTTTCGTGACCGCTCGGCAGTCACGAAAGAGGGGTCATTCTTGACCGGCCGGCGGCCACGAATAATATTCATAATAAAAAATTAATTTTATGGATCCATCTTGATGTGTTTATGATTTTTAACAATAAGTCTCATTACTACATGTGAATTGAAGTAATAAATTCGTACAACATTAGTAATTAACATATTAAAACAGCGGATTAGATGTTATTAGACGAGTTATGAACGAATAACCTATTTTATGTTCTACAACTAATCATCATACACACCAAGTTGTTTTAGATGTAATGTGCGATTTTGTGATAAAATCTCTTTTAATTTACTTAGTAGTAACTATTTTATCAATTTAACAAACATCGCACCTTAATTAAACAAACGAAAATCAAAAATTACGAATGAGACTTATTCGTGACCGCTGGGCAGTTACGAATAAGGGTCTTTCGTGACCGCCAGACAGTCACGGAATCATTCGTGACCGCTCGGCGATCACGAAAGAGGGGTCATTCGTGACCGCCATAATATTCATAAAAAAAATTGATTTTATGGATCCATCTTGATGTGTTTATGATTTTTAACAATAAGTCTCATTACTACATGTGAATTGAAGTAATAAATTAGAAAAACATTAGTAATTAATTTATTAAAATAGCGAATTAAATGTGATTAGGCGAGTTATGAACGAATAACCTATTTTATGTTCTACAACTAATCATCATATACACCAAGTTATTTTAGATGTAATGTGTGATTTTGTGATAAAATCCCTTTTAATTTACTTAGTAGGAACTTTTTATCAATTTAACAAACATCGCACCTTAATTAATCAAACGAAAATCAAAAATTTCGAATGAGACTTGTTCGTGACCGCTGGGAAGTCACGAATAAGGGTCTTTCGTGACAGCTGGGCGGGTTCGTGACCGCCAGGTGGTCGCGAAATCTTTCGTGACCGCTCGGAAGTCACGAAAGAGGGGTCATTCTTGACTGGCCGACGGCCACGAATAATATACATAAAAAAAAAAAATTAAATTTATGGATCCATCTTGATGTGTTTATGATTTTTAACAATAAGTCTCATTACTACATGTGAATTGAAGTAATAAATTCGTACAACATTAGTAATTAACATATTAAAACAGCGGATTAGATGTTATTAGACGAGTTATGAACGAATAACCTATTTTATGTTCTACAACTAATCATCATACACACCAAGTTGTTTTAGATGTAATGTGCGATTTTGTGATAAAATCTCTTTTAATTTACTTAGTAGTAACTATTTTATCAATTTAACAAACATCGCACCTTAATTAAACAAACGAAAATCAAAAATTACGAATGAGACTTATTCGTGACCGCTGGGCAGTTACGAATAAGGGTCTTTCGTGACCGCCAGACAGTCACGGAATCATTCGTGACCGCTCGGCGATCACGAAAGAGGGGTCATTCGTGACCGCCATAATATTCATAAAAAAAATTGATTTTATGGATCCATCTTGATGTGTTTATGATTTTTAACAATAAGTCTCATTACTACATGTGAATTGAAGTAATAAATTAGAAAAAATTAGTAATTAATTTATTAAAATAGCGAATTAAATGTGATTAGGCGAGTTATGAACGAATAACCTATTTTATGTTCTACAACTAATCATCATATACACCAAGTTATTTTAGATGTAATGTGTGATTTTGTGATAAAATCCCTTTTAATTTACTTAGTAGGAACTTTTTATCAATTTAACAAACATCGCACCTTAATTAATCAAACGAAAATCAAAAATTTCGAATGAGACTTGTTCGTGACCGCTGGGAAGTCACGAATAAGGGTCTTTCGTGACAGCTGGGCGGGTTCGTGACCGCCAGGTGGTCGCGAAATCTTTCGTGACCGCTCGGAAGTCACGAAAGAGGGGTCATTCTTGACTGGCCGACGGCCACGAATAATATACATAAAAAAAAAAATTAAATTTATGGATCCATCTTGATGTGTTTATGATTTTTAACAATAAGTCTCATTACTACATGTGAATTAAAGTAATAAATTAGTACAACATTAGTAATTAACATATTAAAATAGCGGATTAGATGTTATTAGGCGAGTTATGAACGAATAACCTATTTTATGTTCTACAACTAATCATCATATACACCAAGTTGTTTTAGATGTAATGTGCGATTTTGTGATAAAATCTCTTTTAATTTACTTAGTAGTAACTATTTTATCAATTTAACAAACATCGCACCTTAATTAAACAAACGAAAATCAAAAATTACAAATGAGACTTATTCGTGACCGCTGGGCAGTTACGAATAAGGGTCTTTCGTGACCGCCAGACAGTCACGGAATCATTCGTGGCCGCTCGGCAATCACGAAAGATGGGTCATCCGTGACCGCCATAATATTCATAAAAAAAAATTGATTTTATTGATCCATCTTGATGTGTTTATGATTTTTAACAATAAGCCTCATTACTACATGTGAATTGAAGTAATAAATTAGAAAAACATTAGTAATTAATTTATTAAAATAGCGAATTAAATGTGATTAGGTGAGTTATGAACGAATAACCTATTTTATGTTCTACAAATAATCATCATATACACCAAGTTATTTTAGATGTAATGTGCGATTTTGTGATAAAATCTCTTTTAATTTACTTAGTAGTAACTATTTTATCAATTTAACAAACATCGCACCTTAATTAAACAAACGAAAATCAAAAATTACGAATGAGACTTATTCGTGACCGCTGGGCAGTTACGAATAAGGGTCTTTCGTGACCGCCAGACAGTCACGGAATCATTCGTGACCGCTCGGCAATCACGAAAGAGGGGTAATTCGTGACCGCCATAATATTCATAAAAAAAAATTGATTTTATTGATTAATCTTGATGTGTTTATGATTTTTAACAATAAGTCTCATTACTACATGTGAATTGAAGTAATAAATTAGAAAAACATTACTAATTAATTTATGAAAATAGCGAATTAAATGTGATTAGACGAGTTATGAACGAATAACCTATTTTATGTTCTACAACTAATCATCATATACACCAAGTTATTTTAGATGTAATGTGCGATTTTGTGATAAAATCGCTTTTAATTTACTTAGTAGGAATTTTTTATCAATTTAACAAACACCGCACCTTAATTAATCAAACGAAAATCAAAAATTTCGAATGAGACTTGTTCGTGACCGCTGGTAGGTCACGAATAAGGGTCTTTCGTGACAGCTGGGCGGGTTTGTGATCGCCAGGCGGTCGCGGAATCTTTCGTGACCGCTCGGCAGTCACGAAAGAGGGGTCATTCTTGACCGGCCGGCGGCCACGAATAATATTCATAATAAAAAATTAATTTTATGGATCCATCTTGATGTGTTTATGATTTTTAACAATAAGTCTCATTACTACATGTGAATTGAAGTAATAAATTAGTACAACATTAGTAATTAACATATTAAAACAGCGGATTAGATGTTATTAGGCGAGTTATGAACGAATAACCTATTTTATGTTCTACAACTAATCATCATACACACCAAGTTATTTTAGATGTAATGTGCGATTTTGTGATAAAATCGCTTTTAATTTACTTAGTAGGAATTTTTTATCAATTTAACAAACATCGCACCTTAATTAATCAAACGAAAATCAAAAATTTCGAATGAGACTTGTTCGTGACCGCTGGTAGGTCACGAATAAGGGTCTTTCGTGACAGCTGGGCGGGTTTGTGATCGCCAGGCGGTCGCGGAATCTTTCGTGACCGCTCGGCAGTCACGAAAGAGGGGTCATTCTTGACCGGCCGGCGGCCACGAATAATATTCATAATAAAAAATTAATTTTATGGATCATCTTGATGTGTTTATGATTTTTAACAATAATTCTCATTACTACATGTGAATTGAAGTAATAAATTAGTACAACATTAGTAATTAACATATTAAAACAGCGGATTAGATGTTATTAGGCGAGTTATGAACGAATAACCTATTTTATGTTCTACAACTAATCATCATATACACCAAGTTATTTTAGATGTAATGTGCGATTTTGTGATAAAATCCCTTTTAATTTACTTAGTACGAACTTTTTAATCAATTTAACAAAACATCGCACCTTAATTAATCAAACAAAAATCAAAAATTTCGAATGAGACTTGTTCGTGACCGCTGGTAGGGTCACGAATAAGGCTCTTTCGTGACAGCTGGGCGGGTTCGTGATCGCCAGGCGGTCGCGGAATCTTTCGTGACCGCTCGGCAGTCACGAAAGAGGGGTCATTCTTGACCGGCCGGCGGCCACGAATAATATTCATAATAAAAAAATTAATTTTATGGATCCATCTTGATGTGTTTATGATTTTTAACAATAAGTCTCATTACTACATGTGAATTGAAGTAATAAATTCGTACAACATTAGTAATTAACATATTAAAACAGCGGATTAGATGTTATTAGACGAGTTATGAACGAATAACCTATTTTATGTTCTACAACTAATCATCATACACACCAAGTTGTTTTAGATGTAATGTGCGATTTTGTGATAAAAATCTCTTTTAATTTACTTAGTAGTAACTATTTTATCAATTTAACAAACATCGCACCTTAATTAAACAAACGAAAATCAAAATTACGAATGAGACTTATTCGTGACCGCTGGCAGTTACGAATAAGGGTCTTTCGTGACCGCGAGACAGTCACGGAATCATTCGTGACCGCTCGGCGATCACGAAAGAGGGGTCATTCGTGACCGCCATAATATTCATAAAAAAAATTGATTTTATGGATCCATCTTGATGTGTTTATGATTTTTAACAATAAGTCTCATTACTACATGTGAATTGAAGTAATAAATTAGAAAAACATTAGTAATTAATTTATTAAAATAGCGAATTAAATGTGAATAGGCGAGTTATGAACGAATAACCTATTTTATGTTCTACAACTAATCATCATATACACCAAGTTATTTTAGATGTAATGTGTGATTTTGTGATAAAATCCCTTTTAATTTACTTAGTAGGAATTTTTTATCAATTTAACAAACATCGCACCTTAATTAATCAAACGAAAATCAAAAATTTCGAATGAGACTTGTTCGTGACCGCTGGGAGGTCACGAATAAGGGTCTTTCGTGACAGCTGGGCGGGTTCGTGACCGCCAGGTGGTCGCGAAATCTTTCGTGACCGCTCGGAAGTCACGAAAGAGGGGTCATTCTTGACTGGCCGACGGCCACGAATAATATACATAAAAAAAAAATTAAATTTATGGATCCATCTTGATGTGTTTATGATTTTTAACAATAAGTCTCATTACTACATGTGAATTAAAGTAATAAATTATTACAACATTAGTAATTAACATATTAAAATAGCGGATTAGATGTTATTAGGCGAGTTATGAACGAATAACCTATTTTATGTTCTACAACTAATCATCATATACACCAAGTTGTTTTAGATGTAATGTGCGATTTTGTGATCAAATCTCTTTTAATTTACTTAGTAGTAACTATTTTATCAATTTAACAAACATCGCACCTTAATTAAACAAACGAAAATCAAAATTTACAAATGAGACTTATTCGTGACCGCTGGGCAGTTACGAATAAGGGTCTTTCGTGACCGCCAGACAGTCACGGAATCATTCGTGACCGCTCGGCAATCACGAAAGAGGGGTCATTCGTGACCGCCATAATATTCATAAAAAAAAATTGATTTTATTGATCCATGTTGATGTGTTTATGATTTTTAACAATAAGCCTCATTACTACATGTGAATTGAAGCAATAAATTAGAAAAACATTAGTAATTAATTTATTAAAATAGCGAATTAAATGTGATTAGGTGAGTTATGAACGAATAACCTATTTTATGTTCTACAAATAATCATCATATACACCAAGTTATTTTAGATGTAATGTGCGATTTTGTAATAAGTCTCTCTTTTAATTTACTTAGTAGTAACTATTTTATCAATTTAACAAACATCGCACCTTAATTAAACAAACGAAAATCTAAAATTACAAATGAGACTTATTCGTGACCGCTGGGCAGTTACGAATAAGGGTCTTTCGTGACCGCCAGACAGTCACGGAATCATTCGTGACCGCTCGGCAATCACGAAAGAGGGGTAATTCGTGACCGCCATAATATTCATAAAAAAAATTGATTTTATTGATTAATCTTGATGTGTTTATGATTTTTAACAATAAGTCTCATTACTACATGTGAATTGAAGTAATAAATTACAAAAACATTACTAATTAATTTATGAAAATAGCGAATTAAATGTGATTAGACGAGTTATGAACGAATAACCTATTTTATGTTCTACAACTAATCATCATATACACCAAGTTATTTTAGATGTAATGTGCGATTTTGTGATAAAATCGCTTTTAATTTACTTAGTAGGAATTTTTTATCAATTTAACAAACATCGCACCTTAATTAATCAAACGAAAATCAAAAATTTCGAATGAGACTTGTTCGTGACCGCTGGTAGGTCACGAATAAGGCTCTTTCGTGACAGCTGGGCGGGTTTGTGATCGCCAGGCGGTCGCGGAATCTTTCGTGACCGCTCGGCAGTCACGAAAGAGGGGTCATTCTTGACCGGCCGGCGGCCACGAATAATATTCATAATAAAAAATTAATTTTATGGATCCATCTTGATGTGTTTATGATTTTTAACAATAAGTCTCATTACTACATGTGAATTGAAGTAATAAATTAGTACAACATTAGTAATTAACATATTAAAACAGCGGATTAGATGTTATTAGGCGAGTTATGAACGAATAACCTATTTTATGTTCTACAACTAATCATCATACACACCAAGTTATTTTAGATGTAATGTGCGATTTTGTGATAAAATCGCTTTTAATTTACTTAGTAGGAATTTTTTATCAATTTAACAAACATCGCACCTTAATTAATCAAACGAAAATCAAAAATTTCGAATGAGACTTGTTCGTGACCGCTGGTAGGTCACGAATAAGGGTCTTTCGTGACAGCTGGGCGTGTTTGTGATCGCCAGGCGGTCGCGGAATCTTTCGTGACCGCTCGGCAGTCACGAAAGAGGGGTCATTCTTGACCGGCCGGCGGCCACGAATAATATTCATAATAAAAAATTAATTTTATGGATTCATCTTGATGTGTTTATGATTTTTAACAATAAGTCTCATTACTACATGTGAATTGAAGTAATAAATTAGTACAACATTAGTAATTAACATATTAAAACAGCGGATTAGATATTATTAGGCGAGTTATGAACGAATAACCTATTTTATGTTCTACAACTAATCATCATACACACCAAGTTGTTTTAGATGTAATGTGCGATTTTGTGATAAAATCTCTTTTAATTTACTTAGTAGTAACTATTTTATCAATTTAACAAACACCGCACCTTAATTAAACAAACGAAAATCAAAAATTACGAATGAGACTTATTCGTGACCGCTGGGCAGTTACGAATAAGGGTCTTTCGTGACCGCCAGACAGTCACGGAATCATTCGTGACCGCTCGGCAATCACGAAAGAGGGGTAATTCGTGACCGCCATAATATTCATAAAAAAAAATTGATTTTATTGATTAATCTTGATGTGTTTATGATTTTTAACAATAAGTCTCATTATTACATGTGAATTGAAGTAATAAATTAGAAAAACATTACTAATTAATTTATGAAAATAGCGAATTAAATGTGATTAGACGAGTTATGAACGAATAACCTATTTTATGTTCTACAACTAATCATCATATACACCAAGTTATTTTAGATGTAATGTGCGATTTTGTGATAAAATCGCTTTTAATTTACTTAGTAGGAATTTTTTATCAATTTAACAAACATCGCACCTTAATTAATCAAACGAAAATCAAAAATTTCGAATGAGACTTGTTCGTGACCGCTGGTAGGTCACGAATAAGGGTCTTTCGTGACAGCTGGGCGGGTTTGTGATCGCCAGGCGGTCGCGGAATCTTTCGTGACCGCTCGGCAGTCACGAAAGAGGGGTCATTCTTGACCGGCCGGTGGCCACGAATAATATTCATAATAAAAAATTAATTTTATGGATTCATCTTGATGTGTTTATGATTTTTAACAATAAGTCTCATTACTACATGTGAATTGAAGTAATAAATTAGTACAACATTAGTAATTAACATATTAAAACAGCGGATTAGATGTTATTAGGCGAGTTATGAACGAATAACCTATTTTATGTTCTACAACTAATCATCATACACACCAAGTTGTTTTAGATGTAATGTGCGATTTTGTGATAAAATCTCTTTTAATTTACTTAGTAGTAACTATTTTATCAATTTAACAAACATCGCACCTTAATTAAACAAACGAAAATCAAAAATTACGAATGAGACTTATTCGTGACCGCTGGGCAGTTACGAATAAGGGTCTTTCGTGACCGCCAGACAGTCACGGAATCATTCGTGACCGCTCGGCAATCACGAAAGAGGGGTAATTCGTGACCGCCATAATATTCATAAAAAAAAATTGATTTTATTGATTAATCTTGATGTGTTTATGATTTTTAACAATAAGTCTCATTATTACATGTGAATTGAAGTAATAAATTAGAAAAACATTACTAATTAATTTATGAAAATAGCGAATTAAATGTGATTAGACGAGTTATGAACGAATAACCTATTTTATGTTCTACAACTAATCATCATATACACCAAGTTATTTTAGATGTAATGTGCGATTTTGTGATAAAATCGCTTTTAATTTACTTAGTAGGAATTTTTTATCAATTTAACAAACATCGCACCTTAATTAATCAAACGAAAATCAAAAATTTCGAATGAGACTTGTTCGTGACCGCTGGTAGGTCACGAATAAGGGTCTTTCGTGACAGCTGGGCGGGTTTGTGATCGCCAGGCGGTCGCGGAATCTTTCGTGACCGCTCGGCAGTCACGAAAGAGGGGTCATTCTTGACCGGCCGGTGGCCACGAATAATATTCATAATAAAAAATTAATTTTATGGATTCATCTTGATGTGTTTATGATTTTTAACAATAAGTCTCATTACTACATGTGAATTGAAGTAATAAATTAGTACAACATTAGTAATTAACATATTAAAACAGCGGATTAGATGTTATTAGGCGAGTTATGAACGAATAACCTATTTTATGTTCTACAACTAATCATCATACACACCAAGTTGTTTTAGATGTAATGTGCGATTTTGTGATAAAATCTCTTTTAATTTACTTAGTAGTAACTATTTTATCAATTTAACAAACATCGCACCTTAATTAAACAAACGAAAATCAAAAATTACGAATGAGACTTATTCGTGACCGCTGGGCAGTTACGAATAAGGGTCTTTCGTGACCGCCAGACAGTCACGGAATCATTCGTGACCGCTCGGCAATCACGAAAGAGGGGTAATTCGTGACCGCCATAATATTCATAAAAAAAAATTGATTTTATTGATTAATCTTGATGTGTTTATGATTTTTAACAATAAGTCTCATTATTACATGTGAATTGAAGTAATAAATTAGAAAAACATTACTAATTAATTTATGAAAATAGCGAATTAAATGTGATTAGACGAGTTATGAACGAATAACCTATTTTATGTTCTACAACTAATCATCATATACACCAAGTTATTTTAGATGTAATGTGCGATTTTGTGATAAAATCGCTTTTAATTTACTTAGTAGGAATTTTTTATCAATTTAACAAACATCGCACCTTAATTAATCAAACGAAAAATCAAAAATTTCGAATGAGACTTGTTCGTGACCGCTGGTAGGTCACGAATAAGGGTCTTTCGTGACAGCTGGGCGGGTTTGTGATCGCCAGGCGGTCGCGGAATCTTTCGTGACCGCTCGGCAGTCACGAAAGAGGGGTCATTCTTGACCGGCCGGCGGCCACGAATAATATTCATAATAAAAAATTAATTTTATGGATCCATCTTGATGTGTTTATGATTTTTAACAATAAGTCTCATTACTACATGTGAATTGAAGTAATAAATTAGTACAACATTAGTAATTAACATATTAAAACAGCGTATTAGATGTTATTAGGCGAGTTATGAACGAATAACCTATTTTATGTTCTACAACTAATCATCATACACACCAAGTTGTTTTAGATGTAATGTGCGATTTTGTGATAAAATCTCTTTTAATTTACTTAGTAGTAACTATTTTATCAATTTAACAAACATCGCACCTTAATTAAACAAACGAAAATCAAAAATTACGAATGAGACTTATTCGTGACCGCTGGGCAGTTACGAATAAGGGTCTTTCGTGACCGCCAGACAGTCACGGAATCATTCGTGACCGCTCGGCAATCACGAAAGAGGGGTAATTCGTGACCGCCATAATATTCATAAAAAAAAATTTATTTTATTGATTAATCTTGATGTGTTTATGATTTTTAACAATAAGCCTCATTATTACATGTGAATTGAAGTAATAAATTAGAAAAACATTACTAATTAATTTATGAAAAATAGCGAATTAAATGTGATTAGACGAGTTATGAACGAATAACCTATTTTATGTTCTACAACTAATCATCATATACACCAAGTTATTTTAGATGTAATGTGCGATTTTGTGATAAAATCGCTTTTAATTTACTTAGTAGGAATTTTTTATCAATTTAACAAACATCGCACCTTAATTAATCAAACGAAAATCAAAAATTTCGAATGAGACTTGTTCGTGACCGCTGGTAGGTCACGAATAAGGGTCTTTCGTGACAGCTGGGCGGGTTTGTGATCGCCAGGCGGTCGCGGAATCTTTCGTGACCGCTCGGCAGTCACGAAAGAGGGGTCATTCTTGACCGGCCGGCGGCCACGAATAATATTCATAATAAAAAATTAATTTTATGGATTCATCTTGATGTGTTTATGATTTTTAACAATAAGTCTCATTACTACATGTGAATTGAAGTAATAAATTAGTACAACATTAGTAATTAACATATTAAAACAGCGGATTAGATGTTATTAGGCGAGTTATGAACAAATAACCTATTTTATGTTCTACAACTAATCATCATACACACCAAGTTGTTTTAGATGTAATGTGCGATTTTGTGATAAAATCTCTTTTAATTTACTTAGTAGTAACTATTTTATCAATTTAACAAACATCGCACCTTAATTAAACAAACGAAAATAAAAAATTACGAATGAGACTTATTCGTGACCGCTGGGCAGTTACGAATAAGGGTCTTTCGTGACCGCCAGACAGTCACGGAATCATTCGTGACCGCTCGGCAATCACGAAAGAGGGGTAATTCGTGACCGCCATAATATTCATAAAAAAAAATTGATTTTATTGATTAATCTTGATGTGTTTATGATTTTTAACAATAAGTCTCATTATTACATGTGAATTGAAGTAATAAATTAGAAAAACATTACTAATTAATTTATGAAAATAGCGAATTAAATGTGATTAGACGAGTTATGAACGAATAACCTATTTTATGTTCTACAACTAATCATCATATACACCAAGATATTTTAGATGTAATGTGCGATTTTGTGATAAAATCGCTTTTAATTTACTTAGTAGGAATTTTTTATCAATTTAACAAACATCGCACCTTAATTAATCAAACGAAAATCAAAAATTTCGAATGAGACTTGTTCGTGACCGCTGGTAGGTCACGAATAAGGGTCTTTCGTGACAGCTGGGCGGGTTTGTGATCGCCAGGCGGTCGCGGAATCTTTCGTGACCGCTCGGCAGTCACGAAAGAGGGGTCATTCTTGACCGGCCGGCGGCCACGAATAATATTCATAATAAAAAATTAATTTTATGGATTCATCTTGATGTGTTTATGATTTTTAACAATAAGTCTCATTACTACATGTGAATTGAAGTAATAAATTAGTACAACATTAGTAATTAACATATTAAAACAGCGGATTAGATGTTATTAGGCGAGTTATGAACAAATAACCTATTTTATGTTCTACAACTAATCATCATACACACCAAGTTGTTTTAGATGTAATGTGCGATTTTGTGATAAAATCTCTTTTAATTTACTTAGTAGTAACTATTTTATCAATTTAACAAACATCGCACCTTAATTAAACAAACGAAAATAAAAAATTACGAATGAGACTTATTCGTGACCGCTGGGCAGTTACGAATAAGGGTCTTTCGTGACCGCCAGACAGTCACGGAATCATTCGTGACCGCTCGGCAATCACGAAAGAGGGGTAATTCGTGACCGCCATAATATTCATAAAAAAAAATTGATTTTATTGATTAATCTTGATGTGTTTATGATTTTTAACAATAAGTCTCATTATTACATGTGAATTGAAGTAATAAATTAGAAAAACATTACTAATTAATTTATGAAAATAGCGAATTAAATGTGATTAGACGAGTTATGAACGAATAACCTATTTTATGTTCTACAACTAATCATCATATACACCAAGATATTTTAGATGTAATGTGCGATTTTGTGATAAAATCGCTTTTAATTTACTTAGTAGGAATTTTTTATCAATTTAACAAACATCGCACCTTAATTAATCAAACGAAAATCAAAAATTTCGAATGAGACTTGTTCGTGACCGCTGGTAGGTCACGAATAAGGGTCTTTCGTGACAGCTGGGCGGGTTTGTGATCGCCAGGCGGTCGCGGAATCTTTCGTGACCGCTCGGCAGTCACGAAAGAGGGGTCATTCTTGACCGGCCGGCGGCCACGAATAATATTCATAATAAAAAATTAATTTTATGGATCCATCTTGATGTGTTTATGATTTTTAACAATAAGTCTCATTACTACATGTGAATTGAAGTAATAAATTAGTACAACATTAGTAATTAACATATTAAAACAGCGGATTAGATGTTATTAGGCGAGTTATGAACGAATAACCTATTTTATGTTCTACAACTAATCATCATACACACCAAGTTGTTTTAGATGTAATGTGCGATTTTGTGATAAAATCTCTTTTAATTTACGTAGTAGTAACTATTTTATCAATTTAACAAACATCGCACCTTAATTAAACAAACGAAAATCAAAAATTACGAATGAGACTTATTCGTGACCGCTGGGCAGTTACGAATAATGGTCTTTCGTGACCGCCAGACAGTTACGAATAAGGGTCTTTCGTGACCGCCAGACAGTCACGGAATCATTCGTGACCGCTCGGCAATCACGAAAGAGGGGTAATTCGTGACCGCCATAATATTCATAAAAAAAAATTGATTTTATTGATTAATCTTGATGTGTTTATGATTTTTAACAATAAGTCTCATTATTACATGTGAATTGAAGTAATAAATTAGAAAAACATTACTAATTAATTTATGAAAATAGCGAATTAAATGTGATTAGACGAGTTATGAACGAATAACCTATTTTATGTTCTACAACTAATCATCATATACACCAAGTTATTTTAGATGTAATGTGCGATTTTGTGATAAAATCGCTTTTAATTTACTTAGTAGGAATTTTTTATCAATTTAACAAACATCGCACCTTAATTAATCAAACGAAAATCAAAAATTTCGAATGAGACTTGTTCGTGACCGCTGGAAGGTCACGAATAAGGGTCTTTCGTGACAGCTGGGCGGGTTTGTGATCGCCAGGCGGTCGCGGAATCTTTCGTGACCGCTTGGCAGTCACGAAAGAGGGGTCATTCTTGACCGGCCGGCGGCCACGAATAATATTCATAATAAAAAATTAATTTTATGGATTCATCTTGATGTGTTTATGATTTTTAACAATAAGTCTCATTACTACATGTGAATTGAAGTAATAAATTAGTACAACATTAGTAATTAACATATTAAAACAGCGGATTAGATGTTATTAGGCGAGTTATGAACGAATAACCTATTTTATGTTCTACAACTAATCATCATACACACCAAGTTGTTTTAGATGTAATGTGCGATTTTGTGATAAAATCTCTTTTAATTTACTTAGTAGTAACTATTTTATCAATTTAACAAACATCGCACCTTAATTAAACAAACGAAAATCAAAAATTACGAATGAGACTTATTCGTGACCGCTGGGCAGTTACGAATAAGGGTCTTTCGTGACCGCCAGACAGTCACGGAATCATTCGTGACCGCTCGGCAATCACGAAAGAGGGGTAATTCGTGACCGCCATAATATTCATAAAAAAAAATTGATTTTATTGATTAATCTTGATGTGTTTATGATTTTTAACAATAAGTCTCATTATTACATGTGAATTGAAGTAATAAATTAGAAAAACATTACTAATTAATTTATGAAAATAGCGAATTAAATGTGATTAGACGAGTTATGAACGAATAACCTATTTTATGTTCTACAACTAATCATCATATACACCAAGTTATTTTAGATGTAATGTGCGATTTTGTGATAAAATCGCTTTTAATTTACTTAGTAGGAATTTTTTATCAATTTAACAAACATCGCACCTTAATTAATCAAACGAAAATCAAAAATTTCGAATGAGACTTGTTCGTGACCGCTGGTAGGTCACGAATAAGGGTCTTTCGTGACAGCTGGGCGGGTTTGTGATCGCCAGGCGGTCGCAGAATCTTTCGTGACCGCTCGGCAGTCACGAAAGAGGGGTCATTCTTGACCGGCCGGCGGCCACAAATAATATTCATAATAAAAAATTAATTTTATGGATCCATCTTGATGTGTTTATGATTTTTAACAATAAGTCTCATTACTACATGTGAATTGAAGTAATAAATTAGTACAACATTAGTAATTAACATATTAAAACAGCGGATTAGATGTTATTAGGCGAGTTATGAACGAATAACCTATTTTATGTTCTACAACTAATCATCATACACACCAAGTTATTTTAGATGTAATGTGCGATTTTGTGATAAAATCGCTTTTAATTTACTTAGTAGGAATTTTTTATCAATTTAACAAACATCGCACCTTAATTAATCAAACGAAAATCAAAAATTTCGAATGAGACTTGTTCGTGACCGCTGGTAGGTCACGAATAAGGGTCTTTCGTGACAGCTGGGCGGGTTTGTGATCGCCAGGCGGTCGCGGAATCTTTCGTGACCGCTCGGCAGTCACGAAAGAGGGGTCATTCTTGACCGGCCGGCGGCCACGAATAATATTCATAATAAAAAATTAATTTTATGGATCCATCTTGATGTGTTTATGATTTTTAACAATAAGTCTCATTACTACATGTGAATTGAAGTAATAAATTCGTACAACATTAGTAATTAACATATTAAAACAGCGGATTAGATGTTATTAGACGAGTTATGAACGAATAACCTATTTTATGTTCTACAACTAATCATCATACACACCAAGTTGTTTTAGATGTAATGTGCGATTTTGTGATAAAATCTCTTTTAATTTACTTAGTAGTAACTATTTTATCAATTTAACAAACATCGCACCTTAATTAAACAAACGAAAATCAAAAATTACGAATGAGACTTATTCGTGACCGCTGGGCGGTTACGAATAAAGGGTCTTTGGTGACCGCCAGACAGTCACGGAATCATTCGTGACCGCTCGGCGATCACGAAAGAGGGGTCATTCGTGACCGCCATAATATTCATAAAAAATTGATTTTATGGATCCATCTTGATGTGTTTATGATTTTTAACAATAAGTCTCATTACTACATGTGAATTGAAGTAATAAATTAGAAAAACATTAGTAATTAATTTATTAAAATAGCCAATTAAATGTGATTAGGCGAGTTATGAACGAATAACCTATTTTATGTTCTACAACTAATCATCATATACACCAAGTTATTTTAGATGTAATGTGTGATTTTGTGATAAAATCCCTTTTAATTTACTTAGTAGGAACTTTTTATCAATTTAACAAACATCGCACCTTAATTAATCAAGCGAAAATCCAAAATTTCGAATGAGACTTGTTCGTGACCGCTGGGAGGTCACGAATAAGGGTCTTTCGTGACAGCTGGGCGGGTTCGTGACCGCTCGGAAGTCACGAAAGAGGGGTCATTCTTGACTGGCCGACGGCCACGAATAATATTCATAAAAAAAAAATTAATTTTATGGATCCATCTTGATGTGTTTATGATTTTTAACAATAAGTCTCATTACTACATGTGAATTAAAGTAATAAATTAGTACAACATTAGTAATTAACATATTAAAATAGCGGATTAGATGTTATTAGGCGAGTTATGAACGAATAACCTATTTTATGTTCTACAACTAATCATCATATACACCAAGTTATTTTAGATGTAATGTGCGATTTTGTGATAAAATCTCTTTTAATTTACTTAGTAGTAACTATTTTATCAATTTAACAAACATCGCACCTTAATTAAACAAACGAAAATCAAAAATTACGAATGAGACTTATTCGTGACCGCTGGGCAGTTACGAATAAGGGTCTTTCGTGACCGCCAGACAGTCACGGAATCATTCGTGACCGCTCGGCAATCACGAAAGAGGGGTAATTCGTGACCGCCATAATATTCATAAAAAAAAATTGATTTTATTGATTAATCTTGATGTGTTTATGATTTTTAACAATAAGTCTCATTACTACATGTGAATTGAAGTAATAAATTAGAAAAACATTACTAATTAATTTATGAAAATAGCGAATTAAATGTGATTAGACGAGTTATGAACGAATAACCTATTTTATGTTCTACAACTAATCATCATATACACCAAGTTATTTTAGATGTAATGTGCGATTTTGTGATAAAATCGCTTTTAATTTACTTAGTAGGAATTTTTTATCAATTTAACAAACATCGCACCTTAATTAATCAAACGAAAATCAAAAATTTCGAATGAGACTTGTTCGTGACCGCTGGTAGGTCACGAATAAGGGTCTTTCGTGACAGCTGGGCGGGTTTGTGATCGCCAGGCGGTCGCGGAATCTTTCGTGACCGCTCGGCAGTCACGAAAGAGGGGTCATTCTTGACCGGCCGGCGGCCACGAATAATATTCATAATAAAAAATTAATTTTATGGATCCATCTTGATGTGTTTATGATTTTTAACAATAAGTCTCATTACTACATGTGAATTGAAGTAATAAATTCGTACAACATTAGTAATTAACATATTAAAACAGCGGATTAGATGTTATTAGACGAGTTATGAACGAATAACCTATTTTATGTTCTACAACTAATCATCATACACACCAAGTTGTTTTAGATGTAATGTGCGATTTTGTGATAAAATCTCTTTTAATTTACTTAGTAGTAACTATTTTATCAATTTAACAAACATCGCACCTTAATTAAACAAACGAAAATCAAAAATTACGAATGAGACTTATTCGTGACCGCTGGGCGGTTACGAATAAAGGGTCTTTGGTGACCGCCAGACAGTCACGGAATCATTCGTGACCGCTCGGCGATCACGAAAGAGGGGTCATTCGTGACCGCCATAATATTCATAAAAAATTGATTTTATGGATCCATCTTGATGTGTTTATGATTTTTAACAATAAGTCTCATTACTACATGTGAATTGAAGTAATAAATTAGAAAAACATTAGTAATTAATTTATTAAAATAGCCAATTAAATGTGATTAGGCGAGTTATGAACGAATAACCTATTTTATGTTCTACAACTAATCATCATATACACCAAGTTATTTTAGATGTAATGTGTGATTTTGTGATAAAATCCCTTTTAATTTACTTAGTAGGAACTTTTTATCAATTTAACAAACATCGCACCTTAATTAATCAAGCGAAAATCCAAAATTTCGAATGAGACTTGTTCGTGACCGCTGGGAGGTCACGAATAAGGGTCTTTCGTGACAGCTGGGCGGGTTCGTGACCGCTCGGAAGTCACGAAAGAGGGGTCATTCTTGACTGGCCGACGGCCACGAATAATATTCATAAAAAAAAAATTAATTTTATGGATCCATCTTGATGTGTTTATGATTTTTAACAATAAGTCTCATTACTACATGTGAATTAAAGTAATAAATTAGTACAACATTAGTAATTAACATATTAAAATAGCGGATTAGATGTTATTAGGCGAGTTATGAACGAATAACCTATTTTATGTTCTACAACTAATCATCATATACACCAAGTTATTTTAGATGTAATGTGCGATTTTGTGATAAAATCTCTTTTAATTTACTTAGTAGTAACTATTTTATCAATTTAACAAACATCGCACCTTAATTAAACAAACGAAAATCAAAAATTACGAATGAGACTTATTCGTGACCGCTGGGCAGTTACGAATAAGGGTCTTTCGTGACCGCCAGACAGTCACGGAATCATTCGTGACCGCTCGGCAATCACGAAAGAGGGGTAATTCGTGACCGCCATAATATTCATAAAAAAAAATTGATTTTATTGATTAATCTTGATGTGTTTATGATTTTTAACAATAAGTCTCATTACTACATGTGAATTGAAGTAATAAATTAGAAAAACATTACTAATTAATTTATGAAAATAGCGAATTAAATGTGATTAGACGAGTTATGAACGAATAACCTATTTTATGTTCTACAACTAATCATCATATACACCAAGTTATTTTAGATGTAATGTGCGATTTTGTGATAAAATCGCTTTTAATTTACTTAGTAGGAATTTTTTATCAATTTAACAAACATCGCACCTTAATTAATCAAACGAAAATCAAAAATTTCGAATGAGACTTGTTCGTGACCGCTGGTAGGTCACGAATAAGGGTCTTTCGTGACAGCTGGGCGGGTTTGTGATCGCCAGGCGGTCGCGGAATCTTTCGTGACCGCTCGGCAGTCACGAAAGAGGGGTCATTCTTGACCGGCCGGCGGCCACGAATAATATTCATAATAAAAAATTAATTTTATGGATCCATCTTGATGTGTTTATGATTTTTAACAATAAGTCTCATTACTACATGTGAATTGAAGTAATAAATTAGTACAACATTAGTAATTATCATATTAAAACAGCGGATTAGATGTTATTAGGCGAGTTATGAACTAATAACCTATTTTATGTTCTACAACTAATCATCATACACACCAAGTTGTTTTAGATGTAATGTGCGATTTTGTGATAAAATCGCTTTTAATTTACTTAGTAGGAATTTTTTATCAATTTAACAAACATCGCACCTTAATTAATCAAACGAAAATCAAAAATTTCGAATGAGACTTGTTCGTGACCGCTGGTAGGTCACGAATAAGGGTCTTTCGTGACAGCTGGGCTGGTTTGTGATCGCCAGGCGGTCGCGGAATCTTTCGTGACCGCTCGGCAGTCACGAAAGAGGGGTCATTCTTGACCGGCCGGCGGCCACGAATAATATTCATAATAAAAAATTAATTTTATGGATCCATCTTGATGTGTTTATGATTTTTAACAATAAGTCTCATTACTACATGTGAATTGAAGTAATAAATTAGTACAACATTAGTAATTAACATATTAAAACAGCGGATTAGATGTTATTAGGCGAGTTATGAACGAATAACCTATTTTATGTTCTACAACTAATCATCATACACACCAAGTTGTTTTAGATGTAATGTGCGATTTTGTGATAAAATCTCTTTTAATTTACTTAGTAGTAACTATTTTATCAATTTAACAAACATCGCACCTTAATTAAACAAACGAAAATCAAAAATTACGAATGAGACTTATTCGTGACCGCTGGGCGGTTACGAATAAAGGGTCTTTGGTGACCGCCAGACAGTCACGGAATCATTCGTGACCGCTCGGCGATCACGAAAGAGGGGTCATTCGTGACCGCCATAATATTCATAAAAAATTGATTTTATGGATCCATCTTGATGTGTTTATGATTTTTAACAATAAGTCTCATTACTACATGTGAATTGAAGTAATAAATTAGAAAAACATTAGTAATTAATTTATTAAAATAGCCAATTAAATGTGATTAGGCGAGTTATGAACGAATAACCTATTTTATGTTCTACAACTAATCATCATATACACCAAGTTATTTTAGATGTAATGTGTGATTTTGTGATAAAATCCCTTTTAATTTACTTAGTAGGAACTTTTTATCAATTTAACAAACATCGCACCTTAATTAATCAAGCGAAAATCAAAAATTTCGAATGAGACTTGTTCGTGACCGCTGGGAGGTCACGAATAAGGGTCTTTCGTGACAGCTGGGCGGGTTCGTGACCGCTCGGAAGTCACGAAAGAGGGGTCATTCTTGACTGGCCGACGGCCACGAATAATATTCATAAAAAAAAAATTAATTTTATGGATCCATCTTGATGTGTTTATGATTTTTAACAATAAGTCTCATTACTACATGTGAATTAAAGTAATAAATTAGTACAACATTAGTAATTAACATATTAAAATAGCGGATTAGATGTTATTAGGCGAGTTATGAACGAATAACCTATTTTATGTTCTACAACTAATCATCATATACACCAAGTTATTTTAGATGTAATGTGCGATTTTGTGATAAAATCTCTTTTAATTTACTTAGTAGTAACTATTTTATCAATTTAACAAACATCGCACCTTAATTAAACAAACGAAAATCAAAAATTACGAATGAGACTTATTCGTGACCGCTGGGCAGTTACGAATAAGGGTCTTTCGTGACCGCCAGACAGTCACGGAATCATTCGTGACCGCTCGGCAATCACGAAAGAGGGGTAATTCGTGACCGCCATAATATTCATAAAAAAAAATTGATTTTATTGATTAATCTTGATGTGTTTATGATTTTTAACAATAAGTCTCATTACTACATGTGAATTGAAGTAATAAATTAGAAAAACATTACTAATTAATTTATGAAAATAGCGAATTAAATGTGATTAGACGAGTTATGAACGAATAACCTATTTTATGTTCTACAACTAATCATCATATACACCAAGTTATTTTAGATGTAATGTGCGATTTTGTGATAAAATCGCTTTTAATTTACTTAGTAGGAATTTTTTATCAATTTAACAAACATCGCACCTTAATTAATCAAACGAAAATCAAAAATTTCGAATGAGACTTGTTCGTGACCGCTGGTAGGTCACGAATAAGGGTCTTTCGTGACAGCTGGGCTGGTTTGTGATCGCCAGGCGGTCGCGGAATCTTTCGTGACCGCTCGGCAGTCACGAAAGAGGGGTCATTCTTGACCGGCCGGCGGCCACGAATAATATTCATAATAAAAAATTAATTTTATGGATCCATCTTGATGTGTTTATGATTTTTAACAATAAGTCTCATTACTACATGTGAATTGAAGTAATAAATTAGTACAACATTAGTAATTAACATATTAAAACAGCGGATTAGATGTTATTAGGCGAGTTATGAACGAATAACCTATTTTATGTTCTACAACTAATCATCATACACACCAAGTTGTTTTAGATGTAATGTGCGATTTTGTGATAAAATCTCTTTTAATTTACTTAGTAGTAACTATTTTATCAATTTAACAAACATCGCACCTTAATTAAACAAACGAAAATCAAAAATTACGAATGAGACTTATTCGTGACCGCTGGGCGGTTACGAATAAAGGGTCTTTGGTGACCGCCAGACAGTCACGGAATCATTCGTGACCGCTCGGCGATCACGAAAGAGGGGTCATTCGTGACCGCCATAATATTCATAAAAAATTGATTTTATGGATCCATCTTGATGTGTTTATGATTTTTAACAATAAGTCTCATTACTACATGTGAATTGAAGTAATAAATTAGAAAAACATTAGTAATTAATTTATTAAAATAGCCAATTAAATGTGATTAGGCGAGTTATGAACGAATAACCTATTTTATGTTCTACAACTAATCATCATATACACCAAGTTATTTTAGATGTAATGTGTGATTTTGTGATAAAATCCCTTTTAATTTACTTAGTAGGAACTTTTTATCAATTTAACAAACATCGCACCTTAATTAATCAAGCGAAAATCAAAAATTTCGAATGAGACTTGTTCGTGACCGCTGGGAGGTCACGAATAAGGGTCTTTCGTGACAGCTGGGCGGGTTCGTGACCGCTCGGAAGTCACGAAAGAGGGGTCATTCTTGACTGGCCGACGGCCACGAATAATATTCATAAAAAAAAAATTAATTTTATGGATCCATCTTGATGTGTTTATGATTTTTAACAATAAGTCTCATTACTACATGTGAATTAAAGTAATAAATTAGTACAACATTAGTAATTAACATATTAAAATAGCGGATTAGATGTTATTAGGCGAGTTATGAACGAATAACCTATTTTATGTTCTACAACTAATCATCATATACACCAAGTTATTTTAGATGTAATGTGCGATTTTGTGATAAAATCTCTTTTAATTTACTTAGTAGTAACTATTTTATCAATTTAACAAACATCGCACCTTAATTAAACAAACGAAAATCAAAAATTACGAATGAGACTTATTCGTGACCGCTGGGCAGTTACGAATAAGGGTCTTTCGTGACCGCCAGACAGTCACGGAATCATTCGTGACCGCTCGGCAATCACGAAAGAGGGGTAATTCGTGACCGTCATAATATTCATAAAAAAAAATTGATTTTATTGATTAATCTTGATGTGTTTATGATTTTTAACAATAAGTCTCATTACTACATGTGAATTGAAGTAATAAATTAGAAAAACATTACTAATTAATTTATGAAAATAGCGAATTAAATGTGATTAGACGAGTTATGAACGAATAACCTATTTTATGTTCTACAACTAATCATCATATACACCAAGTTATTTTAGATGTAATGTGCGATTTTGTGATAAAATCGCTTTTAATTTACTTAGTAGGAATTTTTTATCAATTTAACAAACATCGCACCTTAATTAATCAAACGAAAATCAAAAATTTCGAATGAGACTTGTTCGTGACCGCTGGTAGGTCACGAATAAGGGTCTTTCGTGACAGCTGGGCGGGTTTGTGATCGCCAGGCGGTCGCGGAATCTTTCGTGACCGCTCGGCAGTCACGAAAGAGGGGTCATTCTTGACCGGCCGGCGGCCACGAATAATATTCATAATAAAAAATTAATTTTATGGATCCATCTTGATGTGTTTATGATTTTTAACAATAAGTCTCATTACTACATGTGAATTGAAGTAATAAATTAGTACAACATTAGTAATTATCATATTAAAACAGCGGATTAGATGTTATTAGGCGAGTTATGAACGAATAACCTATTTTATGTTCTACAACTAATCATCATACACACCAAGTTGTTTTAGATGTAATGTGCGATTTTGTGATAAAATCGCTTTTAATTTACTTAGTAGGAATTTTTTATCAATTTAACAAACATCGCACCTTAATTAATCAAACGAAAATCAAAAATTTCGAATGAGACTTGTTCGTGACCGCTGGTAGGTCACGAATAAGGGTCTTTCGTGACAGCTGGGCTGGTTTGTGATCGCCAGGCGGTCGCGGAATCTTTCGTGACCGCTCGGCAGTCACGAAAGAGGGGTCATTCTTGACCGGCCGGCGGCCACGAATAATATTCATAATAAAAAATTAATTTTATGGATCCATCTTGATGTGTTTATGATTTTTAACAATAAGTCTCATTACTACATGTGAATTGAAGTAATAAATTAGTACAACATTAGTAATTAACATATTAAAACAGCGGATTAGATGTTATTAGGCGAGTTATGAACGAATAACCTATTTTATGTTCTACAACTAATCATCATACACACCAAGTTGTTTTAGATGTAATGTGCGATTTTGTGATAAAATCTCTTTTAATTTACTTAGTAGTAACTATTTTATCAATTTAACAAACATCGCACCTTAATTAAACAAACGAAAATCAAAAATTACGAATGAGACTTATTCGTGACCGCTGGGCGGTTACGAATAAAGGGTCTTTGGTGACCGCCAGACAGTCACGGAATCATTCGTGACCTATCGGCGATCACGAAAGAGGGGTCATTCGTGACCGCCATAATATTCATAAAAAATTGATTTTATGGATCCATCTTGATGTGTTTATGATTTTTAACAATAAGTCTCATTACTACATGTGAATTGAAGTAATAAATTAGAAAAACATTAGTAATTAATTTATTAAAATAGCCAATTAAATGTGATTAGGCGAGTTATGAACGAATAACCTATTTTATGTTCTACAACTAATCATCATATACACCAAGTTATTTTAGATGTAATGTGTGATTTTGTGATAAAATCCCTTTTAATTTACTTAGTAGGAACTTTTTATCAATTTAACAAACATCGCACCTTAATTAATCAAGCGAAAATCAAAAATTTCGAATGAGACTTGTTCGTGACCGCTGGGAGGTCACGAATAAGGGTCTTTCGTGACAGCTGGGCGGGTTCGTGACCGCTCGGAAGTCACGAAAGAGGGGTCATTCTTGACTGGCCGACGGCCACGAATAATATTCATAAAAAAAAAATTAATTTTATGGATCCATCTTGATGTGTTTATGATTTTTAACAATAAGTCTCATTACTACATGTGAATTAAAGTAATAAATTAGTACAACATTAGTAATTAACATATTAAAATAGCGGATTAGATGTTATTAGGCGAGTTATGAACGAATAACCTATTTTATGTTCTACAACTAATCATCATATACACCAAGTTGTTTTAGATGTAATGTGCGATTTTGTGATAAAACTCTTTTAATTTACTTAGTAGTAACTATTTTATCAATTTAACAAACATCGCACCTTAATTAAACAAACGAAAATAAAAAATTACGAATGAGACTTATTCGTGACCGCTGGGCAGTTACGAATAAGGGTCTTTCGTGACCGCCAGACAGTCACAGAATCATTCGTGACCGCTCGGCAATCACGAAAGAGGGGTCATTCGTGACCGCCATAATATTCATAAAAAAAAATTTATTTTATTGATCCATCTTGATGTGTTTATGATTTTTAACAATAAGTCTCATTACTACATGTGAATTGAAGTAATAAATTAGAAAAACATTAGTAATTAATTTATTAAAATAGCGAATTAAATGTGATTAGGCGAGTTATGAACGAATAACCTATTTTATGTTCTACAACTAATCATCAAATACACCAAGTTATTTTAGATGTAATGTGCGATTTTGTTATAAAATCTCTTTTAATTTACTTAGTAGTAACTATTTTATCAATTTAACAAACATCGCACCTTAATTAAACAAACAAAAATCAAAAATTACGAATGAGACTTATTCGTGACCGCTGGGCAGTTACGAATAAGGGTCTTTCGTGACCGCCAGACAGTCACAGAATCATTCGTGACCGCTCGGCGATCACGAAAGAGGGGTCATTCGTGACCGCCATAATATTCATAAAAAAAATTGATTTTATTGATCCATCTTGATGTGTTTATGATTTTTAACAATAAGTCTCATTACTACATGTGAATTGAAGTAATAAATTAGAAAAACATTAGTAATTAATTTATTAAAATAGCCAATTAAATGTGATTAGGCGAGTTATGAACGAATAACCTATTTTATGTTGTACAACTAATCATCATATACACCAAGTTATTTTAGATGTAATGTGTGATTTTGTGATAAAATCCCTTTTAATTTACTTAGTAGGAACTTTTTATCAATTTAACAAACATCGCACCTTAATTAATCAAGCGAAAATCAAAAATTTCGAATGAGACTTGTTCGTGACCGCTGGGAGGTCACGAATAAGGGTCTTTCGTGACAGCTGGGCGGGTTCGTGACCGCTCGGAAGTCACGAAAGAGGGGTCATTCTTGACTGGCCGACGGCCACGAATAATATTCATAAAAAAAAAATTAATTTTATGGATCCATCTTGATGTGTTTATGATTTTTAACAATAAGTCTCATTACTACATGTGAATTAAAGTAATAAATTAGTACAACATTAGTAATTAACATATTAAAATAGCGGATTAGATGTTATTAGGCGAGTTATGAACGAATAACCTATTTTATGTTCTACAACTAATCATCATATACACCAAGTTGTTTTAGATGTAATGTGCGATTTTGTGATAAAACTCTTTTAATTTACTTAGTAGTAACTATTTTATCAATTTAACAAACATCGCACCTTAATTAAACAAACGAAAATAAAAAATTACGAATGAGACTTATTCGTGACCGCTGGGCAGTTACGAATAAGGGTCTTTCGTGACCGCCAGACAGTCACAGAATCATTCGTGACCGCTCGGCAATCACGAAAGAGGGGTCATTCGTGACCGCCATAATATTCATAAAAAAAAATTTATTTTATTGATCCATCTTGATGTGTTTATGATTTTTAACAATAAGTCTCATTACTACATGTGAATTGAAGTAATAAATTAGAAAAACATTAGTAATTAATTTATTAAAATAGCGAATTAAATGTGATTAGGCGAGTTATGAACGAATAACCTATTTTATGTTCTACAACTAATCATCAAATACACCAAGTTATTTTAGATGTAATGTGCGATTTTGTTATAAAATCTCTTTTAATTTACTTAGTAGTAACTATTTTATCAATTTAACAAACATCGCACCTTAATTAAACAAACAAAAATCAAAAATTACGAATGAGACTTATTCGTGACCGCTGGGCAGTTACGAATAAGGGTCTTTCGTGACCGCCAGACAGTCACGGAATCATTCGTGACCGCTCGGCGATCACGAAAGAGGGGTCATTCGTGACCGCCATAATATTCATAAAAAAAATTGATTTTATTGATCCATCTTGATGTGTTTATGATTTTTAACAATAAGTCTCATTACTACATGTGAATTGAAGTAATAAATTAGAAAAACATTAGTAATTAATTTATTAAAATAGCCAATTAAATGTGATTAGGCGAGTTATGAACGAATAACCTATTTTATGTTGTACAACTAATCATCATATACACCAAGTTATTTTAGATGTAATGTGTGATTTTGTGATAAAATCCCTTTTAATTTACTTAGTAGGAACTTTTTATCAATTTAACAAACATCGCACCTTAATTAATCAAGCGAAAATCAAAAATATCGAATGAGACTTGTTCGTGACCGCTGGGAGGTCGTGAATAAGGGTCTTTCGTGACAGCTGGGCGGGTTCGTGACCGCTCGGAAGTCACGAAAGAGGGGTCATTCTTGACTGGCCGACGGCCACGAATAATATTCATAAAAAAAAAATTAATTTTATGGATCCATCTTGATGTGTTTATGATTTTTAACAATAAGTCTCATTACTACATGTGAATTAAAGTAATAAATTAGTACAACATTAGTAATTAACATATTAAAATAGCGGATTAGATGTTATTAGGCGAGTTATGAACGAATAACCTATTTTATGTTCTACAACTAATCATCATATACACCAAGTTGTTTTAGATGTAATGTGCGATTTTGTGATAAAATCTCTTTTAATTTACTTAGTAGTAACTATTTTATCAATTTAACAAACATCGCACCTTAATTAAACAAACGAAAATAAAAAATTACGAATGAGACTTATTCGTGACCGCTGGGCAGTTACGAATAAGGGTCTTTCGTGACCTCCAGATAGTCACGGAATCATTCGTGACCGCTCGGCAATCACGAAAGAGGGGTCATTCGTGACCGCCATAATATTCATAAAAAAATTTATTTTATTGATCCATCTTGATGTGTTTATGATTTTTAACAATAAGTCTCATTACTACATGTGAATTGAAGTAATAAATTAGAAAAACATTAGTAATTAATTTATTAAAATAGCGAATTAAATGTGATTAGGCGAGTTATGAACGAATAACCTATTTTATGTTCTACAACTAATCATCATATACACCAAGTTATTTTAGATGTAATGTGCGATTTTGTGATAAAATCTCTTTTAATTTACTTAGTAGTAACTATTTTATCAATTTAACAAACATCGCACCTTAATTAAACAAACAAAAATCAAAAATTACGAATGAGACTTATTCGTGACCGCTGGGCAGTTACGAATAAGGGTCTTTCGTGACCGCCAGACAGTCACGGAATCATTCGTGACCGCTCGGCGATCACGAAAGAGGGGTCATTCGTTACCGCCATAATATTCATAAAAAAAATTGATTTTATTGATCCATCTTGATGTGTTTATGATTTTTAACAATAAGTCTCATTACTACATGTGAATTGAAGTAATACATTAGAAAAACATTAGTAATTAATTTATTAAAATAGCGAATTAAATGTGATTAGGCGAGTTATGAACGAATAACCTATTTTATGTTCTACAACTAATCATCATATACACCAAGTTATTTTAGATGTAATGTGCGATTTTGTGATAAAATCTCTTTTAATTTACTTAGTAGTAACTATTTTATCAATTTAACAAACATCGCACCTTAATTAAACAAACAAAAATCAAAAATTACGAATGAGACTTATTCGTGACCGCTGGGCAGTTACGAATAAGGGTCTTTCGTGACCGCCAGACAGTCACGGAATCATTCGTGACCGCTCGGCGATCACGAAAGAGGGGTCATTCGTGACCGCCATAATATTCATAAAAAAAATTGATTTTATTGATCCATCTTGATGTGTTTATGATTTTTAACAATAAGTCTCATTACTACATGTGAATTGAAGTAATAAATTAGAAAAACATTAGTAATTAATTTATTAAAATAGCGAATTAAATGTGATTAGGCGAGTTATGAACGAATAACCTATTTTATGTTTTACAACTAATCATCATATACACCAAGTTATTTTAGATGTAATGTGCGATTTTGTGATAAAATCCCTTTTAATTTACTTAGTAGGAACTTTTTATCAATTTAACAAACATCGCACCTTAATTAATCAAACGAAAATCAAAAATTTCGAATGAGACTTGTTCGTGACCGCTGGTAGGTCACGAATAAGGGTCTTTCGTGACAGCTGGGTGGGTTCGTGATCACCAGGCAGTCGCGAAATCTTTCGTGACCGCTCGGAAGTCACGAAAGAGGGGTCAATCTTGACCGGCCGGCGGCCACGAATAATATTCATAAAAAAAAAAAAATTTTATGGATCCATCTTGATGTGTTTATGATTTTTAACAATAAGTCTCATTACTACATGTGAATTGAAGTAATAAATTAGTACAACATTAGTAATTAACATATTAAAATAGCGGATTAGATGTTATTAGGCGAGTTATGATCGAATAACCTATTTTATGTTCTACAACTAATCATCATATACACCAAGTTGTTTTAGATGTAATGTGCGATTTTGTGATAAAATCTCTTTTAATTTACTTAGTAGTAACTATTTTATCAATTTAACAAACATCGCACCTTAATTAAACAAACGAAAATAAAAAATTACGAATGAGACTTATTCGTGACCGCTGGGCAGTTACGAATAAGGGTCTTTCGTGACCGCCAGACAGTCACAGAATCATTCGTGACCGCTCGGCAATCACGAAAGAGGGGTCATTCGTGACCGCCATAATATTCATAAAAAAATTGATTTTATTGATCCATCTTGATGTGTTTATGATTTTTAACAATAAGTCTCATTACTACATGTGAATTGAAGTAATAAATTAGAAAAACATTAGTAATTAATTTATTAAAATAGCCAATTAAATGTGATTAGGCGAGTTATGAACGAATAACCTATTTTATGTTCTTCAACTAATCATCATATACACCAAGTTATTTTAGATGTAATGTGCGATTTTGTGATAAAATCCCTTTTAATTTACTTAGTAGGAACTTTTTATCAATTTAACAAACATCGCACCTTAATTAATCAAACGAAAATCAAAAATTTCGAATGAGACTTGTTCGTGACCGCTGGGCAGTTACGAATAAGGGTCTTTCGTGACCGCCAGACAGTCACGGAATCATTCGTGACCGCTCGGCGATCACGAAAGAGGGGTCATTCGTGACCGCCATAATATTCATAAAAAAAATTGATTTTATTGATCCATCTTGATGTGTTTATGATTTTTAACAATAAGTCTCATTACTACATGTGAATTGAAGTAATAAATTAGAAAAACATTAGTAATTAATTTATTAAAATAGCCAATTAAATGTGATTAGGCGAGTTATGAACGAATAACCTATTTTATGTTGTACAACTAATCATCATATACACCAAGTTATTTTAGATGTAATGTGTGATTTTGTGATAAAATCCCTTTTAATTTACTTAGTAGGAACTTTTTATCAATTTAACAAACATCGCACCTTAATTAATCAAGCGAAAATCAAAAATATCGAATGAGACTTGTTCGTGACCGCTGGGAGGTCGTGAATAAGGGTCTTTCGTGACAGCTGGGCGGGTTCGTGACCGCTCGGAAGTCACGAAAGAGGGGTCATTCTTGACTGGCCGACGGCCACGAATAATATTCATAAAAAAAAAAATTAATTTTATGGATCCATCTTGATGTGTTTATGATTTTTAACAATAAGTCTCATTACTACATGTGAATTAAAGTAATAAATTAGTACAACATTAGTAATTAACATATTAAAATAGCGGATTAGATGTTATTAGGCGAGTTATGAACGAATAACCTATTTTATGTTCTACAACTAATCATCATATACACCAAGTTGTTTTAGATGTAATGTGCGATTTTGTGATAAAATCTCTTTTAATTTACTTAGTAGTAACTATTTTATCAATTTAACAAACATCGCACCTTAATTAAACAAACGAAAATAAAAAATTACGAATGAGACTTATTCGTGACCGCTGGGCAGTTACGAATAAGGGTCTTTCGTGACCTCCAGATAGTCACGGAATCATTCGTGACCGCTCGGCAATCACGAAAGAGGGGTCATTCGTGACCGCCATAATATTCATAAAAAAATTTATTTTATTGATCCATCTTGATGTGTTTATGATTTTTAACAATAAGTCTCATTACTACATGTGAATTGAAGTAATAAATTAGAAAAACATTAGTAATTAATTTATTAAAATAGCGAATTAAATGTGATTAGGCGAGTTATGAACGAATAACCTATTTTATGTTCTACAACTAATCATCATATACACCAAGTTATTTTAGATGTAATGTGCGATTTTGTGATAAAATCTCTTTTAATTTACTTAGTAGTAACTATTTTATCAATTTAACAAACATCGCACCTTAATTAAACAAACAAAAATCAAAAATTACGAATGAGACTTATTCGTGACCGCTGGGCAGTTACGAATAAGGGTCTTTCGTGACCGCCAGACAGTCACGGAATCATTCGTGACCGCTCGGCGATCACGAAAGAGGGGTCATTCGTTACCGCCATAATATTCATAAAAAAAATTGATTTTATTGATCCATCTTGATGTGTTTATGATTTTTAACAATAAGTCTCATTACTACATGTGAATTGAAGTAATACATTAGAAAAACATTAGTAATTAATTTATTAAAATAGCGAATTAAATGTGATTAGGCGAGTTATGAACGAATAACCTATTTTATGTTCTACAACTAATCATCATATACACCAAGTTATTTTAGATGTAATGTGCGATTTTGTGATAAAATCTCTTTTAATTTACTTAGTAGTAACTATTTTATCAATTTAACAAACATCGCACCTTAATTAAACAAACAAAAATCAAAAATTACGAATGAGACTTATTCGTGACCGCTGGGCAGTTACGAATAAGGGTCTTTCGTGACCGCCAGACAGTCACGGAATCATTCGTGACCGCTCGGCGATCACGAAAGAGGGGTCATTCGTGACCGCCATAATATTCATAAAAAAAATTGATTTTATTGATCCATCTTGATGTGTTTATGATTTTTAACAATAAGTCTCATTACTACATGTGAATTGAAGTAATAAATTAGAAAAACATTAGTAATTAATTTATTAAAATAGCGAATTAAATGTGATTAGGCGAGTTATGAACGAATAACCTATTTTATGTTTTACAACTAATCATCATATACACCAAGTTATTTTAGATGTAATGTGCGATTTTGTGATAAAATCCCTTTTAATTTACTTAGTAGGAACTTTTTATCAATTTAACAAACATCGCACCTTAATTAATCAAACGAAAATCAAAAATTTCGAATGAGACTTGTTCGTGACCGCTGGTAGGTCACGAATAAGGGTCTTTCGTGACAGCTGGGTGGGTTCGTGATCGCCAGGCAGTCGCGAAATCTTTCGTGACCGCTCGGAAGTCACGAAAGAGGGGTCAATCTTGACCGGCCGGCGGCCACGAATAATATTCATAAAAAAAAAATAATTTTATGGATCCATCTTGATGTGTTTATGATTTTTAACAATAAGTCTCATTACTACATGTGAATTGAAGTAATAAATTAGTACAACATTAGTAATTAACATATTAAAATAGCGGATTAGATGTTATTAGGCGAGTTATGATCGAATAACCTATTTTATGTTCTACAACTAATCATCATAAACACCAAGTTGTTTTAGATGTAATGTACGATTTTGTGATAAAATCTCTTTTAATTTACTTAGTAGTAACTATTTTATCAATTTAACAAACATCGCACCTTAATTAAACAAACGAAAATCAAAAATTACGAATGAGACTTATTCGTGACCGCTGGGCAGTTACGAATAAGGGTCTTTCGTGACCGCCAGACAGTCACAGAATCATTCGTGACCGCTCGGCAATCACGAAAGAGGGGTCATTCGTGACCGCCATAATATTCATAAAAAAATTGATTTTATTGATCCATCTTGATGTGTTTATGATTTTTAACAATAAGTCTCATTACTACATGTGAATTGAAGTAATAAATTAGAAAAACATTAGTAATTAATTTATTAAAATAGCCAATTAAATGTGATTAGGCGAGTTATGAACGAATAACCTATTTTATGTCCTACAACTAATCATCATATACACCAAGTTATTTTAGATGTAATGTGCGATTTTGTGATAAAATCCCTTTTAATTTACTTAGTAGGAACTTTTTATCAATTTAACAAACATCGCACCTTAATTAATCAAACGAAAATCAAAAATTTCGAATGAGACTTGTTCGTGACCGCTGGGAGGTCACGAATAAGGGTCTTTCGTGACAGCTGGGCGGGTTTGTGATCGCCAGGCGGTCGCGGAATCTTTCGTGACCGCTCGGCAGTCACAAAAGAAGGGACATTCTTGACCGGCCGGCGGCCACGAATAATATTCATAAAAAAAAAATAATTTTATGGATCCATCTTGATGTGTTTATGATTTTTAACAATAAGTCTCATTACTACATGTGAATTGAAGTAATAAATTAGTACAACATTAGTAATTAACATATTAAAATAGCGGATTAGATGTTATTAGTCGAGTTATGAACGAATAACCTATTTTATGTTCTACAACTAATCATCATACACACCAAGTTGTTTTAGATGTAATGTGCGATTTTGTGATAAAATCTCTTTTAATTTACTTAGTAGTAACTATTTTATCAATTTAACAAACATCGCACCTTAATTAAACAAACGAACATCAAAAATTACGAATGAGACTTATTCGTGACCGCTGGGCAGTTACGAATAAAGGTCATTCGTGACCGCCAGACAGTCACGGAATCATTCGTGACCGCTCGGCAATCACGAAAGAGGGGTCATTCGTGACCGCCATAATATTCATAAAAAAAAATTATTTTATTGATCCATCTTGATGTGTTTATGATTTTTAACAATAAGTCTCATTACAACATGTGAATTGAAGTAATAAATTAGAAAAACATTAGTAATTAATTTATTAAAATAGCGAATTAAATGTGATTAGGCGAGTTATGAACGAATAACCTATTTTATGTTCTACAACTAATCATCATATACACCAAGTTATTTTAGATGTAATGTGCGATTTTGTCATAAAATCTCTTTTAATTTACTTAGTAGTAACTATTTTATCAATTTAACAAACATCGCACCTTAATTAAACAAACAAAAATCAAAAATTACGAATGAGACTTATTCGTGACCGCTGGGCAGTTACGAATAAGGGTCTTTCGTGACCGCCAGACAGTCACGGAATCATTCGTGACCGCTCGGCGATCACGAAAGAGGGGTCATTCGTTACCGCCATAATATTCATAAAAAAAATTGATTTTATTGATCCATCTTGACGTGTTTATGATTTTTAACAATAAGTCTCATTACTACATGTGAATTGAAGTAATACATTAGAAAAACATTAGTAATTAATTTATTAAAATAGCGAATTAAATGTGATTAGGCGAGTTATGAACGAATAACCTATTTTATGTTCTACAACTAATCATCATATACACCAAGTTATTTTAGATATAATGTGCAATTTTGTGATAAAATCTCTTTTAATTTACTTAGTAGTAACTATTTTATCAATTTAACAAACATCGCACCTTAATTAAACAAAGAAAAATCAAAAATTACGAATGAGACTTATTCGTGACCGCTGGGCAGTTACGAATAAGGGTCTTTCGTGACCGCCAGACAGTCACGGAATCATTCGTGACCGCTCGGCGATCACGAAAGAGGGGTCATTCGTGACCGCCATAATATTCATAAAAAATATTGATTTTATTGATCCATCTTGATGTGTTTATGATTTTTAACAATAAGTCTCATTACTACATGTGAATTGAAGTCATAAATTAGAAAAACATTAGTAATTAATTTATTAAAATAGCGAATTAAATGTGATTAGGCGAGTTATGAACGAATAACCTATTTTATGTTTTACAACTAATCATCATATACACCAAGTTATTTTAGATGTAATGTGCGATTTTGTGATAAAATCCCTTTTAATTTACTTAGTAGGAACTTTTTATCAATTTAACAAACATCGCACCTTAATTAATCAAACGAAAATCAAAAATTTCGAATGAGACTTGTTCGTGACCGCTGGTAGGTCACGAATAAGGGTCTTTCGTGACAGCTGGGTGGGTTCGTGATCGCCAGGCAGTCGCGAAATCTTTCGTGACCGCTCGGAAGTCACGAAAGAGGGGTCAATCTTGACCGGCCGGCGGCCACGAATAATATTCATAAAAAAAAATTAATTTTATGGATCCATCTTGATGTGTTTATGATTTTTAACAATAAGTCTCATTACTACATGTGAATTGAAGTAATAAATTAGTACAACATTAGTAATTAACATATTAAAATAGCGGATTAGATGTTATTAGGCGAGTTATGATCGAATAACCTATTTTATGTTCTACAACTAATCATCATAAACACCAAGTTGTTTTAGATGTAATGTACGATTTTGTGATAAAATCTCTTTTAATTTACTTAGTAGTAACTATTTTATCAATTTAACAAACATCGCACCTTAATTAAACAAACGAAAATCAAAAATTACGAATGAGACTTATTCGTGACCGCTGGGCAGTTACGAATAAGGGTCTTTCGTGACTGCCAGACAGTCACAGAATCATTCGTGACCGCTCGGCAATCACGAAAGAGGGGTCATTCGTGACCGCCATAATATTCATAAAAAAATTGATTTTATTGATCCATCTTGATGTGTTTATGATTTTTAACAATAAGTCTCATTACTACATGTGAATTGAAGTAATAAATTAGAAAAACATTAGTAATTAATTTATTAAAATAGCGAATTAAATGTGATTAGGCGAGTTATGAACGAATAACCTATTTTATGTTCTACAACTAATCATCATATACACCAAGTTATTTTAGATGTAATGTGCGATTTTGTGATAAAATCCCTTTTAATTTACTTAGTAGGAACTTTTTATCAATTTAACAAACATCGCACCTTAATTAATCAAACGAAAATCAAAAATTTCGAATGAGACTTGTTCGTGACCGCTGGGAGGTCACGAATAAGGGTCTTTCGTGACAGCTGGGCGGGTTTGTGATCGCCAGGCGGTCGCGGAATCTTTCGTGACCGCTCGGCAGTCACAAAAGAAGGGACATTCTTGACCGGTCGGCGGCCACGAATAATATTCATAAAAAAAAATTAATTTTATGGATCCATCTTGATGTGTTTATGATTTTTAACAATAAGTCTCATTACTACATGTGAATTGAAGTAATAAATTAGTACAACATTAGTAATTAACATATTAAAATAGAGGATTAGATGTTATTAGGCGAGTTATGAACGAATAACCTATTTTATGTTCTACAACTAATCATCATACACACCAAGTTGTTTTAGATGTAATGTGCGATTTTGTGATAAAATCTCTTTTAATTTACTTAGTAGTAACTATTTTATCAATTTAAAAAACATCGCACCTTAATTAAACAAACGAAAATCAAAAATTACGAATGAGGCTTATTCGTGACCGCTGGGCGGTTACGAATAAAGGGTCTTTGGTGACCGCGAGACAGTCACGGAATCATTCGTGACCGCTCGGCGATCACGAAAGAGGGGTCATTCGTGACCCCCATAATATTCATAAAAAAAATTGATTTTATGGATCCATCTTGATGTGTTTATGATTTTTAACAATAAGTCTCATTACTACATGTGAATTGAAGTAATAAATTAGAAAAATATTAGTAATTAATTTATTAAAATAGCGAATTAAATGTGATTAGGCGAGTTATGAACGAATAACCTATTTTATGTTCTACAACTAATCATCATATACACCAAGTTATTTTAGATGTAATGTGTGATTTTGTGATAAAATCCCTTTTAATTTACTTAGTAGGAACTTTTTATCAATTTAACAAACATCGCACCTTAATTAATCAAACGAAAATCAAAAATTTCGAATGAGACTTGTTCGTGACCGTTGGGAGGTCACGAATAAGGGTCTTTCGTGACAGCTTGGCGGGTTCGTGACCGCCAGGCGTTCGCGAAATCTTTCGTGACCGCTCGGAAGTCACGAAAGAGGGGTCATTCTTGACCGGCCGGCGGCCACGAATAATATTCATAAAAAAAAATTAATTTTATGGATCCATCTTGATGTGTTTATGATTTTTAACAATAAGTCTCATTACTACATGTGAATTGAAGTAATAAATTAGTACAACATTAGTAATTAACATATTAAAATAGCGGATTAGATGTTATTAGGCCAGTTATGAACGAATAACCTATTTTATGTTCTACAACTAATCATCATACACACCAAGTTATTTTAGATGTAATGTGCGATTTTGTTATAAAATCTCTTTTAATTTACTTAGTAGTAACTATTTTATCAATTTAACAAACATCGCACCTTAATTAAACAAACAAAAATCAAAAATTACGAATGAGACTTATTCGTGACCGCTGGGCAGTTACGAATAAGGGTCTTTCGTGACCGCCAGACAGTCACGGAATCATTCGTGACCGCTCGGCGATCACGAAAGAGGGGTCATTCGTGACCGCCATAATATTCATAAAAAAAATTGATTTTATTGATCCATCTTGATGTGTTTATGATTTTTAACAATAAGTCTCATTACTACATGTGAATTGAAGTAATAAATTAGAAAAACATTAGTAATTAATTTATTAAAATAGCCAATTAAATGTGATTAGGCGAGTTATGAACGAATAACCTATTTTATGTTCTACAACTAATCATCATATACACCAAGTTATTTTAGATGTAATGTGTGATTTTGTGATAAAATCCCTTTTAATTTACTTAGTAGGAACTTTTTATCAATTTAACAAACATCGCACCTTAATTAATCAAGCGAAAATCAAAAATATCGAATGAGACTTGTTCGTGACCGCTGGGAGGTCGTGAATAAGGGTCTTTCGTGACAGCTGGGCGGGTTCGTGACCGCTCGGAAGTCACGAAAGAGGGGTCATTCTTGACTGGCCGACGGCCACGAATAATATTCATAAAAAAAAAATTAATTTTATGGATCCATCTTGATGTGTTTATGATTTTTAACAATAAGTCTCATTACTACATGTGAATTAAAGTAATAAATTAGTACAACATTAGTAATTAACATATTAAAATAGCGGATTAGATGTTATTAGGCGAGTTATGAACGAATAACCTATTTTATGTTCTACAACTAATCATCATATACACCAAGTTGTTTTAGATGTAATGTGCGATTTTGTGATAAAATCTCTTTTAATTTACTTAGTAGTAACTATTTTATCAATTTAACAAACATCGCACCTTAATTAAACAAACGAAAATAAAAAATTACGAATGAGACTTATTCGTGACCGCTGGGCAGTTACGAATAAGGGTCTTTCGTGACCGCCAGATAGTCACGGAATCATTCGTGACCGCTCGGCAATCACGAAAGAGGGGTCATTCGTGACCGCCATAATATTCATAAAAAAATTTATTTTATTGATCCATCTTGATGTGTTTATGATTTTTAACAATAAGTCTCATTACTACATGTGAATTGAAGTAATAAATTAGAAAAACATTAGTAATTAATTTATTAAAATAGCGAATTAAATGTGATTAGGCGAGTTATGAACGAATAACCTATTTTATGTTCTACAACTAATCATCATATACACAAGTTATTTTAGATGTAATGTGCGATTTTGTGATAAAATCTCTTTTAATTTACTTAGTAGTAACTATTTTATCAATTTAACAAACATCGCACCTTAATTAAACAAACAAAAATCAAAAATTACGAATGAGACTTATTCGTGACCGCTGGGCAGTTACGAATAAGGGTCTTTCGTGACCGCCAGACAGTCACGGAATCATTCGTGACCGCTCGGCGATCACGAAAGAGGGGTCATTCGTTACCGCCATAATATTCATAAAAAAAATTGATTTTATTGATCCATCTTGATGTGTTTATGATTTTTAACAATAAGTCTCATTACTACATGTGAATTGAAGTAATACATTAGAAAAACATTAGTAATTAATTTATTAAAATAGCGAATTAAATGTGATTAGGCGAGTTATGAACGAATAACCTATTTTATGTTCTACAACTAATCATCATATACACCAAGTTATTTTAGATGTAATGTGCGATTTTGTGATAAAATCTCTTTTAATTTACTTAGTAGTAACTATTTTATCAATTTAACAAACATCGCACCTTAATTAAACAAACAAAAATCAAAAATTACGAATGAGACTTATTCGTGACCGCTGGGCAGTTACGAATAAGGGTCTTTCGTGACCGCCAGACAGTCACGGAATCATTCGTGACCGCTCGGCTATCACGAAAGAGGGGTCATTCGTGACCGCCATAATATTCATAAAAAAAATTGATTTTATTGATCCATCTTGATGTGTTTATGATTTTTAACAATAAGTCTCATTACTACATGTGAATTGAAGTAATAAATTAGAAAAACATTAGTAATTAATTTATTAAAATAGCGAATTAAATGTGATTAGGCGAGTTATGAACGAATAACCTATTTTATGTTTTACAACTAATCATCATATACACCAAGTTATTTTAGATGTAATGTGCGATTTTGTGATAAAATCCCTTTTAATTTACTTAGTAGGAACTTTTTATCAATTTAACAAACATCGCACCTTAATTAATCAAACGAAAATCAAAAATTTCGAATGAGACTTGTTCGTGACCGCTGGTAGGTCACGAATAAGGGTCTTTCGTGACAGCTGGGTGGGTTCGTGATCGCCAGGCAGTCGCGAAATCTTTCGTGACCGCTCGGAAGTCACGAAAGAGGGGTCAATCTTGACCGGCCGGCGGCCACGAATAATATTCATAAAAAAAAAATAATTTTATGGATCCATCTTGATGTGTTTATGATTTTTAACAATAAGTCTCATTACTACATGTGAATTGAAGTAATAAATTAGTACAACATTAGTAATTAACATATTAAAATAGCGGATTAGATGTTATTAGGCGAGTTATGATCGAATAACCTATTTTATGTTCTACAACTAATCATCATAAACACCAAGTTGTTTTAGATGTAATGTACGATTTTGTGATAAAATCTCTTTTAATTTACTTAGTAGTAACTATTTTATCAATTTAACAAACATCGCACCTTAATTAAACAAACGAAAATCAAAAATTACGAATGAGACTTATTCGTGACCGCTGGGAGGTCACGAATAAGGGTCTTTCGTGACAGCTGGGCGGGTTTGTGATCGCCAGGCGGTCGCGGAATCTTTCGTGACCGCTCGGCAGTCACAAAAGAAGGGACATTCTTGACCGGCCGGCGGCCACGAATAATATTCATAAAAAAAAATTAATTTTATGGATCCATCTTGATGTGTTTATGATTTTTAACAATAAGTCTCATTACTACATGTGAATTGAAGTAATAAATTAGTACAACATTAGTAATTAACATATTAAAATAGAGGATTAGATGTTATTAGGCGAGTTATGAACGAATAACCTATTTTATGTTCTACAACTAATCATCATACACACCAAGTTGTTTTAGATGTAATGTGCGATTTTGTGATAAAATCTCTTTTAATTTACTTAGTAGTAACTATTTTATCAATTTAAAAAACATCGCACCTTAATTAAACAAACGAAAATAAAAAATTACGAATGAGGCTTATTCGTGACCGCTGGGCGGTTACGAATAAAGGGTCTTTGGTGACCGCGAGACAGTCACAGAATCATTCGTGACCGCTCGGCGATCACGAAAGAGGGGTCATTCGTGACCCCCATAATATTCATAAAAAAAATTGATTTTATGGGTCCATCTTGATGTGTTTATGATTTTTAACAATAAGTCTCATTACTACATGTGAATTGAAGTAATAAATTAGAAAAACATTAGTAATTAATTTATTAAAATAGCGAATTAAATGTGATTAGGCGAGTTATGAACGAATAACCTATTTTATGTTCTACAACTAATCATCATATACACCAAGTTATTTTAGATGTAATGTGCGATTTTGTGATAAATCCCTTTTAATTTACTTAGTAGGAACTTTTTATCAATTTAACAAACATCGCACCTTAATTAATCAAACGAAAATCAAAAATTTCGAATGAGACTTGTTCGTGACCGCTGGGAGGTCACGAATAAGGGTCTTTCGTGACAGCTGGGCGGGTTTGTGATCGCCAGGCGGTCGCGGAATCTTTCGTGACCGCTCGGCAGTCACAAAAGAAGGGACATTCTTGACCGGCCGGCGGCCACGAATAATATTCATAAAAAAAAATTAATTTTATGGATCCATCTTGATGTGTTTATGATTTTTAACAATAAGTCTCATTACTACATGTGAATTGAAGTAATAAATTAGTACAACATTAGTAATTAACATATTAAAATAGAGGATAAGATGTTATTAGGCGAGTTATGAACGAATAACCTATTTTATGTTCTACAACTAATCATCATACACACCAAGTTGTTTTAGATGTAATGTGCGATTTTGTGATAAAATCTCTTTTAATTTACTTAGTAGTAACTATTTTATCAATTTAAAAAACATCGCACCTTAATTAAACAAACGAAAATAAAAAATTACGAATGAGGCTTATTCGTGACCGCTGGGCGGTTACGAATAAAGGGTCTTTGGTGATCGCGAGACAGTCACGGAATCATTCGTGACCGCTCGGCGATCACGAAAGAGGGGTCATTCGTGACCCCCATAATATTCATAAAAAAAATTGATTTTATGGGTCCATCTTGATGTGTTTATGATTTTTAACAATAAGTCTCATTACTACATGTGAATTGAAGTAATAAATTAGAAAAACATTAGTAATTAATTTATTAAAATAGCGAATTAAATGTGATTAGGCGAGTTATGAACGAATAACCTATTTTATGTTCTACAACTAATCATCATATACACCAAGTTATTTTAGATGTAATGTGTGATTTTGTGATAAAATCCCTTTTAATTTACTTAGTAGGAACTTTTTATCAATTTAACAAACATCGCACCTTAATTAATCAAACGAAAATCAAAAATTTCGAATGAGACTTGTTCGTGACCGTTGGGAGGTCACGAATAAGGGTCTTTCGTGACAGCTTGGCGGGTTCGTGACCGCCAGGCGTTCGCGAAATCTTTCGTGACCGCTCGGAAGTCACGAAAGAGGGGTCATTCTTGACCGGCCGGCGGCCACGAATAATATTCATAAAAAAAAATTAATTTTATGGATCCATCTTGATGTGTTTATGATTTTTAACAATAAGTCTCATTACTACATGTGAATTAAAGTAATAAATTAGTACAACATTAGTAATTAACATATTAAAATAGCGGATTAGATGTTATTAGTCGAGTTATGAACGAATAACCTATTTTATGTTCTACAACTAATCATCATACACACCAAGTTGTTTTAGATGTAATGTGCGATTTTGTGATAAAATCTCTTTTAATTTACTTAGTAGTAACTATTTTATCAATTTAACAAACATCGCACCTTAATTAAACAAACGAACATCAAAAATTACGAATGAGACTTATTCGTGACCGCTGGGCAGTTACGAATAAAGGTCATTCGTGACCGCCAGACAGTCACGGAATCATTCGTGACCGCTCGGCAATCACGAAAGAGGGGTCATTCGTGACCGCCATAATATTCATAAAAAAAAATTATTTTATTGATCCATCTTGATGTGTTTATGATTTTTAACAATAAGTCTCATTACAACATGTGAATTGAAGTAATAAATTAGAAAAACATTAGTAATTAATTTATTAAAATAGCGAATTAAATGTGATTAGGCGAGTTATGAACGAATAACCTATTTTATGTTCTACAACTAATCATCATATACACCAAGTTATTTTAGATGTAATGTGCGATTTTGTCATAAAATCTCTTTTAATTTACTTAGTAGTAACTATTTTATCAATTTAACAAACATCGCACCTTAATTAAACAAATAAAAATCAAAAATTACGAATGAGACTTATTCGTGACCGCTGGGCAGTTACGAATAAGGGTCTTTCGTGACCGCCAGACAGTCACGGAATCATTCGTGACCGCTCGGCGATCACGAAAGAGGGGTCATTCGTTACCGCCATAATATTCATAAAAAAAATTGATTTTATTGATCCATCTGGACGTGTTTATGATTTTTAACAATAAGTCTCATTACTACATGTGAATTGAAGTAATACATTAGAAAAACATTAGTAATTAATTTATTAAAATAGCGAATTAAATGTGATTAGGCGAGTTATGAACGAATAACCTATTTTATGTTCTACAACTAATCATCATATACACCAAGTTATTTTAGATGTAATGTGCGATTTTGTGATAAAATCTCTTTTAATTTACTTAGTAGTAACTATTTTATCAATTTAACAAACATCGCACCTTAATTAAACAAACAAAAATCAAAAATTACGAATGAGACTTATTCGTGACCGCTGGGCAGTTACGAATAAGGGTCTTTCGTGACCGCCAGACAGTCACGGAATCATTCGTGACCGCTCGGCGATCACGAAAGAGGGGTCATTCGTGACCGCCATAATATTCATAAAAAAAATTGATTTTATTGATCCATCTTGATGTGTTTATGATTTTTAACAATAAGTCTCATTACTACATGTGAATTGAAGTAATAAATTAGAAAAACATTAGTAATTAATTTATTAAAATAGCGAATTAAATGTGATTAGGCGAGTTATGAACGAATAACCTATTTTATGTTTTACAACTAATCATCATATACACCAAGTTATTTTAGATGTAATGTGCGATTTTGTGATAAAATCCCTTTTAATTTACTTAGTAGGAACTTTTTATCAATTTAACAAACATCGCACCTTAATTAATCAAACGAAAATCAAAAATTTCGAATGAGACTTGTTCGTGACCGCTGGTAGGTCACGAATAAGGGTCTTTCGTGACAGCTGGGTGGGTTCGTGATCGCCAGGCAGTCGCGAAATCTTTCGTGACCGCTCGGAAGTCACGAAAGAGGGGTCAATCTTGACCGGCCGGCGGCCACGAATAATATTCATAAAAAAAAATTAATTTTATGGATCCATCTTGATGTGTTTATGATTTTTAACAATAAGTCTCATTACTACATGTGAATTGAAGTAATAAATTAGTACAACATTAGTAATTAACATATTAAAATAGCGGATTAGATGTTATTAGGCGAGTTATGATCGAATAACCTATTTTATGTTCTACAACTAATCATCATAAACACCAAGTTGTTTTAGATGTAATGTACGATTTTGTGATAAAATCTCTTTTAATTTACTTAGTAGTAACTATTTTATCAATTTAACAAACATCGCACCTTAATTAAACAAACGAAAATCAAAAATTACGAATGAGACTTATTCGTGACCGCTGGGCAGTTACGAATAAGGGTCTTTCGTGACTGCCAGACAGTCACAGAATCATTCGTGACCGCTCGGCAATCACGAAAGAGGGGTCATTCGTGACCGCCATAATATTCATAAAAAAATTGATTTTATTGATCCATCTTGATGTGTTTATGATTTTTAACAATAAGTCTCATTACTACATGTGAATTGAAGTAATAAATTAGAAAAACATTAGTAATTAATTTATTAAAATAGCGAATTAAATGTGATTAGGCGAGTTATGAACGAATAACCTATTTTATGTTCTACAACTAATCATCATATACACCAAGTTATTTTAGATGTAATGTGCGATTTTGTGATAAAATCCCTTTTAATTTACTTAGTAGGAACTTTTTATCAATTTAACAAACATCGCACCTTAATTAATCAAACGAAAATCAAAAATTTCGAATGAGACTTGTTCGTGACCGCTGGGAGGTCACGAATAAGGGTCTTTCGTGACAGCTGGGCGGGTTTGTGATCGCCAGGCGGTCGCGGAATCTTTCGTGACCGCTCGGCAGTCACAAAAGAAGGGACATTCTTGACCGGTCGGCGGCCACGAATAATATTCATAAAAAAAAATTAATTTTATGGATCCATCTTGATGTGTTTATGATTTTTAACAATAAGTCTCATTACTACATGTGAATTGAAGTAATAAATTAGTACAACATTAGTAATTAACATATTAAAATAGAGGATTAGATGTTATTAGGCGAGTTATGAACGAATAACCTATTTTATGTTCTACAACTAATCATCATACACACCAAGTTGTTTTAGATGTAATGTGCGATTTTGTGATAAAATCTCTTTTAATTTACTTAGTAGTAACTATTTTATCAATTTAAAAAACATCGCACCTTAATTAAACAAACGAAAATCAAAAATTACGAATGAGGCTTATTCGTGACCGCTGGGCGGTTACGAATAAAGGGTCTTTGGTGACCGCCAGACAGTCACGGAATCATTCGTGACCGCTCGGCGATCACGAAAGAGGGGTCATTCGTGACCCCCATAATATTCATAAAAAAAATTGATTTTATGGATCCATCTTGATGTGTTTATGATTTTTAACAATAAGTCTCATTACTACATGTGAATTGAAGTAATAAATTAGAAAAATATTAGTAATTAATTTATTAAAATAGCGAATTAAATGTGATTAGGCGAGTTATGAACGAATAACCTATTTTATGTTCTACAACTAATCATCATATACACCAAGTTATTTTAGATGTAATGTGTGATTTTGTGATAAAATCCCTTTTAATTTACTTAGTAGGAACTTTTTATCAATTTAACAAACATCGCACCTTAATTAATCAAACGAAAATCAAAAATTTCGAATGAGACTTGTTCGTGACCGTTGGGAGGTCACGAATAAGGGTCTTTCGTGACAGCTTGGCGGGTTCGTGACCGCCAGGCGTTCGCGAAATCTTTCGTGACCGCTCGGAAGTCACGAAAGAGGGGTCATTCTTGACCGGCCGGCGGCCACGAATAATATTCATAAAAAAAAATTAATTTTATGGATCCATCTTGATGTGTTTATGATTTTTAACAATAAGTCTCATTACTACATGTGAATTGAAGTAATAAATTAGTACAACATTAGTAATTAACATATTAAAATAGCGGATTAGATGTTATTAGGCGAGTTATGAACGAATAACCTATTTTATGTTCTACAACTAATCATCATACACACCAAGTTGTTTTAGATGTAATGTGCGATTTTGTGATAAAATCTCTTTTAATTTACTTAGTAGTAACTATTTTATCAATTTAATAAACATCGCACCTTAATTAAACAAACGAAAATCAAAAATTACGAATGAGGCTTATTCGTGACCGCTGGGCGGTTACGAATAAAGGGTCTTTGGTGACCGCGAGACAGTCACGGAATCATTCGTGACCGCTCGGCGATCACGAAAGAGGGGTCATTCGTGACCCCCATAATATTCATAAAAAAAATTGATTTTATGGATCCATCTTGATGTGTTTATGATTTTTAACAATAAGTCTCATTACTACATGTGAATTGAAGTAATAAATTAGAAAAATATTAGTAATTAATTTATTAAAATAGCGAATTAAATGTGATTAGGCGAGTTATGAACGAATAACCTATTTTATGTTCTACAACTAATCATCATATACACCAAGTTATTTTAGATGTAATGTGTGATTTTGTGATAAAATCCCTTTTAATTTACTTAGTAGGAACTTTTTATCAATTTAACAAACATCGCACCTTAATTAATCAAACGAAAATCAAAAATTTCGAATGAGACTTGTTCGTGACCGTTGGGAGGTCACGAATAAGGGTCTTTCGTGACAGCTTGGCGGGTTCGTGACCGCCAGGCGTTCGCGAAATCTTTCGTGACCGCTCGGAAGTCACGAAAGAGGGGTCATTCTTGACCGGCCGGCGGCCACGAATAATATTCATAAAAAAAAATTAATTTTATGGATCCATCTTGATGTGTTTATGATTTTTAACAATAAGTCTCATTACTACATGTGAATTGAAGTAATAAATTAGTACAACATTAGTAATTAACATATTAAAATAGCGGATTAGATGTTATTAGGCGAGTTATGAACGAATAACCTATTTTATGTTCTACAACTAATCATCATACACACCAAGTTGTTTTAGATGTAATGTGCGATTTTGTGATAAAATCTCTTTTAATTTACTTAGTAGTAACTATTTTATCAATTTAACAAACATCGCACCTTAATTAAACAAACGAAAATCAAAAATTACGAATGAGACTTATTCGTGACCGCTGGGCAGTTACGAATAAAGGTCATTCGTGACCGCCAGACAGTCACGGAATCATTCGTGACCGCTCGGCAATCACGAAAGAGGGGTCATTCGTGACCCCCATAATATTCATAAAAAAAATTGATTTTATGGATCCATCTTGATGTGTTTATGATTTTTAACAATAAGTCTCATTACTACATGTGAATTGAAGTAATAAATTAGAAAAATATTAGTAATTAATTTATTAAAATAGCGAATTAAATGTGATTAGGCGAGTTATGAACGAATAACCTATTTTATGTTCTACAACTAATCATCATATACACCAAGTTATTTTAGATGTAATGTGTGATTTTGTGATAAAATCCCTTTTAATTTACTTAGTAGGAACTTTTTATCAATTTAACAAACATCGCACCTTAATTAATCAATCGAAAATCAAAAATTTCGAATGAGACTTGTTCGTGACCGCTTGGAGGTCACGAATAATGGTCTTTCGTGACAGCTGGGCGGGTTCGTGACCGCCAGGCGGTCGGGAAATCTTTCGTGACCGCTCGGAAGTCACGAAAAAGGGGTCATTCTTGACTGGCCGACGGCCACGAATAATATTCATAAAAAAAAAAAAAAAATTTATGGATCCATCTTGATGTGTTTATGATTTTTAACAATAAGTCTCATTACTACATGTGAATTAAAGTAATAAATTAGTACAACATTAGTAATTAATTTATTAAAATAGCGAATTAAATGTGATTAGGCGAGTTATGAACGAATAACCTATTTTATGTTCTACAACTAATCATCATATACACCAAGTTATTTTAGATGTAATGTGCGATTTTGTGATAAAATCTCTTTTAATTTACTTAGTAGTAACTATTTTATCAATTTAACAAACATCGCACCTTAATTAAACAAACAAAAATCAAAAATTATGAATGAGATTTATTCGTGACCGCTGGGCAGTTACGAATAAGGGTCTTTCGTGACCGCCAGACAGTCACGGAATCATTCGTGACCGCTCGGCGATCACGAAAGAGGGGTCATTCGTGACCGCCATAATATTCATAAAAAAAATTGATTTTATTGATCCATCTTGATGTGTTTATTATTTTTAACAATAAGTCTCATTACTACATGTGAATTGAAGTAATAAATTAGAAAAACATTAGTAATTAATTTATTAAAATAGCAAATTAAATGTGATTAGGCGAGTTATGAACTAATAACCTATTTTATGTTTTACAACTAATCATCATATACACCAAGTTATTTTAGATGTAATGTGCGATTTTGTGATAAAATCTCTTTTAATTTACTTAGTAGTAACTATTTTATCAATTTAACAAACATCGCACCTTAATTAAACAAACGAAAATCAAAAATTACGAATGAGACTTATTCGTGACCGCTGGGCAGTTACGAATAAAGGTCATTCGTGACCGCCAGACAGTCACGGAATCATTCGTGACCGCTCGGCAATCACGAAAGAGGGGTCATTCGTGACCGCCATAATATTCATAAAAAAAATGATTTTATTGATCCATCTTGATGTGTTTATGATTTTTAACAATAAGTCTCATTACTACATGTGAATTGAAGTAATAAATTAGTACAACATTAGTAATTAACATATTAAAATAGAGGATTAGATGTTATTAGGCGAGTTATGAACGAATAACCTATTTTATGTTCTACAACTAATCATCATACACACCAAGTTGTTTTAGATGTAATGTGCGATTTTGTGATAAAATCTCTTTTAATTTACTTAGTAGTAACTATTTTATCAATTTAACAAACATCGCACCTTAATTAAACAAACGAAAATCAAAAATTACGAATGAGGCTTATTCGTGACCGCTGGGCGGTTACGAATAAAGGGTCTTTGGTGACCGCCAGACAGTCACGGAATCATTCGTGACCGCTCGGCGATCACGAAAGAGGGGTCATTCGTGACCCCCATAATATTCATAAAAAAAATTGATTTTATTGATCCATCTTGATGTGTTTATTATTTTTAACAATAAGTCTCATTACTACATGTGAATTGAAGTAATAAATTAGAAAAACATTAGTAATTAATTTATTAAAATAGCGAATTAAATGTGATTAGGCGAGTTATGAACGAATAACCTATTTTATGTTCTACAACTAATCATCATATACACCAAGTTATTTTAGATGTAATGTGTGATTTTGTGATAAAATCCCTTTTAATTTACTTAGTAGGAACTTTTTATCAATTTAACAAACATCGCACCTTAATTAATCAAACGAAAATCAAAAATTTCGAATGAGACTTGTTCGTGACCGTTGGGAGGTCACGAATAAGGGTCTTTCGTGACAGCTTGGCGGGTTCGTGACCGCCAGGCGTTCGCGAAATCTTTCGTGACCGCTCGGAAGTCACGAAAGAGGGGTCATTCTTGACCGGCCGGCGGCCACGAATAATATTCATAAAAAAAAATTAATTTTATGGATCCATCTTGATGTGTTTATGATTTTTAACAATAAGTCTCATTACTACATGTGAATTGAAGTAATAAATTAGTACAACATTAGTAATTAACATATTAAAATAGCGGATTAGATGTTATTAGGCGAGTTATGAACGAATAACCTATTTTATGTTCTACAACTAATCATCATACACACCAAGTTGTTTTAGATGTAATGTGCGATTTTGTGATAAAATCTCTTTTAATTTACTTAGTAGTAACTATTTTATCAATTTAACAAACATCGCACCTTAATTAAACAAACGAAAATCAAAAATTACGAATGAGACTTATTCGTGACCGCTGGGCAGTTACGAATAAAGGTCATTCGTGACCGCCAGACAGTCACGGAATCATTCGTGACCGCTCGGCAATCACGAAAGAGGGGTCATTCGTGACCGCCATAATATTCATAAAAAAAAATGATTTTATTGATCCATCTTGATGTGTTTATGATTTTTAACAATAAGTCTCATTACTACATGTGAATTGAAGTAATAAATTAGAAAAACATTAGTAATTAATTTATTAAAATAGCGAATTAAATGTGATAAGGCGAGTTATGAACGAATGACCTATTTTATGTTCTACAACTAATCATCATATACACCAAGTTATTTTAGATGTAATGTGTGATTTTGTGATAAAATCCCTTTTAATTTACTTAGTAGGAACTTTTTATCAATTTAACAAACATCGCACCTTAATTAATCAATCGAAAATCAAAAATTTCGAATGAGACTTGTTCGTGACCGCTTGGAGGTCACGAATAATGGTCTTTCGTGACAGCTGGGCGGGTTCGTGACCGCCAGGCGGTCGGGAAATCTTTCGTGACCGCTCGGAAGTCACGAAAAAGGGGTCATTCTTGACTGGCCGACGGCCACGAATAATATTCATAAAAAAAAAAAAAAAATTTATGGATCCATCTTGATGTGTTTATGATTTTTAACAATAAGTCTCATTACTATTAGTAATTAATTTATTAAAATAGCGAATTAAATGTGATTAGGCGAGTTATGAACGAATAACCTATTTTATGTTCTACAACTAATCATCATATACACCAAGGTATTTTAGATGTAATGTGCGATTTTGTGATAAAATCTCTTTTAATTTACTTAGTAGTAACTATTTTATCAATTTAACAAACATCGCACCTTAATTAAACAAACGAAAATCAAAAATTACGAATGTGACTTATTCGTGACCGCTGGGCAGTTACGAATAAAGGTCATTCGTGACCGCCAGACAGTCACGGAATCATTCGTGACCGCTCGGCAATCACGAAAGAGGGGTCATTCGTGACCGCCATAATATTCATAAAAAAAAATGATTTTATTGATCCATCTTGATGTGTTTATGATTTTTAACAATAAGTCTCATTACTACATGTGAATTGAAGTAATAAATTAGAAAAACATTAGTAATTAATTTATTAAAATAGCGAATTAAATGTGATAAGGCGAGTTATGAACGAATGACCTATTTTATGTTCTACAACTAATCATCATATACACCAAGTTATTTTAGATGTAATGTGTGATTTTGTGATAAAATCCCTTTTAATTTACTTAGTAGGAACTTTTTATCAATTTAACAAACATCGCACCTTAATTAATCAATCGAAAATCAAAAATTTCGAATGAGACTTGTTCGTGACCGCTTGGAGGTCACGAATAATGGTCTTTCGTGACAGCTGGGCGGGTTCGTGACCGCCAGGCGGTCGGGAAATCTTTCGTGACCGCTCGGAAGTCACGAAAAAGGGGTCATTCTTGACTGGCCGACGGCCACGAATAATATTCATAAAAAAAAAAAAAATTTATGGATCCATCTTGATGTGTTTATGATTTTTAACAATAAGTCTCATTACTACATGTGAATTAAAGTAATAAATTAGTACAACATTAGTAATTAATTTATTAAAATAGCGAATTAAATGTGATTAGGCGAGTTATGAACGAATAACCTATTTTATGTTCTACAACTAATCATCATATACACCAAGTTATTTTAGATGTAATGTGCGATTTTGTAATAAAATCTCTTTTAATTTACTTAGTAGTAACTATTTTATCAATTTAACAAACATCGCACCTTAATTAAACAAACAAAAATCAAAAATTATGAATGAGACTTATTCGTGACCGCTGGGCAGTTACGAATAAGGGTCTTTCGTGACCGCCAGACAGTCACGGAATCATTCGTGACCGCTCGGCGATCACGAAAGAGGGGTCATTCGTGACCGCCATAATATTCATAAAACAAATTGATTTTATTGATCCATCTTGATGTGTTTATTATTTTTAACAATAAGTCTCATTACTACATGTGAATTGAAGTAATAAATTAGAAAAACATTAGTAATTAATTTATTAAAATAGCGAATTAAATGTGATTAGGCGAGTTATGAACTAATAACCTATTTTATGTTTTACAACTAATCATCATATACACCAAGTTATTTTAGATGTAATGTGCGATTTTGTGATAAAATCCCTTTTAATTTACTTAGTAGGAACTTTTTATCAATTTAACAAACATCGCACCTTAATTAATCAAACGAAAATCAAAAATTTCGAATGAGACTTGTTCGTGACCGCTGGGCAGTTACGAATAAGGGTCTTTCGTGACCGCCAGACAGTCACAGAATCATTCGTGACCGCTCGGCAATCACGAAAGAGGGGTCATTCGTGACCGCCATAATATTCATAAAAAAATTGATTTTATTGATCCATCTTGATGTGTTTATGATTTTTAACAATAAGTCTCATTACTACATGTGAATTGAAGTAATAAATTAGAAAAACATTAGTAATTAATTTATTAAAATAGCGAATTAAATGTGATTAGGCGAGTTATGAACGAATAACCTATTTTATGTTCTACAACTAATCATCATATACACCAAGTTATTTTAGATGTAATGTGCGATTTTGTAATAAAATCTCTTTTAATTTACTTAGTAGTAACTATTTTATCAATTTAACAAACATCGCACCTTAATTAAACAAACAAAAATCAAAAATTATGAATGAGACTTATTCGTGACCGCTGGGCAGTTACGAATAAGGGTCTTTCGTGACCGCCAGACAGTCACGGAATCATTCGTGACCGCTCGGCGATCACGAAAGAGGGGTCATTCGTGACCGCCATAATATTCATAAAACAAATTGATTTTATTGATCCATCTTGATGTGTTTATTATTTTTAACAATAAGTCTCATTACTACATGTGAATTGAAGTAATAAATTAGAAAAACATTAGTAATTAATTTATTAAAATAGCGAATTAAATGTGATTAGGCGAGTTATGAACTAATAACCTATTTTATGTTTTACAACTAATCATCATATACACCAAGTTATTTTAGATGTAATGTGCGATTTTGTGATAAAATCCCTTTTAATTTACTTAGTAGGAACTTTTTATCAATTTAACAAACATCGCACCTTAATTAATCAAACGAAAATCAAAAATTTCGAATGAGACTTGTTCGTGACCGCTGGGCAGTTACGAATAAGGGTCTTTCGTGACCGCCAGACAGTCACAGAATCATTCGTGACCGCTCGGCAATCACGAAAGAGGGGTCATTCGTGACCGCCATAATATTCATAAAAAAATTGATTTTATTGATCCATCTTGATGTGTTTATGATTTTTAACAATAAGTCTCATTACTACATGTGAATTGAAGTAATAAATTAGAAAAACATTAGTAATTAATTTATTAAAATAGCGAATTAAATGTGATTAGGCGAGTTATGAACGAATAACCTATTTTATGTTCTACAACTAATCATCATATACACCAAGTTATTTTAGATGTAATGTGCGATTTTGTAATAAAATCCCTTTTAATTTACTTAGTAGGAACTTTTTATCAATTTAACAAACATCGCACCTTAATTAATCAAACGAAAATCAAAAATTTCGAATGAGACTTGTTCGTGACCGCTGGGAGGTCACGAATAAGGGTCTTTCGTGACAGCTGGGCGGGTTTGTGATCTCCAGGCGGTCGCGGAATCTTTCGTGACCGCTCGGCAGTCACAAAAGAGGGGACATTCTTGACCGGCCGGCGGCCACGAATAATATTCATAAAAAAAAAAAAATTTTATGGATCCATCTTGATGTGTTTATAATTTTTAACAATAAGTCTCATTACTACATGTGAATTGAAGTAATAAATTAGTACAACATTAGTAATTAACATATTAAAATAGAGGATTAGATGTTATTAGGCGAGTTATGAACGAATAACCTATTTTATGTTCTACAACTAATCATCATACACACCAAGTTGTTTTAGATGTAATGTGCGATTTTGTGATAAAATCTCTTTTAATTTACTTAGTAGTAACTATTTTATCAATTTAACAAACATCGCACCTTAATTAAACAAACGAAAATCAAAAATTACGAATGAGGCTTATTCGTGACCGCTGGGCGGTTACGAATAAAGGGTCTTTGGTGACCGCCAGACAGTCACAGAATCATTCGTGACCGCTCGGCGATCACGAAAGAGGGGTCATTCGTGACCCCCATAATATTCATAAAAAAAATTGATTTTATTGATCCATCTTGATGTGTTTATTATTTTTAACAATAAGTCTCATTACTACATGTGAATTGAAGTAATAAATTAGAAAAACATTAGTAATTAATTTATTAAAATAGCGAATTAAATGTGATTAGGCGAGTTATGAACGAATAACCTATTTTATGTTCTACAACTAATCATCATATACACCAAGTTATTTTAGATGTAATGTGTGATTTTGTGATAAAATCCCTTTTAATTTACTTAGTAGGAACTTTTTATCAATTTAACAAACATCGCACCTTAATTAATCAAACGAAAATCAAAAATTTCGAATGAGACTTGTTCGTGACCGTTGGGAGGTCACGAATAAGGGTCTTTCGTGACAGCTTGGCGGGTTCGTGACCGCCAGGCGTTCGCGAAATCTTTCGTGACCGCTCGGAAGTCACGAAAGAGGGGTCATTCTTGACCGGTCGGCGGCCACGAATAATATTCATAAAAAAAAATTAATTTTATGGATCCATCTTGATGTGTTTATGATTTTTAACAATAAGTCTCATTACTACATGTGAATTGAAGTAATAAATTAGTACAACATTAGTAATTAACATATTAAAATAGCGGATTAGATGTTATTAGGCGAGTTATGAACGAATAACCTATTTTATGTTCTACAACTAATCATCATACACACCAAGTTGTTTTAGATGTAATGTGCGATTTTGTGATAAAATCTCTTTTAATTTACTTAGTAGTAACTATTTTATCAATTTAACAAACATCGCACCTTAATTAAACAAACGAAAATCAAAAATTACGAATGAGACTTATTCGTGACCGCTGGGCAGTTACGAATAAAGGTCATTCGTGACCGCCAGACAGTCACGGAATCATTCGTGACCGCTCGGCAATCACGAAAGAGGGGTCATTCGTGACCGCCATAATATTCATAAAAAAAATGATTTTATTGATCCATCTTGATGTGTTTATGATTTTTAACAATAAGTCTCATTACTACATGTGAATTGAAGTAATAAATTAGAAAAACATTAGTAATTAATTTATTAAAATAGCGAATTAAATGTGATAAGGCGAGTTATGAACGAATGACCTATTTTATGTTCTACAACTAATCATCATATACACCAAGTTATTTTAGATGTAATGTGTGATTTTGTGATAAAATCCCTTTTAATTTACTTAGTAGGAACTTTTTATCAATTTAACAAACATCGCACCTTAATTAATCAATCGAAAATCAAAAATTTCGAATGAGACTTGTTCGTGACCGCTTGGAGGTCACGAATAATGGTCTTTCGTGACAGCTGGGCGGGTTCGTGACCGCCAGGCGGTCGGGAAATCTTTCGTGACCGCTCGGAAGTCACGAAAAAGGGGTCATTCTTGACTGGCCGACGGCCACGAATAATATTCATAAAAAAAAATAAAAATTTATGGATCCATCTTGATGTGTTTATGATTTTTAACAATAAGTCTCATTACTACATGTGAATTAAAGTAATAAATTAGTACAACATTAGTAATTAATTTATTAAAATAGCGAATTAAATGTGATTAGGCGAGTTATGAACGAATAACCTATTTTATGTTCTACAACTAATCATCATATACACCAAGTTATTTTAGATGTAATGTGCGATTTTGTGATAAAATCTCTTTTAATTTACTTAGTAGTAACTATTTTATCAATTTAACAAACATCGCACCTTAATTAATCAAACAAAAATCAAAAATTATGAATGAGACTTATTCGTGACCGCTGGGCAGTTACGAATAAGGGTCTTTCGTGACCGCCAGACAGTCACGGAATCATTCGTGACCGCTCGGCGATCACGAAAGAGGGGTCATTCGTGACCGCCATAATATTCATAAAAAAAATTGATTTTATTGATCCATCTTGATGTGTTTATTATTTTTAACAATAAGTCTCATTACTACATGTGAATTGAAGTAATAAATTAGAAAAACATTAGTAATTAATTTATTAAAATAGCGAATTAAATGTGATTAGGCGAGTTATGAACTAATAACCTATTTTATGTTTTACAACTAATCATCATATACACCAAGTTATTTTAGATGTAATGTGCGATTTTGTGATAAAATCCCTTTTAATTTACTTAGTAGGAACTTTTTATCAATTTAACAAACATCGCACCTTAATTAATCAAACGAAAATCAAAAATTTCGAATGAGACTTGTTCGTGACCGCTGGGCAGTTACGAATAAGGGTCTTTCGTGACCGCCAGACAGTCACAGAATCATTCGTGACCGCTCGGCAATCACGAAAGAGGGGTCATTCGTGACCGCCATAATATTCATAAAAAAATTGATTTTATTGATCCATCTTGATGTGTTTATGATTTTTAACAATAAGTCTCATTACTACATGTGAATTGAAGTAATAAATTAGAAAAACATTAGTAATTAATTTATTAAAATAGCGAATTAAATGTGATTAGGCGAGTTATGAACGAATAACCTATTTTATGTTCTACAACTAATCATCATATACACCAAGTTATTTTAGATGTAATGTGCGATTTTGTAATAAAATCCCTTTTAATTTACTTAGTAGGAAGTTTTTATCAATTTAACAAACATCGCACCTTAATTAATCAAACGAAAATCAAAAATTTCGAATGAGACTTGTTCGTGACCGCTGGGAGGTCACGAATAAGGGTCTTTCGTGACAGCTGGGCGGGTTTGTGATCTCCAGGCGGTCGCGGAATCTTTCGTGACCGCTCGGCAGTCACAAAAGAGGGGACATTCTTGACCGGCCGGCGGCCACGAATAATATTCATAAAAAAAAATTAATTTTATGGATCCATCTTGATGTGTTTATGATTTTTAACAATAAGTCTCATTACTACATGTGAATTGAAGTAATAAATTAGTACAACATTAGTAATTAACATATTAAAATAGAGGATTAGATGTTATTAGGCGAGTTATGAACGAATAACCTATTTTATGTTCTACAACTAATCATCATACACACCAAGTTGTTTTAGATGTAATGTGCGATTTTGTGATAAAATCTCTTTTAATTTACTTAGTAGTAACTATTTTATCAATTTAACAAACATCGCACCTTAATTAAACAAACGAAAATCAAAAATTACGAATGAGGCTTATTCGTGACCGCTGGGCGGTTACGAATAAAGGGTCTTTGGTGACCGCCAGACAGTCACGGAATCATTCGTGACCGCTCGGCGATCACGAAAGAGGGGTCATTCGTGACCCCCATAATATTCATAAAAAAAATTGATTTTATTGATCCATCTTGATGTGTTTATTATTTTTAACAATAAGTCTCATTACTACATGTGAATTGAAGTAATAAATTAGAAAAACATTAGTAATTAATTTATTAAAATACCGAATTAAATGTGATTAGGCGAGTTATGAACTAATAACCTATTTTATGTTTTACAACTAATCATCATATACACCAAGTTATTTTAGATGTAATGTGCGATTTTGTGATAAAATCCCTTTTAATTTACTTAGTAGGAACTTTTTATCAAATTAACAAACATCGCACCTTAATTAATCAAACGAAAATCAAAAATTTCGAATGAGACTTGTTCGTGACCGCTGGTAGGTCACGAATAAGGGTCTTTCGTGACAGCTGGGTGGGTTCGTGATCGCCAGGCGGTCGCGAAATCTTTCGTGACCACTCGGAAGTCACGAAAGAGGGGTCAATCTTGGCCGGCCGGCGGCCACGAATAATATTCATAAAAAAAAATTAATTTTATGGATCCATCTTGATGTGTTTATGATTTTTAACAATAAGTCTCATTACTACATGTGAATTGAAGTAATAAATTAGTACAACATTAGTAATTAACATATTAAAATAGCGGATTAGATGTTATTAGGCGAGTTATGATCGAATAACCTATTTTATGTTCTACAACTAATCATCATAAACACCAAGTTGTTTTAGATGTAATGTACGATTTTGTGATAAAATCTCTTTTAATTTACTTAGTAGTAACTATTTTATCAATTTAACAAACATCGCACCTTAATTAAACAAACGAAAATCAAAAATTACGAATGAGACTTATTCGTGACCGCTGGGCAGTTACGAATAAGGGTCTTTCGTGACCGCCAGACAGTCACAGAATCATTCGTGACCGCTCGGCAATCACGAAAGAGGGGTCATTCGTGACCGCCATAATATTCATAAAAAAATTGATTTTATTGATCCATCTTGATGTGTTTATGATTTTTAACAATAAGTCTCATTACTACATGTGAATTGAAGTAATAAATTAGAAAAACATTAGTAATTAATTTATTAAAATAGCGAATTAAATGTGATTAGGCGAGTTATGAACGAATAACCTATTTTATGTTCTACAACTAATCATCATATACACCAAGTTATTTTAGATGTAATGTGCGATTTTGTGATAAAATCCCTTTTAATTTACTTAGTAGGAACTTTTTATCAATTTAACAAACATCGCACCTTAATTAATCAAACGAAAATCAAAAATTTCGAATGAGACTTGTTCGTGACCGCTGGGAGGTCACGAATAAGGGTCTTTCGTGACAGCTGGGCGGGTTTGTGATCTCCAGGCGGTCGCAGAATCTTTCGTGACCGCTCGGCAGTCACAAAAGAGGGGACATTCTTGACCGGCCGGCGGCCACGAATAATATTCATAAAAAAATTAATTTTATGGATCCGTCTTGATGTGTTTATGATTTTTAACAATAAGTCTCATTACTACATGTGAATTGAAGTAATAAATTAGTACAACATTAGTAATTAACATATTAAAATAGAGGATTAGATGTTATTAGGCGAGTTATGAACGAATAACCTATTTTATGATCTACAACTAATCATCATACACACCAAGTTGTTTTAGATGTAATGTGCGATTTTGTGATAAAATCTCTTTTAATTTACTTAGTAGTAACTATTTTATCAATTTAACAAACATCGCACCTTAATTAAACAAACAAAAATCAAAAATTATGAATGAGACTTATTCGTGACCGCTGGGCAGTTACGAATAAGGGTCTTTCGTGACCGCCAGACAGTCACGGAATCATTCGTGACCGCTCGGCGATCACGAAAGAGGGGTCATTCGTGACCGCCATAATATTCATAAAAAAAATTGATTTTATTGATCCATCTTGATGTGTTTATTATTTTTAACAATAAGTCTCATTACTACATGTGAATTGAAGTAATAAATTAGAAAAACATTAGTAATTAATTTATTAAAATAGCGAATTAAATGTGATTAGGCGAGTTATGAACTAATAACCTATTTTATGTTTTACAACTAATCATCATATACACCAAGTTATTTTAGATGTAATGTGCGATTTTGTGATAAAATCCCTTTTAATTTACTTAGTAGGAACTTTTTATCAATTTAACAAACATCGCACCTTAATTAATCAAACGAAAATCAAAAATTTCGAATGAGACTTGTTCGTGACCGCTGGGCAGTTACGAATAAGGGTCTTTCGTGACCGCCAGACAGTCACAGAATCATTCGTGACCGCTCGACAATCACGAAAGAGGGGTCATTCGTGACCGCCATAATATTCATAAAAAAATTGATTTTATTGATCCATCTTGATGTGTTTATGATTTTTAACAATAAGTCTCATTACTACATGTGAATTGAAGTAATAAATTAGAAAAACATTAGTAATTAATTTATTAAAATAGCGAATTAAATGTGATTAGGCGAGTTATGAACGAATAACCTATTTTATGTTCTACAACTAATCATCATATACACCAAGTTATTTTAGATGTAATGTGCGATTTTGTAATAAAATCCCTTTTAATTTACTTAGTAGGAAGTTTTTATCAATTTAACAAACATCGCACCTTAATTAATCAAACGAAAATCAAAAATTTCGAATGAGACTTGTTCGTGACCGCTGGGAGGTCACGAATAAGGGTCTTTCGTGACAGCTGGGCGGGTTTGTGATCTCCAGGCGGTCGCGGAATCTTTCGTGACCGCTCGGCAGTCACAAAAGAGGGGACATTCTTGACCGGCCGGCGGCCACGAATAATATTCATAAAAAAAAATTAATTTTATGGATCCATCTTGATGTGTTTATGATTTTTAACAATAAGTCTCATTACTACATGTGAATTGAAGTAATAAATTAGTACAACATTAGTAATTAACATATTAAAATAGAGGATTAGATGTTATTAGGCGAGTTATGAACGAATAACCTATTTTATGTTCTACAACTAATCATCATACACACCAAGTTGTTTTAGATGTAATGTGCGATTTTGTGATAAAATCTCTTTTAATTTACTTAGTAGTAACTATTTTATCAATTTAACAAACATCGCACCTTAATTAAACAAACGAAAATCAAAAATTACGAATGAGGCTTATTCGTGACCGCTGGGCGGTTACGAATAAAGGGTCTTTGGTGACCGCCAGACAGTCACGGAATCATTCGTGACCGCTCGGCGATCACGAAAGAGGGGTCATTCGTGACCCCCATAATATTCATAAAAAAAATTGATTTTATTGATCCATCTTGATGTGTTTATTATTTTTAACAATAAGTCTCATTACTACATGTGAATTGAAGTAATAAATTAGAAAAACATTAGTAATTAATTTATTAAAATAGCGAATTAAATGTGATTAGGCGAGTTATGAACTAATAACCTATTTTATGTTTTACAACTAATCATCATATACACCAAGTTATTTTAGATGTAATGTGCGATTTTGTGATAAAATCCCTTTTAATTTACTTAGTAGGAACTTTTTATCAATTTAACAAACATCGCACCTTAATTAATCAAACGAAAATCAAAAATTTCGAATGAGACTTGTTCGTGACCGCTGGTAGGTCACGAATAAGGGTCTTTCGTGACAGCTGGGTGGGTTCGTGATCGCCAGGCGGTCGCGAAATCTTTCGTGACCGCTCGGAAGTCACGAAAGAGGGGTCAATCTTGGCCGGCCGGCGGCCACGAATAATATTCATAAAAAAAAATTAATTTTATGGATCCATCTTGATGTGTTTATGATTTTTAACAATAAGTCTCATTACTACATGTGAATTGAAGTAATAAATTAGTACAACATTAGTAATTAACATATTAAAATAGCGGATTAGATGTTATTAGGCGAGTTATGATCGAATAACCTATTTTATGTTCTACAACTAATCATCATAAACACCAAGTTGTTTTAGATGTAATGTACGATTTTGTGATAAAATCTCTTTTAATTTACTTAGTAGTAACTATTTTATCAATTTAACAAACATCGCACCTTAATTAAACAAACGAAAATCAAAAATTACGAATGAGACTTATTCGTGACCGCTGGGCAGTTACGAATAAGGGTCTTTCGTGACCGCCAGACAGTCACAGAATCATTTGTGACCGCTCGGCAATCACGAAAGAGGGGTCATTCGTGACCGCCATAATATTCATAAAAAAATTGATTTTATTGATCCATCTTGATGTGTTTATGATTTTTAACAATAAGTCTCATTACTACATGTGAATTGAAGTAATAAATTAGAAAAACATTAGTAATTAATTTATTAAAATAGCGAATTAAATGTGATTAGGCGAGTTATGAACGAATAACCTATTTTATGTTCTACAACTAATCATCATATACACCAAGTTATTTTAGATGTAATGTGCGATTTTGTGATAAAATCCCTTTTAATTTACTTAGTAGGAACTTTTTATCAATTTAACAAACATCGCACCTTAATTAATCAAACGAAAATCAAAAATTTCGAATGAGACTTGTTCGTGACCGCTGGGAGGTCACGAATAAGGGTCTTTCGTGACAGCTGGGCGGGTTTGTGATCTCCAGGCGGTCGCAGAATCTTTCGTGACCGCTCGGCAGTCACAAAAGAGGGGACATTCTTGACCGGCCGGCGGCCACGAATAATATTCATAAAAAAAAAATTAATTTTATGGATCCATCTTGATGTGTTTATGATTTTTAACAATAAGTCTCATTACTACATGTGAATTGAAGTAATAAATTAGTACAACATTAGTAATTAACATATTAAAATAGAGGATTAGATGTTATTAGGCGAGTTATGAACGAATAACCTATTTTATGTTCTACAACTAATCATCATACACACCAAGTTGTTTTAGATGTAATGTGCGATTTTGTGATAAAATCTCTTTTAATTTACTTAGTAGTAACTATTTTATCAATTTAACAAACATCGCACCTTAATTAAACAAACGAAAATCAAAAATTACGAATGAGGCTTATTCGTGACCGCTGGGCGGTTACGAATAAAGGGTCTTTGGTGACCGCCAGACAGTCACGGAATCATTCGTGACCGCTCGGCGATCACGAAAGAGGGGTCATTCGTGACCCCCATAATATTCATAAAAAAAATTGATTTTATTGATCCATCTTGATGTGTTTATTATTTTTAACAATAAGTCTCATTACTACATGTGAATTGAAGTAATAAATTAGAAAAACATTAGTAATTAATTTATTAAAATAGCGAATTAAATGTGATTAGGCGAGTTATGAACTAATAACCTATTTTATGTTTTACAACTAATCATCATATACACCAAGTTATTTTAGATGTAATGTGCGATTTTGTGATAAAATCCCTTTTAATTTACTTAGTAGGAACTTTTTATCAATTTAACAAACATCGCACCTTAATTAATCAAACGAAAATCAAAAATTTCGAATGAGACTTGTTCGTGACCGCTGGTAGGTCACGAATAAGGGTCTTTCGTGACAGCTGGGTGGGTTCGTGATCGCCAGGCGGTCGCGAAATCTTTCGTGACCGCTCGGAAGTCACGAAAGAGGGGTCAATCTTGGCCGGCCGGCGGCCACGAATAATATTCATAAAAAAAAATTAATTTTATGGATCCATCTTGATGTGTTTATGATTTTTAACAATAAGTCTCATTACTACATGTGAATTGAAGTAATAAATTAGTACAACATTAGTAATTAACATATTAAAATAGCGGATTAGATGTTATTAGGCGAGTTATGATCGAATAACCTATTTTATGTTCTACAACTAATCATCATAAACACCAAGTTGTTTTAGATGTAATGTACGATTTTGTGATAAAATCTCTTTTAATTTACTTAGTAGTAACTATTTTATCAATTTAACAAACATCGCACCTTAATTAAACAAACGAAAATCAAAAATTACGAATGAGACTTATTCGTGACCGCTGGGCAGTTACGAATAAGGGTCTTTCGTGACCGCCAGACAGTCACAGAATCATTTGTGACCGCTCGGCAATCACGAAAGAGGGGTCATTCGTGACCGCCATAATATTCATAAAAAAATTGATTTTATTGATCCATCTTGATGTGTTTATGATTTTTAACAATAAGTCTCATTACTACATGTGAATTGAAGTAATAAATTAGAAAAACATTAGTAATTAATTTATTAAAATAGCGAATTAAATGTGATTAGGCGAGTTATGAACGAATAACCTATTTTATGTTCTACAACTAATCATCATATACACCAAGTTATTTTAGATGTAATGTGCGATTTTGTGATAAAATCCCTTTTAATTTACTTAGTAGGAACTTTTTATCAATTTAACAAACATCGCACCTTAATTAATCAAACGAAAATCAAAAATTTCGAATGAGACTTGTTCGTGACCGCTGGGAGGTCACGAATAAGGGTCTTTCGTGACAGCTGGGCGGGTTTGTGATCTCCAGGCGGTCGCAGAATCTTTCGTGACCGCTCGGCAGTCACAAAAGAGGGGACATTCTTGACCGGCCGGCGGCCACGAATAATATTCATAAAAAAAAAATTAATTTTATGGATCCATCTTGATGTGTTTATGATTTTTAACAATAAGTCTCATTACTACATGTGAATTGAAGTAATAAATTAGTACAACATTAGTAATTAACATATTAAAATAGAGGATTAGATGTTATTAGGCGAGTTATGAACGAATAACCTATTTTATGTTCTACAACTAATCATCATACACACCAAGTTGTTTTAGATGTAATGTGCGATTTTGTGATAAAATCTCTTTTAATTTACTTAGTAGTAACTATTTTATCAATTTAACAAACATCGCACCTTAATTAAACAAACGAAAATCAAAAATTACGAATGAGGCTTATTCGTGACCGCTGGGCGGTTACGAATAAAGGGTCTTTGGTGACTGCCAGACAGTCACGGAATCATTCGTGACCGCTCGGCGATCACGAAAGAGGGGTCATTCGTGACCCCCATAATATTCATAAAAAAAATTGATTTTATGGATCCATCTTGATGTGTTTATGATTTTTAACAATAAGTCTCATTACTACATGTGAATTGAAGTAATAAATTAGAAAAACATTAGTAATTAATTTATTAAAATAGCGAATTAAATGTGATTAGGCGAGTTATGAACGAATAACCTATTTTATGTTCTACAACTAATCATCATATACACCAAGTTATTTTAGATGTAATGTGCGATTTTGTGATAAAATCCCTTTTAATTTACTTAGTAGGAACTTTTTATCAATTTAACAAACATCGCACCTTAATTAATCAAACGAAAATCAAAAATTTCGAATGAGACTTGTTCGTGACCGCTGGGAGGTCACGAATAAGGGTATTTCGTGACAGCTGGGCGGGTTTGTGATCGCCAGGCGGTCGCGGAATCTTTCGTGACCGCTCGGCAGTCACAAAAGAGGGGACATTCTTGACCGGCCGGCGGCCACGAATAATATTCATAAAAAAAAATTAATTTTATGGATCCATCTTGATGTGTTTATGATTTTTAACAATAAGTCTCATTACTACATGTGAATTGAAGTAATAAATTAGTACAACATTAATAATTAACATATTAAAATAGAGGATTAGATGTTATTAGGCGAGTTATGAACGAATAACCTATTTTATGTTCTACAACTAATCATCATACACACGAAGTTGTTTTAGATGTAATGTGCGATTTTGTGATAAAATCTCTTTTAATTTACTTAGTAGTAACTATTTTATCAATTTAACAAACATCGCACCTTAATTAAACAAACGAAAATCAAAAATTACGAATGAGGCTTATTCGTGACCGCTGGGCGGTTACGAATAAAGGGTCTTTGGTGACCGCCAGACAGTCACGGAATCATTCGTGACCGCTCGGCGATCACGAAAGAGGGGTCATTCGTGACCCCCATAATATTCATAAAAAAAATTGATTTTATTGATCCATCTTGATGTGTTTATGATTTTTAACAATAAGTCTCATTACTACATGTGAATTGAAGTAATAAATTAGAAAAACATTAGTAATTAATTTATTAAAATAGCGAATTAAATGTGATTAGGCGAGTTATGAACGAATAACCTATTTTATGTTCTACAACTAATCATCATATACACCAAGTTATTTTAGATGTAATGTGCGATTTTGTGATAAAATCCCTTTTAATTTACTTAGTAGGAACTTTTTATCAATTTAACAAACATCGCACCTTAATTAATCAAACGAAAATCAAAAATTTCGAATGAGACTTGTTCGTGACCGCTGGGAGGTCACGAATAAGGGTATTTCGTGACAGCTGGGCGGGTTTGTGATCGCCAGGCGGTCGCGGAATCTTTCGTGACCGCTCGGCAGTCACAAAAGAGGGGACATTCTTGACCGGCCGGCGGCCACGAATAATATTCATAAAAAAAAATTAATTTTATGGATCCATCTTGATGTGTTTATGATTTTTAACAATAAGTCTCATTACTACATGTGAATTGAAGTAATAAATTAGTACAACATTAATAATTAACATATTAAAATAGAGGATTAGATGTTATTAGGCGAGTTATGAACGAATAACCTATTTTATGTTCTACAACTAATCATCATACACACGAAGTTGTTTTAGATGTAATGTGCGATTTTGTGATAAAATCTCTTTTAATTTACTTAGTAGTAACTATTTTATCAATTTAACAAACATCGCACCTTAATTAAACAAACGAAAATCAAAAATTACGAATGAGGCTTATTCGTGACCGCTGGGCGGTTACGAATAAAGGGTCTTTGGTGACCGCCAGACAGTCACGGAATCATTCGTGACCGCTCGGCGATCACGAAAGAGGGGTCATTCGTGACCCCCATAATATTCATAAAAAAAATTGATTTTATTGATCCATCTTGATGTGTTTATTATTTTTAACAATAAGTCTCATTACTACATGTGAATTGAAGTAATAAATTAGAAAAACATTAGTAATTAATTTATTAAAATAGCGAATTAAATGTGATTAGGCGAGTTATGAACTAATAACCTATTTTATGTTTTACAACTAATCATCATATACACCAAGTTATTTTAGATGTATTGTGCGATTTTGTGATAAAATCCCTTTTAATTTACTTAGTAGGAACTTTTTATCAATTTAACAAACATCGCACCTTAATTAATCAAACGAAAATCAAAAATTTCGAATGAGACTTGTTCGTGACCGCTGGTAGGTCACGAATAAGGGTCTTTCGTGACAGCTGGGTGGGTTCGTGATCGCCAGGCGGTCGCGAAATCTTTCGTGACCGCTCGGAAGTCACGAAAGAGGGGTCAATCTTGGCCGGCCGGCGGCCACGAATAATATTCATAAAAAAAAATTAATTTTATGGATCCATCTTGATGTGTTTATGATTTTTAACAATAAGTCTCATTACTACATGTGAATTGAAGTAATAAATTAGTACAACATTAGTAATTAACATATTAAAATAGCGGATTAGATGTTATTAGGCGAGTTATGATCGAATAACCTATTTTATGTTCTACAACTAATCATCATAAACACCAAGTTGTTTTAGATGTAATGTACGATTTTGTGATAAAATCTCTTTTAATTTACTTAGTAGTAACTATTTTATCAATTTAACAAACATCGCACCTTAATTAAACAAACGAAAATCAAAAATTACGAATGAGACTTATTCGTGACCGCTGGGCAGTTACGAATAAGGGTCTTTCGTGACCGCCAGACAGTCACAGAATCATTCGTGACCGCTCGGCAATCACGAAAGAGGGGTCATTCGTGACCGCCATAATATTCATAAAAAAATTGATTTTATTGATCCATCTTGATGTGTTTGTGATTTTTAACAATAAGTCTCATTACTACATGTGAATTGAAGTAATAAATTAGAAAAACATTAGTAATTAATTTATTAAAATAGCGAATTAAATGTGATTAGGCGAGTTATGAACGAATAACCTATTTTATGTTCTACAACTAATCATCATATACACCAAGTTATTTTAGATGTAATGTGCGATTTTGTGATAAAATCCCTTTTAATTTACTTAGTAGGAACTTTTTATCAATTTAACAAACATCGCACCTTAATTAATCAAACGAAAATCAAAAATTTCGAATGAGACTTGTTCGTGACCGCTGGGAGGTCACGAATAAGGGTCTTTCGTGACAGCTGGGCGGGTTTGTGATCTCCAGGCGGTCGCAGAATCTTTCGTGACCGCTCGGCAGTCACAAAAGAGGGGACATTCTTGACCGGCCGGCGGCCACGAATAATATTCATAAAAAAAAAATTAATTTTATGGATCCATCTTGATGTGTTTATGATTTTTAACAATAAGTCTCATTACTACATGTGAATTGAAGTAATAAATTAGTACAACATTAGTAATTAACATATTAAAATAGAGGATTAGATGTTATTAGGCGAGTTATGAACGAATAACCTATTTTATGTTCTACAACTAATCATCATACACACCAAGTTGTTTTAGATGTAATGTGCGATTTTGTGATAAAATCTCTTTTAATTTACTTAGTAGTAACTATTTTATCAATTTAACAAACATCGCACCTTAATTAAACAAACGAAAATCAAAAATTACGAATGAGGCTTATTCGTGACCGCTGGGCGGTTACGAATAAAGGGTCTTTGGTGACCGCCAGACAGTCACGGAATCATTCGTGACCGCTCGGCGATCACGAAAGAGGGGTCATTCGTGACCCCCATAATATTCATAAAAAAAATTGATTTTATGGATCCATCTTGATGTGTTTATGATTTTTAACAATAAGTCTCATTACTACATGTGAATTGAAGTAATAAATTAGAAAAACATTAGTAATTAATTTATTAAAATAGCGAATTAAATGTGATTAGGCGAGTTATGAACGAATAACCTATTTTATGTTCTACAACTAATCATCATATACACCAAGTTATTTTAGATGTAATGTGCGATTTTGTGATAAAATCCCTTTTAATTTACTTAGTAGGAACTTTTTATCAATTTAACAAACATCGCACCTTAATTAATCAAACGAAAATCAAAAATTTCGAATGAGACTTGTTCGTGACCGCTGGGAGGTCACGAATAAGGGTCTTTCGTGACAGCTGGGCGGGTTTGTGATCTCCAGGCGGTCGCAGAATCTTTCGTGACCGCTCGGCAGTCACAAAAGAGGGGACATTCTTGACCGGCCGGCGGCCACGAATAATATTCATAAAAAAAAAATTAATTTTATGGATCCATCTTGCTGTGTTTATGATTTTTAACAATAAGTCTCATTACTACATGTGAATTGAAGTAATAAATTAGTACAACATTAGTAATTAACATATTAAAATAGAGGATTAGATGTTATTAGGCGAGTTATGAACGAATAACCTATTTTATGTTCTACAACTAATCATCATACACACCAAGTTGTTTTAGATGTAATGTGCGATTTTGTGATAAAATCTCTTTTAATTTACTTAGTAGTAACTATTTTATCAATTTAACAAACATCGCACCTTAATTAAACAAACGAAAATCAAAAATTACGAATGAGGCTTATTCGTGACCGCTGGGCGGTTACGAATAAAGGGTCTTTGGTGACCGCCAGACAGTCACGGAATCATTCGTGACCGCTCGGCGATCACGAAAGAGGGGTCATTCGTGACCCCCATAATATTCATAAAAAAAATTGATTTTATGGATCCATCTTGATGTGTTTATGATTTTTAACAATAAGTCTCATTACTACATGTGAATTGAAGTAATAAATTAGAAAAACATTAGTAATTAATTTATTAAAATAGCGAATTAAATGTGATTAGGCGAGTTATGAACGAATAACCTATTTTATGTTCTACAACTAATCATCATATACACCAAGTTATTTTAGATGTAATGTGCGATTTTGTGATAAAATCCCTTTTAATTTACTTAGTAGGAACTTTTTATCAATTTAACAAACATCGCACCTTAATTAATCAAACGAAAATCAAAAATTTCGAATGAGACTTGTTCGTGACCGCTGGGAGGTCACGAATAAGGGTATTTCGTGACAGCTGGGCGGGTTTGTGATCGCCAGGCGGTCGCGGAATCTTTCGTGACCGCTCGGCAGTCACAAAAGAGGGGACATTCTTGACCGGCCGGCGGCCACGAATAATATTCATAAAAAAAAATTAATTTTATGGATCCATCTTGATGTGTTTATGATTTTTAACAATAAGTCTCATTACTACATGTGAATTGAAGTAATAAATTAGTACAACATTAATAATTAACATATTAAAATAGAGGATTAGATGTTATTAGGCGAGTTATGAACGAATAACCTATTTTATGTTCTACAACTAATCATCATACACACGAAGTTGTTTTAGATGTAATGTGCGATTTTGTGATAAAATCTCTTTTAATTTACTTAGTAGTAACTATTTTATCAATTTAACAAACATCGCACCTTAATTAAACAAACGAAAATCAAAAATTACGAATGAGGCTTATTCGTGACCGCTGGGCGGTTACGAATAAAGGGTCTTTGGTGACCGCCAGACAGTCACGGAATCATTCGTGACCGCTCGGCGATCACGAAAGAGGGGTCATTCGTGACCCCCATAATATTCATAAAAAAAATTGATTTTATTGATCCATCTTGATGTGTTTATGATTTTTAACAATAAGTCTCATTACTACATGTGAATTGAAGTAATAAATTAGAAAAACATTAGTAATTAATTTATTAAAATAGCGAATTAAATGTGATTAGGCGAGTTATGAACGAATAACCTATTTTATGTTCTACAACTAATCATCATATACACCAAGTTATTTTAGATGTAATGTGCGATTTTGTGATAAAATCCCTTTTAATTTACTTAGTAGGAACTTTTTATCAATTTAACAAACATCGCACCTTAATTAATCAAACGAAAATCAAAAATTTCGAATGAGACTTGTTCGTGACCGCTGGGAGGTCACGAATAAGGGTATTTCGTGACAGCTGGGCGGGTTTGTGATCGCCAGGCGGTCGCGGAATCTTTCGTGACCGCTCGGCAGTCACAAAAGAGGGGACATTCTTGACCGGCCGGCGGCCACGAATAATATTCATAAAAAAAAATTAATTTTATGGATCCATCTTGATGTGTTTATGATTTTTAACAATAAGTCTCATTACTACATGTGAATTGAAGTAATAAATTAGTACAACATTAATAATTAACATATTAAAATAGAGGATTAGATGTTATTAGGCGAGTTATGAACGAATAACCTATTTTATGTTCTACAACTAATCATCATACACACGAAGTTGTTTTAGATGTAATGTGCGATTTTGTGATAAAATCTCTTTTAATTTACTTAGTAGTAACTATTTTATCAATTTAACAAACATCGCACCTTAATTAAACAAACGAAAATCAAAAATTACGAATGAGGCTTATTCGTGACCGCTGGGCGGTTACGAATAAAGGGTCTTTGGTGACCGCCAGACAGTCACGGAATCATTCGTGACCGCTCGGCGATCACGAAAGAGGGGTCATTCGTGACCCCCATAATATTCATAAAAAAAATTGATTTTATTGATCCATCTTGATGTGTTTATTATTTTTAACAATAAGTCTCATTACTACATGTGAATTGAAGTAATAAATTAGAAAAACATTAGTAATTAATTTATTAAAATAGCGAATTAAATGTGATTAGGCGAGTTATGAACTAATAACCTATTTTATGTTTTACAACTAATCATCATATACACCAAGTTATTTTAGATGTAATGTGCGATTTTGTGATAAAATCCCTTTTAATTTACTTAGTAGGAACTTTTTATCAATTTAACAAACATCGCACCTTAATTAATCAAACGAAAATCAAAAATTTCGAATGAGACTTGTTCGTGACCGCTGGTAGGTCACGAATAAGGGTCTTTCGTGACAGCTGGGTGGGTTCGTGATCGCCAGGCGGTCGCGAAATCTTTCGTGACCGCTCGGAAGTCACGAAAGAGGGGTCAATCTTGGCCGGCCGGCGGCCACGAATAATATTCATAAAAAAAAATTAATTTTATGGATCCATCTTGATGTGTTTATGATTTTTAACAATAAGTCTCATTACTACATGTGAATTGAAGTAATAAATTAGTACAACATTAGTAATTAACATATTAAAATAGCGGATTAGATGTTATTAGGCGAGTTATGATCGAATAACCTATTTTATGTTCTACAACTAATCATCATAAACACCAAGTTGTTTTAGATGTAATGTACGATTTTGTGATAAAATCTCTTTTAATTTACTTAGTAGTAACTATTTTATCAATTTAACAAACATCGCACCTTAATTAAACAAACGAAAATCAAAAATTACGAATGAGACTTATTCGTGACCGCTGGGCAGTTACGAATAAGGGTCTTTCGTGACCGCCAGACAGTCACAGAATCATTCGTGACCGCTCGGCAATCACGAAAGAGGGGTCATTCGTGACCGCCATAATATTCATAAAAAAATTGATTTTATTGATCCATCTTGATGTGTTTGTGATTTTTAACAATAAGTCTCATTACTACATGTGAATTGAAGTAATAAATTAGAAAAACATTAGTAATTAATTTATTAAAATAGCGAATTAAATGTGATTAGGCGAGTTATGAACGAATAACCTATTTTATGTTCTACAACTAATCATCATATACACCAAGTTATTTTAGATGTAATGTGCGATTTTGTGATAAAATCCCTTTTAATTTACTTAGTAGGAACTTTTTATCAATTTAACAAACATCGCACCTTAATTAATCAAACGAAAATCAAAAATTTCGAATGAGACTTGTTCGTGACCGCTGGGAGGTCACGAATAAGGGTCTTTCGTGACAGCTGGGCGGGTTTGTGATCTCCAGGCGGTCGCAGAATCTTTCGTGACCGCTCGGCAGTCACAAAAGAGGGGACATTCTTGACCGGCCGGCGGCCACGAATAATATTCATAAAAAAAAATTAATTTTATGGATCCATCTTGATGTGTTTATGATTTTTAACAATAAGTCTCATTACTACATGTGAATTGAAGTAATAAATTAGTACAACATTAGTAATTAACATATTAAAATAGAGGATTAGATGTTATTAGGCGAGTTATGAACGAATAACCTATTTTATGTTCTACAACTAATCATCATACACACCAAGTTGTTTTAGATGTAATGTGCGATTTTGTGATAAAATCTCTTTTAATTTACTTAGTAGTAACTATTTTATCAATTTAACAAACATCGCACCTTAATTAAACAAACGAAAATCAAAAATTACGAATGAGGCTTATTCGTGACCGCTGGGCGGTTACGAATAAAGGGTCTTTGGTGACCGCCAGACAGTCACGGAATCATTCGTGACCGCTCGGCGATCACGAAAGAGGGGTCATTCGTGACCCCCATAATATTCATAAAAAAAATTGATTTTATGGATCCATCTTGATGTGTTTATGATTTTTAACAATAAGTCTCATTACTACATGTGAATTGAAGTAATAAATTAGAAAAACATTAGTAATTAATTTATTAAAATAGCGAATTAAATGTGATTAGGCGAGTTATGAACGAATAACCTATTTTATGTTCTACAACTAATCATCATATACACCAAGTTATTTTAGATGTAATGTGTGATTTTGTGATAAAATCCCTTTTAATTTACTTAGTAGGAACTTTTTATCAATTTAACAAACATCGCACCTTAATTAATCAAACGAAAATCAAAAATTTCGAATGAGACTTGTTCGTGACCGCTGGGAGGTCACGAATAAGGGTATTTCGTGACAGCTGGGCGGGTTTGTGATCGCCAGGCGGTCGCGGAATCTTTCGTGACCGCTCGGCAGTCACAAAAGAGGGGACATTCTTGACCGGCCGGCGGCCACGAATAATATTCATAAAAAAAAATTAATTTTATGGATCCATCTTGATGTGTTTATGATTTTTAACAATAAGTCTCATTACTACATGTGAATTGAAGTAATAAATTAGTACAACATTAATAATTAACATATTAAAATAGAGGATTAGATGTTATTAGGCGAGTTATGAACGAATAACCTATTTTATGTTCTACAACTAATCATCATACACACCAAGTTGTTTTAGATGTAATGTGCGATTTTGTGATAAAATCTCTTTTAATTTACTTAGTAGTAACTATTTTATCAATTTAACAAACATCGCACCTTAATTAAACAAACGAAAATCAAAAATTACGAATGAGGCTTATTCGTGACCGCTGGGCGGTTACGAATAAAGGGTCTTTGGTGACCGCCAGACAGTCACGGAATCATTCGTGACCGCTCGGCGATCACGAAAGAGGGGTCATTCGTGACCCCCATAATATTCATAAAAAAAATTGATTTTATGGATCCATCTTGATGTGTTTATGATTTTTAACAATAAGTCTCATTACTACATGTGAATTGAAGTAATAAATTAGAAAAACATTAGTAATTAATTTATTAAAATAGCGAATTAAATGTGATTAGGCGAGTTATGAACGAATAACCTATTTTATGTTCTACAACTAATCATCATATACACCAAGTTATTTTAGATGTAATGTGCGATTTTGTGATAAAATCCCTTTTAATTTACTTAGTAGGAACTTTTTATCAATTTAACAAACATCGCACCTTAATTAATCAAACGAAAATCAAAAATTTCGAATGAGACTTGTTCGTGACCGCTGGGAGGTCACGAATAAGGGTATTTCGTGACAGCTGGGCGGGTTTGTGATCGCCAGGCGGTCGCGGAATCTTTCGTGACCGCTCGGCAGTCACAAAAGAGGGGACATTCTTGACCGGCCGGCGGCCACGAATAATATTCATAAAAAAAAATTAATTTTATGGATCCATCTTGATGTGTTTATGATTTTTAACAATAAGTCTCATTACTACATGTGAATTGAAGTAATAAATTAGTACAACATTAATAATTAACATATTAAAATAGAGGATTAGATGTTATTAGGCGAGTTATGAACGAATAACCTATTTTATGTTCTACAACTAATCATCATACACACCAAGTTGTTTTAGATGTAATGTGCGATTTTGTGATAAAATCTCTTTTAATTTACTTAGTAGTAACTATTTTATCAATTTAACAAACATCGCACCTTAATTAAACAAACGAAAATCAAAAATTACGAATGAGGCTTATTCGTGACCGCTGGGCGGTTACGAATAAAGGGTCTTTGGTGACCGCCAGACAGTCACGGAATCATTCGTGACCGCTCGGCGATCACGAAAGAGGGGTCATTCGTGACCCCCATAATACTCATAAAAAAATTGATTTTATGGATGCATCTTGATGTGTTTATGATTTTTAACAATAAGTCTCATTACTACATGTGAATTGAAGTAATAAATTAGAAAAACATTAGTAATTAATTTATTAAAATAGCGAATTAAATGTGATTAGGCGAGTTATGAACGAATAACCTATTTTATGTTCTACAACTAATCATCATATACACCAAGTTATTTTAGATGTAATGTGTGATTTTGTGATAAAATCCCTTTTAATTTACTTAGTAGGAACTTTTTATCAATTTAACAAACATCGCACCTTAATTAATCAAACGAAAATCAAAAATTTCGAATGAGACTTGTTCGTGACCGTTGGGAGGTCACGAATAAGGGTCTTTCGTGACAGCTTGGCGGGTTCGTGACCGCCAGGCGTTCGCGAAATCTTTCGTGACCGCTCGGAAGTCACGAAAGAGGGGTCATTCTTGACCGGCCGGCGGCCACGAATAATATTCATAAAAAAAAATTAATTTTATGGATCCATCTTGATGTGTTTATGATTTTTAACAACAAGTCTCATTACTACATGTGAATTGAAGTAATAAATTATACAACATTAGTAATTAACATATTAAAATAGCGGATTAGATGTTATTAGGCGAGTTATGAACGAATAACCTATTTTATGTTCTACAACTAATCATCATATACACCAAGTTGTTTTAGATGTAATGTGCGATTTTGTGATAAAATCTCTTTTAATTTACTTAGTAGTAACTATTTTATCAATTTAACAAACATCGCACCTTAATTAAACAAACGAAAATCAAAAATTACGAATGAAACTTATTCGTGACCGCTGGGCAGTTACGAATAAGGGTCTTTCGTGACCGCCAGACAGTCACGGAATCATTCGTGACCGCTCGGCAATCACGAAAGAGGGGTCATTCGTGACCGCCATAATATTCATAAAAAAAATGATTTTATTGATCCATCTTGATGCGTTTATGATTTTTAACAATAAGTCTCATTACTACATGTGAATTGAAGTAATAAATTAGAAAAACATTACTAATTAATTTATTAAAATAGCGAATTAAATGTGATTAGGCGAGTTATGAACGAATAACCTATTTTATGTTCTACAACTAATCATCATATACACCAAGTTATTTTAGATGTAATGTGCGATTTTGTGATAAAATCCCTTTTAATTTACTTAGTAGGAACTTTTTATCAATTTAACAAACATCGCACCTTAATTAATCAAACGAAAATCAAAAATTTCGAATGAGACTTGTTCGTGACCGCTGGGAGGTCACGAATAAGGGTATTTCGTGACAGCTGGGCGGGTTTGTGATCGCCAGGCGGTCGCGGAATCTTTCGTGACCGCTCGGCAGTCACAAAAGAGGGGACATTCTTGACCGGCCGGCGGCCACGAATAATATTCATAAAAAAAAATTAATTTTATGGATCCATCTTGATGTGTTTATGATTTTTAACAATAAGTCTCATTACTACATGTGAATTGAAGTAATAAATTAGTACAACATTAATAATTAACATATTAAAATAGAGGATTAGATGTTATTAGGCGAGTTATGAACGAATAACCTATTTTATGTTCTACAACTAATCATCATACACACGAAGTTGTTTTAGATGTAATGTGCGATTTTGTGATAAAATCTCTTTTAATTTACTTAGTAGTAACTATTTTATCAATTTAACAAACATCGCACCTTAATTAAACAAACGAAAATCAAAAATTACGAATGAGGCTTATTCGTGACCGCTGGGCGGTTACGAATAAAGGGTCTTTGGTGACCGCCAGACAGTCACGGAATCATTCGTGACCGCTCGGCGATCACGAAAGAGGGGTCATTCGTGACCCCCATAATATTCATAAAAAAAATTGATTTTATTGATCCATCTTGATGTGTTTATTATTTTTAACAATAAGTCTCATTACTACATGTGAATTGAAGTAATAAATTAGAAAAACATTAGTAATTAATTTATTAAAATAGCGAATTAAATGTGATTAGGCGAGTTATGAACTAATAACCTATTTTATGTTTTACAACTAATCATCATATACACCAAGTTATTTTAGATGTAATGTGCGATTTTGTGATAAAATCCCTTTTAATTTACTTAGTAGGAACTTTTTATCAATTTAACAAACATCGCACCTTAATTAATCAAACGAAAATCAAAAATTTCGAATGAGACTTGTTCGTGACCGCTGGTAGGTCACGAATAAGGGTCTTTCGTGACAGCTGGGTGGGTTCGTGATCGCCAGGCGGTCGCGAAATCTTTCGTGACCGCTCGGAAGTCACGAAAGAGGGGTCAATCTTGGCCGGCCGGCGGCCACGAATAATATTCATAAAAAAAAATTAATTTTATGGATCCATCTTGATGTGTTTATGATTTTTAACAATAAGTCTCATTACTACATGTGAATTGAAGTAATAAATTAGTACAACATTAGTAATTAACATATTAAAATAGCGGATTAGATGTTATTAGGCGAGTTATGATCGAATAACCTATTTTATGTTCTACAACTAATCATCATAAACACCAAGTTGTTTTAGATGTAATGTACGATTTTGTGATAAAATCTCTTTTAATTTACTTAGTAGTAACTATTTTATCAATTTAACAAACATCGCACCTTAATTAAACAAACGAAAATCAAAAATTACGAATGAGACTTATTCGTGACCGCTGGGCAGTTACGAATAAGGGTCTTTCGTGACCGCCAGACAGTCACAGAATCATTCGTGACCGCTCGGCAATCACGAAAGAGGGGTCATTCGTGACCGCCATAATATTCATAAAAAAATTGATTTTATTGATCCATCTTGATGTGTTTGTGATTTTTAACAATAAGTCTCATTACTACATGTGAATTGAAGTAATAAATTAGAAAAACATTAGTAATTAATTTATTAAAATAGCGAATTAAATGTGATTAGGCGAGTTATGAACGAATAACCTATTTTATGTTCTACAACTAATCATCATATACACCAAGTTATTTTAGATGTAATGTGCGATTTTGTGATAAAATCCCTTTTAATTTACTTAGTAGGAACTTTTTATCAATTTAACAAACATCGCACCTTAATTAATCAAACGAAAATCAAAAATTTCGAATGAGACTTGTTCGTGACCGCTGGGAGGTCACGAATAAGGGTCTTTCGTGACAGCTGGGCGGGTTTGTGATCTCCAGGCGGTCGCAGAATCTTTCGTGACCGCTCGGCAGTCACAAAAGAGGGGACATTCTTGACCGGCCGGCGGCCACGAATAATATTCATAAAAAAAAATTAATTTTATGGATCCATCTTGATGTGTTTATGATTTTTAACAATAAGTCTCATTACTACATGTGAATTGAAGTAATAAATTAGTACAACATTAGTAATTAACATATTAAAATAGAGGATTAGATGTTATTAGGCGAGTTATGAACGAATAACCTATTTTATGTTCTACAACTAATCATCATACACACCAAGTTGTTTTAGATGTAATGTGCGATTTTGTGATAAAATCTCTTTTAATTTACTTAGTAGTAACTATTTTATCAATTTAACAAACATCGCACCTTAATTAAACAAACGAAAATCAAAAATTACGAATGAGGCTTATTCGTGACCGCTGGGCGGTTACGAATAAAGGGTCTTTGGTGACCGCCAGACAGTCACGGAATCATTCGTGACCGCTCGGCGATCACGAAAGAGGGGTCATTCGTGACCCCCATAATATTCATAAAAAAAATTGATTTTATGGATCCATCTTGATGTGTTTATGATTTTTAACAATAAGTCTCATTACTACATGTGAATTGAAGTAATAAATTAGAAAAACATTAGTAATTAATTTATTAAAATAGCGAATTAAATGTGATTAGGCGAGTTATGAACGAATAACCTATTTTATGTTCTACAACTAATCATCATATACACCAAGTTATTTTAGATGTAATGTGCGATTTTGTGATAAAATCCCTTTTAATTTACTTAGTAGGAACTTTTTATCAATTTAACAAACATCGCACCTTAATTAATCAAACGAAAATCAAAAATTTCGAATGAGACTTGTTCGTGACCGCTGGGAGGTCACGAATAAGGGTATTTCGTGACAGCTGGGCGGGTTTGTGATCGCCAGGCGGTCGCGGAATCTTTCGTGACCGCTCGGCAGTCACAAAAGAGGGGACATTCTTGACCGGCCGGCGGCCACGAATAATATTCATAAAAAAAATTAATTTTATGGATCCATCTTGATGTGTTTATGATTTTTAACAATAAGTCTCATTACTACATGTGAATTGAAGTAATAAATTAGTACAACATTAATAATTAACATATTAAAATAGAGGATTAGATGTTATTAGGCGAGTTATGAACGAATAACCTATTTTATGTTCTACAACTAATCATCATACACACCAAGTTGTTTTAGATGTAATGTGCGATTTTGTGATAAAATCTCTTTTAATTTACTTAGTAGTAACTATTTTATCAATTTAACAAACATCGCACCTTAATTAAACAAACGAAAATCAAAAATTACGAATGAGGCTTATTCGTGACCGCTGGGCGGTTACGAATAAAGGGTCTTTGGTGACCGCCAGACAGTCACGGAATCATTCGTGACCGCTCGGCGATCACGAAAGAGGGGTCATTCGTGACCCCCATAATACTCATAAAAAAATTGATTTTATGGATGCATCTTGATGTGTTTATGATTTTTAACAATAAGTCTCATTACTACATGTGAATTGAAGTAATAAATTAGAAAAACATTAGTAATTAATTTATTAAAATAGCGAATTAAATGTGATTAGGCGAGTTATGAACGAATAACCTATTTTATGTTCTACAACTAATCATCATATACACCAAGTTATTTTAGATGTAATGTGTGATTTTGTGATAAAATCCCTTTTAATTTACTTAGTAGGAACTTTTTATCAATTTAACAAACATCGCACCTTAATTAATCAAACGAAAATCAAAAATTTCGAATGAGACTTGTTCGTGACCGTTGGGAGGTCACGAATAAGGGTCTTTCGTGACAGCTTGGCGGGTTCGTGACCGCCAGGCGTTCGCGAAATCTTTCGTGACCGCTCGGAAGTCACGAAAGAGGGGTCATTCTTGACCGGCCGGCGGCCACGAATAATATTCATAAAAAAAAATTAATTTTATGGATCCATCTTGATGTGTTTATGATTTTTAACAATAAGTCTCATTACTACATGTGAATTGAAGTAATAAATTATACAACATTAGTAATTAACATATTAAAATAGCGGATTAGATGTTATTAGGCGAGTTATGAACGAATAACCTATTTTATGTTCTACAACTAATCATCATATACACCAAGTTGTTTTAGATGTAATGTGCGATTTTGTGATAAAATCTCTTTTAATTTACTTAGTAGTAACTATTTTATCAATTTAACAAACATCGCACCTTAATTAAACAAACGAAAATCAAAAATTACGAATGAAACTTATTCGTGACCGCTGGGCAGTTACGAATAAGGGTCTTTCGTGACCGCCAGACAGTCACGGAATCATTCGTGACCGCTCGGCAATCACGAAAGAGGGGTCATTCGTGACCGCCATAATATTCATAAAAAAAATGATTTTATTGATCCATCTTGATGCGTTTATGATTTTTAACAATAAGTCTCATTACTACATGTGAATTGAAGTAATAAATTAGAAAAACATTACTAATTAATTTATTAAAATAGCGAATTAAATGTGATTAGGCGAGTTATGAACGAATAACCTATTTTATGTTCTACAACTAATCATCATATACACCAAGTTATTTTAGATGTAATGTGCGATTTTGTGATAAAATCCCTTTTAATTTACTTAGTAGGAACTTTTTATCAATTTAACAAACATCGCACCTTAATTAATCAAACGAAAATCAAAAATTTCGAATGAGACTTGTTCGTGACCGCTGGGAGGTCACGAATAAGGGTATTTCGTGACAGCTGGGCGGGTTTGTGATCGCCAGGCGGTCGCGGAATCTTTCGTGACCGCTCGGCAGTCACAAAAGAGGGGACATTCTTGACCGGCCGGCGGCCACGAATAATATTCATAAAAAAAATTAATTTTATGGATCCATCTTGATGTGTTTATGATTTTTAACAATAAGTCTCATTACTACATGTGAATTGAAGTAATAAATTAGTACAACATTAATAATTAACATATTAAAATAGAGGATTAGATGTTATTAGGCGAGTTATGAACGAATAACCTATTTTATGTTCTACAACTAATCATCATACACACCAAGTTGTTTTAGATGTAATGTGCGATTTTGTGATAAAATCTCTTTTAATTTACTTAGTAGTAACTATTTTATCAATTTAACAAACATCGCACCTTAATTAAACAAACGAAAATCAAAAATTACGAATGAGGCTTATTCGTGACCGCTGGGCGGTTACGAATAAAGGGTCTTTGGTGACCGCCAGACAGTCACGGAATCATTCGTGACCGCTCGGCGATCACGAAAGAGGGGTCATTCGTGACCCCCATAATACTCATAAAAAAATTGATTTTATGGATGCATCTTGATGTGTTTATGATTTTTAACAATAAGTCTCATTACTACATGTGAATTGAAGTAATAAATTAGAAAAACATTAGTAATTAATTTATTAAAATAGCGAATTAAATGTGATTAGGCGAGTTATGAACGAATAACCTATTTTATGTTCTACAACTAATCATCATATACACCAAGTTATTTTAGATGTAATGTGTGATTTTGTGATAAAATCCCTTTTAATTTACTTAGTAGGAACTTTTTATCAATTTAACAAACATCGCACCTTAATTAATCAAACGAAAATCAAAAATTTCGAATGAGACTTGTTCGTGACCGTTGGGAGGTCACGAATAAGGGTCTTTCGTGACAGCTTGGCGGGTTCGTGACCGCCAGGCGTTCGCGAAATCTTTCGTGACCGCTCGGAAGTCACGAAAGAGGGGTCATTCTTGACCGGCCGGCGGCCACGAATAATATTCATAAAAAAAAATTAATTTTATGGATCCATCTTGATGTGTTTATGATTTTTAACAATAAGTCTCATTACTACATGTGAATTGAAGTAATAAATTATACAACATTAGTAATTAACATATTAAAATAGCGGATTAGATGTTATTAGGCGAGTTATGAACGAATAACCTATTTTATGTTCTACAACTAATCATCATATACACCAAGTTGTTTTAGATGTAATGTGCGATTTTGTGATAAAATCTCTTTTAATTTACTTAGTAGTAACTATTTTATCAATTTAACAAACATCGCACCTTAATTAAACAAACGAAAATCAAAAATTACGAATGAAACTTATTCGTGACCGCTGGGCAGTTACGAATAAGGGTCTTTCGTGACCGCCAGACAGTCACGGAATCATTCGTGACCGCTCGGCAATCACGAAAGAGGGGTCATTCGTGACCGCCATAATATTCATAAAAAAAATGATTTTATTGATCCATCTTGATGCGTTTATGATTTTTAACAATAAGTCTCATTACTACATGTGAATTGAAGTAATAAATTAGAAAAACATTACTAATTAATTTATTAAAATAGCGAATTAAATGTGATTAGGCGAGTTATGAACGAATAACCTATTTTATGTTCTACAACTAATCATCATATACACCAAGTTATTTTAGATGTAATGTGCGATTTTGTGATAAAATCCCTTTTAATTTACTTAGTAGGAACTTTTTATCAATTTAACAAACATCGCACCTTAATTAATCAAACGAAAATCTAAAATTTCGAATGAAGCTTGTTCGTGACCGCTGGGAGGTCACGAATAAGGGTCTTTCGTGACAGCTGGGCGGGTTCGTGACCGCCAGGCAATCGCGAAATCTTTCGTGACCGCTCGGAAGTCACGAAAGAGGGGTCATTCTTGACCGGCCGGCGGCCAAGAATAATATTCATAAAAAAAAAATTAATTTTATGGATCCATCTTGATGTGTTTATGATTTTTAACAATAAGTCTCATTACTACATGTGAATTGAAGTAATAAATTAGTACAACATTAGTAATTAACATATTAAAATAGCGGATTAGATGTTATTAGGCGAGTTATGAACGAATAACCTATTTTATGTTCTACAACTAATCATCATACACACCAAGTTGTTTTAGATGTAATGTGCGATTTTGTGATAAAATCTCTTTTAATTTACTTAGTAGTAACTATTTTATCAATTTAACAAACATCGCACCTTAATTAAACAAACGAAAATCAAAAATTACGAATGAGACTTATTCGTGACCGCTGGGCGGTTACGAATAAAGGGTCTGTGGTGACCGACAGACAGTCACGGAATCATTCGTGACCGCTCGGCCATCACGAAAGAGGGGTCATTCGTGACCCCCATAATATTCATAAAAAAAAATTGATTTTATGGATCCATCTTGATGTGTTTATGATTTTTAACAATAAGTCTCATTACTACATGTGAATTGAAGTAATAAATTAGAAAAACATTAGTAATTAATTTATTAAAATAGCGAATTAAATGTGATTAGGCGAGTTATGAACGAATAACCTATTTTATGTTCTACAACTAATCATCATATACACCAAGTTATTTTAGATGTAATGTGCGATTTTGTGATAAAATCGCTTTTAATTTACTTAGTAGGAATTTTTTATCAATTTAACAAACATCGCACCTTAATTAATCAAACGAAAATCAAAAATTTCAAATGAGACTCGTTCGTGACCGCTGGTAGGTCACGAATAAGGGTCTTTCGTGACAGCTGGGCGGGTTTGTGATCGCCAGGCGGTCACGGAATCTTTCGTGACCGCTCGGCAGTCACGAAAGAAGGGTCATTCTTGACCGGCCGGCGGCCACGAATAATATTCATAAAAAAAAATTAATTTTATGGATCCATCTTGATGTGTTTATGATTTTTAACAATAAGTCTCATTACTACATGTGAATTGAAGTAATAAATTAGTACAACATTAGTAATTAACATATTAAAATAGCGGATTAGATGTTATTAGGCGAGTTATGAACGAATAACCTATTTTATGTTCTACAACTAATCATCATATACACCAAGTTGTTTTAGATGTAATGTGCGATTTTGTGATAAAATCTCTTTTAATTTACTTAGTAGTAACTATTTTATCAATTTAACAAACATCGCACCTTAATTAATCAAACGAAAATCAAAAATTTCGAATGAGACTTGTTCGTGACCGTTGGGAGGTCACGAATAAGGGTCTTTCGTGACAGCTTGGCGGGTTCGTGACCGCCAGGCGTTCGCGAAATCTTTCGTGACCGCTCGGAAGTCACGAAAGAGGGGTCATTCTTGACCGGCCGGCGGCCACGAATAATATTCATAAAAAAAAATTAATTTTATGGATCCATCTTGATGTGTTTATGATTTTTAACAATAAGTCTCATTACTACATGTGAATTGAAGTAATAAATTATACAACATTAGTACTTAACATATTAAAATAGCGGATTAGATGTTATTAGGCGAGTTATGAACGAATAACCTATTTTATGTTCTACAACTAATCATCATATACACCAAGTTGTTTTAGATGTAATGTGCGATTTTGTGATAAAATCTCTTTTAATTTACTTAGTAGTAACTATTTTATCAATTTAACAAACATCGCACCTTAATTAAACAAACGAAAATTAAAAATTACGAATGAAACTTATTCGTGACCGCTGGGCAGTTACGAATAAGGGTCTTTCGAGACCGCTAGACAGTCACGGAATCATTCGTGACCGCTCGGCAATCACGAAAGAGGGGTCATTCGTGACCGCCATAATATTCATAAAAAAAATGATTTTATTGATCCATCTTGATGCGTTTATGATTTTTAACAATAAGTCTCATTACTACATGTGAATTGAAGTAATAAATTAGAAAAACATTACTAATTAATTTATTAAAATAGCGAATTAAATGTGATTAGGCGAGTTATGAACGAATAACCTATTTTATGTTCTACAACTAATCATCATATACACCAAGTTATTTTAGATGTAATGTGCGATTTTGTGATAAAATCCCTTTTAATTTACTTAGTAGGAACTTTTTA